>OY757931.1:24069952-24204952 GCA_963585895.1 Sepioteuthis lessoniana | reverse complement strand
TTATTCAGATTGAACGACCGTCTAAGTTTAACTTTCCAAGACAATCTGAATTTTTATAAGTTTTGACCAATCAAAGAACTCGGTTCCTGATTGCAAAAATTATTTTTCTTTATTTTTGCTTTTTCGTTATTTTCTCTTCTATACTTTTTTTTACCTGATTTTCCTCGTCACGAAGAAACCTCGGATTGCAACACGCGTATCTGTGTCAACTGTCTAAATACGAGTGATTTATTAAAAGATTTTCATTTTCAAGAACAATCAGACTGTCTGATCAAATCGACTGTAGTCTCTGCGACAAATGAAGGCGAACCTTCTTTTGGTGGACGGCTAAATCAATGTCCTTTCCGATGTATAATCAATTCTTAGCGTTTTCCGTGACTGTAAACTAATGTCTCTGCTTCATGACGTTTTAATATCTGCGTCAGGGCATGTCAGTCGACAGATGGCAATATGTTTCTAGTCGTCTGGCCGTTGGCTATTTTAACATCTGCTTTTGTCACGATCGTCTTTGCAGCTATGTCCATTGTTCTGTCCGGCCTATAAGTGTGTTTATGTCTGCTTGTCTGGGTCGAGAGATTTAAGAACGTGTGTACGTGTCCAGAGGTCTGTCTACAAATGAGTGTGTTCATGAATCATTATATATTTGTAGTGAATTGTCTAAGATGGTTGTGTTTGTGAATGCTGGTGGAGATTTGTGAAAAATGTGTGTTTACAAACGTGCGTATGTATATAGAGAGAGAGTTGGGTAATACATGTGTGTTTATAAAACCGTGTATGTCTGTACAGAATAGTAAAAACAATGTGTGTGCTTATTAACATGTGCATGTGTTCAGAAATTTTGGAATGCGGGTTTTCGTAGAGAGATAGGAGGTGCATACGATAAGTTTCCAGACTTTTTTCGTATGGGCACTTTTATTGATAATACACTGAAGAAACTCTAGTACCCTTCGAAGTAATATCCTCCTGCTCCAATGTACTTGTTGTATCGTTCCAAAAAACATTTGGAAGGCCCCATGGAAGTCCTCTTGTGTGAGTGTGTCAATGACTTTCGTCACAGCCCCTTTCATCTCCTCAATCGTCTTATAACGACAGCCTCTGAGCTCAGGGAATAACCAAAAGTCACTGGGAGCAAGGTCTGGACTATAGGGAGGGTGAGGAATTGTCTTGATGACCATCTTGGTGAAATAGTCTGTGACAAGGATGGAGTTGTGGACTGGTATATTGTCCTGGTGGAAATGCCACTGAGCCGATTTGAAGAGTGCTGGCCTCTTCCCAAGGAATCTCTTCCTGAACTCCCTTAAAACCTCAATCATGGCCAATCATGTCTGGTATATTGATTTCCTTACTATTCCCACATCACTCATCACTTCCCACAGACTCCCTGCCATCCTTGAATCTCTTATGCCACTCAAAAACTCATGCTCGATTCTTGCAAGATGTGACAATCAGGCTTTAGTAGGGTGTATTCGAATTCCGGCTGTAGCGGCTCATTTGAACCTGAAATCATGAAAATTGTTCAATCATTTCATAAGATGTATAGCAATAACGTATTGAATTTTCAAGAGTGTATGACAATTTTAAATGTACATACAAAAAAAAAGTCTGTAAAGTTATCGTATGCACCTCGTACGTACAAAAATATATGTGCATTACACTTTGATGTGTTTAAGAAATTGTATTAAGAACTGTCTTTATGAACGTGTATACTTGTTTAGAGTTCTGTGTAAAAATAAAGGTTTAAGTATAGAGAATGAAGAAGAAGGAAGTTACATACCAAGTTAAAGAACCTCACCAAAAAGTGAGCGGATAGAAAATGCTCCTCTACCCAGTTTCATTTCCAACGAGCATTTTAACTCCAAACTTTTTTGGGGGGTCATCAGGAGATGTTATATACTCACATAATAAATATGATTATATACACATATACATGTTCATGCAGGAGACATACTGACGCAATAAATTAATCAGACGCAGTAATAAACGACGTACGCATGAAGACTTCTTTAACAAAATATTACCTCTCACTTTATTGCAAGGGTTCGAAAGGGTTGTTCAAGGTTTTGCGTGTGAGAGGGAGCTGGAGACCGAACATAAACTGTAATATTTTGACCCCACTGTTATGACCGTCACGTTGTGTCTTTCTTGTTCTCTAGGGCTGCTCATACGGAGGCCCAGAGGCCACTCTTCTGGGTGATGGCTTTCTTTGCGGCATCTTATCAGCAACTTCTTCGGCCTGATGTGGCTTTCCCTACCACACCTCGTCTCCAACTGTCTGAAACTCTACTGGAAACTCCCCTCGGATTCGAACTCAACTCAGTTATATAATAGTTCGACGCCCACTCGATCTTTGAAATCGAATGTTTGATCGTCATCAAGCGGAAATAACTGTCATGCAGTTCACAGGTCACTCTCTTCCAGTGTATCAGACTATGAGTGTACCATGGGAATTTTTTAGCTCGTCCCATTTCATCAGCCAATTTCCGCCCACGCGATTTCCTCACATAAGTGCCATTGGAGTTTGTCGCTTCCTTCCGGTGCATCACCTTGAATGGCATTTTGCTCGGGCCGAAGGTCAAAATATAACAGAGAGAATGTACACCGTTATGGGGCCATCCTCTGAACGGTTTTATTTGCACATCAGCTGCCCTCACTGACATGAGACCCCATTAAAGCCTCCTATTAAACTAACCTCTAACGGCGAAATCGTGTATGTATTTATAGATGTTGTAAAACGTCGGATTTTATAAATGTGTGCGTGTTTTTAGACGTTGGTAAAAGAATGCGTGTAGTGATAAATGCTTGTGAATTGAGAATGATGACAAATGTGTATTTATAAATGGATGTATGCATGTAGAAATATTTTTAAAAAATGTGTGCGTTTAGGAACGTGTGTATATGGCAAGAAGTTTCTATAAAATGCGTGTCAATAAACTTGTATATGTGTCAAGATATTCAAGTAAACGTATTTGCATTTTTATACTTGTGTAAGTGTCTATTAATGTGTGTACATTGCGTGTCTATAAACTTCTGTATGGTATAGATGTTAGAGTAAACATGTGTGCCTTTAAGAATGTGTGTATATGTCAATTTTTTAAAAATTTTTTGTATATTTGTATATATTAGTGTAAAAATGTCTGTGTTTAAGAACGCGTTTATACGTATACGGTTTTGCGAGAAATGTACTAGTTTATGAAGGTTAACATTAAGTTTGGTTTCTTTGTTTAACGGCATATCAAACTTTGCAGGTTATTTAATACCAAAGCTATTCGCCTAAAAGAACTGTAATGGTACAATTTAACCCATAGCTGGGAGGATTAGGGTGTTCATACCTTTCCTAAGGGTATTTGCCCGAAAGTGAACGTAATAGCTGACTGGAGTACGAACTCGCTTACTACAATTCTGCAGTGCATCGCTGTAAACGTTACATCACGAGGACACCACCAAGTTAACATCAGTATATAGATTTGTGAAGAATGTGTTATTTATAAAGGTATGTATTTGTTTAGTTAACTCTGAAAATTATGTATTTAAGAACACGGGTAAACGAATTAAAAAATGTGTAAAAGGTATGTGCTTATGAACATGTATCATATGTTGCATCCTTTCTATATTAGAACATTAAAAAAAACTTAATAGGTCAAATTTTGAATCATATAATCATAGTTTCATTTAAGACTGAAACATCATCTTTGCTTCATTTTTCTGTAGCACTTTAAAAAATATGCTCAGTATTTTTGTTAAACTGGTATCGCTCTCATTTTAACTCTAATTTAAAGAGACCATTAATGGAGTTAGTAATCTTGTTGAAATTAAGCCTAATATACAATTATCAATGTACCCCATTTTTTGTTATAAAAGGAAAGCCTCTTGAAATTCTAATCTATAATCTTTGTTATTTTTAATGTCCCTTGTCTTACAGATTTTTTAAGATCACAATGAGTTGGGAGGAAAATGAATGTCAAATTGGAACCGTTGTCTCTTTTCTTCCAGGAAATCATTTTAAGTCATGACTATACTTATTTTTTCTCCTGAAACTAAAATATTTTTTCATAAAAAGCCAGTTAAGAAAGGAATGAATTATTTACACATTAGTTGCGTTATTTTTTTTTATGACCAACTGCTGTAGTGGGGAAAACTGAAATATTTTGACAAAGAGATTACACTTTAAAATACCACTTAACTTAATTGATAACAATACAATTTTTTGAATATTGTATACTTCATGGAACATGGCCTAGATTTAGTTAAATAGTTTAATTTGAAAACTTATAATTTGAAGGTCTTATAAATTCACATATTAATAGATTTGTATAAAAAGGTGTGTATTTGTGAATGCGTATAGACATGAAGAAATTTGTGTAAAAATGTGTGTATTTGTGAATGCGTGTATGCATGTAAAGATATGTGTAAAAATGTGTGTATTTATGAATGCATGCGTAGATGTAAGGATTTGTGTAAGAATGTGTGTATTTGTGAATGCATGTATACAAGTAGAGATGTTTTGGGTGGGGAACCTTATGTCACTCTAGAACCAAGAATGTCCCCCAATACATGCAAATTATGACTTGGTATCTGTCAGAGAAGGTAGATCTAAGAAAAATATAGATCGCCTCTAAAATGTTGAGATGGATTTTACTTCTCGCTCTATGTAGAAGAGAGAACCAGTCATCTTATAATTTGTCCTGTGCCAATAATTTGTTTAAATAGAAAGTCTAGACTGCCTTAAAATTGAAACGAAACAATGAACTACATAAAAAGCGATGCAGTAAACAGACGAAGAAGAGACAAAATAGCAGCCATTGCTGGGTAAAAAATCAAATAATATTTACTTTTAGACCTTTAACAATACATTAAATAGATTAAAATTTGCTCTTCTCCATGACAATTTTTCACTTATTTATTTTGTTTTAATATTTTTATTAGGAAAATGGTTACATTAATTTTATTTTAGTTATGTTTTCCAAATTGACAATTCTTTAAAAATATTTTCATCCTTGAGTGAAGGAGAATGAGATATTTTAAGATGTGACAACGTCAGATAATCGAATTAGGCTGAAATGATTTAATAAACATTTGGTTCAACCATTTTAAAATAATTTTCGTCGTACGTGATTTTTTATTGGATAATATTTTTGTCACAGATGTCTGTCTTCTTTATAAATCCTTTAGGGAGCAATAAACAGCTTCAACTGGTTGACTGATAAGACATGTTTATCGTCTGCTAAAAAATGCCAGAGTATTTATTTGTACATTTCTTCGAGTTTTCCTTCTTTTTTTTTTTTTTCAATAAATACTTTCTCTTTTTATTTAATTCTGAAGATATACTGTTATACACGAAACAAAATATATATTAATACTATTGCGATCCCTCATAGCTTTTAGAGATGTTTTCCAAATGGAAAATTATTTTTTAATTCCTTTTATAATGTCTGAGACGGCGTTTTGTAAAATGTAACTTTGGATGTTTAAATAAAGCTAAAATGATTAAAAATATTTGGTGCAATTTTTTATATAATTTTTCCGAATGTGGTCTTTCATTGAAATATATTTTTGGTATGAAAGTCTGTCTCCATATATTTTAGGATATGGTTTTTCTATGAATATATTTTCAGTATGGAAGTCTGTCCACATATATTTTCGATAAGGACGTCTGTCTCGTCCTGTAAGAAGCAAAAACCGGGTGAATTATAAAATATGTTTATAATCAGCTATGATTAAATGTTTGTACGCATATTCATATATATCTTTTCTGGTTTTATTTCTTTTTTGGCAAAATATTTCAATGAGCTCACGTGCAAGGAAATATTCTTCCATAATCTGAATTTTGGAAGAGGAAAGGGTTTGTTACATCCGGTAAATTTGCATAAGTTAGCGCTTACATATATATATATATATATATATATATATATATATATATATATATATATATATATATATATGTTGGATGTGAGACCTATAATAAAATATACACCAAAAATAATTTTACGAAGGTTTCTTGAAAACCAAGTAAACTTGGAAGTTATTTCTAGTGGATCATTATGTAATAAATGTAATCATCATTAGGTATTATTTATCATCAGCTTTTCCGAAGAAAAGCTCGTTAGCCATTACAATAAGTGAGGGGGTTCTGTTATTTCTTTGTTTGTTTTTAATTAAAGTCTCTTTAAAAAATGATGATACGCCGTTTATTACGTATTATTCACATTAAACTCTAAACACAATATCATCGCACTTGCGATCATACAAGTTTCAAGAGGATTGATCTAGAACAACCAATAAATTGCCGAAAGAATGCAAACAAAACTAAGAAACTGACCAATTAAAAAACAAAATCGTTTCGGTTATCATAAATTAAAGAATCGTGTTCTTTTTTTTTAAAATAGCAATTCGCTATTGTTCCATCCAGAAAAAAAGAAGCAAACCTTAAAAACGCCTTTTTCGTATTCTAACTGTTTTCTTTAAGCAGTAGGCTGTGAAAGTTTTTTTCAAACAAAATAATTGTCGGTTAAGGTTTCGTTTATTGGCATATCAACCGTGGTTGGTTATTTAATGCCAAATCGTTTATATATATATATATATATATATATATATATATATATATATATATATATATATATATAAATTGTTTTTGTTGGTAACATTTTTCAACGAGCCTGAGATCATCTTTTTTTGCAAATGGTTAAGTTGTTTCAAATATTGCTTTCGAATACGAAACATTTTATTTACTGTTAATCTTTTGCAGGCACACAGTTATGTGGTTTCAAATATTGCTATATAACAGTTACAACTTAACATCAGAATACGTAAACTGTTTTCCCTGTTCGATTATATTACGTTGAGATAAAAATCTGTAGCCTTATTTGACGAAGTAATTTATTCATTCTTTACTATTTTTGCATATTTCGTCAATTTTCAATGAAATTATTTTGCCTAACAGATAAATTGTATATTTTATAATAACAAAATGATTTTTGTTTCGATTTGATGCAATTTCAAGCATTTTCACTGACTTAACTGACCAAGAGAAACTGGTGACGCGTTGTCACTAACCTGCATGCCGAGTCTATGATTATTTCTGCCTGGCATTTATAAATTTACGACTGATGAGGTTATGAAAAAAAAAATTCCGTCCCAATCAAACGGTTCTATTAAGCAAGTTAGTATTGATCAAACGGTTTTATTAAGCGATTAGCATTGATCAATATCATGATGGTTTTGATCTGAGTACACTTCCATACTTTCTCTAACCCTTCCGTTTTCGATTTTTGAGACATTCCAGAGTCCACTTTAAAATAATTTTTTTTCTATACTTCAAAAAACTTTTTTAATACGTACTTGCTCCTCCTAAACCTCAACCAGATATTTTATTTAACACTTGCATGACCCCTTTTCTAAGATTATGTTGAGATTCCAAAAAATTGTCTCTCATGTTTATCAATATCTTACATTCTATTCGTCATGAGTTTTTCACGAGTAACTGGTGGTTTTCATTGTAGATCGAGAGACAGCAAGTCTCCTCGGCCCTTTATAACTCATATCCCTCTTCTATTTGATCTCAGCAGTGTAATGTGCTGGATAGTTTCAATTCTTTCTTCGGAATTCCATTTCTAGAATGCTTTTTACCTTGTTTTTTCTAGATTGTTTTGAAGACACCGTCATTTGTAACACAGTCATATTTTTAACCTCTCAAGCAAGGTGTTGGCATTTATCTTGCTTTTTCTTTCCTTTTTCTCGCTACTTTATAAGTACTATGAGATGTGGCTGAAATAACAAAGAGTTACGTTGTTGGTTGGTTGTTTGGCATATCAACCTTTGTAGGTTATTTAACGCCGAATCCATTTTTATGAAAATTGTTCTATTTTAAACAATTCAGTTTAGCATAAGTACGCAGTTTAAATGTGAAAAACCTTTTTATTTCAAGCTACAGTTAAATATCAAAACAGTTCTATATTAAACAATTCAGTTTAATGTAAGTACATTTTCAATGACAAAAAAATTCCATTTCAAATAATTCAGTTTCGCATTAGCACGCAGTTTAAATGTAAGCACGGTTTAATTGTCAAAACCATTTCCATTTCAAGCTATTCAGGTTTCTAATAATTCAGTTTAGCATAAGTATGACGTTGGTTCTATTTGACCAATTGGTAGGGCCCGATCAGGTGCTACCACTCCGGGCCAGAATGAACCTGGGAACAATGGCAATGAAGGGGTGCTCCGCATTCCCCAAAGCTTTAACATTACTGGAACCTCACCATCAGATTGTTTAGTGTAATATCCAGGACACTCATTGGGGTCTTACACTGCAGTCAGTGTATTCTACAGCCCAAGCCGACTGGGCAACAAAGAGGTACGAGTTGACATATTCTTTTCCTTTCCTTAAGTAAAACTGGTCGGGATTGCATGATCCATTTGAGTCTCTAAATCATCGAAAAATTTCTGAGTCTCTTTTTCTGCTCATACCATATGTCTATATGGCAAAAATTTACTTATTTGCACAATTCTCAATGGATAAACGTTCTTAGCCAGCGATGCCTGCTTTTTAATTGATTCTGCGCCAGTTTTTAGAATTCGCCTTTTTTTTGTGGATCTTGGTATCGTATCACTTTCCCAGTCGTCTACGTTCATTATTCACTTGAGTTTTATCGATTCTATATTTTACATTATTTTTCTCTTTTGTTCTTATTTTGTGTTGGAATAAATTGTTATTCAGTTGAATCTTTCTGCTTTTCTAAGAGTGACTATGTTCAGATAATTTTGCACGTTCTTTTTTTATTCATATGAACAGTCCTTACATTTGTTTTTTTTTTTTACAATTCTAGTTTCATCAATTTAATAACAGCTGTTTTCCTGTTTACACTTCTTTTTTTTTATTAGGTGCCTTAAATTATCTCTGTGTGCTTATCTATATTTATCGTATCCTTGAATTTTTGTATCAACACATGACTCAATTCGAAGAAGTCTCCTTCCTTTAACATTTTTGTAAAATATATTCTGTCCTCAACATCTCTGAAGTCAAAGACTTTTTGCGTCGTCATAATTTTCTCGTTCTATTGACCATATTCGGAGCTCTTTTACTGTTTAAGAAGAATTCAGAGTACATTAATTGAGAGTTGCACCAGACACGTAATCCTTTGATTTGTTTTTTAAAGAGCAGATTTTCTGACATATTTCTTTCTTACTGTTTCTTTCATCTTCGCTTGCTTGATGGCGTCCGCGTCTAATATTCCGATACACTTTTAGTTTTCTTGTTTTCTAAGGGTTTTGATGCGTTTTTGACTGAGCAGTTCTATTCCTTCTGTTGTTAACCTTTTCATTTATTTCAATATGAATATGGCACGGTTTTTTAATTGCAAATTCCTTTCCGGCGTCATTGCAGTAGTTTCTAATAGTTTCTCTAAAGGTTTCTACTTTGTCTTTTTCTTTTACTCATATCTAAATATCATCCAAGTACATGGCGCAGAAGGAAAATTAAGAATATTCTAGTATAATAATAAATGACTCTCTTAAAAAAAAGCTAACCTTGATTTTTTAAAAATCAACGGCAAAATAAGATTGTTTGGTTGGTGGGTTTTATAGCATCCCCATTTTTTAAGGTTATTTAACGCCAAATCCATTTTAATGCAAATAGTCAGCCCTATTTCAAACAATTCAGTTCAGCATGAGTATACAGTTTAATTGTCAAAACAGTTCTAATTCAGTTAATTCAATTTAGTCTTAGTACATATTTTGTTTACACACACTTAAATTTCAAAACAGTTCTATATTATACAATTCAATTTAGCGTAAGTACAGTTTCAATGTCAAAAACAGTTCCATTTTAAATAATCCAGTTTAGCATAAGTAAGTAAATGTAAGTAACCGTTTAATTGTCAAAAACATTTGTATTTCAAGCTATTTATTTTAGTCAAACAGTTCAAATTCAAACAAATCACTTTAGCATAGTTATTCTGTTCGTTCTATTTAACCCATTGAGAGGGCCTATTCGGTGCTACCCATTCCGGGCCAGAGTAGACCTGGGAGCAATGGCAATGAAGGGGTATTCCGCATTCTTTAATGCTTCAGCATCACTGGAACCTCACCATCAGATTGTTTAGTGTCATATTCAGGACACTCGTTGTGGGGGGGGGTGCATAGCCCTTTACAGAGGTGAAGTCTGTGTATTGTACTGCCCCAGCCGACCTGGCAAAGCAAAATAATCAGATAGACACAAAACAATAAATCTATTATATATGGCCATTTTATTTTTTATTCATTGTATCAAACCGCTTTAAAAACGGTTTTCATGCCATCAAAATAAATTCTTCAGGCATTTATACCATCCCTCTTCTTTAGCAGTATTAAGCGAACCAATATTAAGATAAGAAGTTGAATTTGATTTGTTTTTCTATAAAGCACCATATAACTTAATCAAAGGGGTTAAGGACTGTACTTCAATCTTATTTAATTGTTGTCCTCCCAGTTTTCTCGTGGATTTTCAATTGAATTTTTATTTCTGATTGATATTAGCGTTAGCTAATGGTCTTTCACTGGTGTTTGAGTGACAGCAAGTCTTCTCAAGTCTCTAGGACTCTTCTAATTATTCTGGCTGTTCTCAATAAGGTTGTCGTTTGGATAGTCTCCACCCGTCCGCTAACTTCACAGTCATCCAGTCTCTTTAATAATCCTTGAGTTACTGTGCCAAAATCATTTATTATTTACTCCTGTAGAGTTTTTCACATCAGCGTTAGCTAATAGTTTTTCAATGGAGTTTGAGTGACAGCAAGTCTCTTCAAGTCTCCAGAACTCGTCTCAGGATTCTGGCTGTTCTCAACAATTCTTTCATTTGGATAGTACCTACTCGTCCACTAACTTCCAAGTCCTCCGGGCCTTTTAATAATCCTTTAGTTATTGTGCCTAAAGTACCAATCACAATTGGCACAATCGTTACTTTCATGTTCCACAGCTTTTTCAATTCTCTAGCAAGGTCGAGGTACTTATCCTTCTTTTCACGTTCGTTCAGATTTATTCTGTGGTCTGCCGGGACAGCAAAGTCGACAGTTTTGCAAGTTGTCTTTTTTTGTTGATTATTATGAGGTCTGATCTTCTTGCCGGGATTAGGTGATCCGTTTGTATATTAAAGTCCCATAGGAGTTTATGCTTGTCATTTTCTAGGACAGGTGCTGGGTTGTTAAATTTCTTCTACATTAGGTGGTTGAACCTATTCTTGCGATCTATTAAGTTTGTATCCAGCTGTGCATATTCTGAGTATGTGGTTAAGGGCACCTCTGGTGGTGTAATGGTTGGCAAGCTAGACTAGCAAACCTACACGAGTGAGTTCAAGTCTCATTGGGCGCTCCATTCATTCGGCCTTTGCCACATCGAAGCAAAGAGCTTTGTTAATTACTATGTGGTTTTGTGGCATCATGGCAATTATGAATAGTAGAGGTGATAGTGCATCTCCTTGGAAAATCCCTTTGTTACTGCTAAGCTTCTTTCTCCTGCTGTCAGTTCCACTCTCCAGGTTTGCATGGTCTTTTCGATGAAGTTTATGACTTCGTGTTATATTTTGTAAATTTTGAGACAGTGTATTATCTAGTTTTGTTGAACCATATCATATGCCTTTTTGTAGTCAATTCAGGCCATAGCTTGATTTTTCCGTCTTGTCTTGCTGTCATTTACGATGTGTTGATCTATGTAGAGTAATTCTACTGAGCCTCTGGATCCTTTGCAGAATCCTTTCTATTCTTCCGGGAATAAACCCCGGCTTGTTACCGAGTAGTAAATCTTTTCCCTTATTTCTGCTGTTAGAATTTCCTACGTCATTAATAGGCAGCTTATTGGTCTTTAATTGTTTGGAGTAGTTCCTTTGCTTGGGTCCTTTGGGATTAATTTTGTCTTTCCTTTGGTCATCCAGTCAGGTACTTGCATGGCTTGTAGACATCTGTTCATCTCTAGGAGATGCCTGTGGTGTAATAGTTATCGACGTCGGAAAGCGACTCGGCGACACGAGTTCAAATCAGGGACTAGACTTATTGTATTTCACATAGCACTAATACCCTTGGGAAAAGTATGAATCCCATTACTCTCCCTCCAGCTATGGATAAATAGTAGGGCAGACAGGGTTCTTCAGTCTTGGTGCGGCAGCTAGTATAGTAGAAGGAAAACTCTGAATTCAAACCGGTAAGCTCCGCTTAAAAATTGACCTTGTCATATCCTGCCAGAGCAGAGGGGTTGGTAAATATGATCTGTTCATTTCTAGTGCTAGTCTGTCGTGAATGGAGGTGAATTTCGAGAACCAGAAGCCATGTATTCCATCATGGCCTGCGTTTTCTAGTTTGATATTCTTTTTATTTTATTTTTTTAGTAAGTCGATGTGTATTTCCGTTTTTGGGCCTTTTTCAAGTACCTCAAGTTCTCTTGTAATATTGTTTATCCATTCAGCATTTTTGTTATGTTTTTTTTGGTTGCCATATTTTTGTCCAAAATCGTTTGGTTTCTTTTGCATCCGGTTGTTGGCATGTTTTCGTGTCATTGTTGATAGAATTTTCTTTCGTTGTTTTGGAATGTCCTGTTTTGTCTGTATTGTTTTACCCTTTGTCGATATCTCTTTAATCTTCCTTCTTTCGCCAGCACTTTCTTGTTTATTTTCTCAAGTTGTACTGTTATTTCTTCCTGTGTTGCCTGTTCCTTTTTATCTCGCTTATTTCAGCGCCTCTCTTTTTTTTATCATTCTGGCTTGTTTTAGAAGTTTTTTTATATGCGTTTCCAGTGGAACTTCCCATCCCGGTTTTGACTGCTTCTTCGTGCTTTTTGAGGGGATCCCTATTTTCTCACAAACTAATTTTGCACCTGCATAGATTAGTTCATTTAACTCTGCTATATTATTCGTCGGTATGTAAGGTAGTATGTGATTTATTTTATTCGTTTCTATCATAAGTGTTTTCCATTCTATGTTTCTTAATGAAGGTAGAATAGTATTTTCACTACTCATGATTCTCTTTACATCTTCTAGATTCATCTTTTGTTCTTGTGATAGTGTTTCTTCCTGGTTGCTTGGTAGTATATCGTTTGGTAGTGTGGTGTTTTTATTTGCCGAAGTTTACGGTTCTTTTTAGTTGGATTGTTTTGGTTTGACACTACTTGGTGTGTTTGGTACAATATTATAGTTTTGTTTATGTGTTTTTTGATGGATTTCTAATGATTCAAGATCAGAAAACGAACCCTCCTTAATTATTGTTGTAACTTGATCGGCTAGTCTTTGGCAAGTTGTCTGAAATTTCATACATTCTTGCCAGATCTCAACCATTCTTTTCCTGTATCCTTTGTGAAGGGTTGCTCCTAAAATAGCATTGTAATGCAAGTTAATTATCTTCCCTATTCCATGTTTTGAGTGTAGGTCTCTGATCGTTGTGGTTTGTTACGTCGTCGTTTCTGTACCTGAAATAAGAGCAGCCAACATTCGTAGGATGACTATCAGGTCTTCCATGTTGGCTATCAGGAGAGCAGATGCCGATCATGACACCTAGGCCTGTTGCCTGGGTCCCACGTTGTGTAATATTGTGATTGTACATTTTTATCATGGGTGGTTTATAGTGGGTATACCAGACCCAGGGGTTGTATATGATCTGCGCGCCTGATACAGAAGTGACCAAGAACAGTTATGATGGCTGTACATGAACAGCGGCACATGATAGTATACAGGAAATATTTTTACTATGGCAAATTGAAAAAAATCAAATATTTATTTTTAAATGAAAATTTTAGCAGAAAAAATCACTGACCTTTCCTACTTACTTTTCTGGAAATGGATGACCTATTCTTCCGTAGAATATTTAACAAATGCTAACTAGAATTATTTTTCTAATTTTACTAGGATTTATATACAAATGGACCTCCACTATTTTACGGACGAAGGGTTATTCTTTGGGAGTTTTTCACAACAGACTTAGCTGATGGTCCTTCACTTGAGTCTGAGAGACAGCAAATATCCTCAAGTCTCAATGATCCTTCTCAGAATTCTAGTTGATCCCAACAATGATGTAGTTAAGTTGGCCCCAATTCGTCCCCTGATTTGTAGTTATTTCAGTCCTCTTACCAATCCTTTACGGAGCCTTCTAAGTGCGCCAAATAAAATCGGTATCACCGTTACCCTCATATTCCACAGCTTTCTAGATCTCTGGCAATGTCTAAGTTCATGTTTAACTTTTAACTACGTTTTAGTTTCACCTTGTGTCACGCTGGAACAGAAAAATTCACTTGACAATAAGTTCTCTCGGTATGTTTTTTTCTTTCTGTTGAATAACACTAGGTGTTATCTTCTGGTCGGAATTAGGTGATCTTTTTTCATTTCAAAATTTCAGAGAATTTTGTGACTCTCATTCTTCAGGAGAGATTCTCGTTTGTGCATATTGCATTTTTAGTGTAGTGAAATTTCCATCTCTTGCACAATTACCGGTGGATCTTTCTTCTTACACAGTCATGTCTTGTCCAATATTCTATTTTTGCGCTAGTTTGCTACATTTGGTTATGTTGTGATAAAGCCTCTCATCTCTATCTGAACGTAGACTATTCTTTCTGTTGAATATTCTTGTTTTTCCCTTGAATATAATTAGTCCTCATCGAGTTTTTTTTATATGCTTTTATTTGAGGATTTAGTTTCTTTCTTAAGATTTCCTTTTCTTAGCCCTGTCTAGATCTTCTCGTATAAGATTCAACCAGTTTGTCATTGGAAATATCCATAGTACTGTTTCTCTTTCCGTTTCAGTTTCATAGTCTGTATTATTGATTTGTTTGGCCTTTTGTAGTCAGTACTTTTTACTGCGTGCTGTAATTAGTCTTTCTTTGATCTTTTTAATGCAATTTTGAAGTCCTCGTATTGATACATTTATGAAATCTTCAATGCTACTGAGTCCTCCTTCCCCTTCTTTTCTTGAAATATGTAGAATTTTTACATCATTTCCCGTAAACCTTTGTATATCGTCTTCACCTTTCTAGTCCCCTGGTCCATTTATCTGAGATCCTCTCTTGTCTCGAGAATTTTCCAAGTGCAACTGTGCGGGTGTTTACCCTTTGATAAAACTTCTGCACCAGAGCTTGGTTTCGAAAAGTTCTCTTATTCAACTGAGGTACGTGGTGCATTTAATAAGTTTCCAGACTTTTTTGCACAGGCATTTAAAATTGTCGTAGATTTGGAAAATTCAGTATGTTATTTCTAGACGTCTTATGAGATGACTGAATAATTTTTAAGATTTCAGCTGCAAATGAACAGCAACAGCGGGAATTGGAATACACCCTACTAAAGCCTGATTCTCAGCACTGGCATGATTTACATGCACTGGGTTCCCACTGGACAGACAGTCAACAAGGAATACAATGATGAGGTTTTAAGGGAGTTCAGGAAGAGATTCCGTCGGAAGAGGCCAGCACTCTTCAAATCGGCTCAGTGGCATTTCCACCAGGACAATGCACCAGTCCACAACTCCATCCTAGTCTCACACTCTTTTACCAAGACAGTTCCTCACCCCCTCTAGAGTCCAGACCTTGCTGCCAGTGACTTTTGCTTTTTCCCTAAGCTCAGAGGCTGTCGTTATGAGACAATTGAGGATATGAAAGAGTCTGTGACGAAGGTCATTGGCACACTGACACAAGAGGACTTCCATGGAGTCTTCCAGAAGTTGTTGGAACGGTATAAGAAGTGCATTGCAGCAGGAGAGGTTTTCGAAGGGGACTATAGTTTCATGTGTTTACTATCAATAAAAGTGCCCATACGAAAAAAAGTCTGGAAACTTATTTAATGTCCTCGTACTATTTTTTTTTTTCATACCCACTTCTTTGATGGCGTCCGCTTCCAATATTCAAAAATACTTTTAATTTCCCTTTTCTTTAAGTATTCTGATTCTTTTTTGATTTAGCAGTTCTATTCCTTTAATTATTTGTTTTTATTTTCATCTTATTACGGGCATGGCTTATTTCTATATCCCAAATTCCATTCTGATATACTGGCTGTATATTCCTATTGTTTGCATAATAATTCTGAATAATTTTTGAAATTTGTAAACTGCTTGATATCGATATTGAATTTTAAAATATTAAACTTTTCTTCTGATTTGGTAAGGTTGTAGCCCCCAGTGCATTAACTTAGTATGGAATTGCATGGCATCATTGCTATTACGAATAATAATGACGAAAGTGCATCTCACGGGAAGATGCCTTTCTGGATTTTCGCCTCTGATAAAGATTTTCATCTTGCTGTTAATTCCTTTTTCCAATTTTTCATGGTTTCCATGATGAATTTTATGACTTAGTTGTATATATTTTACATTTTCAGACAATATTATTTCAGTTTTCACGACTATATCATAGCCCTTGTTTTGTCAATCCATTCAATGGCTGCTTTTTTCGGTTGTTTCCCTCTGTTTGAGATTGTGCAGATCAAAGTACCGTAAGTCACATGTTTCACTGGTTCCTGATTAGCATACTTTCTGTTATTCTGGAAATGGTCCACAACATACAAGCAATAACAGTTCTTTATTATTATTATTATTATTATTATTATTATTATTATTATAATTATTATTCCTTGAGAGTTTTTTCACATGAGCGTTAGCTGATAGTCTTTCACTGCGGTCTGTGTGACAAGCCTTCTCAAGTCTCCAGGACTTTTCTCAGTATTCTGGCTGATCTTGTTAATGCTGCAGTTAGAATTGTCTCCACTGATCCTCTTATTTTTATTACAATTGGTGTAATCGTCACTTTCATGTTCCACAGTTTTTTTTTCAATTCTCTTATAAGGTCCAGGTACTTATCCTTCTTTTCACTTTCTTTTTCCACTTTTCTTTGTGGTAGATTAGGATGACAAGTTCTCTCTTTTGTTGATTATTATAAGGTCTGGTCGTCTGGCCGTGATTAGGTAATCTATTTGTATATTAAAATCCCAGTGTGCATCTCATTCCCCACGTTAATTCTGGGCAGTGCATACACCAGTTGTTCGTATGGTCAAGTTTCAATTTCTTGCACACTTTCCAGTGGATCATCTTCCCGACCCACTCGTTTCTAGTCTTGTGCAGTTTCTGTGCTAATTTGCTGCTCTCGATTATTAGGTGATTGATCGCTTTGTCTCTATCACTGCATAGTCTAAATCAGCAATTTTTTTGCGTCTTAACTATTCTAGATTTGATATGATTGGTTCTTATGGCGTTGTTTGTTCTGCTATTAGAAGATATTCAGTTTCTGACGCAAAGTTTTTCCTTCTAAGCCACATCCACGTTTTCTTGTGTGAGATGTCACTTTTTAGTTGCTTAAAACGTCCATACAGTTGGTTTTTTTTTTCATTTTTTGTGTTTTGTTTATTTCCATTCTGTTGGTCCTCATATTGCCAGTTTTGTTTCTGGTGGCTGTTATCGATCTTCCTCCACGCTTTTCTATATAGTATTCGAGTTTTTGTCACGATGCATCAACGCTATATTCAATGCTGGCAAATCCTTGAACCGTTACGCTATGTGTCCTGCTGGACACATAGCGTAACGGTTATAGGCGTTCAAGAATGGTCCCGAGTATCTTACAATAGAATCAACCCTGGTATTTATGTCTTTTATTAGGCTCCTGCTATATAGATTTATTTCGAGTAGTTTTCTCATTCTCCACGTTTAATTTTTGTCTCTCATCTCTACTTGTTTGATGGTGTCGGCTTCCAATATTCCTAAATATATGTATGTTTCCTCTTCCCCAAGTGTTTTCATTTTTTCTTGGTTTGGTAGCTCTATACCTTCCGTCATGAGTTGTTTCCGCTTTTTAATTCTCATTAGTGCGCATTTTTCTATGCCAAATTCCATCCTTATGTACTGACTCTATATACTTACTGCCTATATTATAATTTACTCATCTGAGTTTTTCACATCAGCGTTAGCTGATGGTCTTTCACTGCAGTTTCAGTGACAGCAAGTCACCGCAAGTCTCCAAGACTCCTCTCAGTATCCTAGCCGTACTCAATAATGCAGTAGTTTGGATGATCTCCACTCGTCCGCCAACTTTCAAGTCCTCCAGTCCCTTTAGTATTTCTGTTCCCATCTCCCCAATTACAACTGGTATAATTGTGACCTGCTTGTTCCATAGGTTTTTTTTCAATTCCCTAGTAAGGTCAAGGTACTTATCTTTCTTTTCACATACTTACACTTTTATTCTGTGGTCAGCCGGGACGGCAAATCCACATTTTTGTAAGTTCTCATTTTTTTGTTGGTTATTATTAGTTCTGGTCTTCTAGCCGAGATTAGGTCATCCGTGTTTATGTCAAAGTCACTCCTATAGAGTTTTTTTTTTTACATCAACGTAAGTTGATGTTCTTTCACTAGAGTTCGAGTGACATCAAGTATCCTCAAGTCTACAGGGTTCTACTCAGTATTCTGGCCATTCTCAACAATGCTGGAGTTTGGATGTTCTCCACTCAAACTCCAACTTCCAAGTCCTCCAGTCCCTTTAATAGTCCTTTAGTTACTGTACCGCATGCGCCACTCACTTCATGTTCCATAGTTTTTTTTTAATTCCCTAGTAAGATAGAGGTACTTATCCTTCTTTTCACTTTCTTTCAGTTTTATTCTGTGGTCAGCCGGGACAACAAAATTTACAACTTGGCAAGTTCTTTTTTTTTTTTTTTGATTACTATAAGGTGTAGTCTTCTGGCTGAGATATTCTTCTTCTTCTTCTTCTTCTTCTTCTTCTTCTTCTTCTTCTTCTTCTTCTTCTTCTTCTTCTTCTTCTTCTCTTTATTATTATTATTATTATTATTATTAATATCTCCTTTAGAGTTTTTCACATCAGCGTTATTATTATTATTATTATTATTAATATCATACTGTTGAGAGTTTTTCAGCGTTAACTGACGGTTTCTCACTGGAGTTTGAGTGACAGAAAGTCTCCTCAAACCTCCCAGACTCTTCTCAGTATTCCAGGTGATCTTAATGTCGTCAGGATAGTCTCCATTTGTTTATCCGTTTGTATATCAAAGTCCTATAGGAGTTTGTGTGTGTCTCGTTCTCCAGGACATCTGCTGGGGTTTGGTATATACGATTTTTTCGTATGGTCAAATTTAAATTTCTTGCACACATCCCTATGGATCACCTTGCCCAACCTGTTGCGTCTACTCTTATACATCTTCTGTCCTAATATGCTACATTCGCTTATTATGTAATTGATTGTTTCGTCTCTATCACTACATAACCTACATTTGCAATTTTGTTGCGTATTATCTATTCTCGCTTTGAATTGATTGTTTTTTATGGCGTTGTTTTGTGTTGCTATTTGGATAGTCTTTTTTTCTCTTTTAAAGTTTCCGTTTCTTAGCCACGTCCAGGTTTTCTCATGCGAGATGTCATTTATTAGTCGTTTAAAGCGCCCATAGAGTTGTTTTTCTTCCCATTTTTGTTTCTTAGTTATTGTCATTCTATTGGTCACCGAGTTGGCTGTATCGTTTTTGGTGGCTGTAATCTGTCCTTCTTCGTGTTATTCCATCGAGTCCTTGAGTCGTTGTAACTATGCGTCCACACTTTCTTAAGTTTTTCCTGTCATCTACTGGTCTTTTTTAGGCTAGTTAACTCAATCTATTCAGGTTTTCCGGACATTTTTGACTATTCTAGTAAATTTAACAATATTGTGATCAGGATGGTCTTCATTCGTTGTCAGATTCAATTTTTTTAATGCTCTTTGGTACTGTTCTGAGAGAACCAATGACATTTGCTACCATCATCCTTATTATCTTCATCATATTCCACAGCTTCATAAATTATCTGCAAGTTCTAATTATTTGTTTATCATTTGGCTCTCTTTCACTCGCATTTTGTCGTTGGCTGAAACGAAAAAGAATATGATGACAAGTATTTATAATTAACATTTTTTCTGATCTTGCTGAGATTAGGTGAGCCGTTTGTTTCTCAAAATCCCAGAGAATTTTATGCCTTATTTTCTTGGACGAATTCTGTTTTGTCTACATCATCATCATCAAGTCACTCTGACAGCACGTTTCTCTCTCTCTCTCTCTCTCTCTCTCTCTCTCTCTCTCTCTCTCATCCATCAATTCTGGCAGGTCATCCAAACTACATCCTGTGTCTGCACAGCGCTGATCCAAATAAGTTCTTGCTGGTCGACTAACACTAGTCCATGTGCAGGTGTCAATGGAAGAACGTCACAAATGAATATGTCCTTGATTTTCCAGCTGTGCCCCGCATGTGTTGTTCGTCTTACTTGGATGCTTTTGAGATTGGAGATAAGTGACCGTATAGTTATTTTGTGGTGTGTTTCTTCCTGTGTTTGTTCAAAATAGCTCTTAGCGTTCTTGTGCTGTTCCAATCTAATTTTGCCATATGAGTATTGTTAGCGTCCATGTGGTGCATCCATAGAGTATCATTGACACAGCTACAGCTTGGCAGTAACCTTGTTTTATTCTATCAGAGATATCAGACTTCTATTGGATCGATAACCAATTCATAGCAGTCCACGTAATTTTTTCCACCATTCGCTACGAATCTTATTTCGCACGCAGTCGTGCCAAGCCTTGAAGTACTTTTGTGCCAAGTTCTTGCTTTCGCTTATTATGTGATTAATAGTTTCATTTCTGCCTCTATATTTCTGTCTCTATATTACACTTATTTCGTCTCCATTTTCATCTTGGTTTTGATATTCTTTCCACTCTTAGCAGAGATAGTTCTCTGCTCACTTTTGACAGCTCTTTCCATCGCTTTAGTGCTCGTTCTGTGTTTTCTTTTGGTAAAATCGTTTTTGTATGAATAATTTTGTCTGAAGTATGCTCTAATAGTCCCAGTGGCCATATATCTTGGAGAAACTTGGAGGTAGGGAGAGGAACAGAACTGAAAACAGTGTGTATTTGAGAATAATTGCCTCAGGACAATGGTTGGAAATTCTCGAATAAATCACATCAAGATGGAAGCTTTAAGGTATGATCTTAGAATACCAAATAAAATCACTGACGTTCTCAAGAAGAAATGATTGAGGAAGTTTGGTCATGTGGTTTGCTAAGACAACGTCACCTATGTCAAATGTTCATATCAATTTTGACCTTTTATTTGCCCCCAATAAATAAAACCATAGTGGTCATTTCGTATTCAGTCGTGTTTTTTCACTAAAATAAATCAAATTTATTTTTTTCTAAAACTGTCAAAGAGTATATACGAAGTCGCATTTGGTTAAAATTCAAAAACACTTTTAGGATTCCTTTATTTTTATTTTTTAATTTTATTTATTTATTTTTTTGGTTGGTTGTTTGGATGGTTGTTTTCCACCATAAAAACCCTTTTTGGTCATTTAACGCCGGATTAAATTTCAAACAATTCAGTTTGGCGAAGTACAGTTTTTTTTTACAAATAGTTAAATGTCAAAACAGTTCATTTAAATGTCAAAACAATTCTGTTTCAAACAATTCAGCTCAGTGAAATTTAGTTTTTCTTTACAAATACTTACATGTCAAAAGAGTTTGATTAAATGTCAAAACAGTTCACTTAAATGTCAAAGCAGTTCTATTTTAAACTATTCATTTTTGCAAAAGTTCAGTTTAGTTTTATTTGGCACATATCTGGTGCTACCCCTCCGGACCAGAGTGGATCTTAGAGCGATGGCCATGAAGGGGTACCTCGGATTCTCCACTGCTCCAGCATTACTGGAACCCCACCATCAGATTATTTAGAGTCATATCAGGACACTCAGTAGAGAAGCAGTCTGTGTATTCTACAGCCCCAGCCGTACAAATTGAATACATACGCACTTTGATTTAAAATATAATTGATAAATATGCCATTAAAATCCAGTGATGAATTAATCATTCGAATGTTTATTGAAAGATCACTTGAACACTTTGAACCGATAGTTCTGTAGGGAATTAATATACAATATAGACAAAATTGTTCGAACATGAAATATTTTACTAACAGAAAAGTCGAAATAATAACAATCAAGGCAATGGATACATATAAGAGAGGACACAAAAATTATTTCTTCTAATACGGCAAATACTTGTACAATACAAGACAAAATATATGCAAGTGACCTTTGATTATTCATGTTGAAGGATATATATGGTATTTAACTCCTCCCACAGTGTTGGAATTAGACACAAGTTTGGTTTAACGTGGGGACCCCTGCATTATGGGGACGCACGTTGAGAGAAAAATTGTTCATGTTCCATTGTTATTACACTTTAGTTGTACCTCAGGCGGCGGAAAATAATTCAAAGCCTTCCTCACGTTTAAGAGCACCATCGTAGGCTTGATTATTCGTTCTGTTTTACGATAAGATACATTTTCTCGAGAGATTTCCCTTGGCAAACTCGCTAACGTGCTTGATTCTGACATTGTAGCATGTGGGTTCGTACTCCAGTCGAGCTATTTCGTTACTTTGGAAAAGTTATGTACTCCCACATCATAAGTTGCTAGTTAATTAGTACAATACTGTTTTCCTACAAGGATAGATTTGTTATTACATAGCCAATAAAAACTGATGTGCTATTAAACCAAAAAACTAAAACCAACCTTGGCTCTGTGGGCTGGATCATTAGAATACGCCAAATGAATCTCTGGAGAGGGTCCTGGATAATCTGAGAGTGAGACTCTTGTACTGCTGGAACTTTGGGGAATCCAAAATGCCCCTTCATTACCATCGCTCCTAGATCCACTCTGACTCGGGGTGGTAACAGCTGATAAGGTCCTATCTATTGGCCAAAAAGAACTATTTGACATTTAAACTGTGTATTTTGCAAGTTAAACTGAGTGCAAACAAATGACTTATGCTAAACATAATTGCTCGAAAAAGAAGAGCTAGATAATTTAACAGTGTTAAAAAAACGGATGTTTAACTGAAATTTTTTTGATACATAGCAATACTTGGAACCATTTAACTTTGTTGACTTATACTAAACTGAATTTCTTGTAAAGAACTGTTTGATCGATTAACTGTGTAAAGAAATGTGCGATGTTTAATTGAATTGTGAGTACTTGATAGCAATACTTGAAAACAATCAACAGTGTGAAAACAAATTATGACTAAATGTAATTATTCATACTAGATAGAAATACGTGAAGCCATTTAAGTATATGCAGAAAAAATAGCTCAGGCCTGTTTAAAAATGTTACATGAAAACGAGTTTAGAAATAATATTTAATACATATGTATATGAAGTATTTGACATTAAATAATCAAAGGTTGATATTCCATAAAAGCATGGCCCAATCGGCAATAGAAAACACCGACTGCTTCTCTTCAGACGGGGTAAGACGACAAGGGTCCTGGATATGACACTAAACAATCTTATCAGATTTACCCAACCCCTCCGATCGGGCAGGATATGACACAAGGTCAATTTTTTAGGCGGAGTTTAACAGATTTGAATTCAGAGTTTTCCTTCTCCTAGACTAGTTGCCTCATCAAGGCTGAAGAAAACAGTCTGCCCTACTATTTACCCATAGCCGAAAGGAGAATAATTGGATTCATACTTTTCCCAAGAGTATTAGTGCTATGTGAAATGCAATCAGTCTCGTCCAGGATTTGAACTCGAGTCGCCGTGTCCATTTCCGACGACGATAACCATTACACCACGGGCACCTCCATTAAACAATCTTAGGGTGAGGTTCCAGTGATGCTGGGGCCTTGGAGAATGCGGGGCACCCTTTCTTTGTCATTGTTTCCAGGTCCACTCTGCTCCGGACTGGTAGTTCCTGACAGGACCCTATCCATGGGTTAAATAGTACTAAACTGCATACTAATGCTAAACTGAATTGTTTGAATTAGTACTGTTTGAGTAAACTGAATAGCTTGAAATAGAAATATTTTTTTACAATTAGACTGTGTACTCGTGCTAAACTAAATTGTTTGAAATTGAACGGGCTACTTGCATGAAAATGAATTTAGCGTTAAACAACCTAAAAAGGTTGATATGCTATAAAACCCAAACATCCAACCAACCTACCATGAAACCAAACCAAACCAACCGAAACCCATCCTTTTCATTTTCCCATAAATCATTATTTTTCAAAATAGCGCTAATCTGTGGGGTATTAAACACCTACATGTCTATGTAAAAGAAGCACTAACCAATATATTTAAACAGTTTATAAGGGCTGATAATTTCAAAGGGAATTGTCATTAAAACCGAAAAAAAAGATATGGAAACACAGTCCAAGATGGAGATTCCGGATTTCCCGCAAAAATCCTGAAGCTTACCCCCTTCCCCTTCTCCCTAAACGCATGATTTTTAAAAATTCTTTCCCACCCGTTCCTACCCATGCTTAATCTAACTCTCAGATGCTCCTACTGACAGCGAATCTTTCGCTGCAGGATTAAAGAAGCCAAGCCTTTTACCAACTGTCATGTTTTAGGAGCAAGAAAAGATTGGGCCCAGTAGCAAACGAATATTCAATCCAGTTCTCTGGAAAGACTATTCATTTTTTACATCCCGACTCATAAATCTGGATTCTGATGATGTGTTGATAGTGTCCACAACCCCCCAATACCACTCAGCTTCTACCCACCCCAAGAAATAAATTTTCTTGTTACTGTGCTAAGCCTGTGGCAGCCGCTTGTCACTGTGTCTTAGAAACATAAAGAAAGGGTTTGTCTGTCGAGATGTGTCGTGCGTCGCAGATCTAAGCTGACAGGCTTAATATCTCTTGGATTACCACCACCTGTCGGCGAGAGTGAAAAATAAGTGATATATGGAAGGGTAATGAACAGGCGTCACTCGCTGATGAACGTTGAGAAACATACGTAAACAAGTGCGTGTGTGTGTGTCTATCTGCTCATGACCAAAGACCAGTTTATGATAGCTATGGAGGGTATAAAAAGCGATTTTTGCTCATGTACTTTTGTTTGTATTGGCTTTATGGCATATAAACCATTGTAGGTTACTTAATTCCAAATTCTTTTTATACAAATATATTAAATATATGATTTCTTAACACATTTTGTAGATATCATTTTAAAAGAGCTTGATCTCCTTATTTTTCAAACAGTTAAATGTTTTTTGTTGCTTCTATCAAATACGAATAATTCTATTTACAATTAATCATTTGTTTGTACACAGTTAAATGTGTACACGTATTGCTATTTAACACTAACAATTTAATTAATCGTCAGTCATTTGTTTACACAGAGTTAATAATCAAACAGTTCCTTTTCAAACAATTCAGTTTAGCATGTCAAGAAAGTTAAAAGGTTCGAAGTATTGCTATGTATCTCTAACAATTCAACAAAACATCTTTCATTTGCTTTCACACAGTTAAATTATCAAATTGATCCATCTCAAACAATTCAGTTTAGCAGAAGTCAAGTTACACGGTTTCAAGTATTGCTATGTATTACTCAAATTTCGATTAAACACCGGTCATTTTAACACACAGTTGAACGATTAAACAGTTCGATTTCAAGCAATATAGTTTAGCATAATTCATTTGTTAAAGCTCAGTTTAAATGTCAAAGTACACAGCTTAATTGTTAAACAGTTCAGTTTTACCCATTGATATGACCCTATTGGGTGCAATCATTTCGGGCCAGAGTGGACCAGAAAGTGATGACAAAAAAGCGGTACTCCCCATTCCCCATACTCCTGCATTACTAGAGCCTCACCATCAGATTGGTTAACATCATATTCAGGACACTGATTGGGGGAGTCTTAGTCATTTGCAGAGATGCGCTCGGTGTATTCTGAAACCCCATCTGACTGCACACGGTTAAATGTAAAAATAAGTTATGTTTAAAACAATTCGGTTAAACAGAAGTAACCATTTTAAACACATTGTTAAATGTCAAAACAGTTCTATTTCAAACAATTTATTTATGCCTAATTTTGCAGTTTAATTCTATTTGAGTTATTTTAATTCTATAAGGGGCTACCACTCCTGGGCAGTGTTGACCAGAAAGCAATGGCAAGGAAGCGGTATTTCCCATTCTCCTAATCTCCTTCATTACTGGAGCCTCACCATCAGAGTGGACCTGGAAAAAATGACAATGAAAAGGGTGCTCTGCATTCCCCAAAGCCTAAACATCACTGGAACCTCACCATAATATTGTTTAGTGTCATATCCAGGACACTTTTTGGGAGAGTCTTACCTCACTGCAGAGATCCTATTTACCGACCCCTCCGCTCGGGTAGGATATGACACAAGGTCAATTTTTAAGCAGAGTTTGACAAGTTTGAGTTCAGAGTTTTCCTTCTCCTAGACTAGTTGCCTCACCAAGGCTGAAGAACCTAGTCTGTCCTACTATTTACCCATAGCTGGAGGAAGAATAACTGGATTCATACATTTCCCAAGGGTATTAGTGCTATGCGAAATGCAATCAGTCTAATCCAGGATTAGAACTCGAGTCACCGTGTCTATTTCCTACGACAATAACCATTACACCACGGGCACCTCACTGCAGAGATGCAGTCGGTGTATTCTACCCCCCCTGCCCATTGGGAAACCAGGACACTTGTTCGGGGAGTCTCATCTCTCTGCAGAGAGACAGTCCGTGTATTCTATAGCAACTCCTCCAGCCCACAGTGCTGTTAATTTATATAGCATACAGATTAAGTCCAAACATTTGTTAAAAAAATACATATGTCTTTTTTATTCTATTATTTCATGTTGTTTTAAAACCTTGATATACGAGAGAAATTCAATGAATACAGGAGTTCTTTTAAAACCTTTTTCAGATTTTTTTTCCATAAGTGTGAAATTTCCATTGTTTTGAATTGGTTATAAGCAAAAGTTATTTTAATCTTCTTAAAAAAATTGGTTTGTGACTATTTGTAGCTGCAAAACGGAAAGTCATTATATTGTTTATCAATTTGAAGGGTCTTAATTTCGTTTATGAACTTGGCAATAACATTCTTATCCACACTTTTTCCAGACTAAGATTGAAGAGCATATAATTTTTTTTTCTGAAAACACTGAGAAGCAAATGGAAACTCATTGTCTTTTTATAGCTTTAAGGCAATGGAGATTTTATTTAAATTTGAAAGTTTAACAAGTCTTTATATAACTTTTTAAGATGTGCTCATTGTGCAACTCATTTTTCTTTTGCCCAGTCGGCTGAGGCTGTAGAATACACTGACTGTACCTCTGCTGAGGGGTAAGCCCCTCCCCACAATGAGTGTCCGGGTTATGACACTAAACAATCTGATGGTGAGGTCCCAGTAATAGAGGGGCTTTAGGGAATACGGAGCACCCTTTCATTGTCATTGCTTCCAGGTCCACTCTGGCCCGGAGTGGTAGCCCCTGATAGAGCCCTATCTATCGGTCAAATAGAACTAACTGTATATTTATGCTAAACTGAATTTTTGGATTAAACTAAATAGCTTAAAATACAAATGTTTTTTCACAATAAGACGGTACTTACATTTAAATTGCATGCTTATGCTAAACTGAATTATTTGAAATTGAACTGTTTTTGACATTGAAACTGTACTTACTCTAAACTGAATTATTATATATAACCGCTTGAATAGTTTAAAATAAAATGTTTTTGACAATTAAACTGTGTGCTCATGCTAAACTGAATTGTTTGAAATAAAAGTGATTATTTACATAAAAATGGATTTGGCGTTAAATAACCTACAAATGTAGATGTGCTATAAAACCCAACCAACCAACTAAATGATTTTTCTGCATTATCATCAAAAAACGTGTCCATCTGTCTTTTCTGTTAGACGTAAATTGCGAATATTTTTCATCTAATAAGCATAATCAAAAAGCAAATACTTAAAATCTTTAGTTAACGAAGGTTTCTCATGGAGAGTTGGATATAGTTTAAAAAAAAAGCCTATGGTTGATATCACATATAATAGCTTTATACATCAGCTGGTACTCAAGTAGCGGTCTGAATTCTTAACTCAATTTTTTCAAATTAAAATACTGATGTAAATTTTGAAATTGAACTCAGACTTCTGAGGAATAATGGACCCTATTAAGATTTGTTAACATAATAACAAGTACTCTTTAAGAAAATAGTGAATGGTTTTTCAACTGATATTGCAAATACGTGATATAATACTACTTTCTTGATACATACTTCATCATATAGAAGTATTCACTCTTTCTGAATGGCATTAAAACTATTAAATACAGGTAGAAAGAACAATGATTTTTCCGTACATTTTGAAACTTTTGATGGCACCCTACTCAATATTGCTAATGATGGTAATTGAAAATCATGTCTTAATCTATTATACAATGACCGTAAAGTTGCAAAGGGCTTAAAATAACGTACTACTATATCAGAACTGTATTTTATTCCGAATATTTTGGGTGCCATTGCTGAGAAGTGCTGATTCAAGATTGTGATCAAAAGTTATGCAATTAAAATATCTGGTAATTTCTCGGATTGTCTGCAAAGAATCAACTGTATTTGTATGTATTTTGGATTGGCTGTTAATATAACACTTGAAATCGCAAAATCTTATCAATTCTCAACTTAAAAAGAAGTGTTGCATAGCCACATAATACATTTGCAACTATACACATATACATGCAGAACATAGTCAATAGAATAAGAGCGAGCGGACACAGTTCTTTAGAAAAATATACCGGTCACATTATTTGAAAGGGTTAGAAAGAGTTACTAAAGGTATTATCTGTGAGAGGTGAATTGAAGACTGAACAGAACTGCAACATATTTACCCCCTAACTCTTCTAGCTACTGCAGCATTTCTTTCCCGTTCTCTTTGGCTGCTCAACCGGGGGCCTGAGGGCCCAGCCTCTGCTGGGACATGGTTCTCATTCCAGCATCTTCTCTCCAACTGATCTGAACTTCCTGTCGCCGAGGTTATATAATAATTTGACGTGCACCTGCTTCTTGCGAGCATCACAATTCACACTCAATTCAACCCGTCGACAGTCAATGTTATCCCCAGATATCTTCGACCGGATGCACCTGTTATTTACACAGGTGCATTTCGTATTTTGACAGTTTGGCCGGGTCGGAGGTCAATATGCAACAGAAGGATCCCATCCATAACTTTTGGTGACTGAAAAAAAATATTTTCATCCAAAGGTGCTATAAATGAGTATACGAAGCCTTTTCTGTTGTCGATTTGATTTTTTTTTTCAAAATTTTGGATTAATCTTGTTTAAGTATTGTTATATATACATAAGCATCTCAATCACAAACGTTATACATATGCAAAAACACAGGCAGAATCCGTTGTTCTGGTACAAACGTTTATTAACTTCTGGACTTTCTTCGACACGAGGAGAGAGACACAATTCATAAAATTCTTTCATAATCATACTATGCAAACAACACCCAAACGCTCGGCACATCTCGTGGAGTTTTAGATCTCAATTCATCTCCGCTGGTCGGGACCCGAATAACTTAACTGTATGCCTCAACGGTCGAAACCCCAACTAATCGACTCCAAGGCAGAGAATTCAATTATCTGTGCCCCAATGACAGAGTCTCATTTGCCAGCCTAAATGGCAGAGAACCCAAATTACTGCCTACATGGCACAAAGTTAACCTTCCAACAGACTCTTTTTCAAAATCTTCAAATTCTCTGGACCATTGCCTCCGGGTATGACGTCATTCAGACTCCAGCCCGTTTATTATCTGGGTTTTATTATGACAATTGTGATTGCCATATCCTTTGTGCACGAGCGTAAACTGTACCCAATGTCTGTGAACCTGTACTACGAGCCGAATCGTTCAAAGCCCAACCAAACTGAATGATAAAATATAATTAATTAAAAATGATTAATATTAAAAAATTCGTTCCGTAATTATATAACAGTATGGGAAAATATCTAATTCATTATCAGTTTTATTTAACGCAGAACTGAAGTTCTATTTCATATCCCTTTGAAAAGCAGAGAGTTTTTGGTATTTCACTCTTTAGCACACCAGGCCTTTCCGATAATAAATATTTCGGAAGCATTTTTCTTTGACTTCTATGGTACTAATATTTGAAGTCCATTACAGTTGAGATGCCCGTGGTGTAATGGTTATCGTCACAGGATATAGACACGGCGATACGAGTTCAATTCCTGGACAAGACTGATTGCATTTCACATAGCACTAATACCCTTGGGAAAGGTATGAATCCAATTATTCTCCCTCTAGCTATGGGTAAATAGTAGGAGAGACAAGGTTCTTCAGCCTTGGTAAGGCAACTAGTCTAGGAGAAGGACAACTCTGAATTCAAACCTGTTGAACTCCGCTTAAAAATTGACCTTGTGTCATATCCTGCCCGAGCGGAGGGGTTGGTAAATAGGATTACAGTTGAGGAATAACTATATTGTTCGTCACATTCAGACTGGCATTTTGAACTAATTTTAATTTTCATTCTCTGTCTCTGTCTCTGACTCCTCTCTCGTCTTTTTCTTTTAGGAAACGATAAACAGATATTTTATTCATCGATAATAGTTTTATTTTACTGGCTTCTGTATTTTGTTTTACAAGCAAAGACACAGCCCTTCAGGGGAAACTTAGTAATATCTGAAATGAAAAATTAAGCTTCTTAAGCACGAATAATTCTTTTACAGCTTCCATTTAGAGGTAACTTTTCATGCAAAATTAATTAAACTTTAATCCTTACTGTTACGTATCCCCATTCAATTATTTTTTAAAAAAGTAATTTTAGATGGTTACTGAAACTTAAGAAGCCTCTTTTTATCACCTTGATGGCTGCTTCCCTTCAGAGGGGTAAGACTCCCGAAAAGAGTATCCAAGATATGACACTAAACAATCTGATGCTGATGTTTCAGTAATGCCAAAACTTTGGGAAATGTGGATTACCTCTTCATAGCCAACGCTCCAGGTCCAGTATGGCCCGGAGTTGTTGCACCTGATAGGGCCCTATCTATGGGTAAAAAAGAACTAAACTGTGAACTTATGCTAAACTGAATTTTTGAAATGGAACTGTTTTTGACATTGAAAATGTGTACCAGAGCAAAAATAAACTGCTTGAAATAGAACTGTTTTGAGAGTTATACTAAAGTGAATTGTTTGAAATGTAACTGTTTTTGTATGCTAAACTAAGTAAAGTTGGCGACCGTAGTCGAGGGTAACCCGAAGGATCTCTTTTAGATAGCTACTATACCGAGGTGTATGGGAGGGCGCTACTCCTTTCCCTGGATTGCTCCACTTTACCCTTGATAGTACCTTATAATGCTGAGTGTTAAGCGAGATAGCATCAAGTACCATTTTTTGAGTCTTTGGTATGAGTCGACCTGGGTTTGAACCCAGATCTCCCGGGCCATTGGCGAACACTCAAACCATTATGCCAATTCTAAACTAAATCGCTTGATATAGGACTGTTTTTGTCATTGAATCTGTGTACTTATTCTAAGCTGAATTGTTTGAAATAAAACTGTTTTGACATTTAACTGTGGGTAAACAAAAAACTATACTTATATAAAATTGAATTGTTTGAAGCTTTTATCAAAATGACTTAATTCGGAGATAAATGACCCAAAAAGTGTCGACATGCCGTAAAAAATAACCAACCAAACAACCAACCAAACAATTTTCTGTTTAAATTCATCTTTTGGTATATTGGTGTTGGGGTATGTCGTTTACAAAGTTTTTCAAAATATTACTGTGATAATGTGTATAACTTGTAGAGTAGATGTTGACTGTCAATTAAGCATTAACTTGATACCGGTGGACCTTGGGTTACGGCTTTTATGGGCGCACCGACTCAACGTTCGACACTACACCTCCTTGAAGTTGTATGGTGGTATGCTCTTTGTTTCTCTCTTGCTTCTTCAGATTATTCTCGGGTACCTCTGTTGTACTTCATATTTTTCTTGGTTTCTTCTAATGGATGATTTGGGTCGAAATTCACTTTCTTCATCATTTTTTTTTCTAGGGCTTCAGTGACCGTTTCTTCTATTCGTTGGTTTGTTTAACTGTCTCCACTAGCTCTTGACTCTCCAATTCTTCTTCCATTTCTACATCTTCGATATCAATTCTAGACTTAAACTGATCTGCGTGGGTCTGCACGTGTTACCCATTTTTTCTAATATCGTTGTGTTATGCCCTTTTAGTTTTTTCTTGATTTGATTTTTTATATCTTCTATTCTAACCATTTTCTTTTGTTGAAAATGATACGCTTATTTAGACTCAGATTTGTCTCTCCATGAACTAAGAAGGAATGTGTTTTCTTCATGCACGCGGAATCATTGGGTATCTTAGGAGCAATATAAGTAAGTAGGCCAATACTTTCATTAAATGTGGAAAATGCCTTAAACCCTAAGTTCACAGTATGTACCATTATGTACCATTATTCATACCGGACATTGGCCTAGGGGTTAGAGTGTTCGCCAATGGCCCGGGAGACCTGGGTTCAATCCCAGGTCGAGTCATACCAAAGACTCAAAAAATGGTACTTGATGCCTCCTTGCTTAACACTCAGCATTATAAGGTTCGGATCAAGGGTAAAGTAGAGCAATCTAGGGAAAGGAGTAGCGCCCTCCCCTACACATTGGTGTAGTAGCTATCGAAAAGGGAGCTTTCGGGTTACCCTCGACTATGGTCGCCAACTTTACTTACCATTATTTCTGCAATGCCATTAGATTGTGGGTGGTACAGTGGCGACTTGTATGGGATGCACATAATACGTTTTAGCCATGAACATAAATTCTCGCTGAAAATTTCGGGTGCATTATCTGTGACTATCACTTTGGGTACTCCGTTTCATGAGAATACTGTTCTCAAGACCTGCTTTATGGTTGTGGGTTTTCTCTCCGTTACGTTCATAACCTTTGGATATTCCAATTATTAGTCAACTAGTAATAAGAATAAGTCTAAACCTTTCTCATTTCCATGATCCATTTGTGCACTAATCCACAGGCTTTATTCTTTGTGCTTCCTTCAATCTAAATACGATATCCATATTTACCAATCCCTCCACACGGCAGGATATGACACGAGGTCAATTTTTAGCAAATTTTAACAGGTTTGAGTTCAGAGTTTTCCTTCTAGATTACTTGCCTCACCAAGGCTGAAGAACCCAGTCTGTCCTACTATTTACCCATACCTGGAGGGAGAATGATTGGATTTATACCTTTCCCAAGAGTATTAGTACTATGGGAAATGCCATCACTTTCGTCCAGGATTTGAACTCGTGTCGTCGTGTCCATTTCCTTCGACGATAACCATTACACCACGGGTACCTATAAATACGATATCTAATCACAGATCAGTTCGCATTTGTCCCTGTTTATAGCCATGCTCTCTTTGTTTAATTTTCTGAAAATTTATTACGTTTTGTGTTTCTGTTCTTCTTTAGGGGACGCTCCCACACATTTATCGCCCACACATATTACGATATCTTTTTTTATCCGATAAATTTTTTCTTTCCTTTTTGAAAAATATGACTCGATATACCTATGCCAAATGACAGTAGATTCCAACTTAGTAAGCCTAAAGAGTTGTTTATAATGATGGTTTCTTTTAATTTATCGTTTATCTCAATCTAGTTATATGCTGACTTTTGATTTTTTTTTCTAAAATGTAACATTCTTGTCAATCATTACACGCAGTTTCAATATTTATCAATAGAAATCATTCTGAATATAATCGGTAATTAACCACTATCTTATAATCTCTATATATTCCTAAACCCCTATAGGGCTTTTTTAAGGCCACAATCGGTAAAACTAAATTGTTACCACCTTGGAAATTTTTTCCAATTATCCTTGCTACAACATTTTTTAAAATGTAGGCTCTACCCTAGGTAAGATATACATTGTTAACTTTCTAGATTCTATATAGCTTGAGTGATGGTTTTCTTTGAAACAAATGCTCTCATCGTAACCTTTCAACAATCTTATGTTTTGCCCAGTCTGAATGGACTGTAGAATACACCGACTGATTTTCTACTAATGGAGTAAGACCCCCCACAACGAATGTCCTGGATATGGCACTAAACAATCTGATAGTGAGATTCCTGTAATGCGGGTGGTTTGGCGAATGCAGGGTACCCATTTACTGCTCTCGCTTCCAGGTGCACTCTGGCCTAGAGTGGTAGGACCTGTAAGGTTCCAATCTATGGGTCAAATAGAACTAAACTGCGTACTTATGCTAAACTGAATGGCTTGAAATAGAAATGGTTTGACATTTAAACTACCTGCTTATGCTAAACTGAGATGTTTAAAATATCACTGTTTTTGTATGCTAAACTTAATTATTTGAAATGGAACTGTTTTTGACATAGTAACTGTATTTACGCTAAACTGAAGTGTTTGAAATAGAACTGTTTTGGCATTTAACAGTGTGTAAAAACAAAAACCATACACATACTAAATTGAATTCTTTGAAATGTAACTGTTTATTTATATAAAAACGGATTCGGCATTTGATAGCCGACAAAGGTTGAAATACCATAAAGCCCCCAAAACTAAACAATCCTATGCTTTGTTTTTTTGTACCTTTATAGAATTTATATGTTTAGTTGTATCCACTATCAGCATGCCAATCCTAATAGTTCATGATCTTTGTTGCGTTGCACTACTGTGATCGGAAACTTTTTAAACCGTTTTTTTTTCATTGAATGTTCCTTCAGAAATACCATTTCTTTAATTAGAGTTTCGTCGATTTGCTTCTAAAAGATATTGCTCTCTCAATTTTGGTCACCCATCTTCTCCCAGAAGTTCCCTGGTCTTAGAATGACATCACTTCCTTCGTCGGGTTGTTTGTGAAAAAAATGCCATTCAACTTTATTTTAACTCTGGACTTGGTGTGTGCATTTACTGAATATTTGTCAGTGTTTTCTGTTGATAGAGCCTATGCTTTCTTCCTTTTCTCGTCTTCTTTTGTATTGGCCTATAACCTGGCAATGATATTTCTTTTTGCCGTTTGAACATATTTTTCAAGGTTTGGCATTTATTCTTATTTCCCTAATGTTGCTTGCAACTCTTATATAATAGCCGAGGGATTTCGGTTCATGCCTTTGAGTTTAGTTAGGCTGAGAACTTTTCGGCTCAGCGCACGGGTTAGTCGGGTGCAACCTTGATGCATGTGGTAACGCGTGAGCGCGCACAGAGCGGACATGTCACTCAGATGTCACAATACTCCGAGACAAAACGGGTGACAGGATGCGGGTGACGTCACGCACCGGAAGCGCGCAGAGGTTTGTGGAGATTTGAACAAAGTTAATGAGTCGGGTACTAGACGTCAAACGAGAAGGATCGACTTTTGGAATTCGCAGGCGCGAGGCGAACTTGCGCCCTATGGGGGGGCTAGAGATGGGGGCCAAATGAATAAGACAGCATAGAAGATTGTGTCTCTCCTCCTTACGTCGAAACCTTTAACTCAAAGTTAATAAAACGGTTTCGTACCTGAAAAAGAAGTCGTTAAGTGTTTTCGAATTCCGACATTCCTATGTTCTATCGTAATGAACATTATATGTCTATTTCGCACATAGCCATATTCGTGTATATGGCTATGTAGCACAACAATATTTACATTTGATCATGATCTTGGTTGTGTTGTGGGTCTCAGGATAATCTTTTTAATCGGTTAAAATCTTGAATAAATTCTAGTTGTTATAAAATGTCGATGCTGGCTTCTAAATTCATGTTGCTTATCTCTATCCTTTCAAAGATTTTGTTTAGTTTATGGTTTCCCTGTTTAATGGCATATCAACCTTAGTGAGTTATTTAATGATAGAGTCATTCACCTTGAAGAACAGTAGTGGTACTATTTAACCCATAGTAGGGAGGATAAGGGGGTTCATGCCTTTCCCAAGGGTATTTCTCCGAAAGTGAACGTTTTAGCGTGATTCCGCAATCCATCGTTTTAACCATTACACCACGAGGACACCCAACCAAAGATTTTGTGCGAGTATGATGTGTCAAGCATGGCCATTATTAATCGGAGAATTTGTTCCCAGTTTTTCGAATTCGCAAAACCTAGACGTCTCCTTTAAACTGTGCACTTATTGTATAATAGACCCGTTTGGGTCCTGTCTAGTGTTGGGAAATTTGGTTCTCTCAGGGATAACTAGTCTTTTTTTCGGTCTTATATTTTTTTCTAGATTATTCTAACAATCTCTTCATAATTCGATTCTTCAAATCCTCTTGGGTAAGCTAATGTCGATATTCCTTTCATAACTTCTCAACTTGCCGAAGAAAGAACTATGTATGCAATTTCATTCTCTCCTGCGTTAGCCCTTTTGTCTGTTAATTTCTTAACCTTCGTCAATGATACGAAACGTTTTATCTATTCTTCGATATGTTCTGGTTCGTTCGGAGTGATTAAGCCTTCTATCAGTGATATCATTGATATGCCATTTATATCTCGCAGAGTAGAAGTTGACTGGTTAATAGCCTTTCCCAGACGCCGGTTGATATTGAGTTGCTGCTTCTTTGGGTGCATCTAATCTGCATAATATGCAATAACATTACATTTCAAATAATCCTCAAATTAATTAAATATATGAGTTTCCAGGTTTTGTCAACTTCTTGTGTAAAAAATACTTTCGTACTTCCCTTGAGTAAATAATAAATAAATGTATTTGAAAATAGCTGAATACTTTAGAAAAAAAATCGTTTGAAAAAGTGACTTAGTTCCAATTTGTTCTAAGTAGATATACTATATTTTATCATATGGCATTAAATTAGGTTCGGTGTCTTTGTTTAATGACGTATCAACCTTTATAGGTTATTTAATACCAAAGCTATTCTCCTAGAAGAACTGTAGCGTTACTATTTAACCTATAGCTGGGAGGATAAAGGTGTTCATACTTTTCCCAAGGTTATTAGCCCGAAAGTGAACGTAATAGCGCGATTGGAGAACGAACTCGCTTACTACGATTGCGCAGTCCATCGCTTTAACCATTACACCACGAGGACATTGCCGCATTAAATTTACCTAAAAAATTGTCAAATGAATTTTTCTTTAATTTCCTTATTAAATGACATTTAGAACTATTTTACTCCTTAGTGGAAAATTTGACAAATTAAACAAAAACGAAACGTTAATATTTGTTTATTTTAACTTATGCTAACACCCAGATAGAATTATTCTATGAATTATTTTTTTTTATGAATACCAATAATTGAAAAGAACATTCTAAAGGAAATTTGCCAACAATAATGTATTAGCTATTGCCCAGTCGGCTGGCATGGTAGAATACAACAACTGCATTTCTGCAGATGAGTGAGAATTTTCAACGAGTGTCCTGGATATAACAGTAAACAATCTGATAGTGAGGCTTTAAGAATGCCAGAGCTTTGCGTAATGCGGGCTACTCCTTCATTGCCATTGATCCCAATATAACATATTGACCTTCGACCCAGCTGTCAATCGAGAAACAGGTGCATCCGCTCGAAGATATCAAGATATAACCTTGACCGTGGACAGCTTGAATTTGGTGCAAATGCAACACCCACAGGAAGCAGGTGGCCGTCAAACAATTATATAACCCGGTGCCACAGACAGTGGACTTAGTTGGAATCAGTTGCAGTTGAAGTTCGATTTGCATTTCGAGTCAGTGAGAACCAGCTCCCAGCAGAGGGCTCGGGCCCTAAGGGCCCCCAGCTGAGCATCCCAACAGAATGAGAAAAGAAGTGCTGATATAGTCAGAGGAACTGGGGGTCAATATGTTGCAGTCTGTCTAGTCTCCAACTCACCTCTCACACACAACCCTTTCGCAACCCTTTATAGAATAAAATGTGTGAGGTATATTTTTCTAAAGAAGTGTGTTCGTTCGTCATTATTGTTCAGTTTGTTTCCGCATGCATATTGTTGTATCACGGCTATAAAACACCAAGTCAACTCTAATAGGATCCTATCTATGTGTCAAATAGAAGTAAACTGTGTATTTATGCTAAGCAGAATTGTTTGAAATATACTGTATTTACGTTTAAATGTGTGTAAACAAAAACTGTACTTAAGCTTACCTGAATTGTTAGAAACTAACTGATTTTACTTTTAACTGTGTGTAAACAAAAAAAACAACAACGGTACTTTGAATCATTTCATTTTGTTGACACGCTAAACTGATTTGTTTGAACAAAATATGTATTTAAACAAATAACTATGTGTAAACAAAAGACTATATTTACGATAAACTGAATTGTTTGAAATTAGGTGAAACTTTGTAACTGTCTCCAAAAAAAAAAAAAAAAAAAGAAGCAAAACACCTAAAAATGAAACAAACTCAGGCTTATCTAAAAATGTTATCTTCATAATGTGTTTAGAAATCATATATTAGATATATTTATAAGATTTGGCTTTAAGTGAGCTATATAGGTCGATATGCCATAAAACCGAACCAAACCAAAGCAGGAACTAGCGAGTACAAGTACAAACTGAAACTAGAATGCCTCTCTACTGGCTCTTCTATTCATTATGGCCTGTTATACAGAAGACCATGGGTAGTTCACTCGTCTCAAAGTTCTACAAGCCTCATTAAGTAAATAAATTGATTTTGGTTTAAGAAAGTAATTTTTTCTGGATTTTACACAATAAATATTCACTAAGCCTTTCTTGTAACTTGCTAATAAAGATTGTTTTATCTTAACAAACTATCAATATAAGGATTATTGAGAACGACAGCAAATCAAATAAAGTGCTACTACATCCTTCAACAAAGTTTTGTCTGCAAATTAATAAGGGTTAATAAGTCAATTCACAAAAAAAGAATTACGGAGGAATATGTGATATATACCGAAAAGCAGTTTTTAATTTAAAAAAAATGTTACTAATGGGAGAAACATGGTTTAGCCATTACGAGCCTGAGTCAAAAACAGCCCATGAAGTAAAATCATACAGACTCTCAACTAAAGAAGTGTTTATAGCCGCAGTGATCAGTAAAGAAGGTCTTGCTGACTTTTTTCTGCTACAGGAAAGGATCCATTCACATGAATATCCGTAAAAAGCTGCAACAGCTAATATAACGTCCAATTTCTAACATCTTAACATTTCACCTTATTGATTAAATGACCTTCGTAAGTATATTAAATGGGAAGGTGATTATTGATGTTTCACTGATTGTATAAGAATTTAATAATTTTTTTCTTTCTTTCTTTCTTTTAATGATTTCTTTCTTTCTTAATTGAATGATTCACTAAACCTTTCCTTTTTCTCCCTTTGTTTGTTTGTTTGTTTGTTTGTTTGTTTCTTTATTTATTTATTCATTTAACCATCTTGGCTTCTTCCTTCTTTCCTTCACTGTGTCACTAAACATCTTTATTTTTTTCTGTTTATTTCTTGGTCTTTTCTTCTTCTGATATATTAATAATTTTCACCTCCTTTCCTTTTTCTTTTCCATCTTTTTTTCTTTATTATTTATTCTTTATTCCATACTCATAACAATTATGTACGATTTTTTACCTTAGCTCATATTGCAATTGTTTCACTAACAGAAACCTGCTGGGCTGACCTAGTATAAAAATCAATATTATATAGGGACCGATAATCACAAAGGCTTAATGGAAAAAAAATAGCAAAGGTAAACAAAAATTATATGATAGTAGTGAGTGGTATCTCATGAGTTGATGAAGTACTCGTTGTATAATTCCCCAAATTTAAAGTGAGATGCCCAGCAGGACTCATGCCTAATAAATATATACATGCAGATAAAAAGTGTTTCTAAATAAAAGATTTTAAATTCGATCACCACTACAGTTAAATAAGAAGGAATACTTAGGATAGCTTAATATTTGAAGGATAAAGGAATAAGAACAATCTATCTCCATGAATTAAATAATGGTCTTGGCTTAAAATTTTGTTTGGCTCTCAACACCTGAAGAAGGTCTAATGATACATCGGTCAAAATGTTGTGAATGTAACAATGTGGTTTATAGTCCAAATCCTGTAGATGATAGAACCTTTTTTTTAGTTTACTTCACTTTCTTTCTTTCTTTCTTTCTTTCTTTCTTTCTTTCTTTCTCCTATCTTCCACTTCTTTCTTTCCTTCTTTGTTTTCCTTCATTTTACTAATATATTTTTGTTTGTACGTGTATTTGTTTTACATTCTTTTTTCTTTCTCATTTTTCATTAGTTTCTATTTCTTTCTTCCCTTCTTTCTTTCTTTTTTCTTTCTTTCTTTTTTTTCCTCTCTTTCTTTCTCCTACATTGCACTAATATATTTTTCTTTGTGTGTTTGTTTTTCTTTCTTTCTTTCTTTCTTTCTTTTACTAATTGTTCCTCTTTCTTTCTTTCTTTCTTTCTTTGCTTTTTCTTTCTTTCTTTCTTTCTTTCTTAGATATCACGATCATTATTGTTGACACTTAGAAGTACATTACAGAGGTGAAGAAAACTGATATGTAGATTTAATTACATCTACACCTAATGAACTTTTTGCATGAGTTTCTTTTCTTTGTCAAAGTAGATTTTTAACATTAAATTTAAAAGATAAAGAGTTAAAGTTCCATTTTCGATAATTTTCATCACGTAACTAATTTAGCAAAAACGCTGTCAATGAGGCCGAGAATATTTTGACTATATCTTCTGCAGAGGAGTAAGACCCTTCCCGAAAAATTGTGTCCTGCCCATGACTCTAAACTGTATTTGATAGTGAGGTCCCAGTTCAGGATATATCTGAGGAAAGAAGATTACTCTTTCATACTCCCTGCTATCAACCAACCCAAACTGGTTGTTGTTGATTTTTGCGGGTCCCCTGTATGGTTCAAATTGATCAGTTTCAAAGTTATTTCCATTCCATAGAACTTTGTGAAAAAAGTGAATATGATCATACACTAAATGCCATTTCTTTACCTCTTCGCATTAAATAAACCTAGGTGGGTTAACATGCTGTTAGAATCAATAATAGAATATCATTTATTATATCGAAGGGTCGTTAATCTTTCACAATTCATATCGATTCGTTCCTCAATTCGTTAATTACGTTCAACAATCCGAGGGCATTTCAAAATTGCCATCAAGTTTTCCAGGGTACCAACACCAATTAGGATTGTTAGCAAGCCAGAAATGTAGACACGTTACTGCTCAGAATTTAGTTCGATCCTCAGTTTATTTCTCATGATTTTGTATAGTATCAAGTTTAAGCCAAGCTTGGATTTTTTTTCCTTCTTACGGTATAATTGCTTAACTAAGATGATCTGATAATAATTACTGACTCTTACTTGATAGTTTAGTTTCATCTGCCTTGCACATGGTGCCAAGAATAAGCAGACTGCTCCCCCACACAAAAAAAGAACAGAAATTGCTTTATGACAATAAACTGTATTTGGTTATATTCTTCATTTATGGAGCTCTCTGATGTGTACATACATTTGGGATTACTCTGGAGTCGAAATACCTTTAAGGGCCTTCCTTCTGGTTCACAGAAATCTGTTAGAAAAAAATTGCTGAGAAACGGGTATACAAGACAAAGGGCAGAATGAAATTTTGACGTCGGTAAATTTTTCCATTTTAAACGTAGTATTTCTGCGAAATTTTGTTCGAATTTTTCATTAAATAAAGATATATTTGTATGGTTAACATACAGTATACTATTTATTTAATGATTTACATATATTTTATTTACGTTTTATTTTAAAGTATTAAAATTAATCATGAAGGATTTCTCTTTAATGTTTCCTTAAACAAAATTGTTTTGAACATTGTATATTTATACTTTCAATTCATTTTCCTTTATATCTGTAAACAATGATAACAATCCCTGGGGCATACGATAAGTTTCAAGACTTTTTCGTATGGGCACTTTTATTGATAGTACACACATGAAACTAGTCCCTTTCGAAGTAATCTCCTCTAGCTGCAATGCACTTGTTGTACCGTTCCAACGACTTCTTCAAGGCACTATGGAAGTTCTCTTGTGTGAGCGTGTCAATGACCTTCGTCACAGCCTCTTTCATCTCCTCAATTGTCTCATAACGACAGCCTCTGAGCTTAGGGAATAAGCAAAAGTCACAGGGAGCAAGTTCTGGACTATAGGGAGGGTAAGCAACTGTCTTCATTCCCATATTGGTCAAACAGTCTGTGACAATGATAGAGTTTTGGACTGGTGCATTATCCTGGTGGAAATGCCACTAAGCCGATTTGAAGAGTGTTGTCCTCTTCCCTAGGAATCTCTCCCTGAACTCCCTTAAAACCTCAACATAGTAACCCTAACCCTAACCGTTTGGCCAATCAACTCTGGTGTTCTGACTTTCTTACTCCTCCCAAACCTCTTATCATCCCTCACAGACTCCTTGTCTTACTTCATCATCATCATCATCATATCGCGCTGGTAGCACGGATATCCCTGACCCTCTCTCGCCACTCCTCCCTATCGTTCATCACCCTAGGTAGGTTTTCAGGACAGCATCCCGTATCCTCACATAGCTGCTGAATGTTTGTTCGTGCTGGTCATCCTGCTTTTGTCTGAAGCATTCCATACGTTTCTGTGTCATTTTTCCAAGTTTAAAACGGAATTTTATTGCATATCGTTCTTCTGGAGTTTCAGATTGCATTTTTGAAATTCCCCAGCTGTGACAATCAGGCTTTAGTAGGGTGTATTCCAATTGCTGCTGTACCTGTTCATATGAATCTGAAATCATAAAAATTGGTCAGTCATCTCATATGATGTATAGCAATAACATACTGAATTTTCAAGAGTCTACGACAATTTTGAATTCCCATACGAAAAAAGTATGGAAACTTATCGTATGCACCTCGTATCCCTACTTCTTTTTACTACTTTTCTTAACATACTCTTTGCCATTATTTTATTTCATTCATTATAAAACAAATTATTTCAATAATTCAATATTTATGTAACTTGTACTTTTTATAGTTAACAAATTGAAAATTATTTGATTTGCTTTTTTTGTTCAATGGCATATCAACGTTCAGATTTGGGTCCAAGAAACAGCTTGGCTCATTAGGCCCAAATTGCACTTGGTGGGTCAATGACCAGCACATACCAGCAAGGTTCAATCTTCAGCTCGTTCCTGACGTACCCCTCCCCTCATCCCCCCTTAATCACTGACCTTGTGTCCATCCTTGTCTGGTGGAAGGCAGAGGCAAGCATCGGCATATCAACATTCATTTTATTATTTTATTGCAAAAAGCTTTTTTTTATTGTAGAGCAGTTGTGGAACTATTTAAACCAGAGCTAGAAAGATATCATTTATAAATATTTGATTCCTAATCATTTCGTATTTTTTAAAGTTGGTTGGGTTTTATGGTGTATCAACATTACGTAGTTTATTTAACGCCAAATCCATTTTTAAACAAAAATCATTTCTATTTCAAACAATTCAGTTTAGCATGAGTACACAGTTTAAATGTCAATAACATTTCTATTTCAAGCCATTCAGTTTTTTCAAACAGTTCTAATTCACCCAATTCAGTTTAGTATAAGTATATATTTTTTAAACACAATTAAATGTCAAAACAGTTCTATATTAAACAATTCAGTTTTGTGTAAGTTTAGTTTCAATATCAAAAACCGTTCCATTTCAAACAATTCAGTTTGGCATAAGTATGCAGTTTAATTCTATTTCACTCATAGATAGGGCCCTATCAGGAGCTACAATTCAGGGCCAGATTGGACATGGGAGCGATTGCTATGAATGGGTACTCTATATTCCCCAAAGCCAGATTGGACTTGGAGGGAATGTCAATGAATGGATACTCCGCATTCCCCAAAGCACCATCATTACTGGAACCTCACCATCAGATTGTCTAGTGTCATATCCTGGACACTCATTGGGGAGAGGGTCTTACCCCTCTACAAAGGTGCAGTTAGTGTATTCTACATTCCCAGCCGACTGAACAACATATTTTTAAAGTCTAAAATACCAAAAAAAATTATTAGATTGTTAGGATAATTATGACCGATCAAAGAGTTTTGTTTGGTTTCAGAGGTAGAGTGTTTGCCAATGGTCCAGGAGACCTTGGTTCTATCTCAGGTCACGTCATACCAAAGACTTTAAAAATGGCATTTGATACCTCCTTTCTTAACACTTAGCAATATAAGGTACGTATCAGGGTAAAGTGGAGCAATCCAGGGAAATAAGTAGTGCCCTTCCCTACACCTCAATGTAGTAGCTATCAAAAAGAGAGCCTTCTGGTCACCTTCGACTAAGGTCGCCAACTTTACTTCTTATTTAATGATATATCAGCCTTCGTGGTTTATTTAATCCTAGAATAATTCTGGTAGAAGAACAGCTTGTGGGACCAGAGGCATCATCCCTTACCCAAGAAAATATGCCTGAACCTAACTGCGAGACTGGGGTTCGAACTTGCTTAATTCGATGTCAGAATCCTCCACTTTAGCCATGACACCATGGAGAATACTTCCAAATCTTTTGTTTCCGGTTACTTTCGGCAAAGACCCCACAAGCTTAAATTATTTCTGGTACCAGGAGGCGCACTTAAAAAAGTCTGGAAATATATTTTTAATGTATCAAATATATATTTTAAAGTCATAAGAATTGGACCAATTTTAAAATAAGCATTTATTCCTGAACTAATGAATTTAAATAATATTCTAACGAGTTAAAATATGATCCCTGAATTAGATTTTATGACATGTAAACTTATAATGGTAATTTAATACCAAATCCTGTTTATACAAACACGTATTGAATATATGTTTTGTAAACCAGTAGTTTGTAGGTAATTTTTTTTTAAGAATTCAGAACTCATTTGTTTTCATACAGTTGTAATTTACAAAGGGTTTTGTTTAGATGTGGCCCAAAGCTACATGAATAGGGCACTCAATGAGACATGAACTCACCCGTGATGTTTAGCTTGTCTAGCTTGTTAACCATTACACCACAAGTCAAATGGTTTCAAATTTTGTGATGTAATAACAAAAATTTAATTTTACATCAATCATTCAGTCTAGTTTGTTTGTTCGTTTGTTTGGGTTTTATGGCGTATCAACCTTTGTGGGTTGCTTCGTAAAAAATCCATTTTTATCTAAATAAACTCTTCTATATAAAAAAAAAATGTTTAGCATAAGTACACAGTTTAATTGTAAAAAACATTTCCATTTCAAACTATTCAGTTTAGTCAAACAGTTCTAATTAGAGCAATTTAGTTAATTGTAAATTTTGTTTATATTTACACATAGTTAAATGTAAAAACAGGTCTATTTTAAACAATTCAATTTAGCATACAAAAACATTTCCTTTTCAAACAAATTGATTTAGCATAAGTACACAGTTTAGTTCTATTGGACCCATAGAGATGACCTTTTCAGTTACTACCACTCCGGGACAGAGTAGACCGGGGAGCGATGGCAATGAATGGGTACTCCATATTCCCCAAAGCTCCAGTATTACCATCAGATTGATTATAGACATAATTAGGACACTCGTTTGCGAGGGGTCTTATTTCTCTGCACAAAAACAGTCGGTTTATTCTGCAGCGCTAGTTGAGTAGGCAAGATCTGGTCTGGTACTATTTACCAACCCCTCTGCTCGGGCAGGATATGACACAAGGTCAATTTTTAAGCGGAGTTTAACAGGTTTGAATTCAGAGTTTTCCTTCTCCTAGACTAGTTGCCTAACCAAGGCTGAAGAACCTAGTCTGTCCTACTATTTACCCATAGCTGGAGGGAGAATAATTGGATTCATACCTTTCCCAAGGGTATTAGTGCTATGAGAAATGCAATCAGTCTCGTCCAGGATTTGAACTCGTATCGCCGTGTTCATTTCCTACGGCGATAACGACTACACCACGTCTGGTCTGGTAGGGCTTTATGTCAGATAAACACTTGTAGGTTAGTTCATGCCAAATCATCTTTGTATATCTATATTAAGTATATATAATTTGATAACATATTTTCTAGATAACATTTTAAAACTTGCTTGAGTTCTATTTTTTTAGCTTACATTCATATTTTTCAATTATTTCTATGTAACACTGTCATCATCATCATCATTATGTCGAGCTGGTAGCACGGATATCCTTGACCCTCTCTCACCACTTTTTCCTATCGTTCATCACCTCAGGCAGGTCTTCTGGACTACATCCTGCATCCTCACATAGTTGCTGAATGTATGTTCGTGCTGGGCGTCCTGCTTTTGCTCGTGGGGGGTCCATAATAGTACATGACTTATGAGTTCGTTCCTGCTTTTCCAGTAGTGTCCTGCATGTCTGGTTCGTCTAACTTGAATAGTTTTCGTGATAGGAGGCAGGTGGCCGTACAGTTGGTGTCTTGTGGGGTGTTGCCGCCAGGACTTGTTCAAGATTGCTCGCAGCATTCTTGTGTAATTACCGTCTAGCTTCTTCTCCAGCCGTTTTGTTAGAGTCCATGTAGTGCATCATATATCAGTATCGATGGGACCGCTGCCTGGAAGAAACTGCGTTTCATTTTATCGGTTAGGTCTGATTTCCATATAATCGATAGCCTACTGATAGCTGTCTATTCCTTCGTTAACCTCGTGTCGATATCCTTTTCGGTTGATGCGACGCTAACAGTTAACTTAAACATCTTTCAATTACTGACACAGTTCAATGGTCAGTTAGTTCTACTTCTAATTATTTCATTTAATGGGAATCGTTTGCTAGCGGACTGTTAAATTGTTAAATAGTTCTATTTAACCCATTGAGTCATCCCTAAAATTTTCAAGCATCCGGGTCAAAGGCAATAAATGGCTACTCCAAATCCCCCAAAACTCCAGAAACAGAGCCTCACCATCTGTAGTAGTTTAGTGTTATATCCGGGACACACCTTTAGGGTGTGTCAGCACCCTGCAATAATGCAATCGCCGTGTTCTATAGCACCAATCGACTGGGCTATGAATATCCTTGTATTTCTGCCATCGATTAAGAAATTGTTCATGCCTGGACAATGCAACAAAAAGTTTTGAGGACAAGAAATCTTTATAAGCAGTGTTTAATTTTGCCTTAGAACAGAATGTTTTTTTTTAATAAAAATGCGCATTGATACTTAAAAGAAAATAGTCATCGGTGGGTAAAAGACCAAGTAAGTATGGTTGATATGGTGAAATACCATATCGAAATTCAGAGAGCATCTGCAGTGAGATCCAGCCAACATGTTGCTTAGAATTGCCCTAAAAATTGAGTCTAAGTTTGAATTCATGCGAAAAAGTAAAGGCATATCATCTTCTTTTCATAAAAAATCTTCATATAACCTTCAAAATCGAATTCTGAAAGAAGTGATCGAACATTAACAAAAAGGAATCCTTAATCGATAGGAACATGAATTTTCGAACCGGGCCATTGACCTAATGAGTAGAGTGTTTGCCAATCGTATGGGAGACCGGGGTTCAATCACAGATCGACTCATACCAAAAACATAAAAAATAGTAATTGATGCTACCTTGTTTAACACTCACCATTATAAGGTAAGGATCAAGGGTAAAGTAGAGAAATCAAGTGAATGGAATAGTGCCCTCCTCTAAACCTCGGTGTTGTAGCTATTGAAAAGGAAGCCTTCCAGTCACCCTCGACTAAGGTCACCAACTTTACTTACCGCTAATTAAAAAAGTTAATACAAAAATTGGATACAATTTTCACAACAAGCCCATAGTTCTTAATTTTTTTAATTTCGGAAAAAATTGATTATTTTTGAGCAATTATTTACACCTAATTGATATGTTTTTATAAGTTTTTGTTAGAAACCGCAGTCGCGGGTGACCCGAAGGTTCCCTCATTCAATAGCTACTAAACTGAGGTTTAGGGAGGCGCTACTCCTTTCTTGAATTTACGTTCTTATAAATATTGTACATTTGCGTTTAAGCCTTTTTTAATCGATGTCATACATTTTAATATGGGGGATATATGTTGGATTCCATATCTTTTAAAATGTCATCAAAAGTAGAACCTGAGATCAAACTTATGCAGTTTTCTTTTGCTTAAACGAGACAACTTTAATTAAATAAAGTTGGCGAGCGCAATTGAGGGCGACCAGCCAACAATATTTACAACTGAATTTCCAAATTACTTGTATTAAATGTGAATTTATTGTAGTTTAACATTTTATATAAATACGTTGTACTTATCCTGGGAGATTTCTTTTTCCAGAGAAAATTTTCAAAACGTAATTCCTGAAAATGCTCCTCTTGAAATATCACCTCAAGTTTGATAACTTAGATCTAATAAACTGCTGAAAAAGATGCACACGTTTCTCGCCTTCGACAGAAGCTAACTATATTGCTATGGAGATAGAACTCTAACGAAAAAATCCCATTAATTGGTGAAATGACTGATTAGAACAGTCTCTCTCGTTGTGCGACTAAATTGAGTAATCTTAAGATCTTCATATTATTAACTCATTTAACCAGACTAAATTCACTTGTCTCCATTGCTATTTCCACGTGCTTCTTTCTTTTTTCTTTTATTTATTTATTTATTCATTTATTTTGAGATTCCCAAAGCAGAAGAAACGGAAAGTCGCAAGAAGAGGGTGAGGGTTGAAATGAGTGCAAATTGAAATAACGCACGTGTTTCCCGAAAGGCGATAACAACAAAAAAGGAAAATAAATGATGAAAAAAAAAAGAAAGAAAGACAGACAGATGAGATTAATAAAGAAAAAAAGAAAAAGGACGAAAGAAAGAAAGGTAGGATGGAGAAAAAAATAAGAAAGAAAGAAAGAAAGAATGAAAAAAGAAAGAAAGAATGATTGGATGGAGACAGAAATAAAGAAAAAGATGGGATTTTAAAAGAAAGAAAGAAAGAAAGAAAGAAAGAAAGAAAGAAAGATGAGAGTTGAAAGAAAGAAAGAAAAATGGGATAAGAAAGAAAGAAAGAAAGAAAGAAAGAAAGAAAAATGAGATTAGAAAGAAAGAAAGAAAGAAACTAACAAAGAAAGAAAGAAAGAAACTAACAAAGAAAGAAAGAAAATGAAATAAGGGGAAAGAAAGAAAAAGAAAGAAAGAAAGAAAAGCAAATGAGATTTGAAAGAAAGAAAGTAAAATGCGATTAGAAAGAAAGAAAAATGAAATTAAAAAGAAAGAAAGAAAAAGAAAGAAAGAAAGATTGGATTAAGTAAGAAAGAAAGAAAGAAAGAAAGAAGGAAAAAGGAATGTGTTGAGAAATAAAGAAAGAACGAAAGTCTTCTGATTAAGCAATCACCCACAATCTATTCCGACAAAAAATAAAGATACTTACAAAACCAACCAAATCCTGTTGACGAATTTACAAGCCTCTAAGAAGAATGCTGCACTCAAACTCTATAGACTTTGATATTTTTTCGACTGAATCAAATTGGCTTTGGTATTAACGACTTAAAGGTTAGTTTTCACATATTTGTTGTATCTGAGTACGAAATCTTAAGCCCTCAGTTATTTGAATGTAAGGAACCCTATGTGGACAGTTGTAGCCGAGGAAATGTATCATGGTGCTATATTCCCTCGTGCTATACAAAGTAAAACAATTCACGCCAAATTGCCTAAGCAAACTTACTTGAATGAATATTGGAATGGCATGAAATACAAAAAGGCTCTTATAAAAAAAAGTCCTGTCATGCAGTAGAAGTGTCTTTTGCACAAATTAAGAGTCATTTGGCATAATGGTTAGAGTGTTCGCCAATGGCCAGTCATACGAAAGACTCAAAAAATGGTACTTGATACTGCCTTTCTTAACACTTAGTATTATAAAGTAGGGATCAAGGGTAAAGTAGAGCAATCCAGGGAAACGAGAAGCACCTTCTCCTACACCTTGGTATTGTAGCTATCGAAAAAGGAGCCTTCGGGTCACCCTTTGCTAAGTTCGCCTACTTTACTCATTTATTAGAATGGACAAGTGGTTTGAATGGGACATAGTAATCTTCCGATCGATATGATTTTATTCTCATCTCTAGAAGCCTGACTTATATATGAGTAACAGTAGACCTTGATCGAACTATTTGATCCGTTGTCCCGTAGGATTCGTATGTCCAGAACTAGGATAGGCATGGCGTTGAATGGTCATAGGGCTTCGCCGCTCGTCTTTACGTCCACCATGCTGCTTTCCATGGCTTTCGAGACTGTATTAAGTTTTAGCATGTTAAAGTCCATAATTCCTTTTTTTATAAAAAATTCATTTGAGTCTTTATTTATGGTTCCTTGCATCCTTATTCTATTTTTACGGTAACTTATTTTTTTTAAATTCTAATAAATTCAAAAAATTGTAGCATCTTTTACCTCTGTTTATAATGTTCAACTGTTACTTAAAATAACAGTATTTATTTTTAGGCAACATCTCCATATTAAATGGTAGTACTCAGAAACTAGAGGACAAGTTCACCTACCAAGGAAGCAGTGTCTCATCAACCGAGAAAGAAATCAACACGCAACTAACAATGGCATAGACAGCTATCGATAGAATATCGGTCATATGTAAGTCAGACCTTACTGATAAAATAAAACGCAGTTTTTTTTTCCAAGCAGCGGTCGTGTCGATACTGCTAAGTGGATGCACTACATGGACGCTAACTAAACGTATGGAGAAAAAGCTTGATAGCAATTATACAAGAATGCTGAAAGCAATATTGTACAAGTCCTGGAGGCAACACCCCACAAAACAGCAGCTATACAGCCACCTACCACCCACTACGAAAACTATTCAAGTTAGATGAACCAGACTTGGAGGAGAAGTAAGGACGAACTCATCAGCAACATACTCCTGTGGACCCTTTCACATGGACGAGCAAAAGCAGGGCGCCCAGCAAGAACCTATATACATTAGCTCTGTGCTGATACATGATACTCCTGGGAGCAATGGACGATAGAGACGGGTGGCGAGAAAGGGTCAGAGTGATCCGTTCTGGCAGTGGAACATGATAATGATGGTGAAGATGATGATGAATAGAATGGAAGTTGTTGGACGACATATGTCAAACTATGGTACCATAGGTGGTAAGAAAGAAGGTCGGTTGGGGCGAGAGCCACCTCTTGCCGGTGACACACGTACTTCTGCGTACTTTTTCTTACTGAAACAGAACCAGAGAGAGAGAGAGAGAGAGAGAGAGAGAGAGAGAGAGAGAGATTTTGACTTTGCTGTACCGATTTACCTGCTACTTTTATCCTGTGACCCAGCTGCCATTAGAAGAACTATCTGGAAGGGAAGAGATGTAACCCTACAAATTCATTATTATATAGATACATACAAATTCATAAGTATATAAAACTGTTTCATAACATCAGCTGAAAACTATCTCCATGTGATTCATGACTGTTACACAATGTCAGCTGATGTTTATGTAAAGTAAGTAAATTAAAGTTGTCTCCCTTTAGTCGAGGGCGATCAGAAGGCTCCCTTTTCAATAGCTACTACACCGAGCTGCAGGGGACTCGCTACTCCTTTCCCTGAAATCTCCACTGTACCCTCGATGCGTGCTTTATATTGCTGAGTGTTAAGCAAGGAGGTATCAAGTACCATTTTTTAAGTTTTTGGTATGACTCGACCTGGGATTGAACCACGGTCTCCCGGACCATTGGCGAACACTCTACCCACAGGGCAGTCCACACCAACTTCGTCTAAAAAACTGTTCACTCTATTTGTTATATAATTAGAATTATGGAAAAACAAACTAAAATCTTTGAGAATGGCTGAATTCTTTATTTTTTAATGGCATATCAACCTTCACGGGTTATTTTATGGCAAAGCCAACCTTAGCTGAAGACCAGACTTGATAATATTTCACCTATTACTGGCTGGTTGAGGCTGTTCATAAATTTCTAAAGGAATCCGAAAATGAACATGATAGCTCGAATCGAGTTTGAGCTCGTTTAATCCGAGGTCACAGTCTAGCACTTTATCCAATACACCACACGGAATCTTCTCCGGAATGGTCAGGGGTATCACCGAAATCACTCGAAATTCGATAACTTCTGTTCGATTTCTATATTCCTTCAATCCGTAATTATGTTCCCATGTTAGTAAATAAGGCAATATCATTCTTCCTTGACAGAACATCTTTGCACACACACACACACAAACACACACACACACACACACACACACATATATATATATAAATATATATATTTACCAATCCCTCCGCTCGAGCAGGATATGACAGAAGGTCAATTTTAAGCGGATTTTAACAGGTTTAAATTCAGAGTTTTTCCTTCTCCCAGACTAGTTGCCGCCCGAAGGCTGAAGAAAACAGTCTGTCCTACTATTTACCCATAGCTGAAGGGAGAATAATTGGATTCATACCTTTCCCAAGGGTATTAGTGCTATGTGAAATGCAATCAGTCTCGTCCAGGATTTGAACTCGTGTCACCGTGTCCATTTCCGACGACGATAACCATTACACCACGGGCACTTCCACACACACACACACACACACACACACACGTATATATATATATACATATATATACTGCCATCCACAGACAGACTGTTTCGTTTTATCACAAACCTTCAGTGGGCCTAGACACACAAGATGCTTCAAGCTGTGATCGAAAAACCAGCTTTACCCCTGTCAGTCTAACCTGCATCGTAAGAAAGGCATTTTTTAACGTATATATTTATTAACATATACGTTAGGGGCTAAGAACGTTTTTATTTACGCGCCTGAACCAGCTGACAATTCCCCACTCGAGTGCTCAACCCATGGGTGGAATGTATATATATCGTCATCCACAGATAGGCTTTGGTATTAAAATTCTTCAGTGTGGCAAGACATGCGATATGCTTCAAGCTCAAACCAAAAAGTCAGTAGGGTATGAAAAAGTACATATAGGAAAAGCGCAAGGCCTTCAGTTGATTATTTAATTTCCAGTTTGAATTACTTTCGACTGTTAATCGTTCCGGTTCTTTAATTCGAAAACATTAAACCTTCATGAGGGCATATGAATTGTTTAATGAAATGAGAAAATGAGCTTATTAGTGCTATCAATTGCTAAAATAATTTATCAAGAGAAAGTGAATGGATGAATTGTGAGAACAAATAAGAAATATCGTCTTAGGAGTGGTTTCTTTGTTTCTTAGTATATTAACCTTTTTCGGTTATTTAATGCCAAAATCGTCCGAGTAGAAGAATAGTAATGGTACTACTTAATCCATATCTGTGTAAAGGGTGACAAAAGAGTTAATACATTTCCTAAGATTAAGAGACCGAAAGTGAACGTAGAAGCGTTGTTATATATTGACCCTCGACTGAGTCGTCAATCAAGAGATGCACCTGTGTAAATAAGTGGAAGAACAGCGGAAGCAGGTGGATGTTAAACAATAATATAACCAGGGCACAGACGGTTTGAGTCAGTCAGAGACTGGATGCCAGCGAAGTGAGACGCAGCTGCAGACAGGGGGCTTTGAGCCCTTAGTGACCCACGGTTGAGCAACCTCAGCCAAGATGAGGCGAAATAAGTCCTGCTAGGGTCGAAGAACAACTTGGGGTCAATATAGCAGTCTATCCCCGTCTCCAACTCATCTCTCGCACTCAAAAAAACATCAGCCCTTTGAGAATAAAGTGAGAGATTATATTTTTTATAAAGAAGTGTGTTCGTTCGTTCATTGAAATTCGTATATTATGTTTGATTATGTTTCTGCCTATATTTGTAATACAGCTATACAAAAGCGTGACTGGAGTTCGAACTCTATTAATACGAGTTTATACTTCAGTTCTTTAGTCACTATTCCACAGTGACTCCTCCAAAGTTTATTTAGGCTTCCCTAATACCAGTATTTAGTGATAGAGCAGCTCGTATGGATTAGCAGGTTTTTTCAAGGAAATAGAGGACATGATTTTAAATTACTATAAAATTCTTAACCTTAAAGTCATAAAAAATACCTACTCAAGGATTTTGTATTTAAGTAACATAAGCTGAAATATAAATAGCTCACACCAAGGAAAGTTAACGACGATCATTAAATAAGTTTCCAGACTTTTTTTGTATGGGCACTTTTATTGATAGTACGCACATGAATCTGTAGTCCCCTTAGAAGTAATCTCCTCCGGCTGAAATGTACTTGTTATACCGTTCCAACAACTTCTGAAAGGCCCCATGGAAGTCCTTTTGTGCGAGCGTGTCAATGATCTTCGTCACAGCCTCTTTCATCTCCTCAATTGTCTCATAACAACAGACTCTGAGCTTAGGGAATGACCAAAAGTCACAGGGAGCAAAGTCTAGGCAATAGGGAGGCTGAGGAACAGTCTTGATGTCCATCTTGGTCAAATAGTCTGAGACAGAGATGGAGTTGTGGACTGGTGCATTGTCCTGGTGGAAATGCCACTGAGCCGATTTGAAGAGTGCTATCCTCTTCCGACGGAAAATCTTCCTGAACTCCCTTAAAACCTCACCATAGTAACCCTAACCCTAAACTTTTGGCCAATCAACTATGGTGTTCTGACTTGTTTACTCCTTCCAAACCTCTCATCATCCCTCACAGACTCCCTGCCTTCGTTGAATCTCTTATGCCACTCAAAAACTGATTCTCGATTCATGCAAGATGGTCGAAAAGCAGTCTGAAGCATTCCATACGTTTCTGTGTCATTTTTTCCAAGTTTAAAACAGAATTTTATTGCATATCGTTCTTCTAAAGTGTCCTCACATCCAGATTGCATTTTTGAAATTCCCCAGCTGCGACAATCATGGTTTAGTAGGGTGTATTCCAATTGCTGCTGTAGATGTTCCTTTGAACCTCAAATCATAAAAATTGGTCAGTCATCTCATATAATGTATAGCAATAACATACTGAATTTTCAAGAGTCTACGACAATTTTAAATGTCTGTAAAAAAAAAGTCTTATTGAAGGCACCACGTAAGTTTAGCAAATACTCTTAGGAAAAGAAATTCATTAATGATTTCGAAACTAGAATTAACTGGAAATTTTAAATTTTGAAATAAATTGACTCGTTAAGATAAAGAAATTGTTTTAAAAAATAGTTGGTCTAAAAAATTTAAGAGAATGACGAATCGGCGTAAAAGCCAAAAAAAAAAAATCGTTCGAAAGAAAACGAAATTCCAAAGATAAAACGTTGTAGTAAAAAAAAAAAGAAAAGAAAACGAAAAGAAAAGACGTACAAAAAGGGCAAATGAAAACTTTTAAATAAAGCATTAGTTAATGGCCATGTCCCGTGATATTTTGAAAGAAGACGCCACCTGAAACGGCCATCTTGATTCATCTGATTTAGGAATGTCATACAGAGGTCACTAAAGGCTGGTCGTCCATATACTGGCTACGCATTACCATTGGCAATATTAATTTCTACTGCAAAATAAAGAGAAAAAAATGAGAAAAGAGAAGACTGCATTATTGACTGCACCTGACCTCGACGAAATAAAATAAATAAAAACACGAAATTGCCCGAGGACCGAAAAATGTGTCTCAGGACAGCAAGATGCAAAATGGCAGGTAGGGGAAGAAAAGAAAACAAAATACAGTCAAATATGTGTATAAAACAAAAATAATAATACAATTATAAAAAAAAAATCAACAAACCCTTAAAAACAGTAATCAGACTAAAAATAATATTTAAAAAGCAAGCCTGATTTATGAAATGCATATCGTGTTTTTGACATTTAAGATTAGTTTGGTTTGATTTGGTTAATTTCTTTAACGACATATCAACTCTTTATGGGTAACGTAATGATGAAATTTGATTTATTTTAAACGTTAGATATCAATTACATCTATATATCCGTTTCCCTTATTTTATTTGTTTAATGGCATATCAACTCCCTGCGGTTTATTTAATGTTCAAATTTTATTTATTTTTAAATGTTTCAATGTAATCCTAACTATTCATAGGTCTGTTTAGTTTCATTTGTAAAACGTGTATTAACTCCTGATAGTTTAATCAATGTTGAAATTTGATAAACTTCTAAATATTTGATTGCAGTATTTGTTGCTCGCCCCACCGAACGGGCAAGGGTGGCACAAGGCCTTTTAGGTGGATCCGAGCGCAGGGCCGTAGCAAACACGCGCCCGTAGGGCCGTAGCAAACACGCGTCGGTATTCCCCTTATTAGGAGCGCCTCAGGCGCCGGGCGATTAACCCAACCTCCACGAAGGAAGTAAAAGCCTGGAGGGAAGGCCCCCTGAGGCTGAAGGAAATTTCCAGGTGCCGAGACACACTTGGCCGGATCCGTGCCGCAGTAAACACGGCCGACCAAAGTGCGACCCGACAACTGCAGAGGTGCAGTATTAGGATACTTAAATATTTGATTGCAATCCTTAATACGTTCTCTTATATACTATCAAGGATATTATCTAATGCAAATTATTGCATATAGTTGTATAGTTTCAAGTAGTCCTTTCTCATATATCTAATATATACGTTTTTATATCTGATATCAAGTACTCCTGTCAAATTCTATTAATTCATACGAAATAATACGGTTGGAATTAATTATTTCTACTTGATAATAATCTGTTGTTGGCATACATTTATATTTTTCAAGTATCGCATTCCAGTATGAATAGTTTGCCATCGGTTATATGATTTCAAGTGAACTACTACTACTACTACTACTACTACTACTACTACTACTACTACTAATAATAATAATAATAATAATAATAATAATAAACTACAGCATTGTTTAGATCGGTTAGAACAACTGTGTTGTTGCGACCGGTTAGACTGATTATAAAAGTCCTGGAAACTTGAGAAGACTTGCTGAAACTCAGACTCCAGTGTACACCAATCAGGTAACGCTGGTGTGAAGAACACTCAGATGAGTAAAATGATAATGATAATAATAATAACAATAATAATGATGATGATTATGATTATAATTTTAATAATCATTTTGAAAAACAATTCTAAATGTTTCAAAGTATTCCAAACGTTACTAATTATTTTTAACAACATATGCTTGCATATAGTCTCATTGTCTCATGTTCTCCCTCCAAGACTAAAAATCAACTGTTCTTCTAGGAGAATGGCTTTGGCATTAAATAACCTACAAAGGTTGATATGCCATTAAACAAAGAAACTAAACCAAACCAAACCAAGAATAAAAATATCTTAATTGATTAATATGTCCAAGTCCTTCCTATCCATATCATATTTGATTTAAAAGTAATTGCAATGAAGAGGGCACTTGGACTTGAGCCTAGCCAACGAATGAAGATTAACATCAAATCGATGACTCCGTTTTCCTGGGATCTTACCCCTTTACAAAGGAGACAGTTAGGGTACTCTATTCTCTCCAAAAACGTCTCTCTCTAATACTAATCCTTCATAAAAACTCATATGGTTAGAAGAAACTATTCATGTTATAAACCAGGATGTAGGAAGAATGATTGACCATAACTGTTGGTTATAAAAATATAGATATGACAACTTTATTTCTCGAAAGTGTCTTAAGCTTACTGTAAATGTGAGAAAGATAGGGAGACGAAGGAAGCGGACATAGACTGGCGGGAGACTGCTATTTTGACCATTATCTTTTTCTTAGCCGTGTTAAGCCATATTCAGGGTCCCACTCAGCACTTCTTTTTCTCGGCTGGGAGACCCGCTGCCTTCTAGGCACACGTTAGCTGCTTTCGTGACTCTGTTTCTCTGACTGCCTGAGACTGCATGCATACTCATTACTTCTGTGGGTGCCTGCATATACGATTTTACTATGCCCTCGCATTTCCGGTGTCAATCCATATGAGCTGCTTACACCTACACATCGCTGTCCTCCTATTTACACAGCTGGAACATCTTGCCTCAGGATTCTCTAACTAAAAACAATTTTGGAGCAAAACATAGGAACGAAAGAAACATAACAGTCAAGCCAATTGAATAAGTTACAAAGGAAAAGCGTTTCAAGGATTGTAGGTGTACCGAAGGCGAAAAGACACCTCGACTTACTCAGAGCAAAATTCAAAAAGTACCCTACTGGAAAATGCAGGGTCATGATGGTATACATGGATATTGGTTTTAAAAAATTATCTTCCATCCATGACTGACGGGCTATCGAAACGAACAGATGCCTACAAGAAAAATATATTCTCGAATGAATGACAAAAGGAAACCCAGCTTGATCGAACAAGATCCCCGAAAAGAACAATCTCCCAAAACTCACGACGCATAACGTGCCTACGTATGATGCGGAAAATAGTGTCAGCATAAATTAGGGAAGAGATCTATGATTCACTAATAAACCGCGGACTTTTCCCCGAAGAACAGAAAGGACGCCACGAGAGGACTAGAGGTACAAGAAAGCTACTATGCAGGGATTAATCCATCCTTAATGTCAGCAAAACAAGATAGAAAAATACTATGCTATGGATTGACTAAAGAAAAGCCCGTAAAAGGATTATCCGTGGAGAACAAAAAAATTATTCGAAACCAAACTATAGAGCAAAAATCTTATGAAAGGGATTAACGCCAGGGCTATTTCCCTTGTGAGATACTCGGAACAATTCTTGAAATGGACGAGGTAGGAATTTAAACAAATGGACCAAAGCACAAGTAAAGTCATGATGATACAAAAGGACAACATCCCAGAGATCACGTAGACAGACAGTATGTGTCAAGAAAAGAAGGAGAAAAAGGACCCACCAGTCGATGCATAAATACGAAGTCACGAAGAATACATTAGCATATGCAGTCGAAGGCTGATAACGGCAACCAGAAACAATACAGACAGCAGAAATAATCGACTGAGCAGAAATAATCAGAAAGCGAAAATGGGGAAGATAAACAACTCTATGGACATCTTAAGCCATAGACAAGAAAAATTTCACACGAGGAAACTTCGATATGGTTAAAAAAGAGAAACTTCTCGAGAGAGACAGAATTTCTTCGGACAGCAGCACAGAAAAATCCATAAGGACTAACTATGTCAAAACAAATAGAGACAAGACATAACAAAATAGAAGATTTAGTTTATATGGTGATGACAATGAAGAAAACAATTACATAATAAGTGAATGCATAAGTTAACGCAAAAGAATATTAAACTAGTTACGACTGACTTGGCGGGGTAGAGGATCCACTGGGAATTGTGCAAGAAGTTAAAATTTGGACATACGAACAAATGGTATATATCACAACTCAAAAGCGGTCCTGAAAAATGAGACGCCCAGGATTATCAGGAGTTTTGAGATACAAACGGATCATTAAATCTTGGCCTGACCACCGGACCTAGTGATAGTCAACAATAAAAATAGAAAACTTGCCGAATAGTTGACTTTGCCAAATTTGTTTGAAGTTTTTAGATGTTTCCAATATTTGGTCCACTGCTTATAAATATACATATATATATATATATATATATATATATATATATATATATATATATATATATATTAAGTAATATCTAAAAGTACCTTTAAATTAAATATATATTTGGTTTTAAGTCGAAACTGAAATAATGTGAAACGTGTGATAAGTACTTAGACCTTGCAAGATAAATGAAAGTTCTATGGCACATGAAAGTGACGGTGATACCAATTGTAATTTTTGCCAACGGTACAGTCACCACAGTAGTGATAAAGGGATAGGAGGACTTAGAAATCAGAGGATTACTGGAAACAATCAAAACGACATTTTTAAGATCGGTCAGAATACTTACGCTTGTGGAAAAACCTATCGAAAGCGTAAAAAAGTAATAATAATAATAATAATAATAATAATAATAATAATAAAGAATCCAGAACCTATCCAGAAGAATGACATGCACAATCCCCTCTGAGATTCTGAGATACTAAAAGATCACCTAATCCATATTTACTCCGCTCGGGCAGGATATGACACAAGGTCGATTTTTAAGCGGGGTTTAACAGGTTTGAATTCAGATTTTTCCTTCTACTAGACTAGTTGCCTCACCAAGGCTTAAAAAACCAGTCTGTCCTACTACTTACCAATAGCTGAAGAGATAATAATTGGATTCATACCTTTCCCAAAGGTATTAGTGCTATGTAAAATGTAATTAGCCTGGTCTTGGATTTGAACTCGTGTCACCATGTCCATTTCCTATGACGATAATCATTACACCACGGGCACCTCCAACGGATCACCTAATCTCGGCCAAATGACCAGACCTTATAATAATCAACAAAAAAGAGAACTTTCAGCTTGTGGCCTTTGCTGTCTCAACTAATCACCGAGTAAAATTGACCACAGAGTAAAATTGAAAAAAATCGAACGTATATGTACCTCGACCTTGCCAGGAAATTGAAAAAACTGCGGAACTCTAAAATGACGATTATACCAATTGTAATTGGTGCTCTTGGTACAGTCAGCAAAGGATTGCTACAAGGATTGGAAGGCTTGGAAATAATGGGACGAGTGTAGACTATCCAAACAACAGCATTGTTGAGATCAGCCAGAATATTGAGAAGAGTCCTGGAGACTTGAGGAGACTTGCTGTCACCTGAACTACATTAGAAAACCATCAGATAACGCTATGGAAAAAAAACCCGTGGAGCAAAATAATAATAATTAATAAGAATAATAACCTTCAATGAACAATTATATCATTATTATTCCTATTTATTAAAAAAAGCTTCTGTTTGCACAAAATAGTGGGTAGAGTGTTCTCCAATGGTCCAGGAGACCAGGGTTCAATCTCAGGTCACGTAATTCCAAAGACTTTAAAAATGGTACTTGATACTTCCTTGCTTAACACTCAGCAATATTAGATACGTATCAAGCAATTCTTGGAAAGGAGTAGCGCCCTCCCCTATAACTAGGTGTAGTAGCTATTGGAAAGGGAGCCTTCTAGTCGCCCTCGAATGCGGTCGCTAACTTTACTTTTTACAACAATTTTAAAATAGATCTATTTGACCTATAGCTAAGAAACAAGCAGTTACAACAACTTGGGGTCAGAGTGGACCTGGGAGTAATAATGATGATAGCATATTCTGAAATCTCCAGTGTTTCACAATTCAAGCTCTACTAACGGATGCAGTTTCGTTAGCAGTTTCTAAGCTACAGCGTCCAGGCGGACATTTCAATTTGATGTTCTGTCAGAATGTTTGCGTTTGTATATCGATTTGTCCATGTTTGTGTCTCTGTCTCCATCTTCATCTGTCAGTCTGTCTCCACACATACACACATATGCAATCGTATATGTATTGTATATATGAGAACGTGTGCACGCGGGTGTGTGTGTGTGTGTGAGTGCATGTGTTTGAAGCAATTATATTATTATAGATTATTCAATTGTATTTTATTGTAAATTCTATAATAACATTAAATACTTTTGTAATACTTTAAATACTTTGATTCTGTATTAAATGGGAAAATTGTTTAATTTGCGTCAATTTTGACGAAGAGGGCCCGTCAGAAATCAATCAACTCAGGTTAAACTATATATATAGATAGAGAGAGAGAGAGAGAGAGCGAGAGAAAGAGAGAGAGAGAGAAATTGTAAAACAAATTAATCCAAAAGAGTTTAATTTATTAGGAAGGAAAGTCGATATTAAAGCATTTCGGTTTTAATGAACCTTCATCAGGACTTTAAAATAGGGAAAGAAGGGCTAACATCGACTCTCTTCATTATAAATTCATCTTTTTTGTATTACTTTCTTTTTCAATTTTTCTCCCTACTGTCAGATGCCTTTCCATTATTTACATCCATGCATACACACACATATATATATATATATAGAGAGAGAGAGATGTATATATATATATATATATATATATATATATAGGTTTCTATAATTAGTGTCAGTACCTAAAGACATTTAGGTACATTAGCACTGGTTTGATAATTAATTCTATTAAGTGACGGTTGCATGTTTCTAATATGTAGTGCTTCAAGAATCTGTAGTTTTTGTTTATGATTTTGTTGTTCTAATATTGTTGTGTTGTCGGTGAGAATTTTCCGTAATTGTGTTGTTGTGCATGAATGTTTTTTTAAATGCCGAGCTATTGAACTTGTGTCAGAAAGGTGCATTGTAAGTCTCCTCGACAGGGTAGTTGAGGTTAAACTAACGTATATATTATTATTATTATTATTATTATCAGAGATGCAATCTCCTAAAGGACATTTAAATTTATATATAACGTTGGTTTATTGCAAAACTCCAATCGAGGGAGAGGAATTATTTCTAATGACTAAATTCAAGGTTTTAAATTTATTATAATATATAATAAGTTTTTTTTTTTATTAGGATCAGTGTGGAGTATGTTTCTGTGAATCAATGTTTTCAATATTTTTTCATCTGATTTATCATTGTAGAGCATTTGGTTACGAGAAAAATGTTTGATATAGGTTAAAGAAAGATAGAAAGAGAGAGGGAGAGTGAGCGATACAAATATTCAATGTACGTTTTGGGGGATAATTTCTAAACAGTTAATTTTAGTATTGAACTTTGAAAGATAAAATAAGCAAACACAGAACAGACAACCGATGAAGATAAGATCTATTGAAGTGAAACAATGAATACAGTAGTGACCAGGACTTAACCAGAAGAAACTATCATAGATGCAGTAAAAAGAGCCCAAGAAATAAAAAGCGTAAAAAAAACACCAAGTATGAGACGGAGATATTACATTCGTCAAAAACTAATACAATAAGTGTTCTCTCGAAAAAAAATGTTACATTTTTTCAACGGAAAACACAATAGGATTGATTAGGATAATCGTGTTGTATGTTGACCTTCGACCCGGCCAAACATGCCATTCCAAAGTGATGCACCGGAAGGAAGTGACACATTCCGATGGCAGTTATGAGAAGAAATCGCGTAGGCGGACTTGGCTGACAGTGTGGGACAGGGTTAAAATCCCACGGTACACTCATAGACTGACGCACCGGAAGAGAGTAACCTGTGAACTGCATGAGAGTTATGTCCACTTGATGGCGATCAAATATGCTATTCCAAAGATTGAGTGGGCGATGGAACTATTATATCACTCGGTGAAGATGGGAAGTCAGTGAGTTGGAGATCAGATGATTTAGCGACAAGATGTGGTAGAGAAAGCCACCACCCAGCAGAAGGGGCCTTTGGGACCCCCGATTGAGTTTGGTGACCGGACCAGTTGGTGAGAAGATGTTGGAATGAGAACATATCCCAGAGAGACTGGGACCTCAGGCCCCAGGTTGAGCAGCCCAGGAGAACGAGAACGAAACACGGCGATGTCCGGAGAGGCTGGTGAGGTCAATATGCTGCAGTCCTTGTTCCGTATCCAACTCCCTCTCACACGCAAACCTTACAATAAAGTGAGTGGTATATTTTTTTAAAGAAGACTTCGCTCGTTTTTATTATTGCGTCAATATGTATTCTGCAGTTATATGTGCATAGTTGTAACATATGACTATACAACAATCGTATATATATATATATATATATATATATATATATATATATATGTGTGTGTGTATGTGTGTGTGTGTGTGTAACAGCACAACTGGGGCCCAAAATCAAAGAAACGAGTCTCGAACTGATGAAGTGTACATCTTTATTTGCACACGTGTTCAGCGTAACAAGCATACATTCCCCAACGTGAAAACTTAAACTTAACAAATACTCTCATAAATGTTCCAAAAAAGGAAACTCACCCCGAAAGTGATGATTTAAATCGAATCAATCAAGAGAATCCACGTGCTTACCTCTTTTTGCCTTGCTAGTGACCCACAAAGAAAAACGTCAGTCTCGCATGCCGGTCAATTTGAAAAAGACCAAATTCGTTCCAGCCGGTGTTCAGGCCGGAAGTTCTTCTCGAACCTTCCACCCCGAAGTGACTTGTGTGCGAGGCAAAGTTCAGTCTAAAAAACTATACCGGTTGAAACGCAAACTCCTACATTCACAATATATATATATATATATATATATACAGCACCTTTACAAGCATTCAGCCTTCGGCAATGGATAAATAGTATGGCAGTCTGAGCTTTTTAAGTAATATATCACCTTGACCTCCGATAAACCCGACGGATGTTGTTGACACATATATCCGGCCGCTGATAAAACCGATAGAATGGTTACCGAAAACAAGCAATGCGTAGGTGTAAGCCGTGACTAACAGAGAACAACCATTGCGTGGGTGTAAACCAAAGTCAATGAAAAACCAGCACTGAGAAGATGTAAGCCGTGACCAATGAAAAGCAAGTGTCTGGGTCGCATGGGAGTTTTAAAAGTTTATAAGGTCAAGAATTTCGGTTGAAGTCAGTTCTGGCTGGCAGTTTTGACTCTGGATAGCTCCTCAGTGTGCGTGGAATTATCTCTCAGATTGCTCTCCTACACAACGGAAGCACAACTACAAATATTAGATTATATTTTTATGTATAAATGTTCCTAGTTGTTTGTCAAGACACAGCATTAGTTTACTATACTAATTTTGGTATGGCAACCAATCAAGGAGAAGGAAAACCCGAACCTGGTAAACTCCGCTTAAAACTTAAAGAGAGGTCGACAAATACGTATCTAGTTTTCTATTTCTTGAGGTTGGAAGTTTTCCTCTATTCTTTAAAACCAATAACTATATATATATGTGCGTGTGTGTGTGTGTGTGTGTGTTTGACGGACCATTATTTCCCAAATATATGGCCTGTCAACTTTATATTGATTTTCGCTTTTCATTTATTTGTAACTGAATTGTTTCCTTGTATACCTTTTCTTTTAATTTAGTCTAAAATGTAAGAGGACTGGTGAAAAGATTTCACCCCAGGCGCAAAAAAGATTACTGCTAAGTGTTTTGCTATTTTAGAATAACGTTCAATTTATTATCACGTGAATTTCTTTTCGTACATATGCAAATACAAATGTATGCGAAGAAAAAATATGTGTGTGTGTGTGTGTGGGTGTGGGTGGGTCTGTGTGTATGAACAGACGTAGAGAGAGTCAGTGAGAGAGACAGAGAAGGAGAGAGAGTTTGCGTACTAGTATCTGTGCATGCAGATGTGTATGTATATGACGTCGAAAAAATGCAACATACATTCTAATTTCGGAGTGATAGATAAATAAAATTTTAGTGGCGATTACGATTACGTTAGCAGTTATATATATATATATATATATATATATATATAATATGTGTGCGTGTGTGTGTGTGTGTGAATTTAATAAATCGTGAATTTCATTAATCCAGTCCACGCGCAAGTATATATTTTTTGATATAATTAAATATATTAAAATATCATTTCTATCAGAAAACAGGTTAATTCAGAAGGGCTGCCGAAAAAAAGCTATAACGAATATGAAATATTGTCATCATATTAATTTTACTTATTGCCGTATAGAATCTTACATAGGCTTTTTTTCGACACATTTGTGAATAAATTTTATAAAAAGTAAAAAAAAAAAAACAAGTAATTATTTATCGAACCTGGTTTTGTTAGAAAGACTTCGCAGGTCCTTTACAAAATATACCATGTAAACGGTACTTTTAATGATACATAACACACATTGTAGGATTTTAGAAGCATTATTTGCCAGGGTTGTTTTGAGGCAAATCTAACTCACGTAAACTTTCACTGAGACATAATTAAAAAATAAGCTGCTTGTTAGTATCAAATAATGAATATTTGGTGATCATTGTGTAAATAACGTAAATAACTTAGGGATTTGTGACAACTGCGGTGATGTAGTTTTATTTACAGACAGACACATAATCTCCTTTTTGATAAGATTAATCTGAATATACATACGTTCGTGCGTGTGCAGGTATCTCTCTCTTTGTCATCTATCTATCTATCTATCTATCTACATATATACCAGGATTCGACAAAATAATAGAAAAACCTAGAAACTTAGAAAATCCTATCGAACGATCAAACGTTTGTTTTTAATGCTTTTTTATTTATTTTAAATTTTTCTCGCGTTATTTTTCAAAAATTGTTGTGTTTTTTCAGATATCATCAAAAGAAATTAATCAAAATTCATTAAAACAGCAAATCTATAAGACTTTAAAAGAAGTCAAATTGTTTGTGCTCATATGGCGGGCACCAGTGAAACAAAACCCGCAGAATAATTTGATGTAGCTAGGAGTACTGTCTCGAAAGTAATGACAACATTTAAGACAAAGGAAATGCTTCACTGAAGCAAAACTTTTGAAGAAATCGAAAGCTGTTTGATATGGACCGTTGGCTCTTATGCAGATTTTAGGAAGGATCACAAGGATACAGCTCCGAAAATAATATCAGAGCTTAATGACCATCTCGAGAAGCCAGTTTCCTAAAAAATTATAAGAAAGTATATATATATATATATATATATATGTATATATCCATATATATATATATATATATATCTGGGGGAGTGTGATATATAGTGCCCGAGTAACTGTTGTATTTTGTCATTCGACCCGGCCAAAAATGCCATTCAAGGTGATGCACCGGAAGGAAGTAACACATTCTAATGGCAGTTATGAGAAGAAATCGCGTGGGCGGAAATTGGCTGACGAAATGGGACGAGGTAAAAAATTCCCATGGTACACTCATAGACTGATGCACCGGAAGAGAGTGACCTGTGAACTGCATGACAGTTATTTCCGCTTGATGACGATCCAACATGCGATTTCAAAGATCGAGTAGGCGACTGAGTGGACGTTGAACTATTATATAACTCAGTCAAGACAGAAGTCAAGACAGTTCCTGTGAGAGATCGGACTGACTTATAGACAAGATGTGGTAGGGAAAGCCACACCCGGCCGAAGGGGCCCTTGGGAACCCCGATGGAGTTTGCGGACCAGAGAAGTTGCTCGTAAGATGCAGTAAAGAAAGCCATGACCCATCTGAGAGCTGGGCCCCAGGGCCTCCGGTTGAGCATCAGGAGAACGAGAAAGACACAACGTTGACGGCCAAAAGAGTGGGGGCCAAAATATTGCGGTTCTGTTCGGATTCCAACTCCCTCTCACACGCAAACCTTGAATAACCTTTTCGAACCCTTACAATAAAGTGAGAGGTACAAATATTTTTCTAAAGAAGTCTTCCTGCGTCTGTTTAATTATTGTGTCGTTATGATGCTGGAGATGACAATATAACAAGGATACAGCTCCGAAAATAATATTAGAGTTTAATGACCATCTCGAGAAGCCAGTTTCCTAAAATATTATTAGTATATATATATATATATATATATATATATATATATATATATATATATATATCCACATATATATATATATATATATATATATATATTTCTGGGGGAGAGTGATATATACAAAACTCTGTGAGTTTATATGAGAAGAGATTGATGCGATACAAAAAAAATAAATAAAAGAAGGAAAGCTAATGATTTCTAGGAAATAATTCCTGAAGTACCGAAGACCAGAACATTTGATTGTATACTTTTTTGTTTATGCAACTGTGTTTATATAAAAAGCGGATATCGGAGAAATTGACGGAAAGCTGTATCTTCCCCTTCTCCAAGGTACCTCAGATTCACTAAGAACTAAAAAAGCATAAACCGTACTGCTTTAGCTGCTAAAGTTTATACTGCAATGCTTCGAAAACGTATCCGTTCGAACATCGAAAAAATCAAATGGAAAAATCAAAATGACTTTTGGAGAAACGGATCGACGAATAATTGATTCTGAGTAAAATAAAATGGTCCCCATTGTAATATGTGTAATATTACTTCTAGAGCTATGAGAACAAAGCAACCTGCTTTATGTCAGCGAAAGAGAAGAAGGAAAAATTCCGAAGCCACACGGTTGTTAGTAAATCTTTTGCAATGAATATGATTGTGTACACAGAGGAAAACGTGTAAAATACTAACAGCGCATGGTCTCTGCAAATAAACTGTTTATGTAATAATGTCTTTACGAAAATCCCGAAAACAATGGTTCGCTCAAACCATCGAAAAACTGACTGCTTAGATATTGTCGCTGGAGTCTAGCAAGGTAATACATCTCCAAAATATCTATTTATATTTTTATCGTTAAGGGTTTTCGGACTGTTGTCTTAATCCTTATCATCATCATCATCATCATCATGTCATGCTGGTAGCACGGATATCACTGACTCGCTCTCGCCACTTTTCTTTATCGTTCATTGCCTCCGGCAGGTCTTCTGGACTACATCCCGTACCCTCACATAGTTGCTGATTTTATGTTCGAGCTTGTCGTCCTGCTTTAGTTCGGCCATATGTGGGAGTCCATAAGAGTACATCACTTATGAGTTCGTCCCTGCTTCTCCAGCAGTGTCCTGCATGTCTGAATTTCCACGAGTTCAGTCCTGACTACCGGCGAGTAACAATACAGGGATACTTAATACTTATACCCGGTTATGGCAAACGGAATCAGAACAGGCGACCTCCGTAGATTCAATAAAGGACGTAGTTCGAAGTTCCGTGAAGGTTCCCGAGTTCGACAAACACCTAAAGAAGGCCGGAGGAAATATCGGCCGAAACGTTGTGGAAATAACAATGAAAATGAAGACAATAGTCTGAAAACCCTTAATGATAAAAATTATCAAGCTTCGTCTAAAAAAATTTAGACAACTAATATCTATTTATAATCACCTAAGTTCACATACAATGATGATTAAAAAGGATTTCATATAAAAAAAATGCTCAAGAAGCATACGATATACCAAAGAAATTATGATAGATGTAGACTATGCAGATGGTCGAGTGCTTCTCATAAATATAAATGCACAAGCCGAATCGCCGCGGCAAAGCTAGGAGCAAGCAGCAGGAATCTTTGATCTCTCCATAAAAGGAGATAAAGCAGACTAACAAAGACACACATATATCAGCTCTGTGTAGACACTGCATTAAATCTAGAGGATGTGCCTGGAGCAATGGACGATTAGGATGAAGAGTTAGCGAGGGAAAGAGAGAGAGAGAGAGAGAGAGAGAGAGAGAGAGAGAGAGACTCCGTGCTATCAGTGTCCCTTGATGATGAGGATAATTTTCTTTTTGGCATATTTAATTAAAGAGGACTGAAAAGCATTTTGGGTGTCCTGGATATGACACTGATCGATCTCATGGTGAGACCTCAGGAATGCCGGAGCTTTGGAGAATGCGGATTGGCCCTTTAATACCATGACTCCCAGGTCCACTTTGGACCAAAGTCATAGCACCCACTAGCGTTCTATCTATGAGTCGAATTGAACTAACCTATGTAATTATGCTAAACAAAATTGTTTGAAATTGACTGTTTATATATCTAACTGTGTTTAAACTGTATACTTATGCTAAACTGAATTGTTTGGAATAGAACTGTTTTAACATTCAAAATATTTTTATGTCAAACTGAATTGTTTGAAATAAAATTGTTTTCCCTTTTAATTGAGTACAAACAAAAAATGGACTTGTACTAAACAAAATTGTTTGAAATTGAATTCTAAAATGACTTAATTCGGAATTAAATGACCCGAAAAGGGTTGGTGTTCTGTTAAGCAAAACAATCAACCAATTTAACAGCCAAAGTTTTTGAGTTGAGTTTTTTATTGACCTTTTCTTGTTCACTAGCAAGATGTCGCATGTGAGATGAAAGCGGTTTAGTAATTCTTCAAAGGCAACATATCAAACTTTTTAGAAAAAAACAGCCTTTATCTTAATTTGCGACGCTATGGTAAAAAAGGTAAGTTAAAGAGAGATAATTAATCTTTTCAAATAGATACCCAAAACAGGTCCATAAGGACCAAGTATTTTAAAGCTAAAATAGATAATACCCAACAAGTGGTTATGTGATGATTGAGACGAAACGATTAATCATATCATAAGGAGATCAAGTAAATAGCACAAAAGAAGTATAAGAGTAGATACATCTGGTTGGAGAAGAGGATCCACTCGGAACTGTGCAAGAAAAAGTATTTTGACCATATAACCCAATGGTATAAGCACAAACCAGATTCTGTCCAGGTAAATGAGACTCACAAAATTCTCCGTGATTTTGAGATACAAACAGATCACTTAATGCCGGCCAGAAAATCAGACCCTGTGATAATTAACAAAAAAGAAAAAAAAAGATAATCTGCCGTGTAGTGAAATTTGCCGTCTAGACGGATCACAGAGTAAAAATCAAAGTAAATGAAAAGGTAGACAAGTACTTGGACCTTGCCAGAGACCTAAAAAAAAGCTGTGGAACGTAAAAGTAACGTTAACACCGAGTGTAATTAGTACGCTTGGTAAGGGAAGTAAATGAGCTGGGAATCGGAGGATGAATTGAGATGTGATACTCCCTTCGCCGCACCCCAATACATCAACTTCTTAAAACCAATACTATTCACGGCCCGTGATTCTTCTAGTGGGTTCCAACAGGGGTATCACACATTTCTTTACAGCCACAAGAAATACAACCGAGAGTGTGGGAGAAAAAGAATAAACGAACAATATGGACTTAGGTCAGCTACAAGTGCAAGAAGGGTAGTTTTCTGACACTGCATTCCCAGTGCATTTGTAGACTACCGCTGGCGTGTATTTGGCGCGAAACTTCTACAAACAACTAGGAATGCCAACTCATCTTTAAAGTCTATCTCACTGCCCCTGGACTCTATCTCACGCCAACTGGTCTCTTCTGCTGTCCGTTGTCGACTCAGGACTGCTAAATCATCTTGACTGGTCTCTTCTGCTGTCCGTTCTCGACTGCCTCTCTGCGTCTATCTTCGCCAACTGCTCTCTCTGGGTTCTTTTTGCCAACTGCCTTCTGTGGTGTTCCCTTGCCCACTGTCCTGTCTTCTCTCGGACGTGCCTTTCCTCCCCCACTTCTGGTCTCGTCAGAGATCTCGAGTCCAAGCCCTTTGTTTGGTTTTGCGCTAAGACAGACAAAGGGATCGTCTGCTTAGCGGACCACCCACATAGTGTCACAGAGACCATCCAAACTACTGCATTGTTTAGGTCGGCCAAAATACTGAGAAGAGTCCTGGAGACTTGTAGAGACTTGGTGTGACTCAGACTCCCAAGCAAGACTATCAGTTACGCTGATGTGTGAAACTTACAAGAGGTTATATATATATATATATATATATATATATATATATATATATATATACTGTATCAAAATACCACGGAAGCACAGACGGTAGATCATCCATACACATACAAAGAGATTTGAGGTAACAATTTCAGATTTAATCCCGCATGCAAATCTGACCAACGAAATTATGTTTTTTTTTCTACTCTATATCTGAATTAGCATGTTCATATCTATCTATCTATCTATCTATCTATCTATCTATCTCAGTATTACCCTTGGTACGTATCAATTTGATAATCTATCTATCTGTCTGTCTGTCTCTACATCTACTTTTGCATTTTTCGTTGCGTCTTTCTTGGCATTCTATCTATCTATCTATCTATCTATCTATCTATCTATCTCAGTATTACCCTAGGTACGTATCAATTTGATAATCTATCTATCTATTTATCTATCTGTCTCTACATCTATTTCTGCATCTTTCATAGCGTCTTTCTTGGCATTCTATCTATCTAACTATCTATCTATCTAAACATCAAATTGCGTGGCAATTTTCTATCTATCTGCCCATATATGTATCTAGCTTTTATAATAGGCACTAATGAGCTTGTTAATCTATATATTTCTCTATGTAGATTTCATTGTATCTATCTGTCCCTCAGCCTGTCTCTCTGTCTTTTCAACTATCAATCTAGTTACCAGCTTAATATCTATCTATCTATCTATCAAGTTATTTTTGGATGGATGGAACATCTGCTTTCTAAAAAAATGCAGTTGTTTTCTAAACACTGCATGACAGAAGCTTAGCTAATGACTTCGATTCTTTCTTTCTTTCTTTCTTTCTTTCTTTCTTTCTTTCTTTCTTTCTTTCTTCTACTTCGATTGCTTCGAGACGCAGGGACACATTATAATAAATAATTGTTATTCGCTTCTCACTTCGACGGTCGAAGATCCTGTCCCAAACGTCAGTGAGATCCGTTAATGAGACGCAAGCCGCGCGATCAAGTGATCGCTGTTATTCGTGCGTTTAATCTCTGTGTTCACTGAAGGCTGACAGTTGTCCGGCTCGAAGGAACTGAGTAACGCCAAATGGTTTTCAACTGAGTAATTGGGGTCAGAGATAGAGTTGCTACAGATTTTTTACCGGATGGAAAGTTAAGTGATATAAGTTACGATGGGTTTTATAATCAAATCGATCAACTGATCAATATATATATATATATATATATATATATATATATATATATATATATATATATGAAAATACATGCATGTAATACATGCAATGTGCCAAATATACATAAATATTTATGTACACAGATAAATAGTTGGAAGTAGTATCTATATATGTAAATCTTTCTCTCTCATTCTCTCGCTCACTCTCTCTATATATATATATATATACACACACACACACACACGAAAACACACTCACGCACACACCCATATATGGAGATATGTGTGTGTGATTGTATGCATGTGTACGTATTTACTTAAACATTCACTCAGGAGCAGGATGCGACGATCTTATTTTTAAGTGGAGTACAGCTGGTCTAAATTATGAGCTTTTTCTTCTCTTTGTATGTTTACCTTAAGCGGGCTAGAGAACCCAGGCTGCTCAACTATTTACCAAAAGCAAAAAGAGAGTGGGTGAATTCATACCTTTCAAGTTGTTCTAATCTCTCACTCTCTCTCTCTTTCTCTCTCTCCCTACTCAATCTATCAATCTATCTATCTATCTCCCTCTTTGCATATCATCGATCGCTCCTGGCAGGTTTTCTAGTTAACATTTTGTGTCCACATGGAGAAGATGTGAATCTTAACTGCTCGGCTAATACTTCCAAGAACTTCTCTTATGCGTCTAACCTTGTTTCTCCAGCAGTACCAAACATATCTTTTTCGTCACACGGTAATGGCTTTTGCGTAACTCTACGGATCTCATGTATGTTGTGCTGATACGGTCTAAATAGACGTTTGTCCTACATCTACTTATGTGTCGGTTGGACCTCGTGTTTAGCTGGCTGTGAAAAAAAGTGACGAGCACACAAAAACCCCGTCCTGGTTCGTTAATACCAAAGTTTATTTACTACTGCACTTTTAAGTAGTTGCCGGGAAGAACGAAAATAGTATGAAGACTGAGATGCCTGCGTTAGCTAAACGAAGAGAAACAACATGTCTTAAGGCGCATGAGGGTATACACAAACCTTTATTTATCTTTCAGATTGTAGTTCAAACACGTAATTCCTCGTTGGGTTCGTGTTCATTGCTTTGCGTCGGATGTGAGATATCTTTTCTGAGCTCACCCGAAAATGGGGGCAGCAACTTTCGGATGTCTTTACTTTGCCCTGACTGGTCTTCAACTGCTGTCTTTACATCGTCGTGTCTCACATGTAACTGATCTCTTCTTCTGTTTTCTATCCCACATGGTGTTTTCATTTGGATTCTCTTCAGTCAATCAGAACGTGTTGTCGAATCACTGCTCGTATTTTTCTATTTTTAACTCGGGTGTCTCTAATTATTTTACAGCAAGCGTCCATACTGCTGCTGTTTTGTTGGTCTATACTAACAGGATTTGTTCACTAGAGCGTACAGAATCCTGGTCTTTTTCCCATTTGGTTTTTTATGCATTTTGTCATCGCTCATACAGTGCATGTATATAGTATTATGGAAACACTTACAGATTGAAAGATCCTGTTTTAATTTATATGAGAGATAAAAATTTCATAAGGTCGATACCCTATCAAAAGTATTCCACGCTTTTACTATTGATATCTTTCAGTAACTGCGATGTTGCTACTGAGGTATGTGAACTGATTCACTAATTCTAGAGACGTGCCACTTACAGTAAAGAGAGATGCTTTTTGCTTAAACACATGTAATCTGTTTTGTTTGTATTCACTTAGAGGTTAAAGCTTCCCGCAGTTTGCTCTAGGCTATGCAGTAGGAATTCTTTTTGGGTTGGAGTATTAGCGAAAAGTGTTAGGTCATTAGCATAATCCTTCATCTGCCATAATTCCTCAAGGATATTGTCAACTTCTTACCTTTTTTCAATGTGAAATCGTTTTCTTTTATCTGATCTATTGATGTTCAAATTTCGTAGTCTGTGACTGTATCGAAGAAGACATTATCTCAATCAGAAGACCGAACCATTGATTTCGTATTTTTGTAAAGCGTCAGCATAACGTTAACAGTTATTAGGGAAGACAAATATGCTAATAATATCTGCTCCATCTTTCTTCAGCATAAGGAAATGAATTAGAGAATTTTACGAAACGTCGTGATGCCTTGAGATTATTTTTCGATAAGAAGAGTATTCATCGTAGAGAAATGAATAAATTGCAAGGCTGTGGCCTCGAAGTGAGCGAGTTTGATCTCAAGTAAAGCAAATACGTTCATTTTCTGAATAATGCCCTTGGAAAAGACATGAATGTTTTATCCACCCACAACTTATATGTTAAATTATATATCTGTTGTTGTTCTTCAGCAACAATAGTTTTGACATTGAATTTCCCATGAATGTTCATCGGCAGTTTAAAACAAAGAAATAGAACCAATCGTTCAATGACTCAATGGACTGGAAGAATCTGTGAGATTGTGGAGTGAGTTCCTTAAAAGCCGTTCTGATTTTTTCTATAGATTGTTTCGAATTCAGCAGCAGTTAAAATTATTACGCTGTAAATCTTATTCCGAGGTAACCTTTTACAGAGAAGGGAAAGATGAAACCATACGTCGATTTCTCTATATTGTTTTGTCTATGGGCTGCATTTGATTATAGGAAAAGTATACCATCAAATATTCTTGTCTTTCAAACATTCGGGGGTATTTCAATGAGACTTTCTGGCATTATCTTTTTTCAATAGAGCATCAAGTTCTTTTTCTGCTAACTGTCAATTGTTGGTTTCTAGTAGGCTATAAATCATTTTGTATTGGTTTTTCAGTGAATTCAAGTGGTTTTCCGCACAGAATTTTGAAATGATCTTTCCATTTCAGAAGTCTTTCTTCTTGGTAGGCAGCTTTAATTTTGCTCACAATGTGCTCTCCCTAAGTTTGTTTACCCTTTGCTTTGATATTGGTTCGATTGGTTGGTGTCTTTGTTTAATGGCATATCAACCTTTGTAGGCTAATTAATGCCTAAGCCATCCTCCTAGAAGAACAGTAGTGGTACTATTTATCCCATGACTGGGAGGATAAGTGGGTTCATATCTTTCTCAAAGATATTTGCCCGAAAGTGAACGTAGAAGCGCAACTGGAGTACGAACTCGCTTACTACGATTCCGCAGTCCATCACTTTAACCATTACACCATGTTGATATTGGTGATTGCTTTCCTTATACTTACTTTCTGATTTTATCAATTTGACCTTGAATGTATTCTAATTGCCCTTTTTGGTTAGTTGTTTCTGAGCATTCATAAATTTCAACGTTTTGGCATTTGCTGGGTTTCTTTTATCAAATAAGGATGTTTTTTTTTTAAATTATTTCATTTTTGACTAGGAAACATTGACTCCAATAGAACTTTACATTTGGATCTTGGTTTGGTTAGTATGTACCCAGTTGTTGTTTCCAAGTGGGCAGTGATATTTTTTTCATATTCGTCATTCGGATTATGTCTTTCAAATATCCCTCAAAGAGTGTAGAATTTGTTTTTTACACTTACAATAAATATATTGCTTATATCTCTTTTCGTGAATGATATTTTGGCTCTTTCTTATTCATGTACAGACTCAAGCGTATCAATAACGTGACGATTCTGTGATCAGAATATACTCCATCAAAAATCGAGTATTTACTGTTCAGAACGCTAGTCATCCACTTGTTTAAGAGTATATAATATAGCTGTGATTTAGTGTCATTTGGATAGTTGTAGGTCCGTAGTTTTCTCTCCATTTTTTGTAATTTAGTGTCTTGAGCTGAAAGATTGTTCTCAAGTGAAAATTCTTTTAGAAATTCGCCATTTCTCTTAGGCAGGTTGTGTAAAAACAATCATTTTCATATTTGCCTATTTGAATCTTTATGTCTCCACAGATCATTTTGCCTGACCCTCTTTAAGGCTGTAATAACCGTTTCATCTTTAGCATTGATGGGACTGTTGCAAGGGTTGCCGTTAAATGTTGCACACATCATTTTCGGTCGGATTTTCCCAATGCTGTTCGGTGACTTTAAAGCATGAGGACTGAGAAGCATTCCTCCACCTCTCATGGCGTCATTGACATAGTTTTCTTCCGAATATACCGAGACAAATGTCCACCCATTACATATTTCATGGTATTTTACGTCTAGATAACTCTGTTAATATTCATATTTCTGCACGCATATTATGTCTAGTTTGTTTTTAGATTCAGATGCTGCAACTGATTTATTTAGTTTTGTCATAACATTAAACATCTATATGTTGACAGTGCTTATTGCACTTAAGTAAGTTGAGTTTGTGTTTTGCTGCTGATTTTTCGACAATTGAGAGCAGAGCTCCAACTTCAGCGCGTACTTTGTTTATCTTTTTGCTGGGTGATGTTGTTGGGAGGTACGGCTAGGATTAGATTCATGGTAATACTTCGTTGGATGTTTCTATTTTCTCATCAATAGACGTAATCCTTAAAGATGAGAAGCAGTTGTTTCGTATTGAAATATTTGATTTTGACTTTTAACAGAGGGTTTCTTCCATCCAACTTCTTTCGAAGGTCGCGACTGAACTAAATTCTAATTGCTACGCCTTACTTTACATTCACCAGGCTACATATCATGGTTTCCATTGTATTATGTTTGTGTGGCTCACAAAATACTATGCTTCATTAGAAACTTATCCTCTGGCGAATAAGGACAGAAAATCTGTATGGCTATATTGGTGTGAAAAAACACCCCTTGTTTTCCTTAAGTTTAAATTCTAATTTAGCGTGATGAATTACATGCAGTATTTTCTTATTTTCTCATCTAGCCTAGAGAAAAGTATACAGAGGAAAGAGTTAAGGATTTTTCTGATGCGAATTAACATTTTTATTCTAGTAGAAAAATCTTCTATTCCTGTATACTTTCAGATATTTGGATACCTATATCCTTTCCTGAAAACAGGACACGTGAAGGAAAACAATAATAATAATAATAATAATGATAATAATATAGGTATTACCATTATTATTATTATTATTATTATTATTATTTTCTCCTTTAGAGTTTTTCACATCAGTGTTAGCTGATGATTTTTCACTGGAGTTTGAGTGACAGCAAGTCTCCTCAAGTCTCCAGGACTCGTTTCAGGATTCTGGCCGTTCTTAGCAATGCTGTCGTATAGATAGTCTCTACCCATCGGCTTTTTGATAATCCTTCAGATATTGTGCCTAACGCGCCAATCACAATTGGCACAGTCGTTACTTTCATGTTCCACAGCTTTTTCAATCCTCTAGCAAGGTCGAGGTACTTATCCTTCTTTTCACTTTCCTTCAGATTTATTTTATGGTCCGCCGGAACTGCAAAGTCGACAACTTTGCAAATTTTCTTTATTATTATTATTATTATTATTATTATTATTATTATTATTATCTTTCACGTGTCCTTACGAACTTCAAATTGTATAAGTTTTAACTTCCGCGAAAGTCCACCTAACCTTTTTTTTTTCATTTAAAGTTTAGCTGTTCAAACGAAATCCTAAATTCCCTCCAATTTTATTAATTTCCTAATAATTCCAAAGTTTACTGTTTGTGGGTTACTGAATATCAAATCTTTAGTTTTTTGAGAGATTACATTTTGTTTCGATAGGAATGTAAAAATTTATTTTATAAATTTTATAAATATATACACAGAAAACTCGAAAAAAATTGACGAAAATTTAATTTAATAATAAGGCAAAGATTTCTTATAAACACATCCACTTAAGAGTCGAAAATAAACAAAGAATATCTATTTAGAATGAGATGGCTGTTCTCAACCTGAGTTTTTCCCGATTTTTATTCAGCTGATATTGTCTCAACCAGTTATGATTATTTTCATTGTCTAGTCGATAACATAAATGACTGTTTCGCACCCCAAACATTTTTGTTGGGTTGATCTCCGTGGCGTAATGGCAAAGATACTTCACTGCGGCCTTGATGTAAGCGAGTTCGAACACCTGTCGTGCTATGACGTTCACTTTTGAAATATACTCGTGATAAGGGTATAATATCCCTTATCGCCCCTGATACTTGTTAACTACCGGCGATTGGCCTAATGAGTAGAATATTCGCCCATGGTCTGGCAGACCGGGATTAAATCCTAGGTCGAGTCAAACAAAAAATGGTACTCGATGCCACCTTGCTTAATACTCAGCAAAAAGGTAAGAACCAAGGAAAAAAGTGAAGTAATTCAGGGAATTGAGTAGTGCCCTCCCCTACTCCTCGGTGTTGTAGTTATTAAAAAGGGACCCTTCGGGGCACCCTCGATTAAGATTTACGTTAATATTATTGTTCTTCTTCTTCAAGGAAGGCTTATGCATTGGACAATCCGCAATCCATTTAAGAAGGAGGTGCCCGTGGTGTAATGGTTATCATCGTAGGAAATGAATACAGCGACGCGAGTTCAAATCCTGATGACTGATTTCATTGCACATTGCACTAATACCCTTGGGAAAGGTATGAATCCGATTGTTCTCCCTCCAGCTATAGGCAAATAGTAGGGCAGACTAGGTTCTCCAGACATGGTTCGGCAACTAGTCTAGGAGAAGGAAAACTCTGAATTCAAACCTGTTAAACTCCGCTTAAAAATGACCTTGTGTCGTATCGTTCCCGAGCGGAAGGGTTGGTAAATATGATATGCCATTTAACAAAGAAAACAAACAAACTAGCGTAACTTTTGGTCGGAAAAATATGGAAAAATATTGCCTCTTCTAGACAAGTAAAAAGGGCAAGAATAACAGTTGTCTCTTGCAGTAAAGTAACCATTTTTAAAGAATATGCACTGATAAAATCAGTAAGAAGTTTCCTGTTTTCTCAGAATCGTAAAAACACTGAAAGAAATCGTGTTCTGAAGACAGTTTTAGTCGCTAAATGCCACACTTTGCTGAGTGGAAAATATGGAAGATGATAAAAATGTAAAAGTGTTTCTTCTTAATAGTTGGTCTTATTGAGCATAAGGGATACGTCTTTCAGAAAATAAGCTCTTTTCTCAACGGACATTTTCTTAAAATTCTTTTAGTGATACTCAGCTTTATATATATATTTATATATATATATATATATATATTTATTTATTTATTTATTTATTTTTTATTTTATTTTCATAGCTATAACTCTGGCAGTCAAAAAAAAAGATGATACAATTACTAGATAAAATATATTTTACAAACTAATATCTGGGAAAAAAATCAATAAAAACAGAAAAGATAAAAAACATTTGTACTGCTTCAAAATAATCAACCAGCACTACAATGTCAAGCAAGGGAAGAAAAAATTCCGACAGAGTTTTCCTTCTCCTAGACAAGTTGCCTCACCAAGGCTGAAGAACATAGTCTGCCCTACTATTTACCCGTAGCTGGAGAGAGAATAATTGGATTCATACCTTTCCCAAGGGTATTAATTAGTGCTATGTGAAATGCAATCAGTCTCGTCCATGATTTGAACTCGTGTCACCGTGTCCATTTCCTACGACGATAACTGTTACACCACGGGCACCTCCTGAGTTAATAAAGCTGATCCGTAAAAGTGCTCAATATACTAAGTAGAACGAAATTAGAAAACGTAAAAATCCCGAAACTATGAACCTCGGTTTGACCTACAGGGTCATTAAGATAAATCAGACTCTTAATTCTTGTTGCCCAGTCGGCTGGGGCGGTAGAATACACCGACTGCTTCTCTGCAGAGGGGTAAGACCCCCCAATGAGTGTCCTGTAAATGACACTAAACAATCTGAAAGTGAGGTTCCAGTAATGCTGGAGTTTTGGGGAATGCGGAGTACCCCTTTACTGCCACCCTTCCAGGTACACTCTGGCCTGGAGTGGTAGCACCTGATAAGGGTCCTATCTATGGGTTAAACAGAACTAACGGCATACTTATGCTATACTGAATTATTTGACTAAACTGAATAGCTTGAAATAGAAACGTTTTTGACAATTAAACTGTACTTACATTTAAACTGCGTGCTTATGCTAAACTGAATTATCTGAAATGGAACTGTTTTTTGACAATGAAAAACTATCTAAACTAAACTGATTTGTTTAATATAGAACTGTTTGGACATTGAACTGCGTGTAAAAAAATCTGTACCTATAATAAACTGATTTATCTGAATTAGAACTGATTGACTAAACTGAATAGCTTGAAATAGAAATGTTTTTCACAATTAAACAATATTTACATTTAAACTGGGTGCTTATGCTAAACTGAATTGTTTGGAATAGAACAGATTATTTACATAAAAATTGATTTGGCGTTAAATAACCAACAAAGGTTGATATGCTATAAAACCCAATCAACCAACCAATCTGAATCCTTGGCCGATAGGTTCTTGTTGTTTACGTTGTACTAATATATAAATATATATATATATATATTCCAGGACGACCTGCTAGAACCTACAAACAACCGCTCTGGGATGCAACCTTGAGGACCCGCCGGGAGTGATGGACAATAGAGACGGGTGGCAAGAGAGCGTCTGGTAGAATTCGTGCTGGTGGGGCGACATGATGATGATGATACTATTTACCAACCCCTCCGCTCGGGCAGGATATGACACAAGGTCAATTTTTAAGCGGAGTTTAACAGGTTTCAATTCAGAGTTTTCCTTCTCCTAGACTAGTTGCCTAACCAAGGCTGAAGAACCTAGTCTGTCCTACTATTTACCCATAGATGGAGGGAGAATAATTGGATTCATACCTTTCCCAAGGGTATTAGTGCTATGTGAAATGCAATCAGTATCATGATGATGATGATGATGACTCCTTTATGGTAAACGGAATTAGAGTAATCAAGCGTCGTGGATTAAATGAAATATTCCGTTTAAAGTTCCGTGTAGTTCAGTATTAAACAACTGAAGAAGCCCACCAAAGGACGCATCGGCCGATGCTTTTTCAATATAACAATAAAGATGAAAACAACAGTCCCGAATACTCAAAAATGATTAAAAAAAGAAAGTTAATCCTTTGCTTAACATTGGTGTCAAGCGGTGATTTTAAACGTGACTTAACTTTAAGCTTAAAGGTATTCACATCTTTCGTAGTTTCTGTGTAAATAAATAGATTTTACATTCAGAAGTCTTTTGAAATTCATGAAGACGGGTATTCAAACTTTCTCGTTTTGACTGATTTTTCAAAAGTCTATTTCCTTCTCTAATATTTCTCTCTGGTCTCTCTTGCAAAGTTTTCTATGTTTTTTAAAAGTGGGGCTTAAAGCAGCTTTATCGCACTTCGTGCATCTTTCCAGATTGTTGATATTGATAGGAGGTATTACTTTAAGATCGTCTTTCGGAGAAACAAATAAAAATCATATACTTCCGTAAAGAAAATTATGCATATATATATATATATATAGTCATCCACAAACAGATCTGTTTTTGTTCTATCAGAACTCATCAGTGTGACAAGATATTAGCTTGTTTATCACTCTTGAAAATGTGTATCCAAGATAGAAACTATGCGTAAAAAAGGTTTTTAAGCTGAAAAGCTGCGCTATGAAATTGTGTTAAAGGACTTTTCGCCAATGGTCTGGGGAGACCTGGGTTCAATCCCAAGTCACGTCATACCAAAGACTTTAAAAATGGTACTTGACACCTCCTTGCTTAACACGTAGCGCCCTTCCCTAACACCTCGGTGTAGTAGCTATTGAAAAGGGAGCCTTCTGGTCGCCATCGTCTACAGTCCTCAACATGAGTTCAAATCCTGGACGAGACTGATTGCATTTCACATAGCTTTAATACCCTTGGGAAAGGTATGAATCCAATTATTCTCCCTCCAGCTATGGGGAAATAGTAGGGCAGACCTAGGTTCTTCAGCCTTGGCGAGGGAACTAGTCTAAGAGAAAGAAAACTCTGAATTCAAACCAGTTAAAATCCAGTTTTAAAATTGACCTTGTTGTCATATCACTGCCCCGAGCGGAGGGGTTGGTAAATATAGTTATGGGTAACCAGGTTCTGCTTATTGTGGTCACTCATCTAAGTAAGGAACAAGCTAATCCGTTGCTAAACTTTCGTGATCTGGTGGGAAGTTATGATTCTAGAGGATATTAACTATAAACCTAGTTCTCGAAATATCTGCCTTATTTTACATGGAAAATCATTACTTAATTTAATATCATATAACCATGTTAAAAAGTAAAACCTTTAGAGGTACTAATGAAAAAATATAAATATAATCGTACAGTATACGTGATTACCTTATCTTTGGCATAAAATGACTCCTGGGGGGGTTGACGTGACATTCAGATCAATCAATAAATCATCTCATCCGCGAGTGTACTGGTAGAATATTAAAGTCAGATTGACAATGAGAGTAAAGAATGGGAGGACGAGATTTGTGACGTCTCTTAAGGTTATGTTGGATGACAGACGATAGTAAGACAACAAACAAGTAAGCTCGAATTGGAAGTTGCACGTTCGTAGAATACTCATTTTGGACGTAGGACTATATACTCCAAGACATCCTATTTGGAGATGTCTCTTAATGGAACAGGCCCAGAAAATATAACTATTTGATTAGAGGTACGCTGATACTAGGCTATATAAATCCTTATGATCGCTTTAGAGAAAAAAAAAGTTTGAAGAGGGGCTTCTCTGTCTTGCGCTCCTTACTATCCACAAGCCAATCCCCGCCGGTGTTTTGCTTTGCAGGTTTGGACAACTTAACTATAATAACATAGGCAAAATAAAAGATGGGTAAATAAAGCGAGCGAAATAAAGCAAAAAAAAAGGGATGGTGTCAGGTCGGGAATTTCCCTTACAATAATACATCTGTGATCAAGATGCCCAATCCAGCATACAAACGGAAATAGTAATAATAAGATGCTAGGTTTGTCGAATGACATAGTCTTCATTCCAGGGCTTAAGCGTCAGGAGAAAAGAAAACAAAATATTTAATGGACTCGTCGCGTTTTGTCAGGAGAGTCGCGATGCTGTGCATCTTGTTTCTGAGATTCTGAGGCTTTCACAGCCCGCAGGAGAATCCGATTGGCTGGGGAAGGCAGAACGAGACAATCATCGTTGGCTGGTTGGCTGGTTGGCTGGGTCGTTGTTTTTCTGATTGTCCTGGTCGAAAGAGGGTTGCGATTTATGGCGGGAACGCTAAATTCGGAAGATCTGATGAAATGTAAACACATTAGCACTTCAGAAAAAGTTTTTAGTGCTTCTTGTCTGGGAAGAGAGCATATGTACTTCCAGCCACCAACACGTTAAAGACAGAAGATTATGGTTTAAAGGGGGTGAAGTGGAATGTATGCAAGACGAAATAATAACAGACAATGATGGACAAATGAGATAAATGTGTGTGGTGTGGTGGTGGAAGAGACATTATTTCTATAAAAGCATCATATATACGCATCTAAAATCATAAGTGAATATATATATATATATATATATATAAGTACGGTTTTGAATAAAATCCGACTGTATACCAATGAAAAACACTAGGTTAGTAAATAAGAGTGACATTTTTTCAAATGTTTAATCGTCATCATGATCTAAATACATCTATACTAAAAACAATTATCGAAATTCGATTACATGTGAAACAATTACTTTGCAAAAAATGAAATAAAAAGAAATCAATAAACAATGACAAAAATCATGACGATGGTGACGCAGAAATAGCTATAGTAAAGAAGTCCCTTGCAGTCAAATCCCGTATATATATATATATATATATATATATATATATATAAAGAGAGAGAGAGAGAGAGAGAGAGAGAGAGGCATAAATAGATATTCATGTTTAAATCTATATAGTTGTTTCCAATATCAATACTATCACAAAAACTCTCTCTCTCTCTCTCTCTCTCTCTCTCTCTCTCTCTCACTCTCGCGCTCACACTATATATATAGGGTAATTGAAACGGAACTCCTTATATTTTTAAATTCTTATGATTAACGTCGTACCTATTAATTTTTACCAGGAATTAATATAAGAAAGTATAACGAAAAGTTTTTTCTCCGACAACGTTGATATCTCTTATATATATATATATATATATATATATATATATACATTTATAAGTACATCTTTGAATGATATTCAACGGTATGATTATGTTATAATAAATCTGATTGCTATATATCTCTAATGGACTAGGTTTATCAGAATACACATTGATAATTTACAACGAAAACAAGATTGAATGGTCGCTCTATCTCGAACGATAATTTGTGCAAAAAGAAAAAGAAAAACAAATAAGCTCAAAAAATTCTCAACAGAAAAAAAAAATGATGGAGATAATAGGGAAATAATTTCAATCCAGGAGATTCATGAAAAAAGTTTTTTTGTCCTTGCCCACTGGACTGGGACGCACTTTGGCCGGCTGTATTTCCTGATGCACAGATCAGCTCTGGCGTGTCTTGGTTCAGGTGGCAGTCGGTCAAGGCAGTCTGACATGGATTCCGGGACGCAGGCATTCTTGTCAGGAAAGCTAAGACTGGTGTTCTTTGAGACTCTGGGGGCCGTTCCCTCGGGAACTAACCCTCTCCAGAGTGGCTAGGTTTATCAACTGGCACCTGAGGCAGCCCTTTTTAGGGGAATATTGGCGGGGCTCAAGACATTTATGGAACCGCCGGGCATGTGTGGGCTACTGCCCTGCGCCTTTTTCCCCATTAAAAAAGCCTTTTCTGCCGTACTTGCGTGTATGTGGGGCGCTCGACAAATATAAAGAGTCTCATAAAATCAACTGATATCCAGGTTTTCAGAGAATTTCTTTATTCAATGGTGTTTTGCATTTCTTAATCTGAAATTCATAAGTGTCTACTTTTTCATATATATCTATATATATGAATAAAAGTAAAGTTGGCTTCCTTAGTTGAGTTCGTTTCGTAGGCTCGCTTTTTAATAGCTACTACACTGAGGTTTAAGGGAAGGGCGTACTTTCTTGCCCTGGATAGCTCCATTTTACCCTTTATCGGTAATTATAATGCTAAGTGTTAATAAAGTAGGTATCAAGTACGATTGTTTAAGTATTTAGTATAACTCGAAATGGGATTTAGCCCTGATCTTACAGGCCATTGGCAAACACTCTACCGACTAAAGAAATTGGAACACACACACATACACACACGCACACACATATATATATATATATATATATATATATATATATTTCGTGAAACTTCATTTTAAATATTGTCCTTACTCCTACGTAATATTCTTCTGGCTTTTATTTTAGAACATCTGTACGTCATAAACTCTAAACGTAGTTTTTTTCCCTTTACTCCATCGTGATTGCCAGCATCTTTAATCTTGAGTAAATCCCAATTTATATTCAGTGACTTGCAATTTCATTTCCACCAGTATATATTTTCTTTTTAGTTTTGAAGCTCACTACAAATTTCAGCAATTTATTAAAAAAAAATCTTTAATTTATTTTGTATTTTGTTGCTTAAAAATAGATAATTTTCCCATTGGAACTGAAAGCCACATTTTATTTGATGAGAAAGCAAAACCAAGAGTTAAAGACAAAATCGATCTCAGCTAGAATCAACTTTGCTAAATCAAACGGTACTTCTTTAAGATCTGGTTTTAAAAAATATTTCTACCATTGGGAATCTTTACAGGAATCGTTTCCCGTAAGTAGTAATGTTGCTTTCATATATATATATATATATATATATATATATATATATATATATATATATTCCAGTTATTTGAAGAAGGCTCAGAATTGGAGAAGCTGAAATTGTTGTATGAAGGTTTGTATTTTTTGTTTAATGGCATGTCAACCTTTGTAGGTTATTTAATGCCAAAGCTACTCTCCTAGAAGAACAGTAGTCATATTATTTAAGCCATAGCAGGAAGGATAAGAGGGTTCATACCTTTCCCAAGGGTATTTGCCGTAAAGTGAACGTAATTGCGTGACTGGAGTACAAACTCGTTTACTACGATTCCGCAGTCAATCGCTTTAACCATTACACCACGAGGACATCACCAGTGGTAATAAGTTCAATAACATTTTGATACTATACACAATATTAGCCATGTTGGTAATGTATTTGCTTTATTCGTCAAGTTAGAACAGAAGCTTCCAATCATTCACAGTAGTGACCATTCTATTGCCAGTCTGAAACCACCTGTCACTCAGTTTTTTGATCCAACGCTGACGCCATTTAATATCCTCCAAAGTGAATAATTCCTTTCCTGAAATTTCCACTTTCTCTTGTTTGTTGAAATTTTAAATATTTCAAAACATTTGACTCACCGACGAATTCTCCCAACCTTTTCACCGCGGGCAGGAAGAAACACAAAGTCAATTATTAAACGGAATTTACCAATAGTAAATTCAGAGTTTTTCTTCTCTTAGACCTGTTGCCATACTAAGGTGCATATGATAAGTTTCCAGACTTTTTTCGTATTGGCATGTAAAATTGTCGAAGACACTTGAGAATTCAGTATGTTATTACTATACATCTTATGACCAATTTTAATTATTTCAGGTTCTAATTAACAACTACAGCAGGAATTGGATAACACCCTACTTAAGCCTGATTGTCACAGCTGGTGAATTTCATGATTGCAATCCGGACGTGAGGACATTTTAGAAGAAGGATATGCAATAAAATTATGTTTTAAACTTGCAAAAAATGCCACAGAAACGTATGTAGTACTTCAGACAGCTTTTCGATCATCTTGCATGAATTGAACATCAGTTTTTGAGTGGCATAAGAGATTCAAGGAAGGTAGGGAGTCTGTGAGGGATGATGAGAGGTGTGGGAGGGGTAAGGAAGCCAACACACCAGAGTTGATTGGCCAAAGGGTTATGGTTTTGGTTTCTATGATGAGGTTTTAAGGGAGTTCAGGAAGATATTCCTTGGGAAGAGGCCAGCACTCTTCAAATCGGGTCAGTGGCATTTCCACAAGAACAATGCACCAGTCCACAACTCCATCTTTGTCACAGACTACTTGACCAAGATGGGCATCAAGACAGTTCCTCATCATCCCTATAGTGGAGACCTTGCTCCCAGTGTCTTTTGGTTTTTCCCTTAGTTCAGAGGCTGTCGTTACGAGACAATTGAGAAGATGAAAGAGGCTGTGACGAAGGTCATTAACACGCTCACACAAGAGGACTTCCATGGGGCCTTCTCGAAGTTGTTGAAACGGTACAACAAGTGCATTGCAGCCGTAGGAGATTACTTCGAGGGTACTAGAGTTTCATATGTGTACTATCAATAAAAGTGCCCATACGAAAAAAGTCTGGAAACTTATCGTATGCCCCTCGTACTTCTGAGAAAGATATTATGACTCAATCAAACACTTTAAATGTAAAGTCATTTCACATAGTATCATTGTTAGCAAGCTAGTCTTCTCTAGCAGTATCTGGCATGTCTGGTTCGTTTTGCTTGTATAGTTTTCGTGATAGGTGGTAAGTGACCGTATAGTTGGTGACTTGTGGGGTGTTGCTGCCAGGACTTATCCAATATTGCTCTCAACATCCTTGTATAATTACCGTCTAGTTTCTTCTCCAGCCGTTTAGTCAGCGTCCAAGTAGTCCAACTACTTGGACGCAGTTTCAAAACCATGAACAGTGAGTTTTATAATCACTAAGTGCCACATACTTCGGAACTTGTGCCATAAATAAACTACTCTTAGTAAATGTCTAGGCATCACAAGTTGTGTGGAGGTTAGCAAGCTAGTATAATTATATTTTTGGTAAAATTCGATCTCACAGCCAGGCTCAGATTTAGCGTGGAGAAATGGCAATGAAGAGTAATCAACACTCCCCAGAGCTCCAGAAATTGAACTTCACCACTTTATAGTGTCATACTCAATGACCCTTTTTGGGGAGGGTCACATTCGTCAGAGGATACAGTCGACGTTTTTAAGCCACACTGCAGGCGCTTAAAATAACATAATCACACACACACACACACACACACACACACACACTGTGATGAGGAAATGACACACTAATACATTTTCCGGTTTGTGAAGAAGGGAGCTGTGACTCGCTGGCCATAGTAGTAGTTGTAAACAGAATAATAGAAAGATAGGTCGTCTCTCTCTTCCAACCTCTCTATCATTACAAGGTGATATGGGCATGGGAGACCCTCACTCTATAAGCTCTATATGCGTCGGTGGAGGGCAGACCTGCGACGATGATGAGTACTGAGGAAAAAACCGCCAAAAAAAGAAACAACATGTGGTGAATTTTCAAACTAAGGAAAGTAGTGGCTATTTAGTCATCAATGGGTGAAAAAACAGAATGAGTTGCCGTTTATTCATCACAGGGTGTAGACGCATAATGAGTAGTCACTTAGTTGTCAAAAGGTGAAGACACATAATGAATTACCGTTTCTTCGTCGGAGAGTGAAGACAGGTAATTTGGGATATGAAAGAAACCCAAATTCCAAAATAACGCCGCGCTGAGTGAAAAGAAAGAACTTCTCCTTTGAATGAACCAGCACTCCGAGGTATGGCAAGCCTCGTTAAACGAATTCCCAAAGAAAAGACTTGGACACGAGGAGAGAGACAATTATTAATCTTAGTCTTATCTGATATAAGACGTGTATCCTTTCTACCAACGCGTTATGGAAACACAAAAACGAGAGGAAAAGGAGAAGGGAATAAATTCCACCAAATCCCAAGTAAGTGAACATACAATTTAAGTATATTCAAATTTCTCCTGCTGCATTCACGCTGACGAGAATAAAAGACAAATTACGGGAGGAAAGAGTAGCTCCGACAAGAGAGAGGAGAAAAGAGGGGAATATTTCCCCATTGATAAACTTTAGATTTTAAGCATGAGCTCTACCATTAAATCTCCAAGGATGAAGGAAAGCTGAACGTGTCTATCACTGACGAACTAAATTTTCACCTTCCGACATCAACAGATATTAAATGAGGACCTAATCCGGGATACGGATATTTTAGTGGAGGCTCCCGCGAGATACAGAAATACTTTCTTTCTCCTGACTTTTACCTTAATTGTTTTTTCTTTGTTTCTGTCTTTTATTCAATAAAAGAACATTTTTATTAATCTTGTTAACCTAAACTCGGCAGTTCAGAGTCCTTTTTTGTTGTGGAAGAATTGTATTAGTCGAAGCCTTTGTATTTGAGGGGGAAAGCTTGCCAGTTAGCTGTGTTGATTATTAATGATTCACCTATAACTCGCCTAGCGGCTTTAAAATGTAGTTCCGCAAGTTGGTAATATCTGTAACACTAAATAGCGTTCATAGCCAACCTATGTGCCCTGCGTTAACTGTTGGACTTGGCAGGAATGAACAACACCCTGCAAGCCCGCTGGACACACGGCGGTGTAACAACACACACACACACACACACAAAACAATTGTATAACGAATGTAAACGATTGATAGGCTTTGAATCGGTTGGTTTGGTTGTATGGCAAATCAACCTTTGCAGTTTATTTAACGCCAAATCCATTTATATGTAAGTAGTCTGTTGTCTTTAAAACAATACCGTTTACCATGAGTACACAGTTTAATTGTCAAATATATATATATATTTGAAACTATTCAAATGGCATATCAACCTTTGTAGGTTATTTAATGCCAAAGCCCTCCTTCAAGAAGAACAGTAGTTGTACTATTTAACCCATACGTGGGAGGATAAGGGGGTTCTTACCTTTCCCGAGAGTATTTGTCCGAAAGTGAATGTAATAGCACGACTGGAGTTCGAACTATACACATCACGATATGATATGATATAATTTATATATATGTATATATATATATATATGCGCGTGTGTATATATATGAGTTTATATATATATATATATATATAAATATATATATATATAAACTCATATTTATACACACACGCATATATATATATCTAAATATCTAAATTTATAAATTATATCATATAATATCGTGATATATATATATATATATATATATATGGCAGGTTGGATAAATGAAAAGCTTAACACAGGGTGAGCAGTCACGGTATTCCGCTTTTTTTTTTAAAAATTCAACAACTTTTTTCAGACTCTGGAAAAGTTCTTAGAATAAAAGAACGAAATATCGTGCCAACTAAACCTGTGTTAAATGTTTGATTTATCCAACCTTCCACATATTTCTCTCAAACAATCAGATTCACCAAAATCTATCATTTCAATATACATAATCATTATCATCAAGTCTCTCTGACTGCATGGAGTTCCCTTACTATTTCAGCATTCACCTCTATCATCCTGATTCTGGTTTCTCTATTAGAGTTCATTTTTTGTCTACACAGAACTGATGTAAGACTTTGCTATTTTGCCAACATAGGCACGTTCAAGTGCATGAGTCCAAAACCAATCCTGACTAAAGAATTTACCCTTTTCCCAGAAGTGACCCGCATGTCCAGTTAGTTCACGAGAGTATACTGTGAGATGGGACGCAGTTGGCTGTATAGCTGCTGTTTTGTTGAGCGTTGCTTCAAGCATTTCATCGAGACAGCATAAAGAATATCATGATATATTTCCCTGTATTTCCTCTAAGCGTTTTGTTAGTTTGGTTTGGTTTGGTTTGGTTTGGCTTTATGGCCTATTAACTGTTTTAGCTTATTTAATGTCAAATCTATTTTTATACAAATTATCAGTTCCATTTCAAACAAGTCAATTTAGCCTGAGTACACAGTTTAATTGTGAAAAATATTTCTATTTTAAACTATTCAGTTTATTCAAACTATTATTATTCAACCTATTCAGTTTAGTATAAGTATAGTTTTTTTCCACTTGCAGTTAAGTGTCAAAACAGTTCTGCATTAAACAGGTGATACCACTCTGTGACAAAGTGGACCTGGTAGCGAGACAATCAAGGGGTATTCCGCATATCTCAAACCCCCAGCGTCACTGAAAGTCACCATCAGATTGTTTAGTGTCATATCCAGAACACTCGTTGGGGGTGCGTCATTTCCCTTTTCAGAGGTGCAGTCGGTGTATTCTACAGCTGTTATGTTTTGACCTGTTGACCCGGCCAAAAATGACATTCAAGGTAATGCACCAGAAGGAGGTGACATATTCTGGTGGCAGTTATGAGAGGAAATCGCGTGGGCGGAAATTGGCTGATGAAATGGGACGAGGTAAAAAAGATCCCATTATACTCTCATAGACTGACGCACCGGAAGAGAGTGACCTCTCAACTGGATGACAGTTATTTCCACTCGATGAAGATCACACAGGCCATTCCAAAGAAAGCGGAAGTGACACATCCCGGTCCCCAGATATCGGAAGTAGTCGTGGAGGCGTGTCCATATCAGCGCGTGGGAGTTTGAAGGTAATATAAGACCGACGAGTTGAGTTCCGGTCAGTGGAGTTCAACGAGCCAGTGGAGACAGGCGAGTAGAGTTGAGGAGGTAGACGAGATGTAGTAAGGAAAGCCAGTGCTCCGGTTGAGCAACCATGGAGAACGAGAAAGACGTAATGCTGACCGCCATAACTTTGGGGTCAAAATATTTCAGTAATGTTCGGTCTCCAGCTCTCTCTCACACGCAAACTTGGAACAACCCTTTCGAAACTTACAAATAAAGATGAGAGGTAAAATATTTTATAAAGAAGTCTTCCTGCGTCCTTCATTCCTGCGTCCTTTCTTCTTGCGTCTTTGTCCTTGCGTCTGTTTAATTATTGTGTCGTTATGATGCTGCATGAACATGTACATGTGTATATAAGCATATTTATAATGTGAGTATATAACACAGCTCCAGCCGACTTGGCAAGTTTTGTTAGTGTCGATATGGTATATCAACACAGAGGAAGAGTAACCGTTACAGCTTGAAAAAAATACTGTTTTAATTTATCGGAGAGATCAGGCTTTTATATGATCGATAGTCCGTCAATCATATTCCAAGCCTTCGGAAAAATGATACTCTATGAAAGCACGATAGCTATTGTTCGTTTAACTGTTTCTTCGTCATATCAGTGGAGTCTTGCAAGGATATATACATAAACACATTTTTGTTTATCATATTTACCAACCCCTCCGCTCGGGCAGGATATGACTCAAGGTCAATTTTTAAGCGGAGTTTAACAGGTTTGAATTTAGAGTATTCCTTCTCCTAAACTAGTTCTATCACCAAGGCTGAAGAACCAGTCTGTCCTACTATTTACCCATTGCTGGAGGAAGAATAATTGGATTCATACCTTTCATAAAGGTATTAGTGCTATGTGAAATGCAATCAGTCTCGTCTAGGATTTGAACTGGTGTCGCCGTGTCCATTTCCTAGGACGATAACCATTACACCACAGGCACCTCAATAAACACATTTTTGTTTATACTCTGCCAACTTCACGTATTTCAAACATCCAGATATCAGAAAAAAATTATTTCACTTAAAAAAAGGGCAAGAAAATGACCATATCTCGCAGAAACCAGACATACGCAGGCTAAGAAGATGACCTTGTACTTCTCACAAACGCACGAACCTAATCAGTATCACTACTGCATAGACTACAGCAACCAGCGGGTAGCAGAATTCCTTGAGCAGCGGGAGGTTTCTGCCTGGATGCAAGTAAAACAGACTTGTTTGAAAGAATAAAAAAGGCCTCTTCCACTCAAATATGATAAGCCTATAAATAAGTTGTACAATTCGCATATCACAGCAGCAACATCTCATCTACTGAAAGTGAAGTAAATATATATACATGTATATGGATGTAAAGAAATTAAATCCGCCAGTATAAAGATATGTAGAAAAAATTATAATTGATGAATAATTATGAAAGTAGTCGTTGAACATTACGGTTATGATAACCTATTTCAGAATATATATTATTTTCTCCAAACATTTTCATCTAACATTCATCGCTATTTTAACAATAGTTTTCATGAACTTAAAGTTCCGCAGAATATTATTATCACCGAAAATTCTAACGTTGATTTCCATCATAAATTAATCAAATTTGAATTATTTTTCTTTTCTTTATATATATATATATATATATATGAGAGAGAGAGAGAGATAAAGAGAGGAAGAGAAAAACAAATAGATAAATAGATAGATAGATAGATTGATAGATAGATAGATATTGTTTTTGTAATTTTCTTCATATATATATATATATATACACACATATATATATATATAGGTAGATAGACAAAAACAGGGAGAGAAAGCCAATGAGAGAGAGAATAACAAACTGACAGATTGATAAATATCGTCTTTTTTGTACTCTTCTTCATATATATATATATACATATATATATATATATATAGAGAGAGAGAGAGATAGAGAGAGAGAAAGAGGAAGACAGCAACAAGAAGCCAGATGTTGAGAGAAAAACAGATATACACAATGATAGATAGATAGATATTGTTCTGTACTTTTCTTCATATATATATATATATATATATATATATATATTAAGAAAGATAAAGAGAGGATGAGGACAAGACCGAGACAGAGGGAGAAAGAAAAATTAATAGATGGATTGATAGATAGATAGTTCTTGTTTTTTTTTCTGTTTTTTGGGGGTTTTTTTTGACATTTCTGAGACAGCCATTGAGGCATAGGGAAAAGAAAGTGGAGACAAATAGACAGTTAATAAACAATTCATTTGAATAATTCATTAATTCTCCGTTACTCTTTCTAACGTAATCATCTTCGTAGTCTCCTCTGAGACACGATTTGCTTATGAACTTCCTCACTATCTCTGACTGACATATATTCGCATATGAATATTGTAAATAAATTATCAAGCATGCTCTTTATAAAGCAGTCTGTTTTGAAGCATTTTTCTCAAAAATTCAAACGAAATAAGATGAAAAAAAAAATACTTTGGCTCGATATAATTAGGGTGTGACATATTGACTTCTTAAAGAAAGTTAATCAAGGTGGAGTGCTCTACATTATATCAGGTCAAAGACAAAATAACACGCAATTATTTTTAAGAAATCTGTTTTATATTTTTAATCAGTTATTTTTATTTTCAGCTTTCAAAAAAAATTAAACAGTAAAGAATGAATAGTTATATCACAAAAGAAAAGGTTGATGATTGATTGATTGGTTTTTATGGTATGGCAATTCGTCAAGGGTTATTCAGGGTTTATATGTTAATAAATTGCATTTATTGTACATTTGTATTTACATACACCTACATACCTTCCACCTCAAAAAAATAACCACATAAGACAAACAAGACATAAGGGACACAGCTGGAGAAGCAAGGAGGGATTCGTCAGTAACGTTCTTTTATGGACCCCTACACATGGATGTTCCAGTGCAGGCTGACCAGCAAGAACTTACCTATATCAGCTGTGCGGGGACACAAAATATTGTCTGCGTGACCTGCCTAGAGCGATAGACGATAGGAAAAAATGAAGACCGAGTCAGGGAAATCCATGCAGTTAGTGTGTAATGATGATGATGATGATTATTACCGTTAAGGTTTTTCGGACTATTGTCTTCATCTTTATTGGTATTTCCACAACGTTTCGGTCGATATGTTCCCCGGCCTTCTTCAGGTGTTTGTCGAACTCGGGAACCTTTACGGAACTTCAAACTACGTCCTTTATTAAAACCACGGGGTCACCGGCTCTGATTCCATTAGCCATAACCGGGTACAAGTGTTAAGTATTACTTTATTTTTACACGCCTGTAGTGAGGATTGAACCTGCAACCTGCAGATGATTTTCTCCTTAGAAGCTCAGGGAACCAACACCTATAACCGTTACGCCATGTGTCCTGCTGGACAATTCAGAGTGAATTTTTGGGTATTATAAAGTAAGAACATTAAGTTTATAATACCCAGAAATTCACTCTGAATCATCTGAAGGTTGCAGGTTCAATCTTCACTACAGGCGAGAAACAATACAGGAATACTTAACACTTGTACCCGGTTATGGCTAACGGAATCGGAGCAGGTGACCCCGTGGTTTCAATAAAGGACCTACTTCGAAGTTCCGTGAAGGTTCCCGAGTTCGACAAACACCTGAAGAAGGCCGGAGGACATATCGGCCGAAACGTTGGGGAAATAACAATAAAGATGAAGACAATAGTCCGAAAAACCTTAATGATAAAAATCAAGAAGCATCGTCTCAGAAATTTAGACAACTGATGATGATTATGTTTTGTTTCTGAAGAATTTTACCTTTTATGAACTTTAATGACACCAAGTATAATGTTCACACATTTTTTATTGCCAGTAATGTAGTAAACAAGTTCAAACTACAGCTACATCATTACTTTCAAATTCAGACTGCTACCCTTCGGAAAGGCATGAACTCTTTTATTCCCCAGTTATGGTTTGAATAGTACCACTTCTCCTCTTCTACTAGTATGGCTTTGGCATTGAATAAGCCACGGAAGTTGATATGCAATTAAGCAAAGAAACCGAAACTGATCCAGGCGACTGCCACAAACATTATAAAAAATCTTCTTAAATGAACATATTGTTGCAGGAGCTTTACTCATCTTACCATAATGGACTCTTCTCACCGTTATTAGTACAGAGAGATTTCGCTGTCAGACGGGCAGATTAATATCGGTGTTATCCGAACAGTACGAGACTTCTTACCTTTTCTATGTAACCCTATCTTTCTTGTGTAACATAATCTGTTATCTAATACCCGTGTTTGTGTTTTCATTAATGACCCTTCCATGACCACAACATACTGGCGATGAGGAACTCGAACGAAAAAAGGAACTCTCCAACAAGCAAAAGGGGTTAATCGCACAACACACTGGCGAAGTTCCATCGAAACAACAAAAGATACCAACTACAAGTTGTTAAAAAATCTACAACAAAGTTCCAGCATACAACGAACCGACCAAGATTTTTATTAAACAAGTTCAAGTTATCAAATTGTACAAACGACGGAGTGTGTCGGATAGCGGATATTTTTTAAAAAAATCACGTAATCAAAAAGTGATTTTCATATTTTTCTTTCTTCCCCCCCCACTTCAGAGACAAAAAATTAATTCGGCGCTTACAGTTTGTGTTGTACAAACAAAAAACAACACTCACAGTAATTATTCTTGATTTCTGGGGATATTTACTGAAGAAATTAAAACTTACCCCTCCAAAAAAAATGGAAAACCTTAAAGAAATGTTTGCACAAATGATGAAGTTCCAAATGGAGTCTCAACAAAAGAATGAGGAAAAAGTCCTTCAACTTCAGAAATAAAACGAAGAAAGAATCTTAAAAACGAGGAAAAACAACAACTTCAGAAAGAGAATGATAAAAGAATCTTTAAAACGAGGAAAAACAACAACGGTTCTTCCTTGAATTACAAAAACAACAAGAAGCACTTTTTAAATGTCTAAGTAATAACCAGCCTAGAGATAGTACAACTATTTTCGCTCAGAATGCAGTGTGAAACACACTAAAAAAAAATTCCTCCGCACCAGATGAAGATAAGACCTTTGAGTCATATTACAGAAGATATGAAGGTATCTATATTCCCGACTGTGCCGATTGGACTGATGTAAAAAAAAGTCCGGCTACTTCTACGAAAGCTAGGAAGTGTGGAATACAACAAGTTTATATTTTATATCTTACCAAAAAATACTTGAGAATTTGGCTTTTTAGAAACAGTTAAACGACTGTCAGAATTATTCAACTCCGAAACGTCTCTATTCCACATGAGTTGGAAATGTCTCAACTTAACAAAAGGGGACAGTGATGATTATTTAGGGTTTGCCTCGGACGTCAATAAAAACTGCCACGATTTTAAACTAGGTGAATTTTCAGCGGATAACTTCAAATGTCTGATATTCGCACGAGGCCTAGTGTCGGCAAACGAGGCTGAAATCAGGCGCAGAGTTATGTCGAAATTAGAGAACGAAACCGATCTCACACTTCAAAAACTGGCTGAAGACTGTCAGAAGATAGTGAGTGTCAGAAAAGACTCATAATATATCGAGGAGTCTGGTGTTGCTTACAGAAGGAAAATAAAGCATGGATCTCAATCACACTCACCGTTAAAATAAAGAAAAAAAATGATTACCCAAAATTTCAATACAGGCTGACAACCAAAAAACACCACCCAATTCTTGCTACCGCTGTGGAAAATAACACTGGGCCAAGGACTGTCCTTATCGTAGAAAAAATGTCAAAACTGAGATAAATTCGGACATAATGGCTCATAGTATAGAAACAGAAAAATTATTAAAAACATACAAAAGGTGAGGACAAGTCAGACAAAGTCGTTCGTAAATACGTAACAGTCAAATTACTAAATAAGTCAGTAAGATTTCAGTTAGACTCTGGCTCTGATTTATCAATAATAAACCGACAAACTTTGAGAAAGTTAAATAGGCCAATAATAAAGATGACAAGCAAGACGGTGCGAACGGTAACAGGAGACAAAACAACATTTGAAGGCGAAATAATTATCCCAGTATCACTAAATGGTATAACCAAAAAATTTAAAGTCTTCGTACTGAAGAACACAGAAAATTTGTTTGGGTCGGACTGGTTTCAGAAATTTAATCTCTGGGGTCAACCAATTAATACGTCTTGCCAAAAAGTAGAATGCATTACAGTCGAAGCTAAAAAATCAAGATAGAACTAAAAGGTAATTTTCCCGAAGTATTTTCAGCTGGTCTTGGCAAATGTACAAAAATTAAGGCAAAATTTGAACTGAAGGAAAATACACACCCCATTTTAGAAAGAAACGAAACGTACCGTTCGCCGCGACCGAAGAAATAAATAAAGAGCTTGACCGATTAGTGAATATGGGCATATTATCGAAAGTGGAATTCAGCGAATGGGCTGCTCCAACGGTACATATAAGAAAAACATCTTCGAAAATACGGATATGCGCATATTTTTCTACAGGATTGAACGCTGCACTCAAGGATTACCACTATCCACTCCCCAGCCCATAAGAGGTTTTTAATAAATCAAATGGAAAAATAAAAAATAAAGAAGGAAATTCACCGACCCGTTGATGATCGACCGCTCCAAAAATATTAACTGCACTTTTACGAAGTTAAAGGCTTAGGGGAGGGGTGTTGTGGGAACCTTACCCATAATGGACTCTTCTCACCGTTATTAGTATTGAGAGATTTCGCTGCCAGAGGGTCAGATCAATATCTGTGTTATCCGAACAGTACGAGACATCTTACCTTATCTATGTAACCCTATCTTTCTTGTGTAATATAATCTGTTATCTAATATCCATGTTTGTGTTTTCATTAGTGACCCTTCCGGGGCCACAACACATATTTAAAAAAAATTAACATAGAAATTTAAATAGTATAAGAAATGTAGTATACAAATAATGATATTAACTGTATATCGCATACCTTTTTCAACAGTAATTGCATTGACTGTAAAAATTAACCAAAACATCACTGCCTACTAGACAACCACAGTGTGTTGCTTATCTGCGAAAATCGATGATTGTGCAATAGATTATGAATTCTTATAAATATAAGTGTAACGTGTACAATTTGAATGTGGCTGTTATAATTCTAATTCCAGAGAAAAATACGTAGGGATTACAATACTGTGCCATTGATCTTGTTCTCGATATAATATCAAAGAACAAATATAGCAAATATATCATATTCACTGACTCGCTCTCCGTATTAACATCATTAAAAAATGAAATACTTGAGAACCCGTTAATTATTAAACTATTGAGCAGACTAGACTCGATGTCCATCCATTAAGAAATAATCATGAGCACGATTCCAAGCCACATTGGAGAGAGTGTCAATGAAAGAGCTGGCTCGGCAGCAAAATCAGCCTTAGATCTGGGCACTGACAATACCAGCATCCCATATACTGACTTGAAACCACAAATAAATAAGTTTTTTGTTACAAAATGGCAACAATGCTGGAATTATAGCATTAATAATAAGCTCCTCCAAATCAAGCCCATTTTGGGAGGATGGAGACCTGCATTTCGAAAAATAAGAATGGAACAAGTCATTATATCCAGACTGCGTATAGGTCATACAAGACTCACCCGCTCTTTCATCCTGAAGCAGGAACAACCACCACAGTTTTTGACATGCCAGACGTCTTACACCATTAAACATATCCAAATGGAATGTGGTGTACTAGCTACCACCAGAGAGCAACATTTTAAAGCTGATAACATGAGAGATCTGATTAAGATTGTCAACATGCATGATGTCCAATCTTTCTTAAGAGAGGCAGAGTTGTACCTAAAAATATAATACCTCATAACAATCCGAAATATTCAATGGATCAACCTATCAATCAACCAAATATAAAACAAAATGTTGTCAAATAACCCTACGCAAAACCATAAATCTCAACAATTACAACTTGCAGTGGGTTCACTCTGACCCGGAGTGATGGTGCCTGTTGGGGTCCTACTTGTGGGTCGAATGGATCAAAACATGAATTTAAAAGAAAAGTGAGTTCATGAAGAAAAAGTTAGTTCATATAAAAAATGGTTACAAATCATATATAATTCATGTATGCAAACTAGATTTGTCATTGAATAATCCATAGTGGTTGATGTTCCGTGAAACTCAAACAACCAACAACCAACCAATACTGGGATGTTAATAGTTTAATAAGACAACCCTTCAACCTTTACCTGCTTTCTTCGGTTGAGTTGATTGCTAGGGACTAGGTGTATTTTGCACTTATCACTTAGAAGTCTTGATTCAAGCGTGGTACCCACCATAAAATTGACCTGGCGCCGCATTCTGATTTGGTAGAAAGTCAGATTCATACCGATATCGAGGTAGTTTATTGAATATACATTTCTATCATACATCCTTGATGCATCAAGGTAGGTCCTCAGTGATGCACTGTCTTCATCGCCGATTTCGGGTTTTTGCATCATATCGGCTCCAACAGCAACCCCAACCTGACTCTGGAAGAGCCAAGCCCCCGCCTTGATCGCGACGTGCTACGCTCGTGCCTCTGCCAAAGCAATAAAATATTAAGGCCGGACTTCGGCTGTTCTTTATAGACATCTGTCCTTCAGTAACAGCCAATGAAAAACAGGGCGTTTCACACTCCTCTACTATATAATACCATATTTACCTCATCCGGTTTCGGCAGACTACTTCGGATTCGGTACCAAGGTAAAATGGTATTTTTAATACTCGTCCACGTCCATGATTTACACTTTAACAAGACTTACACGTATCCCACCACAAATCTATCCTATACTAATACTTTCAAGCTAACATGAAATAAGCCCCTACTCTAACTAATCAGTCAGTCTTTAACTCTTACCTTATACCCTTATTCGAAGCCGAAAAACGAAAGAAACTCCCATTTATTTGACTCACGAAATCATTTGCTACAGATTAACTCATACTTATTTGCCTAGATCTCCCTTCCCGTGTGTCAATAATCTATACTCATAATACCAATCTAATGCATGTTTCTAAAAAACAAAAAAAACGAACAAAAAAAAAACACGCTACTCTGTCAACTCCTTACATTCCAACTTATTCCAACTACGAACCTATCTCCTACTCCCCGCTTCCTCCCATAAACTATTTGCAATTAGGTTTCAATCAATTAAATAAAACTACGAGTGGGCAAATAAACATACATTACCATCATTAATCTACTCATATGGCACAACATTTTAAATGAAGGTTATCATCATCTATTCTCATTCAGGCCATCCGAGTAAGATTTGGCCTACCAGTTGGGAAATCTAAATTTGGGGGTCGAACAAGCTTTCAGTTATAGGTCTACCCAAGAATTTTGTACATAAACATGAATCCTGTAATTTATGGTATTTGAACAAAGAATGAAAGTCTTAAAAGTACTTCCCCTCTGGGTCAGACTGATCTTTGGGTTGGTGTGGTTAGATTTTGTTTTTTATGATATATCAAATATTGTTGGTTATTTAATATCAAATCCATTTTTATACATATAAAAGTAAAGTTGGCGACCGTTGTCGAGGGCGACCAGAAGTGCTCTCTTTTCAGTAGCTACTACACCGACGTGTAGGGGAGGGCGCTATTCCTTTCCCTGGATTGCTCCACTTTACCCTTGATCCTTACCTTATATTGGTGAGTGCCAAGCAAGGAGGTACCAAGTACCATTTTTAGTCTTCGGTATGACGCGACCTGGGATTGAACCCAAGTCTCCCGGACCATTGACAAACACTCTACCCACTACTTTAACATAAGTACACATTATAATTCTATTTGACCCAAAGAAAGGACCCTATCAGGTGATACCACTCCGGACCAGAGAAATAACCTACAATGTTTGATATGTTATATAACCAAACGTACCAAACAACCTACAGCTCAGTGACATCGTGACCTGCTTGCTACGTTCGCATCTTTCTCCGTTTCATGAAGAGCTAACTGCACTCGCAACCTCAGCATGCAGTATTTATACTATCGTCAAATAATCTTCTACACAGTGTCCACTCACAAAACGTGAAAGGCCTTGTCTAGTTTTATAATTGACATTTTTTTCAATATTTCTGTATTCAAAGCTCAAGCAGGAAGGAAAAATATCATAGGTTTGAATAACAGAGACTTTTTCGGTTGGTAATGTCGGCTATAATTTTACCAGTAACCCATTATTCATCTTTTCTTTTAGAGCAATTACATATTGCATCTTGCGTATTACTTTCTGTCAAATACGAGGTGCATACGATAAGTTTCCAGAATTTTTTCGTATGGGCTTTTTTATTGATAGTACACACATTAAACATTAGTCCCCTTCGAAGTAATATCCTCCGGCTGCAATGCACTTGTTGTACCGTTCCAACAACTTCGAGAAGGCCCCATGGAAGTCCTCTTGTATGAGCGTGTCAATGAACTTCGTCACAGCCTCTTTCATCTCCTCAGTTGTCTCATAACGACAGTCTCTGAGCTTAGGAAATAACCAAAAGTCACAGGGAGCAAGATCTGGACAATAGGGAGGGTAAGAGACTGTCTTGATGCGCATCTTGGTCAAATAGTCTGTAACAATAATGGAGTTGTGGACTGGTGCATTGTCCCGGTGGAAATGCCACTGAGCCGATTTGAAGAGTGCTGGCCTCTTCCCTGGGAATTTCTTCCTGAACTCCCTTAAAAGCTCAATGTAGTAACCCTAAACCTAACCCTTTGGCCAATCAACTCTGATGTATTAACTTCCTAACTCCTCCCACATCTCTTATCATCCCTCACAGACTTCCTGCGTTCCTTGAATCTCTTATGCCACTCAAAAACTGATGCTCGATTCATGCAAGATGGTCGAAAAGCAGTCTTAAGCATTCCATACGTTTCTGTGGCATTTTTTCTAAGTTTAAATCAGAATTTTATTGCATATCGTTCTTCTAAGTGTCAGATTGCACGTTTGAAATTCACCAGCGGTGACAATCAGGCTTTTGTAGGTTGTATTCCAATTGCTGCTGTAGCTGTTGATTTGAACCTGAAATCATAACAATTGGTCAGTAATCTCATCAGATGTATAGCAATAAGACACTGAATTTTTAAGAGTCTACGACAATTTCTTGATGCCGATACGATAAAATTCTGGAAACGTATCGTCGGCACCTCGTACATATTAACAGTTACATAATAACAGATTCACATTATATATTGCGCAATGTATGTCCTTTATAATTCTTACCAATCATGTCGTGCTGGTAGCACGGATATCCCTGACCCTCTCTCGCCACTTTTCTCTATCATTCATCGCCTCTGGCAGGTCTTCAGGGCTACATTCCGTATCCTCACATAGCTGCTGTATGTATGTTCGTGCTGGTCGTCCTGTTTTTGCCCAGCCATATGTGGGGGTCCATTAGAGTACATCACTTATGAGCTCGTCCCTGCTTCTCCAGCAGTGTCCTTCCTGTCTGGTTCGTCTAGCTTGGATAGTTTTCGTGATAGGAGGCAGGTGGCCGTATAGTTGGTGTCTTGTGGGGTGTTGCTGCCAGGACCTGTTCTAGATTGCTCGCAGCATTCTTGTGTAATTGCCGTCTAGCTTCTTCTCCAGCCGTTTTGTTAGCGTCCATATAGTGCATCCATACAGCAGTATCGATACGTCAGCTGCCTGGAAGAAACTGCGTTTCATTTTATCGGTTAGGTCTGATTTCCATATGATCGATAGCGTATTGATGGCTGTCTATTTCTTTGTTAATCGCATGTCTATGTCCTTTTCGGTTAATGAGACACTGCTTCCGAGGTCCACTATTTATTTGGCATCTGGTACATTTCAGATATCACCCTTTTCTTTCTTATGTAGTTATCGAAGGAATCAGGGAGAAAATTTCTTTGACATAATAGGCAACATTAAATATAGAATGTTTTCCCTCATTTTTATCATCACAATATTTAACAAAATTGCGATTATTACTGCAATAATTATAAAATATATCATTTATTAACAATAATTTTTAGCGGGAAACAGTATATAAATATCAATCTATTATAATTGTTAATATTTAGACAATTGAACAGACTCGTTATATTTCATATAAAAATTAATTTAATTTAGAACTGCATTTTATCGAATTCTCTTATGTATGGCTTAAATTTAATTGATTTAATTGTATTTTTGTTTGTTATATACATAAGAATGTTTTCTTGTTTAAAAAACCAGTTCCGATTGAAGCCTAATCAGTTATGCTTTTAGATAATTGCTATACACTTGTTGTGTTCAAATTAAAATCAAATTTGAAAACGTCACCCGCAGCTTAAATAAGAAGGGGAATCAAATATGGAGTAGTGACTAACATGCAAGACAGCAACATCTTTATAAGCAAGTAAGAACTCCAGTCTCGCTATTATATTTACTTTGGGACTAATGCTCTCGGGGCAGAAGATATGAAACACCTTATCCCCCACCCACCAGGTATAGGTTAAATTATATCACTGCCGCTCTTTGATTAAAAGAAAAATCTTGGGCATAAATAACGTATGAAGGTTGATATGCCCTTAAAAACAAAGAAAGAAACAAATACACAAAAAACATTCTACAATATATTGCGAGTTCTCTTCATTCTCCAAAGTTACATGAATAGATCCTCATTATCATATGTAGTTTAGCGTCACACACAGGACATTCATTTGGGTGGGGTATTATCTTACTGTGGAGGTGCTGTCGAAATGTTATAAAGCCTCAGCAGACAGGGCCAATTTGATCAGTCTTAAGGACACCAGTCTTATGTGGAGATGTTCCCCAAGGGTATTTGTCTAAAAGTGACTGTAATAGCGCGACTGCAGCTCGAATTTGCGTAATAAGATTCCGCAGTCCAGTGCTTTAATCATTAAACCAGGTGTCATATCCAGGACACTCTGAATGGATCTTAAGAGTATTTGTCCAAAAGTGAATGAAATAGCGCGACGGGAGCTCAAATTCGCGTACGATTCCGCAGTCCGGTGCTTTAACCATTACACCAAGTGTCATATGCAGGACACTCTAGATGTAACGATGATGAATGATCTTAAGGGCACCAGTCGTTTTATACGCACGGATCCAAAGCATGATATCGTCTTTTTTCAACATGATGGCAGAAAATTATGGAACACTTCGTTGATTACCACTTTATCAAATGCTTCACTCAATCAGGATCTTATGATGAAGGTTTTCTGCTGTCATTTCCAATGGAGGAGTAAAACTGATCAAATTGGCTTTGTCTGTTGAGGTTTTATGACACTAAACAATCTGATGGTGAGGTTCCTGTGAGGCAGGAGATTTGGGGAATGCAGAGCAGCCATTCCTTGCCATTGCTCCCAGGTCGACTCTGGCCAGAAGTGGTAGCCCCTGGACAGGAGTGGTAGCACCCTATCTATGGGTTAAATAGAAGTAAATTGCGAATTTATGCTAAACTGAACTGTTTGAAATAGAACTGTTTGACTAAACTGTAAAGCTTGAAGTAGAAATGTTTTAGACAATTAAACTGTGTACTTACATTTAAACTAATACTTACGCTAAACTATATTTTTTGAAATGAAACAATTTGTGGATGCTAAACTGAATTGTTTGAAGTGGAACTGTTTTTGACATTAAAACTCTACTTACACTAAACTGAATTGTTTAATAAAGAACAGCTGTGACATGTAGCTGTGTGTAAACAAAATTTATACTTAAACAAAGTAGAATTGTTTAAATCAGAACAGTTTGACAAAACCGAATAGCTTGAAATAGAAATATTTTTGACAATTAAACTGTGCACTAACGCTAAAATGAATTGTTTGAAAAAGAACTGATTATTCGTATAAAGATAGATTTGGCATTAAATAAACTGCAAGTGTATATATGTCTTAAAACCCTAACAACCAAACGACCAGACCCAGAACGTATATTTCACTGTCCTAAAATACCCTTAAGGGTATAGCACAACTTATTTTTTAAGTGCTAGATAGCAGAGGCTAATCATCATTTGCACCCTGGTTATTATACTTAGAACGATCTAAACTACGCGCAAACAAATACTTAACATGAAATAAAATTGTCAGTACTTGTTAGCGATACTTGTAACAAACGAGTATTAGACCTTTCTATTCTTTTTCATTTTTTGCAAATAGTTTTATGTAATCCATGTACATTAGTTGATTGATACTTTCCTGCCGTCTACTAATTTTGTTCCGGCTGTGAATTTTCTGAGCGGCATCATAGCAATAATGAATAGTAACGGTGATAGTGCATTGCATTTCACATAACACTAATACCCTTGGGAAAGGTATGAATCAAATTATTCTCCCTCCAGCTATGGGTAAATAGTAGGACAGACTAAGTTCTTCAGCCTTGGTGAGGCAACTTATCTAGGAGAAGGAAAACTCTAAATTCACACCCGTTAAACTCCGCTTAAAAATTGACCTTGTGTCATATCCTGCCAGAGCGGAGGAGTTGGTAAGGAGGTGCCCGTGGTGTAATGGTTATCGTCGTTGGAAATGGACACGGCGACTCGAGTTCAAATCCTGGACGAGAATGATTGCATTTCACATAGCACTAATACCCTTGGAAAAGGTATGAATCCAATTATTCTCCCTCCAGATATGAGTAAATATTAGGACAGACTGGGTTCTTCAGCCTTGGTGAGGCAACTAGTCTAGGAGAAGGAAAACTCTAAATTGAAACCTGTTAAACTCCGCTTAAAAATTGACCTTGTGTCATATCCTGCCCGAGCGGAGGGGTTGGTAAATAGGAGTAACGGTGATAGTGAATCTTGAAAAATACGTCTTTGGATCTTTGCTTCTACGGAACTTCCTCCTCCTGCTGTCAATTCCAATGTCCAGGTTTTCATGGTATTCTCGATAAAGTTCATGACTTCATGTGATATTTTGTACATTTTGAGGCAGTTTATTAACCAGCTTGGCGAGACCACATCATATGCCCTTTTGTAGACAATCCAGAGCATTGCTAGATTTTTCCGTCTGGTTTTGTTCTTATTTAGGTAGTGCTGACCTATGTAAAGCAACCCTGCTGTGCCTCTGGGTCTTTTGCGGCTTCTTTTCTGTTCCTCAGGGAACAATCCGTGGCTTGTTAGTGAGTGGTAAATCTCTCCTCTTTTTTGTGCTGTTAATATGTTCCACATCATCGGTAGGTAGGTTATGGGTCTGTAGTTGTTTAGGGCGGTTCCTTTGCCTGGTTCCTTTTGAATCAATGGGGTCTTTCCTTTGATTGTCTTTTCCGGTACGTGGGCTCCTTGAAGGCATCTGATCATTTCTAGAGCTTGTCTCTCGTGAATGGAGGCGAATTTCTAAAACAAGAAATTATGAAATCCATCATGGCCTGCCGTTTTCTAGTTTGATATATTTTTATTATTGCTTTGAGTAAATTGATATGTATTTCCACTTTCGGCCCTTCTTCGAGCACTTCTAATTCTCTTGTCATATTGTTTATCCATTCTGACTTTTCGTTATGTTTTTTTTTTTGGTTGCTATATTTTAGTCCATAATCGTTCGGTTTCTTTTGGATCTTGTAGATATGTTTTTGTCTCATCTCCTCCCAGTTGCTGATAAAATTTTCTTTAGTTGTTTTAGAATGTCCAGTTATATCTGTAATATTTTACCCTTTGTCAATATCTATTTAATCTTCTTTCTTTTGCCAGTAATTTCTAGTTTATTTCCTCAAGTTGTATCGTTATTTTTTCTTGTGTGGCCTTTTCCTATTTGTTCCTACGTATTTTAGACTCTTTCCTTTGTTTTATGATTTTGGCCAGTTTTCGTAGATTTTTATCAGCGTTTCCCGTCGAATTTCCCATCCTGGTTTTGATTTTTTCTTCATACTTTTTGAAGGGATTCTAATTTTCTCACAAACTAGTTCCGTCACCGCATAGATTAGTTCATTTAATTCGGTCATATTATTCGTTGATATACAAGGTAATACATGATTTTTTTTTATTCGTTTCCGTCTTAACTGTTCTCCATTCTATGTTTCTTACTGAAGGTAAAGTAGTATTTTCACTGTTAATAATACTCTTTAGATTTTCTAGATTTACCTTTTATTCTTGTGTTAGTGTTTGGTTGTGTGTCGTTCCATTTTCCGAAATTGGCGTTTCGTTTCGGTTTGGCTGTTTTTGTTTTTTAATACTTGATGTTTCAGGTTCGGTATTACTAATTTGTTCATTATTTATTTTCTAGTATATTTCTTGTATTTCAAGGTCGTAAAACCTTGGTTCTTTATCATCGTCCTGACTTGATCGGCATTATTATTCCTTGCAAAGTTTTTAAACAAACGCTCGTCTCCTCAAGTTTCCAGGTCTACGTTCAGTATTCTGAACAACCTCAACAATGCTGTACTTTGTACAGTCACATCTGGTCCTATGATTTTCACCTCTTCTAGATCCCCTAAACGAGCCTGTTAATTATTACTAGTTCTGGTCTCTTGACCGGGATTAGGGGATCTGTTTGTATCTAAAATTCCATATTATCATTATTATTATTATTATTATTATTATTATTATCCTTGGGATTTTTTACACCAGAGTTAGCGGACGATTTTTCAGAGTAAGAGCAAGTCACCTCAAGTCTCCGGAACTCTCCTCAGTCTTCAGGCCGATCTCAGCAGTACTCTAGTCTGGATGGTTTCGATATAATTATTAATTTACACCTCGACAGTTTTTCACATCAGCATTATTTTATGGTTTTTCACTGGAGTTTGAATGACAGTAGGTCTCCTCAAGTTTCCAGGACTCTTCTTAGTATTCTGAGTGATCTCAATGTAGTTTGGATAGTCTTCAAGCGTCCTTTTATTTCCAAGTCCTCCAGTCCTTGTACCAATCCTTTTGTAACTGTACCAAAAGCACCAATTACAATTGGTTTAATTGTCACTTTCATGTTCCACCTTTTTTTCAATTCCCATGGAAAGTCGAGGTACTTATCCCCTTTTTGCTTTCTTTCTATTTTATCCTGTGGTCCGCTGTGATAGCAAATTCCACAGTTCTGCAAGTTCACCCTTTTTGGTTGATTATTATCAGGTCTGGTCGTCTGGCTGAGATTATGTGATCCGTTCGTGTCTAAAGATACCAGAGAAGTTTGTGTGTCACATTCTCCTGGACAGATTGCGGGTTATGCATATACCGTTTTTTCTTATGGTCAAACATTAATTTCTTGCACTAGTCCTTACGGATCTGCTTGCCTACTCAGCCATGCCAAATCCTATACTCTTTCTGTGCTAATTTGCAGCATTCGCTTATTATGCGATTGATTGTTTCGTCTTTATTTGCACGTAACCTACATCTGCTGTTTTGTTGCATCTAATCTATTCTCGTTTTGATATGGTTGGTCTTTATGGCGTTGTTTTGTGCTGCTTTTAGGAGATAATCTCTTAAGATTTCCTTTTCTTAGCCACCTTCATGTTTTCCTGTGTGATATGTCACTTGTTAGTAGCTTAAATCGTCCACAGAGTTGTTTTTCTTCCCACTTTTGTTTTCTGGTTTTTGTCGTTCTACTGATCCACGTTTCGTTAGTTTTGTTTCTGGTAGCTGTAATCAGTCTTCGTCGGCGTTTTTCTACGTAGTCCTCAAGTCGTTGTATCGATTTTTCTACACTGTCTTCAATGCTGACAAGTCCTCTTCCTCCCTCCTTTCTTGACACATATAGTCTCTTGAAGTCGTCTCTAGCATGGAGGCCCCTATGCATGGCAATTAGTTTTCTTGTTCCCTAGTCCATTTGTTTACGTCTTTTCTGGTCTACTTTATGAATGGTCCCAAGTATCTTACGAGGCGGACATCCCGGGTATGTATCCCTTTGACAAGGTCCCTGCTATAGAGTTTTGTCTCAAGTAATTTTCTAGTTCTTGTGAGATAGACTTTTTGAATTTTCTTTCTATCATTTCCATTTGTTTGATGGTGTCAGCTTCTAATATCCCCTAGTATTTGGAGTTTTCCTTTTCTCCAAGCTTTCTGATTACTATTTGATTTGGTAGTTCATCTTCAATCTCTTGTTGTTTGCTACTTTTCATTACTACCATAACGCATTTTTCTCTGCCATTATTCCTTTCCTATAAATTGTCTGTTTAAACAGTTTGCATTTGGGTTTCCGATTCTTTTTCGTTTTTGTCAAAAAAAAAAGTGATGTGGTTGTGTGGCATTATGGCTATCAAAATATTCATGATGATTTGCATCTTCCTGGAATATGCATCTTTGGATCTTTACCTCTGCGAAGCTTTTTCCTCCTCCCCTCAATTTCACTCTCCATGTTTCTATGGTCTTCTCGATAAACTTTAGGACTTGGACGGGTATTTATATTTTTAGGCAATGCAGTATCCAGCTTTGGGGCACCATTTCTTGGGACATTTTTGTAGTCATTCCAAGACATTGGTAGATTTTTCCGTCTCGTTTTGCTCTCGTTGAGGAACAGTTGATCTATATATAGTAGTTTATCTGTGCCTCTGGTTCTCTTGCGGCATCCTTTTTGTTCCTCGAGGAAAAATCCGCGGCTTATCAATGAGCAGTAGATCCCCCAAATTTGCGCTGTTAGTATTTTCCATATCATTGGTAGGTACGTTATGGATGTATAGTTATTTGGTGCGTTTCTTTTCCGTTTTTTTTAATCTTTTTTTATAAGAGTGGTCTTCCTTTTGGTCATCCATTTGGGTATCTTAGGTTTCCCTATGCGTTTAAATATTTCGGTCGTTTGTCTGTGTGTATGAAGGAGATTTTTAAACCAAAACCCTTGTATACGATCTAGGCCAGGGGTTTTCCTGGTTCATATTTTTAAGTGTTTTTTTTTCAGCCTGTTAGCGTTTTTATTCATCTGAGGACCTTCTTCGAGCATCCTCAACTATGTTTCTGTTTTGTTTATACATTTGGCATTTTTGTTATGATGTTTTCGTTTCCATATCTTGCTCAAAAGATTTTCTTTCCTCTTTCGCATCCCGTTGTTGGTATGGTTTCTTCGATTCTCACCCTAATTGTTGGTAGAATGTTTTTGTTGTTTTGGAATATCCTGTTTTGTCTGTATTGTTTATTCGTGTCTTCCCTCTGCTAGCATTTTTGGTTGGTCTTTTCAAGTTTTGTTTTTCTTTCTAGGTGCCATGCTTTTTCAGTTTCGTCTGAATATCTTTTAATGTTCAGTTTTAGAACCCATGCTTGATGTCGTAGTCTTTTTATTTGTGATACTAATCTGTTCCCACCCCAATTTTGTCTTTCTGTCCGTGGTCTTCAGGGGAACCCCTATTTTTTTCACTGACTAATTTTGCTCCTGCGTATATTAAATCGTTTGACTCAGTGATGTCGTTTGTCGGGATATTTTTCAATAAGTCTTGGTTCCCCAGAGAAGGCAATGTGGTTTCTTTTCAGACATGACTCTTTTGATAGTATCTACATATGTTTTGTCCTCTTGGGTCAGTTTTTGCGTTTTTGTGTTTCCTGTATATTTTGTCTCGGTTACTGTATTATTGGTTTGTTGATGTCTTTGACTATATATTTGTTGGTGGATTTTCAGTATTTCAAGGTCAGAAAATCAACCATTCTTTGATATGGTCAGCGAGCTATGGTTAGTTGGTTGGTTGGTTTCTTTGTTTAATGGCATATCAACCTTTGTAGGTTAAATAATACCAAAGCCACTCTCCTAGATGGACAGTAGTGGTACTATTTAACCCATAGCTGGGAGAATAACGGGGTTCATACCTTTCCCAAGAGTATTTGTCCGAAAGTGAACGTAATAGCGCGACTGGAGTTCGAACTCGCTTACTACGATTCTGGAGTCCATCGCTTAAACCATTACACCACAAGGACACCCCTGCGAGCTTTGGTTCCTGGCCTTAAATCTCGCCAATTCTGTCCAGACTTCTATCACTCTTTTTTTATGGTTGCTGTAAAAATAACAGTATAATGCTACTTTGTTGTCTTCCCTAGTCAATTTTCAACGCTGTATTCTCTGGTATGTGTGGTCAATTATTCATCGTTTGTGTACCTGAAAGAAGAAACATATGTGTCCTTGGATAAAGAACTGAAAATATTCGCAGGATGCTATCCGATCCTCCATGTTGGCTATCAACGGAGTACCTGCAGATCATGAAACCTAAGTTTGTCGTCTAAGGCTCATGTTTCTTTATGTTTCGATATTGGGGTTTTAATGGGTAGTATATTGTGGCTATATCAGACACAGGGGTTGTTTTATTATCTGTGCCCTTGACACAGATGTGACCAAAAACAGTTACCGTAAATCTTCATTAACATCGGGCAAGGAGGTGCCAGTGGTCTAATGGTTATCGTGGTACGAAATGGACACGGTGACACGAGTTCAAATCATGGACGAGACTAATTGCATTTCACATAGCACTAATACCCTTGGGAAAGGTATGAATCCAATTATTCTCCCTCCAGCTATGGGTAAATAGTAGGGCACACTGGGTTCTTCAGCCTTGGTGAGGCAACTAGTCTAGGAGAAGGAAAACTCTGAATTCAAACCTGGTAAACTCTGCTAAAAAATTGACCTTTTGTCATACTCTGCCCGAGCGGAGGGGTTGGGTAAATATGATAAACATCGGGCAACACACAATAAATAAATAAATAAATAAAACTTTTAAGTTTTAACTTTTTAAAGTCCACTAACCAGCTACTTTATACTCTACTTCTCACAATAATTACCTGAAATAATCTCAGGTGTTCCTGTATTACTCTTTTGTTTTTATGATTACAGTTAGGCTTTCGATCTTATGGAAAGAAGACCTGACCGATAAAATGAAACGCAGTTTCTTCCAGGCAGCGGTTGTGTCGATACTGCTATATGGATGCACAAGTTTGATGCTAACAAAACGGCTGGAGAAGAAGCTTGACGGCAATTACACAAGAATGTTGCAAGTAATATTGAACAAGTCCTGGAAGCAACACACCACAAGGCACCAATTATACGGCCACCTACCTCCCATCACGAAAACTATCCAAGCTAGACGAACCAGACAGGAAGGACACTGCTGGAGAAGCAAGGACCAGCTCATAAGTGATGTACTTCTATGGACCCCTACACATGGCCGAGCAAAAGCAGGACGACCAGCTTGAACATACATACAGCAGCTATGTGAGGATACGGGATGTAGCCCTAAAGACTTGCCGGAGGCGATGAACGATAGGAAGAAGTGGCGAGAGAGGGTCAAGAATATCCGCGCTAGCGGCACGACATGATGATAATGATGATGATGGTGATGATAATTACAGCTTAATTTTGAGACTTCGATTCTACTAAGAGTGGTGTTTTCATAGTAAAGACTAAAGCTACATACAAATCTTTCTGGTTTCATTGAGGACAGTGATTGTTCTTAATTTGCGCTTTCAGACTATAACAGATACATTAAATTTTAATCTATCCAGAGAAGTCACTCATAAACGATATAGAATTTATTACGGAAAATTTTAACAAATCTAATTCATGCTTTCGAAATAGTTTAGCTCAAAAATTCTGGAAAAACCCTCATTTAAATAAAAAAACATTTATCAAAAGTATCTCATGGGCAACAAAATCTATTATGCATTTTAAATTAAAGACAACTTTTTTTTCCTTTTCGAACTGCTCATAGTGAAGAATAGTTCCCTATTCCTGCCTACCAAGTGTTCGAATCTATGCAGTTCCTACTTTTTTTTAATTAGAAGTGGTAACTTGATATTCAAGAATATTCGGTTCTATAGTAATCCTCTCCTATTAATTACTGTTTATGTTCTATATAATTATTATTGATATTATTATTATTACCAGTAGTAGGATTAATAATAATAGTAGAAAATTCAGCAGCAGCAGTAGTAGTAGTAGTTGTAGTAGTTGCAGTAGTAGTGGCAAAAGAAAAAAAAAACACGGAAAATATGTTGACCTGCGATGATACCGATGTAACACCATAATTATACCGATGTAAATATGTTGACCTGCGATGATACCGATGTAACACATAATTATAATTTCGAAAGTATAACACGACTTTCGAAATTATAATTATGTTTTTTTAAAATTTCAATGACATAAAATTGAAGTAATCCCTTGATTATTATTATTATTATTATTATTATTATTATTATTATTATTATTATTATTATTATTATTCACTCATTAGAGCTTTTCACATCCGTCTTAGCCGATGGTTTTTCACTGGAGTCTGAGTGACAGCAAGTCTCCTCAAGTCTCTAGGACTCTTCTTAGTTTCCAGATTATTATTATTATTATTATTATTATTATTATTATTATTATTATTATTTGTAGAAGTAGTAGTAGTAGTTGTTGTTGTTATTGCTGTTGTTGTTTATTTCTGTTCTCTTAAAAATATTTTCATTATGGCATCTGGAATAACAATCAGCTTGCTTTAATGAACTCGAGGTGATTCGGTCTTTAGCAAGTACAAGAAAAGTGTATTCTATTGTTCTGTTTCTAAGACTTAATGAGAATGGTTTCTTGGAAGAACAAATGGCTCTAAAAGGGAAACAAATGAAACCCTCACAGAGAAGATATTTCTTCTTCTTCTTCTTCTTCTTCTTCTTCTTCTTCTTCTTCTTCTTCTTCTTCTTCCGTTTGCTTGCAGTTCTCAGTTAAATTTGCTTTTGTAATTTACCTTGACGACTTTTCAATGCCTTTCATCCTAATAATCAATTCTAATCTTCAATTTCCTTTTGTATCCTTATCTCCTGCAAGAATAGCCACTTCAATCCCCTACTCTTATTCCAGCTTTTTTCGGGTGAACATTATAATTATTAGCTTTTATAAAAAGCCTTACCCATTTTAAAACAATTGCATATATATATATATAATTGAGGAAGAAGACTTCAACTATTTCATTCTTTTCTAAAAACCTGTTCCCTGAGAATATTGATCACTTTTTAAATATTTGATTGTTCTGGGATTAATTAAAATTCATATTTCTTTACTTTTTCCATATGTTAGTTGCCTTTTAGCTATTCACACTCATACACATGTATTTATATAGTTTAGGGTTTGGATTGTTTGTTAATGGCATTTCAACATTTGTCATTTACTTATTGCCAAAGCTATTACTGTAAAGAAATAATAGTAATATTATTTGAACGATTGCTTGGGTAAAAAAAAAAGTATCCATGACTTTCTCAAAGGTATTAGTCTGTACGTAAACGTTATAACGGCACTTGAGTTCGAAATCGTATACTCTAATATTGCAGGTCAAGTGCCGATTTTTTCACTGAATATGAGCGCAGGTAAAAAAAAAAAAACATAAATAATAGTAGTAATTCTTGTCAACTAAGAACATTAAGTTTATATGTCCCAAAAATTCACTTTGAATTCCCAGCAGGACACATGGCGTAACAATCATCTGGAGGTTGCAGGTTCAATCTTCACTACAGGTCAGTAACAATACAGGAATACTTAACACTTCTACTCGGTTATAGCTATCAGAACAGTTGACAGCCGTGGATTCAATAAATTTCGATGTTCCGTGAAGGTTCCCGAGTTCGACAAACACCTGATAAAACGTTGCGGAAATAAGAATAAAGATGAAAACAATAGTCCAAAAACCCTTAATGATAAAAATCAAAAGCATTGTCTCAGAAATTTACGTAACTAAAACGCTTGACTTAGTGATGTTCTTTATCGATCTCCAGAAAAGGAAATTCTTTTCAGACATGATTCGTTTAATAGTATCTACATAGGTTTTGTCCGCTTGGGTTAGTTTTTGTTTCCTGTATATTTTGTCTCATATTTATAAGAAGACTTCAGTAGACGATAGGGTAAAATGTTAACAAAATATAAGTAAAATTATCCTTGAAAATTCTTATAAATTCAAACTTGATATTTGCTACCTGGACATCTAAAGCAAAAAGTACAAGGGAAATATATATATATATATATATATATATATATATATATATATATATATATATATGTGTGTGTGTGTGTGTGTGTGTGTGTGTGTGTGTGTGTGCTTACTTTGAGAGAGAGATAGGAATATATATATATATATATATATATATATATATATATATATATACATTTCTCTCTCTCTCTCTAAACACACACACACACACACATATATATATATATATATATATATATATATATATATATATACTATTTCCTTTTACTTTTTGTTTTTGATGCAGTCCAACAAGTTTTGCACTGTCCTATAGAGGCTGCCTCAAGAGATATATTCCGTACGTTTTAGAAACTGAGGACCAAAATATAAGTAAAAATTATGCTTACAAAATTCTTATAAATTCAAACTTATACATTCAATATTTTATTCGCTTTTTAAGCATCTAAACCAAACGCTCCCTTCCCCGGAGGTCAAGCATTTTGGCGAAGGAATTAACGGTTAACACACTCACCTAATGCAAAGCTCTTCTAACAAACTGGGCATTTCAGTAACCGATAAGGTAAAATGTTAACAAACGAAAGTTGATACATATGCACTTAATTCACCAACCGATGTTGATTTGCATACAGGCCTATGAGTATGTCATCGACCTGACGTAAATTTAAGCGGGTTTCGACCCCGGTTTAAAGCGTCACGCCTGTATCACCACATAAATAGTTTTAGTACAATATATATTAATATATATTTGTATGACAATATGTATTTATATCTAGGTCTGTGTGTGTGTGTGTGTTTAAACAATAGAGACTTCCTTTGTCCACACACTTTTATATTTATCCTTTCGATTGCCCGCATCGATTTTATGGTATATCACGGGAAATATTTAATAAGCCTCCCTTAATTAATTGGTTCCCTAGAACTTTCTGCCCGATCTTGAGCCATCATCAGGATAGACCTTTGCATATACATTACTACTTTGTAAGTGTTGAGCATTTATTATTTATACTGGTGTGTTGTTGTCACGTTTATCTTTAAAGTTGATTCTATAAATAGCAGCAGTGGCTAAAGACATTTGAGTATTTTAGTACTGGATTCGAAATTAATTCTATTGAGTCTAAGTAGTTTGTTTCTGATGTGGAGCGCTTTGAGATCTATAATTTTTATTTATCATTTTGTTGTTCTAATATTCTTGTATTTTCGGTATGAATTCTCAAAAAATCAGTTTTGGGGCGGGAATTTTTTTTTAGTTATGCTATTGAACTGGTATCAGAAAGATGCGTCATGAGTCGCTTTGATAGGGTTGTTGGGGTTAAAATAACGTATATATTGTTATTTTTATAGATACAGTTTCCTAAAAAATATTTAAAATGATATGTAATGTTTGTTTTGTAAAACCTCAATAGAGAGTGAGAATTTTTGATTTTTAAGTATTTGGGAACCGATTTAACAGGAAAGGTTTATTAAGGTTTATTTACCGATTCTAGCCGGATACCATCTATCTGAATTTATAAGAAGACTCAAAAAATGGTTGTTGATGCTTCCTTGCTTAACACTCCACATTATAATGTACGTATCAATGGTAAAGTGAACCATTTGATGAAAAGGGTTGGAGCCTAAGCCTTCGGGTAACCCCTGACTGAAGCCGTTACTTTACGTTATATATATATATATATATATATATATATATATATATATATATATCCTCTAAGTCACGCGTAGGATTCTATACAAGTTCAGTTTTGAAGTGTGTAATAAGTTTGAATTCGGAGTGGTCCTTCCCTTTAGCCTGTTGCTTTACTAACTTTCGAGAAAGATTCTACCCTATTATCTACTTATATTTGAGAAAATAATATTATATATATCTTTCACAGTGAAATTACTAATACTACTAATACTACTAATAATAACAATAATAATAATAATAGTAATAATAATAATGATATATACGCTATCACGTCAACTATTTGTAATAGCGATGATACCACTCAATAACACACTCAGCAAATGCACAGTCGGATACAATCTTAGAAAGTGCAGGAAAAGATCAATCACCAAATGTTCGTGGACGACATCTAACTGTTTACCAAAAAGGAAAAAGAATTTGAAACCCTATTGCAAGCAGTGAGAATATACAGCCAGGAAATAGGGACTATTGAAGACAGAGTTGGCGCATCGAAACTATGACACGAAGACTACATAGAAAAGCACCGAGGAAGACTGATTATAGCCTCCAGAAACAATACTGATAACTTTCGAGAAAAAGGTCTATCCTACTATCTACTCATATTTGAGTAAATATTGTAATAATACATGCCTTTCCCAAGGTCATTAGTTCTACGTGAAGCGTAAACAGCCTCATTTAGGGTTTGAACTTGCGTCACCGTATCTATTTCCTTAAACGATAACTCATACACCGTAAGCGTCTCTACTTTATATATTTGGAATCAATGCTTTTATTTTTTATTTTACCTAACCATCTAACGGTGTAGACGTACTTCAAGTGGATCAATTATTTGATTATCGAACTTTTTTCTTCCTGCCTGTTGTTTACTGTACTTATATCTACAACTGATGAAAAAAAAAAAAAAAGAAATCACTGTTTTTATAACATTAGATCAATTCTTTGGCTATTCTAATATTTACTTGTGTCACTAATTTGGAGGCCATTCGGATACTTTGTAAATTATATCGATACTCTGAAGCAAAATATTTATACGAAAGCAAAAGAACATGAAAACGTTATTGATACACATTCCAAACGGACATTTTTTTTTATAAATCGCAATCACATCAAATATCTAACTTTTAAATAGATTATACAAAATCCATATTGGTTTTCAGGAACTCTTTAGTAGTCATTCTCACTGGTAACATTCGATGAAGAATTCATTTTCGATCCAAAGTGTGTCGAAACCAATTCCGTCTTTCTTTTCTCCTTTTTCGAAAGTATCTAATACGTTATAGTAATACGGTTAAAAAGAATTATATAGAATTATATATATATATATATATATATATATATATATATATATATATATATATATATAAATATATATTGTAAAAGTATTCTTAGCGACCTTAGTCAAGGATAATCGGAAGACTTCCGTACCAATAACTACTACACCGAGGTGTAGGGGAGGGCGCTACCCCTTTCCCTTGATTGTGTGTGTGTGTGTAAGTATATATATATGTACATAAATATATGAATATATTCATGTGTATATGTATATATATATATGTGTGTATCTATTTGTATGAGTGTATATATGTGTGTATAAATATGTATATATATATATATATATATACGAGCGTGAAATAAAAGTTTTGCTTTATATTGGTTGCGTGAAGTACAATTCGGTAGCTTCACATATATTTGCCGTGGTGATGAAGGTGACGAAAAACGCCGGAGTCTTAGATGCCGTGATCGCCTGATACTCTCCGAGTGCTACTCACTTGATTTATCCCTACGGTGTGGAGCATGGTCTCAAAATCAACGTTTCAACAAATACTTTACATTGCTTAATCTCTTTAAATTCTTGCTATTTGAGTGATATTTTTAAGTGATCTAGACACCGTATTTTGTTCAATTAGGCTTTCAGCTTTAGCCCAGCAAGAGTTTTTACTAGCTTCTGCTCCCTTTTGGCTCAGTTCGAAATCAAAAATATGAGTTTCCCAAATTAGTCTCTATCACAAATTCATCAGTGCGGTTTTCCAATCATACACGGAGTAAATCAGTTCTCATCATGTTAGCGCACCAACGACCTTGATAATACCAACCATAGCTGGTATCTCTCCCGACTCGAACTGCTCTAGTCACGTTATATACGAGCCACCAACTAGGACGTACCAAAATATTGCCAAGAGATTCATTCAAATGTGATTGGTCTAATGGGCACAGTGTTCACTAATGGTCTGGGAAACTGGAGCTCAATCCCAGTCGGGTCATACTAAAGATTCAAAAGTGGTACTTGCTGCTACATTGCTTAACACATGATCATAAGGTGCAGATAAAGGGTAAAATGGAGCACTTTCTGTTTCCACTTAGACACCACATTAAAGTCAATGTCTTTGATGAAACAGGATATGCCGAAACCCCTCATGCTCCGCCTCTTTCCTTATATATTTTCCACCAGCTCACTAAAATTATTTCCACTTCCATACTATGAAAAATCTCTAATGAAACCTATTATATTTTACTCTAAACCCTCTCCTTTTTCTGCAACATCTTCATTCTCTCCGTCATTTTTTCCTGCTCTTCATTTGCTTAAATCTAGAGAAACTCAGAAATTCTTTGAAAATAAAACTGAAATATTGCGGTTACTAATAAACCTATGTAAGTGTCTGATTTATCCAACCTACCACATTTTTATCTTACAGTCAGATTCGCCACCATCTATCTTTTTAACATATATATATATATATATATATATATATATATATATATATATACAAGCTGTACCCGGCCACGCGTTGCTGTGGCTCAGTTCATTTAAATGGGAAAAAAAAAGAAAATGTATATTTCCAATATGTTTAATTTTCCAATACTTGTGGATACACAATATTCTTGGTAGTTCCAGTTTCCGCGTAGATAAAGAGATTGTCTGGATTGCAGACTCTGGAACTAGCAATATATGATTGCCCATGCGAGAAGCAATCAGTGTGTAAATATAAGCCAAACAATTCTAAAGATTGTCCCTGTGCTTAACCAAAAAAGAAATAAAAGTTATAAAGGCAGAAAAAAATCACGTGTAAAATTCTTCGAAAAAGAAAGTAATGTTTACTTTCATAATTTGCGTTCGGCTTTTCTCGTGGAAAAAATGACTTATTAATAATATTAAAAATATTTTTTTTAATAATTGTAATATTTTTGGATATCAAGTATACAAAAACACGCCCGTATTCGAATAAAATACTCTCACAAAACTTTAAACCAATTAGTGATATAAAACTGGAGATTATCGGTTAGTCACAAACATTTACATTTTCATTTATATAAATTTTTGGATATTAAGTATATAAAAATACGCCCGTATTCGAATAAAATTAAAAACCATTTAAAAGAAATAAAAGTGATTAAAACAGAAAAAAAATTCTCGTGTAAAATTCTTAGAAAACAGTATAAGAAAAAAAACATTTTAATGGATGTCATTCGTTGAAGTTAAAAAAAAGGAATGTTAAAAAAGACAATATTTTTTAAACAATTCGTTAGAATAAAACAAATACTTACTAATGAACCAACGAAGTATGGTTTAAAGTTTAGGGTGTCTGTTTAACTTAACCAAAAAAAAAAAAAAAAAAAGAAAGCAGAAAAAAATCACGTGTAAAATTCTTGGGAAACGGAAGTAATGTTTACCATCGTTATTCACGTTCGGCTTTTCTAAAAAAAAACAAAAAAAAACGACTTATTAAAAATATATTTTTTATTATTGCAATATTTTTGGATAATAAGTATATAAAAACAAGCCAGAATTCAAATAAAATACTCTCAGAAAATTTTAAACCAATTAGTGGTATAAACCTGTAGATTATCGGTTAGTAACAAACATTTACATTTTTATTTATATAGATGTATAAATCAAAAAAATATATCTCTTGATGAGTGGAATAATGTCTAAAACTTAGAATAGCAAAAGATTATCATGTTTTATTGTTTGGTAATGATATTCTATCATTTATCAATGAATAACTCTATTTTATTTTTTTTAAACAGAAGATGATGAGCTGATAAGTTTGTATATTGGCATCGTATCAGTTGTCGAGGACAATTTTACCAACAGGATTCAAGTATTGCAAAACCTATGGAAGATGTTTGTTGACCACAAGTGCATAGATAAAGACTGTTTAAGTAGCAGATTACAGGAATATTTGAGAACATCCAGCCGTTAACATTAATAAAATCGGCTGCAGTACGTTGATGAATTCAGCCGATATGAAGAGAACTGTCGACACTCAAAAAACATTGAAAAGAACACAAAGCTGTTTTGAGAAAACGCGCAAAGACTTATAGAAATGATATAAATGAAAAGGAAGATTAACAGTGTCAGTTTCTGCCTTCGTCTAGTTTTTTGAAGCTGAAAAAGAATAAAGGACGAAAACGAGAAAAAAAAAAAAAAAAAACAAAAACAAAAAAAACAAACAGGGATACTTTTAAACTCGATTTTTATTTTCAAGGTTTCCGACTACTTAGTGGTAGGAAATATTTTCCTTAACCTGTGGAAATAATCGAGCTTCCCGATGAAGGCATTAGAGGAGTGTCAGGAATACATTTTGGCAAATTTGAGCGTCTACCATGTGTGCCTGTGTTTAATCTTGATGGTCAACTTACGCTGCTTTGTGCAGGAAGCACAATCGCTGCAAAAACTAAGCAGAGTCAAACCCTCCAAGTAGCTGTCGAAAGAAAAAATTACGTCCTCTCAAGCAAGGTAATGAGAAGGAATTTCTCTTTGCCGTCAGGAAAACCTTCCTTTTAGACATGAGCGGATTTTACTTCCTCTCAGAGGCCTCTGAGAAGATTATTATTTTCATATTATATTTTTTCATTTTATTTGCTTATTTGTTTCTTTAATTTTTTTTTCAAGTTATAGTTTCCATATTTCTTATCTAATCATTCGATCATCAGTAGACAGCTTAACCATATTAGAAGTCATAATGACCTTGGAAAAGGAACCGAAGAAAGTAGAGATTTAATAAAGAATTGACACCCTCTGGATTCCTGCAGTCAGATGACTAACAATAACAATAATAATAATAATAAATCAACAAAAAGAAGAGACTTGCAAAATTGTCGACTTTTCTGTCCCGGCTAACCACAGAATAGAATTGAAAGAATGTGAAGGATAAGTTCCTCGACCTTGCTCGGAAATTGAAAAAAAAACTATGGAACATGCAGGTGATAATTATACCAACTGTAAATGGTGCGTTTGGAATAATAACAAAAGGGTGACCAAAGGGACTGGAGGACGTGTGGAGACAACCCAAACTACTACATCATTGAGAACGGAGAGAATACTGAGAAGAGTCCTTGAGACTTGAGGAGACTTACTGTCTCTCAGACCTCAGTTAAAAACCATCAGCTGACGCTGATGTGAAAAACTTTAATGAGTAAATAATAATAATAATAATAATGCAGGTGAAAATCATACCAATTGTAATTGGTGAATTTGGAACAGTAACTAAAGGATTACTAAAGGGACTAGAGGACTTGGAAGTTGGCGGACGAGTGAAGACCTTCAAAACGACAGAATTATTAAGAACGGCCAGAATACTAAGAAGAGTCCTGGAGACTTGAGGAGACTTGCTGTCACTCAGACTACAGTAAAAAACCATCGGCTAACGCTGATGTGAAAAGCTCTAATGAGTGAATAATAATCACATATAGGCTATCACTACTATTTTAATAGCGATGATACCACTCAATCACACACTCAGTAAATGCACAGTCAGATACAAACTTAGACAGTGCAGGAAAAGATCAATCACCAAATGTACATGGACGACATCTAACTGTTTGCCAAAAAGGAAAAAGAATTGGAAACTCTATTACAAGCAGTGAGAATATACAGTCAGGAATAGGGACTATTGAAGACAGCGTTGGCGCATCGAAACTATGACTCGAAGATTCATTGAAAAGCACCGAGGAAGACTGATTACAGTCACCAGAAACAATACTGATAACACGAGGGTCAACAAAATGGAAATTACCAGAAAACAAAAACGGGAAGGAAAATAACTGTATGGACGTTTTAAGTGACTAACAGACGACATTTCATACGAGAAAACGTGGACGTGGCTTAAAAAAGGAAGTCTTCAGAGAGAAACTAAATCCCTTGTAACGGCAGCACAAAAAGAAAACCCCCCAAAAAACACAATGAGAACCAATCATATCAAAGCAAGAATCGATAAGAAACAACAAAACAGCAAATGTACGTTAAGTGGTGATAAACACGAAATGATCAATGACATATCAAACGATTGCAACAATTTATACACAGAAAGAGTATAAGATTATAAACAACTGATTGGGTAAAGTGATTCTTTGGGAATCCTGTAAGAATTTGAAGTTTAACCATACGAACAAATGATATATACACAACCCAGAATCTGTCCTGGAGAATGAGATGCACAAACCCTTCAGGGACTTGGAGATACAAACAGATCACCTAATCTTGGCCAGACGACCAGGCCAAGTAATAATCAATGAAAAAATGCTAAAAAGTGGACTTTGCTGGCCAGCTGAACACCGAGTAAAATTGAAAAATGCGAAAAGAAAGATAAATACATCGACTTCGCCAGGATTTGAAAAAGCTGTGGAACATGAAAATGACGGTGATATTAATTGTAATAGGTGCACTTGGTACAGTCACGAAAGGATTGGTACAGAGACTGAAGAACTCTGAAATAAGAGCATTGCTAAGATCCGCCAGAATACTGATGAGAATCCTAGATACTTAAAGAGACTTACTGTCGCTTAAACTCCAATGAGAAACCGTTAGCTATCGCCGGTGTGAAAAAGTCGAAAAGAAATTAAAAAAATAAATAGATAGCATTGATAAATTTGTCAAACATATAATAAAGCAGGAAACGGTGCAAAAGAAATGCCATGACTGGTTGGAAAAGTGATCAACTACGAATGGTGTAAGAGATTAAAATTGCCCATACTTACAGACGCTATATCCAGAAACTCAAATATGTATGAGAAAATAAGTTCTTTAAGATTCTCCGGGACTTTGAGATATAATGGAATCATTCAATCTACACCATGTGTAAATTAACAATAATTTATTTCCTGTTAATTTACAGGAAGGCACAAGGCCTTGAGGTTTTTGGGGAAAGGGAAGGGTGCGGTCTTGCATTAACTATGTTTTTACTAAGGGGACCCAGCCAGCCACACTCGCCGACCCATCCAGCAATACAACACATAGTCACCCATCCGCCACCACGCGCGCCGCCACCACCAAAACACCATGTGTAAATTAACAATAAACAGAAAATGGAATTGCCATCAAGTTGATTTTGCTCTTCCAACAGAAGACAGAGACTAATATGAGATAAAACGAATAAGTAGACAAATACATGAACGTTGCTGGAGTGCTGAAAACGTTGTGGAATATGCTGGTGAAAGTGATACCAGTACTGGGTGATTCACGTGGAACGATATTCAAGGGTTTAGAAAAGCTGGTTTAAATTCAGAGTTTTCCTTCTTGTAGACTGGTTGCCGAAATAAGGCTATAGATTCCTGCCTGCCAATCGTTTTACTCACTTTTTTTCGGGTTCTGGGAAACAGACGGATTCGTACCTTTCCAAATTATTTTAGAACGAAGTAAAACACAAACTATCTCGTTCAGGATTTGAAATCGTGTCGCCGATTCTCATTTCATATGACGGTAACCGTTACTCTATTTATACCTCTAAACTAGCTGTAGTTGTTGTTACTGTTTTTGTCCCTGCTGTTTTGATGATGTTGTTGATGTTGATTATGATGATGACTGAAGAGATACGGAAACATTAAGCTTTTTTAATGTTTATTCTCGAATCGAGAACCATACGATAATTTGTTTCCATGATTTTTTTTTCTTTCTCTTTCGCTATTCATAAAATCTTGCCGTCTTGCACCTGTTACCCGTAGGGAATTGTAATTAATTATTACCAATCTTTATTTTTCTAGGAACAGGGGAAAAAAAAAACTATGTTTAACATCTAGAAATTTCGTTTCCTTCCTTAAGAACATAGATTTCTTTTTTTTTTCTTTTTTTTTTCTCTAATAAAGTCGTGTGGAGTGACCCCCCGGAAATTCACACGGCAAGAAGCTCCGTTTTATTTATTTATTTATTTATGGGTGGGTCCTCCTTTCGAAAAATGACAAAAATTATTCTGCCTCTAGTTAACATCATTAAGTCGAATTCCATTTTAATTCCATGGGCATTCACGGTTGCTTCTTCTATTCTTCTTCATTCAATTTAAATTTGATTTAATTAATTTTCCGGGTATTCATTAAAAAAAAAAAATTGCTGTGCGAATAAACGTAACGCTTTCACAGAGTCTGTCTTAAATAGTAGGGTTCACTTTTTTGCAATATGTTAGCTAATATTTATTGATTTCGCAATTAAAAATACATTTGAAAGTAGTGGAATATTTTCCAGCGAGAATTATGTTCATTTTAAGTAATTTTTAAATATTGACTTGGCTGTTGACTTAAACATCCGTTATAAATAAACTTATAACGTAATCTGGTTTGGTCATTGAAGCAATACTTACCTGAGTTTAGCTGGGCCGTCTGCCATTCGTGCCGGATGTGGTATCTAAATCAATGGCAGATTCGAGACCGAAAGACCCCCGAATTCGGCTGGGCAACCTTCGGGTGGGTGAGCTCCCATATTGCAGATGTCTAGCTTAAACTATAACCCATCATCCGTGTCTGGATCCAGAGTTGGGTCCAAGAAACAGCTTGGCTCATTTGGCGCACATTGCACTAAGTGAGTCGATGAGCAGGGTTCGAGCGTCGGCTCTTGTCCGACGTTCCCCTCCCCTTAATCCCTACAATAATTGGCCTTCGGGTCATTGACCTTGGGCCAATCCTGTCTGGTGGGAGGCAGCGACAAATATTAAACTTACTTAGCGCGTCTTTGGAAGGAATGGGCTAGTGAAGCCCATCCCTTTCCAGGTCTTGTTTGAATTCATAATTTTCCTTCATCTAGACTAGTTACCGAAGCAATTTTAAAGTTCCTTATCCACTTTACTGTTTTCGTGTACCTTGAAGGAGAATAGTTGAATTATAAAATGCCAATAAAATTCTTTAGGGATTTGGATCCTGATTGCCGATATCGTAAGCTATGACGATAATCGTTAGGCTACGAGCATCTCGTTTTGTGTACTTTCAAAACTAAACTAATGCTACTGCAAGCAATATTTTTTTTATTCTGAAGAAGACAAAAGAAACGAAAATTAAAAACTAAATAAGACTTAATACACTTTTGTGATAAATGGTGCCAGCAAAATTTGTCAGAAAACATTTAAGAAATGCACGAGAAGAATTTACTATTAGTTAATATTAATTAAAGAAACATTTTTTTTTTAAATTTTCAAAATAGAAAATAATACTTTTTACTGTAAGTAGAGGAGGATCGTCTTTTCTGATTTATACTAGTGGTAATTTACAATGATCCTAAATGCATTTTTGTTCATTATCATCATCATCATCATATCGTGCTGGCAGCACGGATATCCCTGACCCTCTCTCGCCACTCCTCCCTATCGTTCATCGCCCTAGGTAGGTCTTCAGGACAACCTGTATCCTCACATAGCTGCTGAATGTACGTTCGAGCTGGTCGTCTTGCTTTTGCGCGGCCATGTGTGGGGATCCATAAGAGTACATCTCTTATGAGTTCATCTCTGCTTCTCCAGCAGTGTACTGCATGTCTGGTTCGTCTAACTTGAATAGTTTTCGTGATAGGGGGCAGGTGGCCGTACAGTTGGTGTCTTGTGGGGTGTTGCTGCCAGGACTTGTTCAGGATTGCACGCAGCATTCTTGTGTAATTGCCATCTAGTTTCTTCTCCAGCCGTTTTGTTAGCGTCCATGTAGTGCATCCATATAGCAGTATCGATGTGACCACTGCCTGGAAGAAACTGCGTTTCATTTTATCTGTTAGGTCTGATTTCCATATAATCGATAGCCTATTGATAGCTGTCCATGCTTTCGTTAACCTCGTTTCGATGTCCTTTTCGGTTGATTTGACGCTGCTTCCTAGGTACGTGAATTTGTTCATTATATGAACTGAAAATAGAATGATAAATGATAAACTTGCAACTGCGAAGCTTTCCAACTATCCAAATTAGCTTATTTTAATTCAAAATGCATTTTTTGTTACATTAGACTGACTTTCAGAATAACTTCAGCCATATTATGGAAACCCACACACATATACAGTTTTATTTATTGATTTCAAGAGAAGCTAAACCAAAATAATTTAATCACCTTATATACTCATGTCACGAACGACACCTAATTTTTAGGAGCAAATCTAGGAATGCTATAACAACAAAAGTGTAGGAATTCTATTAGAGGACATTAAAAAATATAATATTCTACTGAATATGTTTAATCTGCAGCATAACAAGAAAAGCTTAATGAGCCTAACTGTACCAATTTCTTGGAATAAGTAGACTAAACTTCTTGTTTTGCAGAAAGGGTTTTCTTCCCAATTTTATCCAAGGATCTATGTAAAAAAAGTCCCCTTTATTTGTTACGGGTAGGTATAAGTTTCCTAGGTAGAAACCAACTAACAGAAACTAATAAATATTGCAGGAACTGTGTTATTTAGAAATAACTGTTAATAAATTACACACTCATGCACACAAAGAAACACACACATACATGTGTATAAAGATAGACGAGGACAACTTGAAGGTTCTCTTTTCAATAGTTACAACAATAAGGTGTAGGGGAGGGTGTTACTCCTTTCTAATGTTTGTGCCATTTATCCTTGATTCCTTCCTTATACTGAGTGTCGAGCAAAGAGGCATTAAGTACGCTTTTTTGAGTCCTTGGTATAACTCTACCAGAGATTGAACCCCAGTCTCCCGGTCTTTTGGCTAACTCTCTAACCATTATTCATATTGGCTGGTAAAAAATGAATATTAGTATCATCATCATCATATCGTGCTGGCAGCACGGATATCCCTGACCCTCTCTCGCCACTCCTCCCTATCGTTCATCGCCCTAGGCAGGTCTTCAGGACAACAACCTGTATCCTCACATAGCTGCTGAATGTACGTTCGTGCTGGTCGTCCTGCTTTTGCGCGGCCGTGTGTGGGGATCCATAAGAGTACATCTCTTATGAGTTCATCTCTGCTTCTCCAGCAATGTCCTGCATGTCTGGTTCGCCTAACTTGAATAGTTTTCGTGATAGGGGGCAGGTGGCCGTACAGTTGGTGTCTTGTGGGGTGTTGCTGCCAGGACTTGTTCAGGATTGCACGCAGCATTCTTGTGTAATTGCCATCTAGTTTCTTCTCCAGCCGTTTTGTTAGCGTCCATGTAGTGCATCCATATAGCAGTATCGATGTGACCGCTGCCTGGAAGAAACTGCGTTTCATTTTATCGGTTAGGTCTGATTTCCATATAGTCGATAGCCTATTGATAGCTGTCCATGCTTTCGTTAACCTCGTTTCGATGTCCTTTTCGGTTGATTCGACGCAGACAAATTCACGTACCTAGGAAGCAGCGTCAAATATTAGTATAATGAAGTATATATATATATATATATATAATGATAAACTATGGTATTCAAGTTCTAAACTATAAACACTTTTTGATAATTGCCCGTAGATTTTTTTCTGAATATTATACAACAAACATACATTTAATTCATATACCGTTCACCAAATTGTAATGGTCATCAGAGGAGGATATAGATACAGCGATACTAGTTCAAATCCTGGAAGATGCTACTCGCATTTCACGTACAGGAAATACTTGTTGGGGATGATACGAAACAAACGATCCTCTTTCTAGTTATGAGTAAATAGTAGGATAGACTGTGCACTTTAACTGATGTATGGCCACCGATGTTGGAGATGGAAAACTCCGTCGCCAAAGCTGTTAAAAACTCCACCTAATATGTATATCACAAGGGAAAGGCATTATAATTCACATTTGGGGATAGCAAACGATTTTCTTTTGTTGTGGCATTATTTTTTAAAAATTCTTGTTTTTATCTATAAATTTTGAGATGATAAAAAACATGCCCAAGGTTTCATTCTTGGTGAGTAAAACAGAAAAAAAAATTCTAATGAACCTCCGGAGACGTTTGACCTTTTTGCGTATTGAAATAGTCGTCAAAAAGTGATCTTCTGACGTTGAAACAAGACAGACTCAGCCGTGCCAAATTAAAGAACCTGTCAAAAATGACCTTTTCTGCACAGATGACTTTTTCCATGTTAGACGGATGAGGCATTTATCATGGAATAGGAACACAGAGCGCCTCGACATGAGTCTGAGGTTAGTGGGTTAGTTTTACAAATAAGTACTTCTGTAGAAAACTCGAGACTAAAGATTACTTGCCTTCTGCCATACTAATTAATGCATAATTTTGTGAAAAAAAATCAGTATTTCAAGAAAGCAGATCATTACTAATGATCTATATTCTACATGTTGTAGGTTTACTATGTACGTAACCTTGTGTCAGACTAATTTCATATATATATATATATATATATATATATATATGTGGTGGGTGCGTGTGTGTGCATATATATATTTTTACTAATAAAATAACAGAGAATTATGTAAAAAGTTATACATTTAATTTTAATATTTATCAATATATATATATATATATATGCACACACACGCATACACACACACATATATATATATATATATATATATATATATATATATATATATATATATGAGAGAGAGAGAGACAGATGTGAGTAAACTGGTCAACCATACTCGAGGGAAAGCAAAAAAGCTCTCTTTTCAATAGCTACTTGACTGAAGTGTAGGGGAGGGCGCTACTCCTTTTCCTAGATTGTTCCACTCACCCTTGATTCGTACCTTACAATATTGAGTTTAAGTAGGGAGGCATTGAACCCTGGTCCCTCTTCTAACAATTTCCAGTATGTCTTCATCTAATTTGGATGGTCTTCGAGATTGATGGTAGGTGACCGTACAGCTGTTATTTTGTGGGATGTTACTTTCAAGATTTGTATAATATTGCTTGTGGCATGCTTGTGCAATTACCGTCAAGCTTTTTCACTATACGCTTAGTCAACGTGAAAGTGGTGCATCCATACAGTAACATGGATACGACCTTTGGGTGGAAAAATTGGATTTTATTTTATTAGGTAGGTCTAATTTCCATATGACTGATAATCTATCGATAGTTGTCTATGCCTTCGCTAGTCGCGTATTCATTATATATATATATATATATATATATATATATATATATATAATATGGATAAGTGCGTTTGTGGGATTCTGTCTAAAGAAAAAATCTGTTGACATTCAATTTAAATATTCTCATTTGCCATCAATATCTCTCTATGAAGATTTATAGGAATTTATATATGGATATATATATATATATATATATATATATATATATATGTGTGTGTGTGTGTGTGTGTGTGTGTGTGTGTGTGTGTGTGTTTGTATGCTGTCGGGAGAATGCTGCTCATTAATATGATGATTCTTATTGGAGCAAGTTATCTTTTTTCTGAGTCTTAAAAAGCAATGAAGTCCCTTCAGAAATATCAAACCAGATGACAAGGGCAGAAATCGATTGACTTATTCCTACAGTGCACGTGTAAGAACAAGTTCCTGGGAACGTCTTCATAGGGATTTTTCGGTCGTCTTTTCGACAGAATGTCTCCCGACATCCACATTGGAAGGACATCTTGCAGTCAAACTTCCGCCAGATCTGGGATTTTCTGCCTTATTGATTCGCTTATTCACTGACCCTGAGGGTTGAAATTTATGTACACAATGATAAACATAGCTTTTATAAAGATGATTGTTAAAGTTAAATTTCCGGTGACATTTTGTTTACATTTTTGAATGATTTTGTCTCCGAATAAATTGTGACACAAAATATTTTCCTATCTTGTTTAAAGAATTGTGATCGAGGTTAATAGTAATTATAGTAAACTATTTTCAAATTTGAAGCAAAAAATGAACATGTCACTTATATTAATTGAATTATTTGCAGTCACATTGGTCCCGTGTATAATGAGACACCCTGTATACAAATACAACACTCGTAGATTGTAAATATATATATATATATATATATATATATATATATATATATATATATATATATACAAGATGTGGACTATGAGGCATACGCTACTTAATTATTTGGCTTATGACCTTAGAGACCAATATTGGTGTTTATAGGATAATATTTTTTTTTGCTTTGATATAGATAACAGTCGACAGGTAATATGGCAAGATGGTCTTTCTCATTGGAACTTAAATCAGCCACTGAATATCTCCATGCATAAACAAGAAAACAATGCACACATTATGATCTTTATGAAGACCAAACCATAGATTAAAGCAATCTCTAGAGCCATGCTACCGAAATTCGAAAATCGATGTATGATGTCTGTTAAAAAGCAAGTAAGGATGTGGCACTGAGCCATATCATTCATTGATCTGTATAAGTTGTCACTAGCAAATAGGTATGAATTGGTTTGGTTTAATTCTTTGTTAAATAGTATATCAGTATTCCCGGGTTATTCCAAAATTAAACTTGCAGAAGAATGCCAATTATACAATATAACCTTGAGCCAGGGCTAGAAAGTGGGTGGGTCATGTCATTCTAAATGTTCATCATCATTATATTGTGCTGCCAACACGGATATCGCTGACCCTCTCTCGCCACCCGTCTCTCTCGTCCATCGCTCCTGGGTGGTCTTCAAGGCTATATCCTGTATCGGCAGAGAGCTGTATATAGTTTCTAGCTGGTTGTCCTGCCTTTGCTCGTCCATTTGAAGGAGTCCACTGGAGTATATTGCTTATGAGCTCTTCCTTACTCCTCCAACAGTTTCCAACATGTCTGGTTCGTCTAACGTGGATAGTTTACGTGATGGGTGGTAAGTGGCCGTAGAGCTGCTGTTTTGTGGGAATGTTGCCTCCACGACTTGTTCAATATTGCTCGCAACATTCCTGTGTTATTGCCAAGCTTTTTCTCCATACGTTCAGTTAGCGTTCACGTAGTGCATCCATATAGCATTATTAACACGACCGCTGCTTTATCGGTCTGGTAGAACTAACTGCATACTTATGCAAAACTGAATTGTTTGAATTAGAACTGTTTGACTAAACTGAATAGCTTAAATAGTAATGGTTTTGACATTTAAATAGAGTACTTACATATAAATGCGTGTTTATGCTAAACTGAATTGCTTCAAATGGAACTGTTTTTGACATTGAAACTGTACTTACACAAAATTAAGTTGTTTAATATAGAACTTTTTTGACATTTAACTGTGTGTAAACATTCTGTACGTATAGTAAACTGAATTAGCTGAATTGGAACAGTTTGAATAAACTGAATAGCTTGGAAAAGAAATGTTTTTGACAATTAAGCTGTATACTTATGCTAAACTGGATTGCTTTAATAGAACTATTTGCATAAAATGGATTCGGCAGTAAATAACCTATAAAGGTTGATATGCCATAAATCTAACCATCCAACCTACCAACGTGAATATAATAATATATAATAACGTGACTGGATTTCAGAAACGTCTGTCAGTTTTCAAAATCAAATACGTGCGATAACAACAAAATCTTCGTTCGATTGAAAATTCGATTTAAAAAATGATCATAAGATCAGGAATTTAAAGAAATATGATAAAAAATTGTATCATTTATAAAAATACAAGCATTCTTAAAAGTACTAAAGGATGACGCAGGTGATGATTTAAAATAAAGGGGGGATGATCTTTTGCCTATCGACCATATGCATCTAAATATTTAAATTCAGCCTTCTCGGGCCTTTTTGAAAGATCAATTGAAATTTCTCACCTTCAGGGCCGAATCTAATATTACAATGATTTATAGGGAATCCCAGTAGCATAGTTACTTGCATGATGGTCTGCGATATAACTGTAAGTTAGGTCGAACTCAGGCTGAGCTAGCCCAGTCGACTTTTGCTGTAAAATATACCAACTGCATATATGCAGTGGGTTAAGATCATCCCCCAGTTAATGTTCAGTTTTTGAATTTAAACAACCCGATGGTGAGGCTCCAGTAATGGTGGAGTTTTAGGGGGTTTTTGTATCGCTTCTTTACTATTGCACGCTAGACTACTCTTGCCCGGAGTTCGAATCTCATTAGGTGCCCCATATATTCGGCTTTATGCCACTCCTAAGCAAAAAGCTTTATAAATTACTTCTCTTGCTAGGAGATATTGCACCTGAAAAGGTCCTATCTATGGGTAACATTGAACTGTTTGTCATTTAAACTGAGTACAAGCAAGTAACGTATGCTAAAAGGTCCTATCTATGGGTAACATTGAACTGTTTGTCATTTAAACTGAGTACAAGCAAGTAACGTATGCTAAATTAAATAGAAATAGAACTGCTTGATCATTTAACAGTCTTTATCTAGAAAATATGCTTACTAATTATATATTTAATATGTATGTAAAAACAAGATTTGGCATTAAGTAACAAACAACATGACATAAAATCATAACAAACCAATCCAGTTGCGCTATTAGGTACTTTTTCGTTGATGATATGTTAGTAGGGATTAGACCTTTGGCTCAATGATCAATAATATTTTCACTTTGTTTAAACTTTTCTTGGGAAATATACATAGACTCCTTATCCTGTAGACTATGTGTTAAATAGTATTGCAAGTGCTCTTCTACGAGGATCGCTTTCGCATTACGTATCCTTTGAGGTTGACATGCCATTAAACAAAGAAACCAAACCAACCAAACAACAATTTCTTGAAAGAAAAGACCACCTCAAAAGATTCGTTAAAATGTCAGTAATTCTTTGTGACTCATTTTGTGACGTTAAATTAATCTAAGTTGGTTAAGGGAGATGAAACATTATTGTTTTAAATGTGCTCCAATTATATTGGCTAAGGTTTTAATCGTTGACTAACTTTCAATGATCTGTTTAAACAAGAAACATATCTTTGAAGAGAAATGTAATATGGTAGGCATCACTTTACCACTAGTGAACCTCTCAATGACGATGTCTGTGAAATCTGTAACAGGTTCATAAAGCTCAGTCAGTTTTTAAGCGGCAAAGAGCAATGATCGGTTGGTTGACTGTGTGCTGTTTTATTGAGTGGTTACACTTTATGGCGTATCAACCAGATTAGGTTATTTAATACCAAAATCTATTTATAAATGTATATATAAAATATATATGATTTGATTTCTTTGGGTTTCATGCCATTTCGACCCTTGTTGGTTATTCCATGCCAAATCTTCGAAGTATATATATATACATATATAATAAGAGTGTTGGTCGTCAGTAAATCACTTTGTGGTTATGTGTCGAACCTAGTGCAATATAATATAGACAGTGCTCAATATCTAGGATAGAGCTATTATATGATAATAATGATAATGAATAAATATATATTTATATATATCTAATATATATTTATTTAGTATCATTATATATATATATATATTATTTGTTTGATTTCGGTTTGCTGGCATATGAACCATTGTAGGTTATTTAATGCCTAAACATATGAGTACATATATATTAAATATATAAGATCAAATAGATTTGTTTGATGTTGTAGAATTCCAACTTTTGTAGGTTATCTAATGCCAAATCCACTTTATACGTAGATATTAAGTATATATGATCTGGTGTTGTTGAATTTTATAGCATATGTTGTTATTTAATGCTTAAAATTAATTATGCGTTTATATCAACTATTAATGATTTGATTTGGTTGGGTTTGATGACATTTCAAACCTTCAAAGTTAGTCAAATCCTCTTCATACATATATATCAAAGATATAAGATTTGGTTTGGTTGGGTTTTATTGCATATCAACCATTATTGGTGATTTAATGCTAAAATGCTGATTATTCATATATATTTGGATATGATTGATTTGTAAATGGATAGTTTTTGGATAACATCATTAAACGAACCAGAACTCAGTTGTTTGCACTGTTACGTGGTCAAATATAGATATCTAACACAACTAATCTTATTCAATATCAGTCATTAGTTAGCACATGATTCAAGTATTGTAAATAATTAAATATTTCTTTTCTCTTGATAAATGGGACCCGACCAAGAACTACTACGCTTGTTCAGAGTTGACCTGAGAGTAATAGCAATGAAGGGTTACTCCACATTATTGTTTGTTTGGGTTTATAGCATATTAACCATTGTTGGTTATTAAATACCAAATCCGTTTTTATACAAATAAACGGTTCTAGATGAAAGAATAAAGTTTAGAATAAGTGCGCAGTTTGAATGTCTAAATAATTTTTAATTCAAGCTATTCAGTTTAGTCAAACAGTTCTATTTTTAACAGTTCAGTTTATCGTAAACAAAATGCCATGCAGTTTAGTCAAACAGTTCTATTTCAAACAAGTCAGTTTAGCATTAAAAAAAAACAGTTCCATCTTAAACAATTCAGTTTAGCCTTAGCAGACAGTTTAGTTCTATTTGACCCATAGATAGGACCCCATCAGTTGCTAAAACTCCGGGCC
>OY757931.1:24012452-24064952 GCA_963585895.1 Sepioteuthis lessoniana | reverse complement strand
AGTGAAATGGTTTTATACATATAAATTAAATATATAGGATATGGTTGGGTTTGGCTTTATAACATATCAGCCATTGTAGGTTATTAAATTTCAAATCCTCTTTATATATATATATATATATATATATATATATATATATATATATATATATATATATATATATACATATACTAAATACACTGGATTTGGTTTGGTTTGGCTTTATGACATATCGAAGATTGTAGGTTACGAAATATCAAATTCTTTTTATACATGTATATAGTATATATTGTAGGTTATTTAATGTCAAATCCTCTTTGTATATGAATATTAGATATATGTGATATTATGTGGTTGGGTTTTATGGTATATACAACCTTGTATGTTATTTGTTATCAAATTTTCTTTAAATGTAGATGTTAAATATATTTGATTTGGTTTGGTTTGGTTTCATGGCATATCAACGATTGTGAATATCAAATGTCAAATCCTCCAACAGCAAATATATTTAATATAAGATTTTGCTTTATTGGGTTTTATAGTATATTAACTGTTTATATAATGTCAAATCCTCTTTATATATATATATATATATATATATATATATATATATATATATATATATATATATATATGTATGATTTGTAAACATATTTTGTTGATAACGTTCTTGATAATTACAAGTATTGCTTTACAGGTACAATTTCATTTGTTCGCACACAGTTTAAATGTCAAATGGTTCTATTTAACGCATAGATTCGACCCTATTAGCTTCTACAATCCCGAGTCATAGTGGACCTGTAAGCCATGACAATGAACGTGCACTCTGCATTCCCTAAAGCTCCAGTATTACTGGAGCCTCACCATCACATTGTTTAATTTCATATGCAGGATAGTAGTTGGGGAAGTCTTACCCCTTTGCAGAAATGCAGCCGTTGTATTCTACAGTCATAGTCAATTTGGCTTTTTAGTTTTTGCTTAGCTCGCTAATTTAAAATGACATTCATATCTTTTAATTCCGAAATATTTTTCGATTCGTAAATGTTTCAATGAATCAGTACAATATTTTCAATGTGCTTCTGAATTGTTCTAAAATTGTACTTATTTTTTAACCTATTATACTTGTTTAAACCGAGCCATTAGTATTGGCAAGTGTATGCCAATAATCTGGGAGAACGGGGTTCAATCTCAGGTCGAGTCATACCAGAGACTCAAAAAATGGTACTTGATGCTGCCTTGCTGAGCACTCAGCACTATAAGGTAAGGATCAAGGGAAAAGTAGAGCAATCCAGGGAATGAAGTTGCGCCTTCCCGTACACCGAGGTGTAGTTGCTATTGAAAGGGGAGCCTACGAGTCACCGTCGACTACCCGACCAACTTTTATATTCTGATTGCAATTCATAAATAATACAAATAATTTGTAATAAGACATTTGGTTAATACTCAAAAAATGGTACTTGATGCTGCCTTGCTAACACTCAGCTTTTTAAGGTAAGAGTCAAGGGTAAAGTGGAGCAATCCAGGGAATGGAGTAGTGCCTTCCCCTACACCTCGATATATTAGAAATTGAAAAGGGAGACTTCAGGTCACCCTCGACGCAGGTCGCCAACTTCACTTACTCTTTTATATATATATATATATTCAACAGTAACGGGAATGCCTTTTAGCATGGTCTCCAAAAGCAACTCCTAAAGATAATCATCCATTCTAACTCCTTTCCGGTGCTCTCATCTCTCAAAAATAAAATAGAAGACAGCCATAACATAACTAATCTTCTTAATACTCGAACTTCTATAACCCTTTTTCAAAAAGTGATAATCTGCTGGATCTCCAGCCATATAGGAATATACAGAAATCATTAAAGGTGATTCCATAGCTAAATGTGCTCTCGATATGGAATCTAAAAAACTCGAAAATAACCTACACCGATTTGAAACCTAAAACCAGGCAAACTGTTATGAAGAAATAGCAACAACCATGGAAGGAAAATATCAATAACAAGCACAACCAACTCAAAATTCTCTTAGAAGTGAGGAAAATAGACAGTAATTAGATTGAAAGAGAATGGACCACTCTAAACTGGCTACGCATTGGCCGCTGTAAATTGATACACTATTTCATATTAAAACAGGGACCTCCATGAAATGATCATGTAAAAACTATACATATTAATAGAATGCAAAAACTTCTCTCATTCTCGAAGATCTTTCGATAATGATACAAACATAAAAGACCAGTTACAGGTTCAATCCTGACTGCCGGCAAGTAACAATACAGGAATACTTAACACTTATACTCGATTATGGCTAACGGAATCAGAACAGGAAACCCCCATGGATTCAATAAATGAAGTAGTTCGGAGCTCCGTGAAGGTTCCCGAGTTCGACAAATACATGAAGAAAGCCGGAGGACATATCGGCCGAAACGTAGTGGAAATAACAAAAAAGCTGAAGACCATAGTCCGAAGACCCTTAATGATAAAAATCATCCAGCTTCGTCTCAGAAATTTAGACAACTAATAGCATAATCAACTTTCTAAGGAAAAGTAGTTTCTTATCAAAGATACAGGTCCACGGACCTCCCTTACAATAGATAAACTCATTCCTACAATGAAAACAAACGAGCTCTGACTCGTTTAAATGTAATCTACTTACGTATAAAGAATATATAATTGATATAATATATATATATATATATATATATATATATATATATATATATATATATATATATAACAGAATTTAGTGTTAAAAAACATAAAGTTAGTTATATCCTATAAAACCCAGTCAACCAATCAGTCTTAAAGCTAATAATTAATACAGCGGTATAATAATAAATAATTACTTCTTGTTCAGCCCACTAGCCTGGATCTGTAAGACACACTAAATGAATCTATTTGGAGGAGAAAGACCCCTCTTTAAACGACTGATCTACAAATGACACAAACAATCTGATGGCAAGGCTCCAGTTCTGGAATTTTAGCGAATGTGAAATAACCTTTCTTTGCTATTGATCAAAGGTCGAATCTTACCGGAATGATAGGATCCCATCTTTGGATCAAATAAAACAGTTTGAAATTTAAATTGTGTAAAATTAAATGACTGATGCATATTTTAAATGTTAATGATACCAAGCAATACTGGGACAAATTGGATTGTATGGAAATTAATGATCTGTGTAGAAGAAAATAATTAGTGTTAATCATGGATACTCGTGACTTCTTCAATATATGCAAATAAATTACTTATATAAATAAGAATTATAAGGGCTAGATTGCAGTAACTGAAACCATCAAAGTGTGTAGAAAAAATACCATAACTAATAATGTGCCGAAAAAAAAAAAGAAGAATTAGATCAGACTCCCCCAAAAATGAAGTTACCTACAATCTCTCTGCTTAAAAATCATGCTTTATAACTGTTGTGTTCTGGTTAGTGAACACAAGTAGTAGTAATAATAAGACTAACCACGATATGTGAGGAAAATAGTTATATTTACAGGAAGGAGTATTTACAAGAGAGAGACTGTCAGTTATAAGAACATAGGGTTAGTGATAGACTAATGATATACTTCAACTATAGGAACGGCTCTTCTGGTCTGACTTGTAGGTTTATTCTCAGACTGATCTCCGCTACTGCCATATATGGCAGATGGAACAGCTAGTTATGCTGAAAAGGTACGTGATACCCAACACCTACAATCTCTCAGTTTAAAAATCCTGTTTTATAACCAATTAAGTTTTCACTAAGAAATTACTGAGCTTAGATTAAACTGTCACTTTTAACTATGTGCAAAATAATGATCGATAATGAATAGAATTATTCGTGCCTGATAGAGATACTTGAATTTAATTATATGCAAAAAAATAAAATAGAACAGGCTCAGGGTTTATAAAAAAATTATTTATAAAATGTATTTAATATTTGATATATATATATATATATAAAACGACTGATGATAATTTATGACTGCGACATTGCAACACGTGAAACCATATAACTGTGTACAAAAAAGAGGTAAGGCTCTTTTAAGAATATTATCTAAAATATGTATTAACAAATCATATATGTATTAATATGTATTATGTTATAAGAGTGCTGGCTGTTACTAAATCACTTTGTGGGTATGTGTCGAACCACACGAAAACCACACGTAAACGAAATCCTAACGGTTTTTTGTCTGTATTTTGTCGTATTTTCGATTTTCAATTCATTCCATCTCCTTAACTGCCTGATGATTGTTGTTTTGCAAAAAACCTCATGAAACCCAGGGCTGCAGAATATTTTCCATGGATTATTTATATATATATATATATATATATTGTATTAATATATATGCATAAACATGATTTGGCATTAAATGACCTAAAAACGTTGATATGCCATAAAACTAAACTAAACCAAACCATATGTATATATATATATATATATATATATATATATATATAATAACCATGTATATTTGATATATATATATATATATATATGTGTGTGTGTGTGTGTGTGTGTGTGTGTGTGTGTGTGTGTGTGAAAAAGAATTTAGTATGCCATAAACGCAAAGGGGCAAGCACATATTTCTAGGTATTTCAAGGTAATAATCAGGGAGAGGGGAAGAATAGTTGCCATCATGGAAGACAGTGTTGATGCATTGATAAAACAACTCGAAGACTACATAGAAAAAAACACGAAGGAGGACTGATTACAGCCATCAGACACGATGGACAATGGAATGACAATAACTAGGAATTAAATATGGGAAGAAAAGTAACTCTATGGGCGTTTTGAACAACTAATATACATCTCACACGAGAAAATCTTGACCTGGCTAAGAAAAGGAAACTTTAAGAGATAAACTGAATCTCTTCTAATAGAAGCACAAAACAACGCCATAAGAACCAATCATATCAATGCGAGAATTGATAAGACGCAACAAAATAGCAAATGCAGACTACGTGGTGATAGAAACGAAACGATCAGTCACATAATAAGCGAATGCTGCAAATTAGCGCTGAATGTGTATCTGATTAGACATGACTGGGTGGACAAGTCTATCCAGCAGTAAATGTTCAAGAAATTTGAATTTGACCATACCAACTAATGGCGTATGCACAACTCAACATCTGTTTCAGAGAATGGCACGCATAAACTCCTATGAAATACTGACATACAAACGAATCACCTAATCACGGACAGAAGAATAAAATAATCAACTAAAAAAGAACGTGCAAAATTATGGACTTTGCTGTCCCGGCTGACCACCGAATAAAATTGAAGTAATGTAAAAAGAAGGATAAGTATTTCGACCTTGCTAGGAAATTGACAAATTACGGAACATGAAGACGACAATTATACCAATTGTTATTGGTGCTTTTGGTACAGTCACTAAAGGATTATTAAAGGAACTGGAGGGCTTGGAAGTTGGAGGACGAGTGGATACCATTCAAACAACATCATTATTGAGAACGGCCAGAATACTGAGAAGAGTCCTGGAGATTTGAATAAACTTGCTGTCACTCAGACTCCAGTGAAATACCATCTGCTAAATCTGGAGTAAATACTAGGGTAAGTTATGAATTCTTGTGTTATTCCATATATGAAATAAGATATCACCACCACTGGTCTTCTTCAAGAAGGCTTCAGCACGTTCTTTGCAATATTATTTGGTAAGGTATGAACCCTATTATACCTCCACGCATGGGCTAGATAACAATACTGCTGTTCTTTAATAAGTAATTTTCAATCAGAGCTATTTTAAACAGAGATGGCACCCAAACATATACTACCACTTATGATCAGATTGGACCACAGGATAAAGGCAAGAAAAAAGTACTACACATTCAATCGGATGGAATTTAGTTTAATGCCCAGAGCACTATCATATTAGAGAAAAGTAAGTATTCTTAGCAAAACTATTTTACTAAGAGTTTCATGATTTTAAGTCGTGTAATTCAATATTGATGATTCTATTTAATGAAAGTGATAATAATTTGTTTAGATATACAATTTCATACATTACTAACAAACATGAATAATTTTAAACAAATTTATTTAACAGATACATGGGAAGCTGAATATTTCCACTATTCTGGGTCAAAGTGAATCTAGGAGTAATGGTAATAGAGGAATAATTGACAATGCTCAGTGCTTCAAGACAGGTGCCCCACCATCAAATGCAGTTTCGCAGCATACCCATAACTGTTATATTTTCATCATGCAACGTGTAAAAGCACGTGCGAGACCCTGTCCTCATCAGCCGCCAACCAGGGGTGATAACACAGTTTCACAGCATACCCAGAACTCTATGATATTTAAAGAAATACAGAGAAAACATTTGTTTTAATAAACTCTATAGAAGCAGATATGTTTCATTTAAAGAGCTATTTTACCCAATGTAAAGCAGGGTAAGTAACTGATCAAATGACTGTTTTAACGTAATTTTATATTGACATTTTTGTTGTTTCATAAGATTTTGTGTCCGGTATTATTGCATCAGTTATTCTACTCCAGTAAAGAAAAATACGCAAATAGATCATTTTGACCCATAGATTAGACCTGGAATGCAAAAAAAAAAAAAAAAAATGAAAGGATAAACACACTTCCTAGTTCTCAAGAACTGGATCCTGACCACTTCCTCACCGGACTGATGCTGTAGAATACACAGGCAGGATCTTTGCAGTGTTGTAAGACTTCGCTTCACACCGAGTGTCCTGATTGACTTTAAACAATCTAATAGCGAAGATCCAGCCTTGGATATTTGGGGAATGCGGAGTATCCCTTCATTGACATGGCTTCTATGTCTCCTCTGACCCGGAGTGGTAGCACTTGATAGGGTCCCATCTTTTTGGTCAAAAAGATCAAACTGTGTGCAAAAAATTACTGATGTTAATTTGTGACTGCTACATTGCAACACTTGAAACCATATAACTGTACAGAAAAGAGCTCAGGCTCTTTTTAAGAATATTATCTCAAAAATGAAAATTATCTGAAAAAAAAAAAAAAAAAAAAAAAAAAAAAAGGAGGTGGCCCGTGGTGTAATGGTTATTGTTTTAGGAAATGGACACGGCGACACGAGTTCAAATTCTGGATTAGACTGATTGCATGTTCACATAGCACTAATACCCTTGGGAAAGGTATGAATCCAATTGTTCTCCCTCCAGCTATGGGTAAATAGTAGGACAGACCGGGGTCTTCAGCCTTGGCGAGGAAACTACTCTAGGAGAAGGAAAACTCTGAATTCAAACTTGTTAAATTCCGCAAAAAAAATGACCTTGTGTCATGTCCTGCCCGAGCGGAGGGGTTGGTAAATAGGATTATCTAAAAAGTGTATTAACAAATCATATATGTATTAATATATATCATGTTATAAGAGTGTTGGCTGTCACTAAATCACTTTGTGGGTATGTGTCGAACCAAGTGCAATATAATACGGAGAGTGCAAAACACATACACCCATACGCATACACCCACATATACTCACACACTTACAACCACACGAAAACGAAATCGGAACGGTTTTTTGTCTGTATTTTGTCGTATTTTCGATTTTCAATTCATTCCATCTCTTTAATTGCCTGATGATTATTGTTTTGCAAAAAACTTCATAAAACCCAGGGTTGCAGAATATTTTCCATGTATTGAATATATATATATATATATATATATTATTATTATTATTATTATTATTACATTGTATTAATATATATGCTTAAACAGGATTTGGCATTAAACGACCTAAAAAGGTTGATCCTATTTACCAACCCCTCCGCTCGGGCAGGATATGACACAAGGTCAATTTAAAAGCGGAGTTTAACAGGTTTGAATTCAGAGTTTTCCTTCTCCTAGACTAGTTGCCTCACCAAGGCTGAAGAACCTAGTCTGTCCTACTATTTACCCATAGCTGGAGGGAGAATAATTGGATTCATACCTTTCCCAAGGGTATTAGTGCTATGTGAAATGCAATCAGTCTCGTCCAGGATTTGAACTCGTGTCGCCGTGTTCATTTCCTACGACGATAACAATTACACCACGGGCACCTCCCTGAAAAGGTTGATATGCCGTAAAACTAAACTAAACCAAACCAAAACAATGAGAACACAATTTTCGAGGTCTTGCCCCTCTGCAAGGGATACAATGAAAGTATTTTATGCCCTGGCGAATAGACAATGTAACTTAATAAGTTGGTCAAGATACACTTTTAACGCATATCGGGTTGATAAAAATCAAGTAATATCTTTAAATCCTTATCAAGTGAAAGTGTTTGCTCAAAGCATGGACTATCGTATACTGAAAAATTTCAAGCATAAAATTTATTTTGTTTTTTTCTTCTCAAAAATGCCATGTGTATAACCTGCACTGAGATTTTTTTTTCACTTTAAATTGGAAAAGATTTTTCTTTTCACCTTTTGCTAAAAATTTACCAAAAATATGTGCTGAAAATGTTGTTTATTTTCTTCAATATTCAGTTTTAGAATCGATAAGCAAACTAAGCAAATTTTACCAAATATCTAAAAAAAAAAATATTTACTGTTATGACAGCTGTCATATGAAAAAAAAAAATGAATAGAATTAGTTAAAACTAAACTTCTTCAATGCCATATAAGGACAAAAACTAAGCAAATATTTTAGTCAAATCTATATCACAAAAAGATAGTTTTTGTATATGTATGTTTTGGTGAAACAACAGAGTGATAATTTTCTTAGAAGAATTTCACTTTAAAAAAATTGTGTATTAAAGCAAATTTCATTCATGATATCTATCACATACGGTCTTTGTCGCACTCACTTTTCTAATAATCTCTTCTTTTTTATATCAACCTATTTTTTTAGTTTGTTTTGTTGTGGTTAAATGGAATATAAACTTTTTTGGTTTATTTAATGCCGCATCCATCTTTCTCGAAAAAAAGTAGTGGCACTGATAGCTGATAGGATAAGGGGGTTCATACATTTTCCAAGGGTATTTGTCAGAAAGGGAAAGTAATAGCGCGACTGGAATTCAAACTTGTTTACTAAGATTACGCAGATCAGTACTTTATTTTTTCTCTGGAATATCAGTTCCCCATGAAGCAAGTTTCGTCTCTTCATAGTGTACCATAGGATCAAAGTGTTGTGTTTTAAAGAAAGGAGTCCGCCGAAAAAGAAATACTCAAACTCGAAATTTAAAGGAGAAAAATAGCAGTCGTTTTTTATTCACTTGCACTTCAATAGTTGCAGCTCGAAAAGTTCGTTTCGTTATGTTCTTCCACTCTCTTCTTGGTGGCAACGGCGGGTGTCGGTGATAGCCGGCTATTGACACGCTCCTGACAGTTGGGTCGTAACAGGCAGGGTAGAACGGGTTTGTGTCTCCTGAACCTTTGACGCACCTGTTTTGAAACCTGCCTTCAACTCTGCCAAAATCTCCTGACTTGTTTTCTTATATAGTGATTTTGAAGAACAAATCGAAGATCTCAGAATGTTCAATATCACCAGTGAAACTGTCGTAAAACACGTGATAATTCATGTGTGATTATTTTAAAATCTAACTTATTATTCTGCCCGAATGCGCTAGGTTCGTGACATTTTCACTGACTGACAACAGCCGATGCACTCGCGTGCTCTCTACGACAGCGCCCGTCTGTAATATTACAACAGCAGGAAACATGTTTCGGAGGAGAGCAAAGTTCTCTTAAACGTGGAACCTATATAACCTGGGGTTGTGCCTGAACCGAGCCGAATATAAGGAGGAACGGTTTTAGAACATCCACCTCGTGTTTTTTCATTCATATTTTGTTTACTCTTGAGCAACGACACTATCAAAGCCACAAACTCAATATAACATGCTAGATAACCCACAAAGAGACACAGGACTTTGAAGTACATAATCTGTTAGTTTTTATACCGGTTTCATGTTGTCTTTATACGACAATCATCAGGTAGAAAAGCTACCTCTACCTGATGATTGTCGTATAAAGACGGCATGAAACCATTAACCGCAGATAGACCTCCATGCTATTATATATATATATATATATATATATATATATATATATATATATGAAGACTTATAAATATGTATTTATTATTATTATACTAACTATTTCACAGATATTAAAGGCCCTTAAAATTATACAGCATTTGGTTTACCTCACAAACACCATATGAAATAGTGACAGCCATATGTTGCTGTAATTATATATATATATATATATATATATATATATATATATATATATATATATATATATATATATATATACTGACATTAACCGTCTTATTCAGAAATTAAACTTGGCTCACTGATTCCAGTTTTCTTTACAATAACTTCTAAATAAAAAAAAAATGGTATAATTTTTCATATTATCACTATTTCTCTCTTCCTTATTCTTTTTAATCATAATACACACAAACATACTCCCTTACCCACCCACACAAATACAAGGATATATATATATATATATATATATATATATATATATATATGTGTGTGTGTGTCTGTCTGTCTGTCTGTCTGTGTGTGTGTGTGTGTGTGTGTGATAATAAATAAATAAATGAATAGTAATAATAAGTTTTTATATCGGTTTCATGTCGTCTTTATACGACAATCACAAGGCAGAAAAGCTATCTCTGCCCGATGATTGTCGTATAAAGACGACATGAAACCATCAGCCGCAGATAAGCAGCCATGCTATTTTCTATATATGAAGACTAATAAATATTTATTAATCATTATCATAATAACTCTAACACACATATTCTTAAAATTATACACCATTTGGTCTACCTCAAAGCTACCAAGTGAGATAGCGACATAGATATATTGCTGTAATTATATATATATATATATATATATATATATATATATATATATATATACTGACATTAACCAACCTTGGTCCTGTCTACACTATCCGAACTTAAATCTGACGTGTGAAGTTCCAGTGACACTGGAGCTGTGGAGAATGCAGAATGCCTCTTCATTGCCATCGCTCCCACGTCCACTCTGCCCCGGAGTGGTAGCACCTGATAGGATCTAATGTATGTGTCATATAAAAATCATAGAACTGATACTAAATGTAATTTTTTGAATAAGAACTGTATAACTAAACTGAATAGCTCGAAATAGAATTTTTTTTTGGTAGTAAACTGTGTACTTATGCTAAATTTAATTGTTTGAAATGCATCTGGTTGTTTGAATGAATAGATTTTGCATTGAATAACCTACAGAGGTTGATATGCCATAAAACCCAAACAACAAACAATCGGGCCGATCTTTCCTCGTTATTAAACACTCATCATTTGTATATATATATATATATATATATATATATATATATATATATATATATATATATATATATATATATATATATCCTGTGTTAAAAATACGAAAGTAAAAGTCCGCTCGCCGGATAGAGAGACACGGACTACTTTCAAATTTTTAGCAGGTGTGGTGCAGCAAGGAGACACGTTAGCCTTATACCAATTTATCATCTGCCTAGACTACTTGCTTAGAACGTCTATTGATTTAATGAAAGAAAATGGTTTTAAGCTTGCTAAGGAAAGAAGCAAATGATACTCCCCACAAACAATTACGGACGTTGATTACACCGATGATATAGCGCTTCTGGCAAGTACACCCACTCAAACCAAAACCCGGGTACCTAGTCTGGAACAATCAGCTTGTGGAATAGGCCTCCATGTCAACGCAGACAAGACGGAATATTTGTGCTTTAATCAACGAGACAGCATCTCCACACTAAAGGGTGGGCGTTTGAAACTAGTGGACAAGTTCACCTACCTAGGAAGCAGTGTTTCATCAACCGAGAAAGACATCAACACGCGACTAACAAAGTAATGGACTGCTATCGATAGACTATCGGTCATATGTAAGTCAGAGCTAACTGATGAAATAAAACGATTTTTTTTCCATGAAATGGTCTTGTCGATACAGCTATATGGATGCGCTACATGGATACTAACTAAACCTATGGAGAAAAAGCTTGACGGCAATTACACAAGAATACTGTTACCCAGCTGGCTGGGACATTAGAATACAACGATCTTCTCTGTAGAGGGGCAACCCCAACCCAACGGGTGTCCAATATATGAAACTAAAAAATCTAATGTTGAGCTCCCAGTAATAAAGGAGCTTTGGGGAATGCGGGGTACCGCTTTATTTCTATCGATCCCAGGTACACTCTGGTCCGGAGTGGTACCACCTAATAGGGCCCAATCTATGTGTTAAATTGAACTAATCTGTGAACTTATGCTAAATAGAACTGCTTGAAATAGAACTGTTTTTGACATTGAAACTCTTTTTACGCTTATAGGATTTTTAAAAAATTAGAACTGTTTGACTAAACAGAATAGTTTGAAATAGAAATCTTTTGACAAATAAAATGTGCACTCATGCTAAACTGAATTGTTTGAAATAGAACTGATTATTCGTATAAAAAGGGAGTTGGCATTAAATATGCCATAAAACCCAAACAACCAACCAACCAGCAAGAATGCTGCGAGCAATACTGAACAAGTTCTGGAGGCAACACTCTTCAAAACAGCAGTTGTACGGCTACCTACCACCCATTTCGTAAACTATCCAAGTTAGACTTACCAGATATGCGAGACACTGCTGGTGAAGTAAAGACGAACAAATGGGATATACTTCGGTGGACCCCTTCTCATGGATGAGCAAAGGCTGGACAACCAGGTAGAACCTATATACAACAGCTCTGTACCGACACAGGATATAGCCTTGAAAACCTTCTGAGAGCATTAGAAGACAGAGAAAGCTGACGAGAGTGGCTCAGAGAGATCCGTGCTGGAAGCGTGATATCGTGAACATATGTATATGTCCTAAAATCATAAAGGTGAATGGTTAATGAAAAACGGTGTTTAATCTTTACAATTCAATTATCTTTAAATTATCCTTCGAAACAAGAGAAAACTGTAATGACGAAGGATTTCAAAAGGATTTGTTTTCAAGACCTATCTAAGATTTGATCGATAGTTTTGTAAAAACTTTTTTAAAAAGTCTCTCTTCGTTTCGTGTTGATAATTCTGTATTTTTCTAAGTTTTAATTCAGTTTTCTTTTTTATCTATGAGTTATAATTCAATATTTCTCTGAGTTTTTATAGTGCCCAGTTGGCTGGGGCTGTAGAATACACCGACTGCTTCTCTGCAGAGTGGTAAGACCCCACTTTCAACGAGTGTCCTTGATATGACACTAAACAATCTGATGTTGAGGTTACAGTGATACTGGGATTTTGGGGAATGCGGTGCACCCCTTCATTGCCATTGCTCCCAGGTCCACTCTGGCTCGGCGTGGTAGCACCTGATAGGGCCCTATCTATGGGTTAATTGAACTAATGGCATACTTATGCTAAACTGAATTGTTTGACTTACTGTGAGTAAACAAAATCTGCACTTAATTAGCTGAATTAGAACTGTTTGACGAAGCTGAATTTTTTTAAATTGAACTATTTGTATAATAATGGATTTGGCATTAAATAACCTAAAAAGTTGAAATACCATAAAACCCAAACAACCAACCAACATACTAACCAACCAAAGTGAACGTAATAACGCCATTACAGTGCAGAGACAAGTGTCAATCAAGAAAGATGATTGACGTGAATAGTAAGAGAGAGAGAGAATGAGAGAGGGAGGAAGGGTGTGTGTGTGTGTGTGTGTGTGTGTGTGTGTGTGTCAGAGAAGTCTTTCTTCTCATTATGACTGGATGATGATGAAGGTATGTACTCAAATAAGAAACGACTTCGTGCGGGGAATGACCTCTGATTTTTTTTGCTTCAAAATTATGTTTTTATATTCTATTGCATGTAATGAACAGACTCTATCGATTGGGCTATGCCTGCCAAAAAAAAAAAAATATATTTCTTCAAATACAATCAAAATACTGTAAAATTATTAAGGGCGCCCAGTTTAAAAATAAAAACGTACCAGCAGGGAATCGACAACGAGTTCTGATTGGCAGAAGAAACTACAGTGAAAACGCCGTAAGAACAAAAGGCGTTGAATAAAAAAGAGGAAAGAGTTAATTGGTACTTGGACGCGACGAGATGACAGTCAGTTGAAGACCTGATACGGCAATGAGAAGACAGCCGAATGTTGCAGCCCCCTTTTTGGAATAAGCTCCGATAAGGGGTCTCACACCAGACGCACATCCGAGGAGACAAAAACCAACGAACAAGCATGCTAGGACTACAACAAAAAACCAGAGAGAAAATTCAAGGTCTATCTCTGCTCTCTTCCTCCTCACGACATTTTGTGTCTCTTTGGCTAGCTGACGCGGTTGACTCAGTGTTCTTACTTTGTTTTGCTCTTCCCCACGACTATTTAAAAATGTAGTAGCGAATAAAGTTTTTGTTAGTGAACCAGGCCAGGGTTTTTGTGGATTCGTGACTTTTTCACACCGGTGAGGTTACAACTAACACTTAACGCGTACTGCTATACGAATAAACCCGTTCACCACTCGGTGGTACAAATGGCTAAGCACAGAAGTTGTAGTAAAAATGTATTTTGGGACCGGACCAGCACGAACTTCCATTTGAACACCGTAGCGATCTAAGCGTCTATTTGTGCTGTGTAATGTTTTAACCGTATATAGAGTGTGTAACGGTATAACGTCTCCTAGCGTGCAGTAACATTAAAAACTTCTATATGTGACCCGTACTTGTGAAATAATTGTTTTAAAAACGTTGGCTATCGTACACTTGAGTCGGTATACTTTCCTGTTGGTTAGACTTGCAAATACGTATATTAAGGCTTTTGGTTAAGAAAATAAAGGTTTCAGTAAATTTTAATATGTATAATAGGTGTACATATAATTTTCACTGGTGTTAAAAACAGTAAAATATGATAGGGAAAAAACGGAATCATTTCAGTTGATATCCTTTGTTGAGGTTGAGTCTATCATATTTACCAACCTCTCGGCTCGCACAGGATACGACACAAGGTCAAGTTTTAAGCGGAGTTTAACAGGTTTGAATTCAGAGTTTTCCTTCTCCTAGACTAGTTGCCTAACCAAGGCTGAAGAACCTAGTCTGCCCTACTATTTACCCATAGCTGGAGGGAGAATATTTGGATTCCTACCTTTCCCAAGGGTATTTGTGCTATGTGAAATGCAATCAGTCAGGTCCAGGATTTGAACTCGTGTCACTGTGTACACATCCTGCGACGATAACCATTACACCAGGTTGAGTCTATGCATAGACACATTGGATCGAAGCTCCGGCAAGGTTACCCCGAGGATTAAAGTAAGCTTCAGCGTTACAAAAACATATCTCATACAATGAACAATTTCTTGTTTTTGTGTTGAAATATTATTCGTAAGATGTTTATTTCTCTGATAAAATATATATACACACAGACACAGACACACACACATATAGATAGATATATAGATAGATAGGGAGAGAGAGAGAGAGAGAGAGAGGTGTTGGAGAAGAGTTTTCCAATAAACATACTCGTTTATAAACACACTCATATATATAAAGAGATTGTATGTGTGTGTGCGTGAGGGAGAGAGAGAGAGAGAGAGAGAGAGAGAAAGAGAGAGAAAGAGAGAATTTACATTATATATATATATATATATATATATATATATATATATATATATATATATGGTCTAATTTGTCAAAACACAAATAAATTAGCATTGTAAAACAATTCAATTAAATTCGTACAAAACAATAAAACTATGTGAGCTGTTCAAATACTATTTTCTGCTTTCAGATCTCCCTTCTACTTTCAACTACCTATCTCTCTATCTATCTATCTGTTTCGTCCCCCCTCTCTCTCTACACACACACACACACACACATATATATATATATATATATATATATATATATATATATATATCCCAGTCTCTATCTTTGTCTTTTTCTCTTCATTCTCTCTCTAATGCAGTCTCTCTTAACGCATACGTCCTCTTTATTTCTCTCATATACACAAACTCATCATTATATATACACACAGTGTATATATCACTTTAATAACATTTTCTAATTTTCTTTTTGTTTTCTTTCTTTCTTTCATAAACATACACCAATGTCTCTTACACACGCATCCCCACATTTATCCACACACATACACTCACACGAATACTCTACTCTTTCTCTCTTCCAATCAGTGTGTAACAAAGAAGTAACCGTGCATTGACGAAGCCGGCGGTAGAGATGTTAAGCTCCCGTTAATATATATATATATATATATATATATATATATATATATATATATATATGTGTGTGTGTGTGTGTGTGTGTGTGTGTGTGTGCGTGTGTCTGTGTGTGTGTGTGTATCTATGTCTGCACACCTGCACACACACACACACACGGAGGCACACATATACACACACATGCACACACACACACACACACACACACACACACATATATATATATATATATATATATATATATATATATATATATATATTACGTCATTTCTTCCGTAAGTTTCTTTGTTCAGAATTGACCCTTGCTATTAGCTCAAAGCATCTGTTAATTCGCATCGTCTACCCCACTACCAGACAAAGTCTTTACTATGTTCAGGCTGCGGACTTCCGCCTGGGCCAGTGTCTGCTACTTTCTTGTCTCGCTTTGGTTAGACAAGTCGGGTCGATTCAAACGAGTCACGTAACCTTTTGCTTGATCATCGATTATCGATAAGTCCTTTAATCGGGGAGATCAAAATCGGTTACATAATGCTTGAAGACAAAACCTCCACACTCATCTTCGCCTGATGACTCTCCTGTTTCTCTTCGTGGATGCTTTTTTTTAAAAATGAGTCATTGTCTATCCTTATTTTTAATAGTATTTTCATCTCAAGTTGTTTCTTAAAGTTGTTTTTGTTATTACTATTTTTTTGTCAATTACTTGGTCGTTTGTCTACAACCTGTGAGGTACTGTGCTAATCTAAAAACTGTAATGAGGAAGAAAGCCTTGTTGAGAATCGACCTTACATCAGCTTTTGCCTCGAGGGAACATGGGTCAACTCACTAGACATTCGAACTGCTGATTTAAAAAGAGTTCTTCCAGAAGATTTTGTGTAGTGTTGTCCCTTAGTAATTCTCTCCCAATAATGATGATCCTATTTACCCAACCCCTCCGCTCGGGCAGAATATGACACAAGGTCAATTTTTTAAGCGGAGTTTAACAGGTTTGAATTCAGAGTTTTCCTTCTCCTAGACTAGTTGCCTCGCCAAGGCTGAAGAACCTAGTCTGTCCTACTATTTATCCATAGCTGGAGGGAGAATAATTGGATTCATACCTTTCCCAAGGGTATTAGTGCTATGTGAAATGCGATGAGTCTTGTCCAGGAATTGAACTCGTATCGCCGTGTCCATATCCTGTGACGATAACCACTACACCACGGGCACCTCCCAATAATGATGATAAACTAACCATCTAGTAGATGAGAGAAAACACAAACGCACAGCCCGTATCAAGTACATTTTATTTTATCTCTATAATCACTATCTTCATTTTATGTCGCTGGTGAAATTCGTGGTAATATGTGAAAATGGATATCAGATTGAATATTTGGGATAATGAGGTCTTTCTTTCTTGAAGTAGAACCAGCACTTTTTGGACACTCGGATGAGTAACCAAAGCGAGATAAGAAAGTAGCAGACACTGGCCCAGGCGGAAGTCCGCAGCCTGAACATAGTAGAGACTTTGTCTGGTAGTGAGATAGAGGATGCGAATTAACAGATGCTTTGAACTAATAGCAAGGGTCAATTCTGAACAAAGAAACTTACGGAATAAATGACGTAATATATATATATATATATGTGTGTGTGTATGTGTGTGTGTGTGTGCGCGTGTGCCACTGTGTGTGTGTGTGTGTGTGTGTGTGTGTGTGTGACTGTATCTGTGTGCAGGCGCGCGTGCACGCACACACACACACACACACATATATATATATTAACGTGAGCTTAACATCTCTACTGGCGGCTTCGTCAATGCATGGATACTTCTTTGGTACTAACTGATTGGAAGAATGAAAGTACAGAGTATGCGTTTGAGTGTATGTGTGTGAATGAATGTGTGTGTGCGTGTGTAAGAGACATGGGTGTATGTTTATGAGAGAAAGAAATAAAGAAAATAAAAAGAAAATTAGAAAATGTGATCAAAGTGATATATAATGTGTGTGTATATATAAGACCGAGGGCGGAGAGATCCAGCTTCTTTTACTGGGGTTCCCAGAAACCTAGATCCCGATTCCCGAAATTACTGGTCTGGTATTTCGACCACTTTAATGGATAATCGAGAGTGATGATTTCAGAAATGTTTTGTCAATTGCAGCATTTACGCTGAAATGAGAGATAAAACGTATTTTCTTACATTTAGCCGACCGAAAAAAGGTTTGGGCATTTGTGAACACATTTTTATTCTCGCAGCTGGTTTAAAGAAAAGAAAACACCCGCGACCACTTCAGCGGGGGGATCGCATTGGCGTAATGGTTAAACGTGCTGAAAAGCAGCTTCGACCGAAGCAAATTCGAACTCCGCCGCCGTTATTACATTCTTTGACCCAGTACCTTGGTAAATATGTGAACCCTCTCAACAATCAATGCCAATGGCATCCTCGTAGAAGAATCCATATCTGGGAAATAAGAGGGCCTTTTTTTTTTTCCAACGGGTATGTGTGTATGTGTGTTTTTATTTATGTGAGGGTTTTATCTTGCGCACGCGTGCGTGTGTGTGTGTGTGTGTGTGTGCGTGGTAATTTACTAAGCTTTTTGCTTAGATGTGAAACAAGGCCATATGAAAGGGGCACCCAATGAGACTCAAACTCACACGTGTAGGTTTGCTAGTCGAGCTTGCTAAACATTACACCACTAGAGGCTCCTTCGCACGCGGGCGCGCCGGCGCTTGTATGTTATTATAGTAGCATGAAAACCAAAGAGCCATTGATCTTTGTTTTTTAGATCAAATGTTGATGATCTTTAATTACATACTTTTGGAGCTGTTCCTCTTATGCTATTAGAACGGAGGCAAGTGACTTGCCGTTCTCAAACGTGGAGCGAAAGTATGTGAAGCCAGAAGAAAAGCAGCAACTGAGCTACGCCGGAAATTTAGAAAAGGCACAACTACAATATCACCCATTGCCGCCACCATTCCTTCTTCTCACTGCCAGAGACTCTTCATCGCGCTGATTGGTATCACGAGCAATCTGAGCACCTACGGATGCCGTCCACAATCATAAGGTTGATCAGATGCTCCTCATCGATTACGATGGACAAAGAAGAAGAATCAGTCATTGTTTGGGTTTTCAAATCGTCACAAGAAATGAGTTGAGTAACTCACATGTCGAATCACCAGAGACCCATACAAAAATGAAATATTCTTGTTGATTTTTAATATTGTGTATACTCTTTAAATATACTTACGGCACACACAAGAATAGAATGATATAAAAATTAGGAATCTTTGCATAATTTAATAAATTTTCAATCAAGTAGTATGAGTATTAGTCCTATAAAACTATCACTTGATTTATTTGTTTTAAGGCATATCAACACATAATGGACTATCTGAAGCCAAAATTTTATAAATTTCTTATTTTGATGTTCTGTTTCTTTTATTTGAATACAATTTTAATCGTTTAAATCATTTATTTGCTTACAATGATATATCAATTATTCTTCTGAAAAATTAATAATTTATAAAAAAATATATGGTTTATTATTTTGCTAATTAGAGTTTTTTCTCATCAGCTAATGCAGATTATTTTTCACTGGAGTTTGAGTGACAGCAAGTCTCCTCAAGTCTTCAGGACTCGTCTCAGGATTCTGGCCGTTCTCAGCAATGCTGTTGTTTGGATAGTCTCTACCCGTCCGACAACTTCCAAGTCCACCAGGCATTTTAGTTATTGTGCCTTAGGCACCAATCAAAATTGTCACAATCGTTACTTTCATGTTCCACAGCTTTTTAAATTCTCTAGCAAGGTCGAGATACTTATCCTTCTTTTCACTTTCCTTCAGATTTATTCTGTGGTCCGCCGGGACAGCAAAGGTGACAATTTTGCAGATTCTCTTTTTTTTATTGATTATTATGAGGTCTGGTCTTCTTGCCGGGATTAGATGATCCAATAATAATAATAATAATAATGAACTTGCAGAATGGTAGACTTGGCTGTACTGGCTGACCACAGAGTAAAATTGAAGGAAAGTAATGTGAATGATAAGTACATGGAACTTACCAGCGAATTGAAAAAAAAAAAACTGTGGAATATGAAAGTGACGACTATACCAATTGTAATTGGTGCTCTTGCTATAGTCACCAAAGGACTGATACAAGTACTGAAGGGGTTGAAAATAAGAAAACGATTTGAGACGATCCAAACTACTGTATTATTGAGATCGGTCCAAATACTGAGAAGAGTCCTGTAGACTTGAGGAGACATGTAGTCACTCGAACTCTTGTGAAAGACCATCAGCTAAGGCTGATGTGAAATACAAATGGTATATGCACAACCCAGCCCCTGTCGTAGAAAATGACACACATAAACTCCTATGGGACATTTACATACACACGGATCACTTAATCTCGGCAAGAAGACCAGACCTTATAATAATTACCAAAAAAAAAAAAAAGAGAATTTGTAAAATAGTCGACTTTGCTGCCCTGGCTGACCACAGAATAAAACTGAAAGAATGTGAAAAAAAGGATAAGTATCTCGACCTTGCTAGAGAATTGAAAAAGCTGTGGAACATGAAAGTGACAATTGTACCAATTGGAATTGGTGCGTTAGGCACAATAATTAAGGATTATTAAAAGGCCTGGAGGACTTGGAAGTTGGCAGATGAGTAAAGACTATCCAAATGACAGCATTACTGAGAACGGCCAGAATACTGAGAAGAGTCCTGGATACTTGGGGAGACTTGCTGTCACCCAAACTCCAGTGAAAAACCATCTGCTAATTCTGAAGTGAAGAAGAAGAATTAATTAATCCAGTTTTTTTTATTATGGTGAATCTCTATGACAGCAACGTCAAAATTGCCTAAAAATATGACGTGGAATTCTGGGTAAAAAGAGAAAAGTACAAAATACCTGTCTTGTACATGATAAATACCTTATATATAATAGATGCCTTTTACATGAAAGATGTCTTATACATGGTAGATGCCTGGTACATAATAGATGCATTTTAAATAATGGATCCTTAAAATGAGTGCAAAACTAAGCATGACTGGGTGGGAAAGATAATATACTGGGAATTGTTCAAGGAGTTGAGTTTTGACTATACTGCCAAATGGTATATGCATAAACAAGAATCCGTGTCAGAAAATAAGATGCATGAATTTCTCTCAGATTTTGAGATACCAATGGAACACCTAATTCCTGCAAGAAAATCCAACCAAATCTTAATTGACAAAAAAAACAAAGAAAGATATAACTTGCTGCCAAGTTGATTTTGCTTTTCTGGCAGACCATGAATCGAATATCAATGAAAGTAAAACTATACTCAAATCATGGATCTTGTCGGTGAATTAAAAAGAAGCGGTAGAACATAAGGGTGACGGTGATACCATTTGTAGTTGGTGAACCAGGAACAGTACTAAAATACTTGGAAGAAAGATTTGATGAATTGGAAATCGAGACCGCGTAGACTACAGCATTGTTTTGATCGCCCTGAATTCTGAGACATGCTGTTACTAAGAGGCCAGCGAAAGACAATCTGCTCACGGTTGTGGGAAAAAATTGCAAGGAGTGTAATAATTTGACCATAAGAACAAATGGCATATGCACAAAATAGAATATTTCAAGAAAACGAGATTTATATATTTCTCTTTGATTTGAAATAAAAATAGACAAATTCATAAAATGTAAGATCATCTTCCTGTAAGGAGTAAAGGAATACAAAGAAAAAACCATTTGGCTGCAAGGTTTAGGTTTTAATGAACGAGAAAAAATATGGAAACAATTTGATCCAAACAAGAAAATCTAACAATTGCATTGATTGACTAAAAACCCTTTTGAAAGGGCATCATCATAAACGGATTCTAAAAGTTGTTTTTTTTTTTAAAAACAAATCCCCATGTATAATACCATTCGTAAAATACAATTAGGAAAAGTGACGCACTTAACACAGATTAAACCATGTAAAAGGCATGTTTAAAATGAATAATATGAACATGAAGAATGGAAACTTCCTAAGAGACTCCTCTTCTTTTTTTATAGCTCCATTGATCTTAAAAACACAAACTATAAATCTTCAATTAAAAACTAAACCATCTATTCTTAGTGGACGATTTAAAGTTTCATTCCAAAAAATGATTACAATTGAGGCCGACAAAAATATCCAGAGATGACACGAGGATTACATTGGGTTTCAACAAGTGAGCGAACGTAATGTATAAAGACTCGCTAGAAGAGTTTAAAACATCACTCTAGATTTTAGAAGGACTCGATTGAAAAGTTTAAAACATCACTCTAGATTTTACGACTCGATAGAAAAGTTTAAAATATCATTCAAGATTTTAGAAGGATTCGATTGAAAAGTTTAAAACATCTCTCTAGATTTTAGAATCATTCAATTGAAAAGTTTAAAATATCACTTTAGATTTTTGAAGGACTCGCTAGAAAATTTTAAAACATCACTCTAGATTTTAGAAGGACTCGATTGAAAAGTTTAAAATATCACTCTAGATTTAAACCTGGAAATTATATATTAAGAACATCATAAATTAAAAATAAATATTTAACGGAATTGATTGCAAAATGTAAAGTTATTGCTATTTAGTCACTGGTAATTCCAGTGGTGACCAACAGTTTTAATATAAAATTCTGGACAATGCTGAAATAAAAAAGGGTTGAATCCAAGGTCAAGAAATAAATAACCAGCCACATGATGTATGTGCTTAGACGTGGCACAAGGCCATATGAAAGGGGCACCCAATGAGACTCGAACTCACTCGTGTTGGATTACTAGTCGAGCTTGCTAACCATTACACCATCAGAGGCGCCTGGGGGACAGATTTGTAATGTATAGCAGCACAGGACAAGAGTCTACAAAGTCGTAACAATTAGACCAAATTTATAAAGAATGATGGTTTCTTTGTTTAATGGTATATCAACCTTTGGAGGTTATTTAATGCCGAAGCCATTCTCCTAGAAGAACTGTAACGGTACTATTTAACCTATAACTGGGAGGATAAGGGGGTTCATACCTTTCCCAAGGGTATTTGCCCGAAAGTGAACGTAATGGCACGACTGGAGTATGAACTCGCTTACGACGTATCTGCAGTCCATCGCTTTAAGCATTACATCACAAGGACACCCTCTTTAAAGACTGAATCAAACACATTATTTTAACACTAGTTATTCTATTCAATGTTATTCATTCGTTTGAATAGAGTAAAATGGTTTTAAGTTTTGCTATCTAATACTAACAATTGAATATTTGTCAATTGTTTGAACTTAGTTAAATGGTTTCAAGTACAGAAAAAAAAATAGATTGAATAGTTCTGTTTGACCCTTAGATAGGACTCTAAGAGGTACTTCCAGAGCATATCAGAGTGAACCTAGGAGTAATGGCAATGAAAGGGTATTCTACATTCCCAAAAGCTTTAGGACTGTAGCCTTGCCATCAAAAGTATTTTAGTGACATAACGAGTACATTCATAGAGGTGTCTTATCTCTCTATAGAGTTTTAGTTGGGGTATTCTACAGCGCCAGCCGACAAAGACATTTAATCTATTATTTGGCATGACATGTGAGTTAGTTTAAAACCGAAGTGGAAAAAGAAAGTGGGATTTGTTGATGTGACCTAAGATCAATGAAAATCTAGTATATCATTGTATACGAGTAGTCACATGATCTTAGAAAGTTTAGAAGTTTTTTAAAAGTTCAGTTAGTTAGAACCATTTCGATGAAGCGTTTGACGGTTCCATCTCTGTTCGCTAATTCTCAGTTGGTAGCAACGGGTTTTGAAAGTGTAGCTGATAAAGTAAAGTAAAAGGTTCACATAAAAGGAACGTCTATGTTGTTTTTCATTACAGCATAGAAGAACTAAAAGAGTTATGGGTTTAAAAATTGAACATACAGAAAGACACAGAGACAAAAATGGTGGACGACAAGGATATACAGCCAGATTGGTTTGGTTTGGTTTCTTTTGTTTAATAGCATATCAACCTTTGTAGGTTATTTAATGTCAAGGCTACCGTTCTTGAAGAACAGCAATGGTACTATTTAACACATGGAAGGGAGGGTTAAGAGGGTCCATACAGGGGTACGAACTGGCTTATTACGATTCCACCGTCCATCACTTTAAAAATTACACTACAAGGAGGCCATTAATACAGCCAGATTTAGTGGGTGTCCTTGTGGTGTAATGGTTAAAGCGATGAACTGCGGAATCGTAGAAAGCGAGTTCGTACTCCAGTCGCGCTATTACGTTCACTTTCGGGCAAATACCCTTGGGAAAGGTATGAACCCCTTTATCCTCCCAACTATGGGTTAAATAGCACCACCACTGTTCTTCTAGGAGAATAGTTCTGTTATTAAATAAGCTACAAAGGTTGATATGCCATTAAACAAAGAAACCAAACCAAACCAAACAGCCAGATTTATATGACGATAGATCAAAATGAGAGGATGAGAGCTGAATGATCACTTGATTTAAATGGAGGTGCCCGTGGTGTAATGGTTATCGTCGTAGGAAATGAACACGGCGACACAAGTTCAAATCATGTACGAGACTGATTGAATTTCACATAGCATTAATACCCTTGGGAAAGGTATAAATCCAGTTATTATCCCTCCAACTGTGGGTAAATAGTAGGGCAGACTGGGTTCTTCAGTCGTGATGAGGCAACTAGTCTAGGAAAAGAAAACTCTGATTTCAAACCTGTTAAACTCCGCTTAAAAATTGACCTTGTATCATATCTTGCCCGAGCGGAAGGGGTTGGTAAATATGGATCTCTTTATTTAAATAGAGAAGTAAATGTAGAATATAACGTAGCGAATTCCATAAAGGTTTATATGACCCATAGTCGTCATCATAGGCAAACAAGTCCGTGAAACCAGTAGCATTGATCATTAATATAATTGCTTGTATTTTATTCAACGTGAAAGTCTTTAAAAGAAAATATCTATTGTCATATCGTATTTAAAAAATCTATCTATTGTAAAAATAATAGAATAAAAAATATAAAACTAATTTTACATATACAATTTCAAGGAAGCGCTCATGGTACAATGGTTGTTGTCATAGAAAATTGGCCCGATGACAAAAGAAAAAAAAAGAAAAAACTGTTACACAAAAGTTATGAATAACTAACTGTACTAACACAAAAGATATAAAAAAAAACTAACTTTATATATATATATATATATATATATATATATATATCTTAGAGAATAAATAATTGTAATATCTTATCTAAAAAATCTATCTATTGTTATGAATAAGAGAATAAACAATACAAAACTAACTTTACATATATAATTTCAAGGAGGCACTCATGGTACAATGGTTGTTGTCCTAGGAAATGGGCTTGATGACCAAAGGAAAGGAAAGAAAAAGCTATAACAAAAGATTTAAGTATAAACGTGCAATGAACATGATCCTCAAATCTAAAAGTTGAATTACACCTGATAGGTTGGCATGCCATCAAAATCAATCAGTTCAAAAATCTATTAAAATTACACGATGACGAAAATAAAATTAAAAAAAATCGTAATATCTAATCAAAATTTAGTAATATTCAACTATCAACTCATTCTTACACCATGTTTCTTTGGTCAATATCAATTATTAATACTGATAACAGTATTTTAATCTTTCACTAGAACTAAATCAAACCTCCCGAGTCAAGACAACGATAAAAAACTATTACGCCAGAATTATATAACAGAGAATCCTATTTAGAGATAATGCATTGTTTGGTATTATCATTGATTATTTTAAATGAAGTTTGAAGAAGAGACGCAATCTGTATTAGCGGCCGAGAACCCCGTCAAGAGATCACAAAATGAAGGAGAACTGATACGTCAATGATATAAGCGACTGAACATCAGTTGCTCGTGAGTAAAATTTGAAGTCGATGGCATGCGCGTCTGGCTTCCATGGCAGATTGTTTCTGTCGGCTGATCGCTTTGAACAGCATCAGGGCTGCCATTCTTTATTGGGACTGTCTGCTAATTCTCAAATACAGCATCAGACTAATGCAAAAGCTGGCACTGGTCCAGAGTCTTTGCTTCTTGAGTATTTCCTACAAAGACGAAAATGAAGACAAACAAGTAGAGAAGAATTAGACCACATACTCACACACACACACGCACGCACGCACACACACACATGAAAAACGTACACATTCAATCTCCCGCTCATTTTCCTTCTCTCTCTGTCTCTTATATATATATATATATATATATATGTATATATTCACACACACGCACACACACACATACATAAACATATTTATTCATTATTCCGTATATATATATATATATATATATATGTATCAGTTTTTAGCAAAACAAGATTTGGTTAAGTTTCTTTGTTTTAATGGTATGTCAAACTTCATGCGTTATCTAATGCCAAAGGCATCATTCATAAATAAGACCAGAGTTATTATTTGCCCCACAACTGGGGTAATAAGGTGTTTTATACCTTTCCTAAGAGTATTAGTCCAAAGGTTAACGTACTAACACACCTGAAGTTCATACTCGTTTACAACGATGTCACAGCTCACTAAGATGTCATGTTAGACTCTACGCCCAATAGCCCACCCTGTAAACAAAGATATATTGAGAAGTTGGGTATTAAATCATAACGTGATTTAACACCCGAATCATGTTATGATTTAACACCCATATCATCATCATGATCATGTCGCGCGATCAGCTCGGATGTCTCTATCCTTGTCCCTCTCTTGCCGCCCTTCCCTATCGTCAATTACCTCCGGCAGGTCTTCAGAGCTACATCCCGATTCAGCACAGAGCTGTTGTATGTAGGTTCGAGCTGGTCGTCCTGTCTTTGCTCCTTCATGTGAAGGAGTCCATAGGAGTACATCACTTATGAGCTCGTCCCTACTTCTTCTGCAGAGTTCCGCATATCTGGTTCATGTAGTTTTGATAGATGGATGGTAGGTGACCGTACAGCTGTTGCTTTGTGGGGTGCTGCTTCCAGGACTTGTTCTATATTGCTCGCAGCATTCTTGTGTAGCTGCCGTCAAGCTTTTTTCCATACGTCTTGTAGCGTCCATACAGTGCATCCATTTAGCAGTATCGACACGGCCGCTGCTTGGAAAAAAACTGCGCTTTAATTTAGGAGGCTAAAAATTAGGAATATTTTAGTTTAGTATTTAAGAAATGCACAACAAAATAATAAGACAGGAACAAAAATGTCAATTTACTTAAGATGGCCACCATTTTCTTAAATAATTGCATCAACTCACCTTCGAAACGATTTGTATGCCTTGAAAATAAATCCTTCACGCAATTTATTCCATTCCTCCTCAATAGCTGTCTTAACAAAGCAGTATTTGGATGGGAAGTTGCATTTGTTTGGTTTCTACAACGGCTCATATAGCGTAATCAAGAGACTAAAGGTCTGGGCCTTAATATTATTTAATCGCTGTCCTCGCAGTTTTTTTTCGTGGACTTTCAATTGATTAGCAACCTTTCTTATTGACGTTGTGGGTCTTTCTTAATCGCTGTAACGAGATCAGTTAAAATACCTTCCTGTCGTTTTCTGTTCAATCCTCTACTTCACCTTTTCCTTAAAAAGCTCTTTTTATGTAAAAAAAAAAAAGAAAAAGAAAAAAAAGTTTGCTTTGTATACGATAGACAGAGAAATGTTCTGTTGGTTTCGGCGTTAAGCAAATCAGAGATTCTTTGGCGTTTCTTTCCTTGCTCACTCATATAGGGAGAAATTTTCATTTAAGAAGTTTTTGAATAATAGAGCTAATGATGAACATTTAGATTTTTCGCAGTTTATTTTCTTCAAAATCTCGACTAATCAGACTAAAAAAAAGTTTAAAAATCTATTCTATATTTGGCGGTGGGGTTGAGCAATCTGTTGAAGGAATTTTCGGCCGCCGCTCACATAATGCAAAGCTTTTCGGAAGAATTGATCAATCTGGTAACCAATAGGGTATAAAAATGTAAACAAACAGCTGCTGCTGTTTCTACATAATACCTTTAAAAAATTCCCTCAGCCAAACTTGGTACTTTTGTTGGTCGAGCGGTCTGAGACTTAGTCTAACGTAAAGTTTGATAGGTTTCGAACCCGGCTTCGAGCGCCCTTCGTGTCTAGCAACACTGAAGAGTTCTGATAGAACGAAGCAGTCTGTCTGTGGATGACAATATATATATTTATATATTCTTTGGTCCAGTTAAACCGGAGTTGGGAGTAATTCCATCAGGACAAGAAATTATTAATGAATGAAAAAATTTAAAAATTTTTTTTAAATAAATTTACTACATTTCTTTACCGAAATTAAAATTTAAAACGGAAGTGGGCTTAATGAGGAGATAACTCTTCACCCCTCTTCTATCCCCTCTCACTCTTCTGTGTCTATTCTAGTTTTTTTATCAAAAAGATCTGAAGAAGTCCTGTTAATTTTTTTTCGTGTTTTTGGAAATTTCAAAAATGCGTAACAGGATGGAAATAAATTTATAATCTTATGTGACCGGTTTCTGGTTTTTCTTAAAGAATATATATATATATATATATATATATATTGTAAAGAGAGGAGTATAAATACGTTTAGAAAATGTTGATAGATCATAAGTGTTCGAATACTGGTTAGCAGAGTACTATCAAACGTAAAATTAATTAAAATACTTTCTTCTTACAAACGTTTTATTACTTTATTTTTTTTGTATCTTATATAAACATCCCTTTGTATCTTACCTAATCATCCCTTGAAATTTTATTTGCTATTTCCAAATAAAGTCTCGTCGGATGATTGGTCTTCTATTCTATAGAAGGTACAAGAAAAACATTATGATGAAACGATTTTAATGTAATATTGCCATAATACGACTATACAAATATACGGATGTATAAAACGTTCATAATGTTCATAGAATGTTCATACGCAGAGGAATCCGAAAATAACGCGAAACAGAGACGACTCTGTTGGTTCAGGTACGCAACTTTTATTGCCTTCTTTAAGTTTAGGTTTTCAACACGAGGAGAGAGAGACACAATCTTTCTATGCTGACTATTCGTCCATCGTCAGCTCTCATCTCACTGACCCAACCAACGCGCAGCGCACCCCGCAGTCCACAAACTGGACTGGCCTCACCCAGGTCCGAAAAATCAACTCGCTTAGTCTAAGTCCAAATCGCAACTCACCGCTTTTATTCAAAATCACTAAGAATCCCAGCCCATCGCTTCCGGACATGACCTCATTCACATCCCCTGTCACATTTCATATCTGGGTTTTTTATTGTGACATCTGTGATTGTCACTTCCTCCCCGAACGCGCGTGAACACCTGCGTTAATGTCTGCACCTACCCATCCACTAAGCCGAAAGGTTCTAAGCCTAACTAAACCGAAAGATATGCAAAACGAAAAATGATAATATAAGAAAAAATCCTTCTGCAATTATATAACTGTAAGAAGCTAAAATTTCAATGAATTTTAGTTTTAATAGGTACCATCATCATCGAGGCGTGCTGACAACATGGATTTTTTCTCTCTCTCTCTCTCTCTCTCTCTCTCTTGATCTGTCCTTATCGGTCATCGCTCCTTATCGGACATCATGTGTGCGAACGGAACAAGTAAGTTTTCACTTGTGTGTCCAAGTGTAAAGGTCAAAAGGAGAACGTCGATTATGAATTCGTATTTTGCTTTTCTTGCAGTACCCAGCATGTTTCGTTCGTCTTTTTGGGATAGGGAGTAAGTGGCCGGGCATCTTCTACTGTTTCCAGTATTGTTAGAAAACAACATCTTCATGTTGTTCCCATCGTGTTTTCTCTCTCGAAGTGTTTAGTTAAAGTTCACATGATGCCACTATACAGTTGTAGTGATACGTCTACGGTGTGGAAGAATTTCTGTTTTATTTTAATAGATTAATTTCCATATGGTCAGCAAACTGTCAATAGTAGAGTATACCTTACCTATTTATATGGTGACGTCACTTTCCGCAGATGAGATATGGTTATCCAAGTATATGAATTGGTTGACTAATTCCAAAGCCTTGCCACTAAATGAAAATATTGTAGTTTTGTTTATAACACATGGACACTGTTTTTACTGAGTTTACGTGAAAACCACTCAATTTTGCTGCTGGCTGTTTCCTATGTTGTATAGATTCGGCTTGTGCGGGTCTCTTTACAAGAATAATTTAATTATCTGCATAATAGTTTCTGCGTAATAATATCTACTTGCTTTTTAGTGTGAAACCATTTTCTTTGTTTAGATCTATTAACCGTAGTTGTACATAAGGGCAGATTATTAATAGACACTGTGCCAATGTATCTTCTAGCAAGAATCCATTGACATTGTAAAATAAATCAGTGTCACCATTAGGTAAATAAAACATTCCTCTTGATTGATTTATTTGGCTTCTTTGCTTTGATGGCCCTCTAACATTCAGTGCGAATTAAATACCAATTTTATCCTTGAGAAGGAACAGTAATGATGCTATTTCACACATAGATGTTGAAGTATGAGTGTTCAAAACATTTTTTCATTTTATTACTTTGAAAATGAACGAAAACGCGAGTAAAGTTCGAACTTGCAAAGATCATACAAAAACGCTAGTTGGCCAGTATGCAATGGTGATGCTACGCTCCCGCCAATGCCTTTGTGTCATTATAAATCGTCATTATAGTATTGAGTTTTTTTGCAGAGATCATATGCAAGACATATTTGGAGGTACCCGTGGTGTAATGGTTATCGTCTTAGGGAATGGACACGGCGATACGAGTTCAAATCCTGGATGAGGCTGATTGCATTTCACATAGAACTAATACCCTTGGGAAAGGTATCAATCCAATTATTCTCCCACCAGATATAGATAAATAGTGGGACAGACAGGGTTCTTCAGCCTTGGTTAGGCAACTAGTCTAAGAGAAGGAAAACTCTGAATTCAAACCTGTTAAACTCTGCTTAAAAATTGACCTTGTGTCATATCTTGCCAGGGCGGAGGGATTGGTAAATATGCATATGGAAAACATATTTGCACCATCTTTTCTATGAATATGGAATCAAATGCCATGGAGAAATCTATACACAATTATTCCTTCCATAATTTAATGGTCTGAGAAGTTACAGATCAGTTTCTTCGACAACCATTATGATTTTTTCAAAAGAAATTCCCAACTTCACGTCAGATACTGATAAACAGGGCATAATACATTTTACTTATACTTCTCCATTTCATAGTAATTCTGCGGTCCCCTTTCATCGGAAAGGGAAGGATGAAGCCTTTTGTCTATTTTTCTACTGTCTTTTATTAATATACGGCGTTGTATAATTGAAGAAGTATGCCATCAAGTATTCAATAATTCAGGTGTAATTTATTCGAAATAGGCAGCTTTTAGGCTTTTAATTGCTTTTAGTACTTCGCCAAATTCATTCTCCGTGAAGTGTCCAAGTTACTCAGGAATAATTTCTTCATTTGTTTTGTTTTTAATTTCAGAATGGTTTCCCCATAAGGTTATTGAAATGTTCTTTCCACTCGTGAGACCTTTCTTCTTAAACGTTGGATTTTAGATTTAATGTCGAAGTTTGTATACTTCCAAAAACTTCATTAACTTCATTAACATGCTTATTGATATTGTTTATCATGTGCTGAATTTCTGATTTTATTTGAATGTATTCATGAAGTTCTTTTTGGTTTGTTATAGTTCTTACTGTGCTTTATTGAATTTTTATGAATGAGTGTTTACTCTCAAGCAGGGGTATAATTTTCCTGTTTACCGGTTGTTCCCTTCTTTTGACTCCTCGGGAAAACTGGGTAATACTTGGCTTTTGATTTGATTTGTATGCCATCATGTGAAGCTTCCAAGTCATCAAAATTAAATCATGCTGATTGAATGAATTGCTGTGAGTCCCTTTCGATATATGTCTCTATAGGACATCTTTATTTAAGATTTGGTTTTAAGGAATATCAACCATTGTAGATTATTCGTTGCCAAATCCATTTTATTCAAATAAACCCTTCTATTTCACAGAACTCTGTTTAGTATAATTTCACAGTTTCAATGTCAAAAGCAGTTATATTTTAAACAATCTAGTTTAGAATAAGTACACAGTTTAAATATGAAAAAAAAAACAGTTCTATTTAAAATAATTCAATTTACCATAAGTACACAGCTTAGCTATATTTGTCTCATAGATAGAACTCTGTCAGGTGCTACCACTCCGGGCTTGATTGGACCTGGGAGCGATGGCAATAAAATGGTACTCCACATTACCAAAAGCTCCAGAATTACAGGAGCCTCATCATTCGATTATTTAGTTTCATCCCAGGACAATTGTTGAGGGAAACTTGCCCCTCTGCAGAGATGCCGTCGGGGCATTCTGCAGCCCTAGTGAACTGGGCTACCAGCTATGCCTTGTTCATTTTATTTGGAATGTTTTTAAGATGCCTTAAAGCTGCTGTTTTAGTAGTACTGCTTCTAGGAATTGTTCAAAACAGCTTGCAATATTCTTTCACTCTTCCTAACTAGCTTTTTATTAATGCGTTTCGTTACGGTTCAACTGGTGCTCTCATACAGTAGTACCGATAAAGTTACTACTTGAAAAATTCCCGTTAACCTGTAAATATTAGTCCAAGCCTTTGTAATGCGTACGTTGTCATCGCTTTCTGCAGATGAGATATTTTTTACTCGTATTTTATCGCATGACAAATCTTGTAAGTTATTTAAAGCCAAATCCAGTTTAAATATATAGATTAAATATCATAATCATCATCGTTATGTCGTGCCGCCAGCACGGATATCCCTGGCTCTCTCTCGCCACTTCTCCCTATCATTCATCGCCTCTGGCAGGTCTTCAGGGTTACATCCTGTGTCCTCACATAGCTGCTGTATGTAGGCTCGAGCTGGTCGTCCTGCTTTTGCTTGGCCATATGTGGGGGTCCATAGGAATACATCACTTATGAGCTTGTCCTTGCTTCTCCAGCAGCGTCCTGCGTGTCTGGTTCGTCTAACTTGTATAGTTTTCGCGATGGGAGGCAATTGGCCGTATAGTTGGTGTCTCGTGGGGTGTTGTCGCCAGGACTTGTTCAATATTGCTCTCAACATTCTTGTGTAGTTGCCGTCTAGTTTCTTCTCCAGCCGTTTAATTACCGTCCATGTAGTGCATCCATATAGCAGTATCGATACAACCGCTGCCTGGAAGAAACTGCGTTTGATTTTATCAGTCAGGTCTGATTTCCATATGATCGAGAGCCTATCGATAGCCGTCCATGCTTTCGTCAGTCGTGTGTCGACGTCGTTTTCGGTTTATGAGACGCTTCTTCCTAGGTAGGTGAATTTGTCTACTAGTTTCAGAGAGGATCCGTCTAGTGTGGTAATGTGTCCCGTTTGGTTGTAACACATATATTCAGTTTTGTGTGCATTGAGCTGCAGCAGGCATTGTCCTCCATGTCAATGCACACAGATTAAATATACATGATGTTTAAACTCATTGTTTTTTTTATACAGTAATTTTTAACAAGCCAGAACTCATTTGTTTGCACACAGTTACAGGGTGGAACGATAAAATCGTCGTCTTAAAGAAAACAACACTACAGCTTTATTTTAAAACTTTTATTTAAAAAATCAATTCAGGTAACTTGATTATGTACGTAAATATGTTTTCAAGAATTGCTATCTAACATTAATTGTTTTATTTGCGAGCATTTAAATATTTTCAAATATTGCTATGAAAATCTAAGAATCTAATTTAACAACGGTTGTTTGTTTGCACTCAGTAAAATGTTTTCAAGTACAGAAAACAATAAATACTTCAGATTGACTCGGACAGAAAATCCTAAGGGTACCATCCCTTCGGACCAAAGTGGACCTAAAAGTAATTGTGATGAAAGGGTACTCATAATTCCCCAAATCTCCTAGGAGTGGAGCCTTACTATCAGATGAAGTTTATTGTCATAAGCAGAATTTCTGTTTGGGTACTTACCAGTTTGCAGAGATGGAATTCTACAGTCCCTGGGTTGAGATGAGGTAATTTTACCGCGGCATATGAACTGGTATGCTAGTTTCAGAGGCTTGTCATGTGGATAAGCCTTTCTTGCTGAAAAAATGAATTATACTTTATCGGTGTTCCCTTAGAGACCAATGCTTCTTTCTGTCGGCTATAGACTATGCAACCAGGATTCGGCTTGTGTGGATTCATGCGCAAGAAGCATCATAGTCCGTATCCGTATTGGTTTCTACAGGATATCTTTTACTTCTTCCTTTTTTTATGTAAGACCATTATTCATACCCGTTTTAGAATATGTGTGTTAGATGTCGCCTGAAGAGTATCAAACCTGTTTTATTCAATTACCACACACACATACACACACACACATATATTATTATTATTATTAAAAGGAAAAATCATTATATCATTCAAGTTATTACTATTATTCACAATTTCTTGATCATTAGGTAAGTTGTTGATTAGACAAAACAGTTTAGAAAATGTTATTGAAATATTACTTATAGGTCTTTTGTCACTAGACCACATCACGTGAACCAAAAGTAAATATGGAGCTAACAGGCATTTTATGTATTATCTGATATGGTGACATTTTTCTGATATTTTGTTAGGCAAAAATATCATTTCTTGAGAATCCAATAACCCTTAACGTCTTCTCCAAGTAAACGTTACACCTTTACATATGGATATGCTTCAATCTTTTAATTGTCATTCTATTCAATTTTTCTGCTTATACCCCCAGACATACTTCGACAAGATGTTGGTATCAGCATATATTTTATTTTTTAAACTAAAGGTATTGTTATTAAAAACTTTCTTTAAAAGCTCTTTGTGTTGAACTTAATTAAGCTTTTTTCCATCCATTTTCTTTTTTGTTTTTATTTGTTTTTTTTTGTTTGTTTCTTTTTTGTTTCTCTTTTTTCTTATTTTACCTGCCCATCTTTCTTTGTTGATAAATTTTCCTTTTTTTCATTCTTTTCTTTCTTTCGTTTTACTTCTGGTACTTTGAAGTCTTGAGCCACTGTATCGTTACCATTACTCCCAGTTCAACTCTGACCCAGATTAGAAGGTTTCTCTCTATGTGTTGAATAGATCCGTTTGAGATGATGGAGGATTTACTAGCTTAAAATGATTGTGAAAACTAAGTTTTTCATCGTATGAAATTACTGACAATGAATACAAACTTAGAAAAATATCATGTTGTTTTCCTTTTTCGTTCTTTTGTAAGAATCAAGGATAGGGGATGTAGAGAGGAAGGACTACCGTTAAGACTCTCCTGTAAATAGACGAACACCGGTCTCCACCGGTTTCTATAAATATTGTGTCAGTCTTGTGGCTGTTGAGCTTTTATTCAAGTCAACTTTACAGGGTCTCAGTAGTGTTCAGTTGGTGTAGTTGTTTTCATCAATAGAATCTTAATTTGGTTATATCCCTTTTCCTTCGTTGTGTATTGAAGCTTATGATTTATTCTGGAAAGATAACCAATCCCTATCGTAAAGTGTAGACATCTAGAAAAAGCCTAAAATGGAGCGTGGATGGTGATTTATTGAAAAAAAAGCAAAAAGGCGACATCTCCACACTTGACGGAACCCCTCTTAAACTAGTAGACAAATTCACCTACCTAGGAAGCAGCGTCTCTTCAACCGAAAGGGACATCGACACGCTGCTAATGAAGACATGGACAGCTATCAGTAGGCTATCGATCATATGGAAATCAGACATGACCGATAAAATGAAACGTAGTTTCTCATTGGCAGCGGTCATATCGATACTGCTGTATGGATGCACTACTTAGACACTAACTAAACGGTTGGGGAAGAAGCTAGACGGCAATTACACAAGAATACTGCGAGCAATTTTGAACAAGTCCTGGCGACAACACCCAACAAGGCACCAACTATACGGCCACCTGCCTCCCATCACGAAAACTATCCAAGTTCTACGAACCAGACATGCAGGAAACTGCTGGAGAAGCAGGGACGAGCTCATAAGCGATGTACTCCTATGGACACCCTCATATGGCCGGGCAAAAGCAGGACGACCAGCTCGAACATACATTCAGCAGCTATGTGAGGATTCGGGATGTAGCCCTGAAGATTCGCCGGAGGCGATGAACGATAGGGAGAAGTGGCGAGAGAGGGTCAGGGATATCCGTGCTAGCGGCACGACATGATATATACATATATATATATATATATATATATATATATATATATATATATATATTCCATCCAGGGACATATTTGGCACTTTTCTGTAAAATCTTGATTCTTAGTTTATTTTAAAGTTAAACAAAACAAGCTAAGGACAAGTAATCAAGATATTTGACCAGGTGATATTTGACCATTTGGCAATACAGTAGCTTGGCATTACAAACTAATTAGAATGAGGTGTATAAAACCCACCCTATCGGCTGAGACTGTCGAATACGTCGAATGCTCCTCAGCGGAAGGGTAAGAACCCACACCACCAAGTTTCCAGGGTATGACACTAAACTTAATCTGATGGGGAGGCTCAGGTACTGGAGTTTTTGAGAATGCGGAGTACTGAAAATCATCACCATTACTCTCAACACACTTACATCTAGACTGTGACCAGTTTGCATAGCATGTATCGGTCAAATAGAACTGTTCAATCATTTACAGAGAATGCTATAATCATTTGTTTCAATATTGCTATGCACACATTAGAGAGGTCTATTTGATGAATAGAAGAGCTAATGTTGAGCTGCAATAAATGTAACTGATTAACTGTGTGCAAACAAATGAATAATATTTAATTAATTTGGAATAATTGATAAATATATTTACTTAAGTGAAATGACAAAATTTGGAACCATTTTCCTGTGTGCAAAGACATGATCAATATCAAACAGAATTATAAGCGTTGGGTATATTGGAACCATTTAACTTTACCAAACATGCCCTATCTCGTTTTAAATTAAAGTTACTTACAAAATATTCAACTTCAAATTGACGTGAGAGTAATGAAAATGAAAGGATTCACCTCATTCTCCAAAGCTCCAGGATTTGAACCACAACATCAGATTTTTTTATGTCATATTCAAGACATTCATTGTGTGTGTGTGGTTGGGTGTCTCACTCTTTCTGCAGAGGCTCCAGTTGGCGTATTCAACAGTTTCGGCTCGCTTTTCCCAACTCAAACAAATTTTGATTAATTGACTTTTACAGAGAACATTTGTTTTCGAGTAAAATATAGGCATTTATATGCATATGTCGAGGACAATAGGAGTAGTTGAGCACTGTGGTGAATGTAGGAATTAACGGCAGACACTCGCAGAATGCAAAGCTCTTCGAATGAATTAAGCACTCAGGTATGCAGTATGGCAAAAATGTAAGCAAACAAAATCTACAACAGAATGCCTCATAATTTCCGTGCTAACATGATTCGCTTGCTGGCTGGGCAGTATGATACTAAGTCTAACGTAAAGTGTGGCGGGTTTCGATCACAGCTTCAAGGGTCCTACGTGTCTAGCCACAGTGTAGATTTGTGATACAATGAAACGGCCTGTGGATGACAATATATATATATATATATATATATATATATATATATATATATATATATATATATAAGCTCTATCATTGATAGTGAGCATTATTTACATATACCACAACATTTGGTCGTCATTAGCTCCTTAAATGACCTTGTAAGAACCATTAACCTCTTTAACATCTATACACACACACACACACACACACACACACACACACACACACACATATATATATATATATATATACGAGGTGCATACGATAAGTTTCATGACTTTTTTCGTATGGGCACTTTTATTGATACTACACACATGAAACTCTAATCACCTTCAATGTAATCTCCTCCGGTTGCAATGCACTTATACCGTTCCAACACCTTCGAGAAGACCCCATGGAAGTACTTTTGTGTGAGCATGTCAATGACCTTCGTCACAGCCTATTTAATCTCTTCAATTTTCTCATAACGACAGCCTCTGAGGTTAGGGAATAACCAAAAGTCACAGGGAGCGAGGTCTGGACTATTGGGGGGCTGAGAAACTGTCTTGATGCCTATCTTAGTCAAATAGTCTGTGACAAGGATGGAGTTGTTGACTGGTGCATTGTTCCGGTCGAAACGCCACTGACCTTATTTGAATAGTGCTGGTCTCTTCCGACGGAATCTCTTCCCGGATTCCCTTAAAGCTTCAACATAGCAACCCTAACCCTAGCCATAACCCTTTGGCCAATCAACTCTGGTGTATTGACTTCCTTACTACTCACACAGCTCTAATCATCGCTCAGAGACTCCCTGCCACTCAACAACTGATGCTCGATTCATGCAAGATGCTCCAAAAGCAGTCTGAAGCATTCCATACGTTTCTGTGGCATTTCTTCCAAGTTTAAAACAAAATTTTAAAGTATATCATTCTTCTAAAGTGTCAAATTGTATTTTTGAAATTCACTAGCTGTGACAATCAAGCTTAAGTTGGGTGTATTCCTGCTGTAGCTGTTCATTTGAACCTTAAAATAATAAAAATTGATCAGTCATATCATTAGATCTACAGCAATAACATACTAAATTTTCAAGAGTCTACGTCAATTTTAGATACCCATACGATAAAAGTCTGGAAACTTAACGTATGCACATCGTATATAATATATATATATATATACATATATAATTTAACGATTTTATCATATACAATTGATTGATGCATAGTAAAACACGTGGCTGATGTTCATATTACAAATTTCTATATAGTAACACTGGATATTGGTAGACATAAATACGATAAATTTCATGAATACAGATAGATTGATAGATAGATATTAAACAGGTGGCATATAAAAATAAAACTTAGAGCAACTGTGATACATTCGCACGGATATATATATATATATATATATATATATATATATATATATATGTGTGTGTGTGTGCGTGTGTGTGTGTGTGTGTGTGTGCCTCAATTTTATACTGCACTATTTCGTTCACTTTCGGGCCAATACCCTTGGGAACTGTATGAACCTCCTCCCAGCTATGGGTTAAATAATACCACTACTGTTCTTCTTGGAGAATGGCTTTGGCGTTAAATAACCTTCAAAGGTTGATATGTCATTAAACAAAGAAACCAAATCAATGTAGTAAATGGTGCAACTCCTTTCCCTGGATTGTTCTACTTATCCTTGATACTTACATTGTAATACTGAAGGAAAAGTAAGAAGGTATCATATACCAATTTTTGAGTCTTTTGTATGATTCTACCTGGGATTGAACCCCGGTTTCCCTGGCCAGTGGCGAATTAACCAAGCTGATAGATATTTTTCGTTATTAATTTTGTTTGAAATATATAAAAGAAACATTGGGAAAATTGTGCTGAATTGCAGCATGAAAATATTGAATACTTTCATGGACATAATACATTGCTTCCTTGGTCAGGCTGCGAACCTTTCATATGTCTTGTTTTAGTCCGTGCTGCAGGGTTGTATTCTGGTGGTGGGCAAAATAAAATCATTTATTAAAACTTAAAAAGAAAAAAAAATGTAAAAATGGCATCTTGACATTGCTCTTTTAAAAATCAAACTTTCATTAAGCCTTTGGGTGTTTATGAGAAATGCAGTAATTAGAAAATTTATTATGAATATGTTGTCGTGATTCATGTGCCAGATGAGATTTTCATATGTCGAGTTCATAGATAAAATAATTACTATTTCAGCTGGGAAAATTTTAAATATATGCTTTTTCTAACACATACACACACACACACACACACACACACACACACACACACACACACACACACACACACACACAACACAACATAATGTACACACACTCAAAAACACCTATATATATATATATATATATATTCAGTTGTATCCATATACGAACGTAGCTCATGAATTGGTCCTTACTTTTCCACTAGTGCCCACTGTTCAAGTTTTGATGTTTGCTTAGATGGGAAGACAGTAGCTGTCCAGTTTGCGTTTGGTTTGATTGGTTTGGTTTCTTTCGTTAAGGGCATATCAAATTTCGTGAATTTTTTTTTCACCTTAGCAATATTTTGAAGAACAAGTTTGATACAGTTTGACCCTTATTTGGGGGAATAAGAAAGTTCAAATATTTCCGATGGGCATTTATCAAAAAATGAACCAGATCGAGCGAGTCGAGTTCGAACCTGCTTTTTCGAGACCGCTGTCATTTAACATTAACAACGGCATTTTTGTATGCTGTTGCTTCCTGGATTTCTTCATTGCAGCTCTTAGCATTCTGGTGTATCTACCAAATAGTTTTTTTTTTTTCTGAAAACGTTCTGTTAAATCTATGTCGTGCATCCATATTGTAGTATTGACACAGCCACAGCTTGGTAGATATTCTTTTTTTTATTTTATCAGAAAGATCAGATTTCCACATGATCGATTACGTGGCTATAGCTGTCCACACCTACGCTAGTCGTATGTTGACATCACTTTCATGAGATGATATATTGCTGCCGAGGTATGTCAACTGGACCTCTGACTTTTGAGGCTTGCCGCTTTAATAGTTGAGATCGATCCTTCCTGTTTAAAACACAGGAACTCTGTGTTATTTGCATTCGCACAGATTCCAATGTCTTCTGCTTGCTCCAGGCTACACTGTATAGATTCGTTTTGGAGAAATGTATTTGCGAAATGCGATAGCATATATATATATATATATATACATTTTAGGCGAAACTGTTGTAGGATAGTCTCGACTCGCGAATTAATTGTTGTAATTTTCTCTACCTAGTATCGAGCACTCTTTGTAATTGTAGCCTTGCAACATTTTGCGGTGGGATTTTGTTCTTTTGACCAACTGATTGCGTATCTCTTGAGTTTTTAAAATTGGTGTGACAAGGTTGGCCTTGGTTTTTTTCTCCCGATAACCTTTTTCTTTTTTTCCCCGGGCAGTGATTCAAGATATATTGTTATCTCTGAATTCTGGCGTTTTTTTTTTCTTTTTCTTTGTCACCATAAATGCTGGTAGGTAGTAAATTCGAATATATATATATATATATATATATATATATATATATATTGCTTCAACTGTGTTTTTTTTTAATAGTGACAAATAAACCTTTGTGGTTAGTTGATGCTAAAGAGCAGAAGTCGTATTATTCGATAAGTAAGTTGAGGGGATAAGGTCTGTTGGGTTTCATGGTATATCAAGAAATCCCGTCAAAAACTCATCATTCTTTTTAATAATAATCATTTAACGACAAACATTTAAATCGTTTCAAATATTGCTATTCAACTCTAACAATTCAATTTAACATTGATCCTTTTTAACGCAATTAAATGATTGCAAGTATTCCTATCAAACACTAATAATTATTTTTCCTATTAATCATCTGTTTGCACGCATTTTAATCTCTACAAGTTTTGCTATTTAATAAGGAGTCAATTTAACTATAGTCATTTGTTTGCACATAGATAAACGATTAAATGTTTCTTTTTGATCTATAGTTAGAACCCTAATATATTCTCCAATTCCAGGTTAAAGTTGACCTGGGAATAATGGCATTCCTAAAAGCTCCAGCAAAGGAGTCTCATCATTAGATTGTTCACTTTTATATTTAAGACACTCGTTAGGGTGTCTTACCGAACTCCAGAGATGCAGTCGGCGTATTCCACTGCCCTAACCGACTCGGTTCAATGGCCATGAAGGTGTATTCAACACTTCATAAACCTCTGGAACTGGAGCCTCACAATCAGATGTAGTTTAGTATCTTATCTAAGACACACGTTGGGTTGTAGGGGGTCTTATCCTTCTGTAGAGATTAATTAGGCGTATATGACAGCCTCAATCGTCTTGGCAATGGAGATAAGGGCATTCATAACTTTCCCAAGATTATTCGAAAGTATTTGTAAATGGAGTTCAAATTTACAAACGATGATGTTGTTAGTGAATTATAGAGACTATATATATGGGGTGTGTATGTGTGTGTGTGTGTGATGGTTCATGAGTATTTATTTCTGTATGGGTATATATATATATATATGTGTGTGTGTGCGTGTGTGTGTGTGTGTTGTTATGCATTTGGACTCTGGGAATAATCGAATTCATATTTTACACATAAATATATACTCTTTCTCTCTCTTCTGCTCTCTCTCTCTCTCTCTCTCTGTCGTAATGATGGAAGATATCATGAACTGTGTCTCCGACGAGTTAAAAGTTTATTTGAACTAGAGGAAATTAGTGACAAGTTAGGAAATGACTGCGACAGCAGATGAATTTGTTATTACTCAGAAAAAAGAGAGAAGTGACTTGATGAAGCAAGTCGGTACCAAGTCTGGACTAAACCCACACTGCGAGATATGAGGGGATCACCGGGGAATTAAGGGGACCCAACCCTCATACAATGAGCGACCTTTGATACGGGAGGAAAACAGACCCATGATCTGCGACCGTTGCGGAAAACAAGAGCGTTGCAATGTCAATCAGGATGTGGCCCAGGAACAAATAGGATTCCTATAGGTAAGCCACAGGGAGTAGTAATAACCAAAAAGATAGAGAAGATCTATCGTCCATTTGTATCACGAGGATTCGTATTGGAACCGAAGAGAGATAAGGAGAGGGGCATAAATATTTTGAGAGACAAAGGGGCACCACAGTTCCTAATATTAAAAGACGCATATCTAAAGGATGTGAGAAACAGTGTGAATAAAACCGTGATTATAAAGGGGAACAGAAGCGAAACTGATTTCTCTGGATAGAAGGTAGGACTCATCACCGTGGGGGGTGGTAGACAAATTGCCGATTAAGAGTATAATTATCGTTTTTTTTGTTTGTTTTTTTTTTGTTTGTTTTTTGTTTTTCTTTTGTCCTCCTATACTGGTTAAGGTAATTCAAGGTTTATTTGCCAGCGCCCACTATTAGTTTTAGTTAATTGATTAAAACCTAATTGCAAATAGTTTATGGGAGGAAGTGGGGAGTAGGAGATAGGTTCGTAATAGTAATAAGTTAGAATGCAAGGAGTTGAATAGAGTAGCGTTTTTTTTTTTTTTTTTTTTTAGAAATATACATTAGATTGGTAATATGAGTATAGATTATTGACAAACGGGGAGGGAGATTTAGGCAAATAAGTATGAGTTAATCAGTAGCAAATGATTTCGTGAGCCAAATAAATGGGAGTTTTTCCTTTTTTAATTTTTGGCTTCGAATAAGGGTATAAGGTAAGAGTTAAAGACTGACTGAATAGTTAGAGTAGGGGCTTATTTCATGTTAGTTTGGAAGTATTACTATAGGATAGATTTGGGTTTGGATACGTGTAAGTCTTGTTAAAGTGTAAATCATGGACGTGGACGAGTATTAAAGATACCATCTTACCTTGGTACCGAATCCGGAAGTAGTCAGCCGAATCCGGATGAGGTAAAGATGGTATTATATATAGTAGAGGAGTGTGAAATGCCCTGTTTTTCATTGGCTGTTACTGAAGGACAGATGTCTATAAGAACGGCCGAAGTCCGGCCATATATTTTTTTGCTTTGGTAGAGGCACGAGCGGAGCACGTCACGATCAAGGAGGCGGCTTGGCTCTTCTAGAGTCATGCCGGTGCTTCTGTCGGAGCCGATATGATGCAAAAAAAAAAAAACCCGAAATCGGCGATGAAGACAGTGCATCACTGAAGACCTACCTTGATGCATCTAGGATGTATGATTGAAATGAAAATATCTTTATTTCTGGGAAACAATATAGGGGGAAGAATTACATACCCCGAGAATGAAAAGACGGCAGGACGAAGCTCGGATTCCGAGGAAGGAGGCGGAAAGCAAGAATAGCAGGTTAAAAATGTCGGCGGTAGTGACCTGAGAGAAATCCTGCCAAATGGTGAAAACACTGGAGGCAGAACCGCGACAAAAGCAGAACTTGCAACATAAGGGTTAAGTGAGGTGTTCTGAAAATAAGTCGGTCTTGACTGAGCAAGAGACAGTCCAGAAGGTTAAGGAGGAGTACTCTGAAAGGAAAACCTGGAAAGGGAAGGTTCTATCCGTCAGATTAGATAATTTGGGAGTCTTGAAAGACCTGGAAGAAAAATTCAAATACTTGCCCGTGCGAGAGGGAGAGGAGAATTAATTACACTCATTCAGAAGTATAAATAACTATTTTAAGATGTGCCTAGAAACACGAATGTACTTGCTCATGAAGTGAAGGTAACTGACACGGGGCCTATAAAACAGCATCCTTATAGAGTGAACCCGATGAAGTTGATAGTCCTCAGGGAGGAATTAGGTAATATCCTCGAAAATGGGATAATAGAACCCAGTCAAAGTTGGTGAGCCTCTCCTTGCGTTTTGGTGGATAAGCCTGACGGAACCACAAGGTTCTGTACAGAATATATGTTGGTGAACGCTATTGCAAAGACGGACTGTCCCCCTATTCCACGGATAGAAGATTTTATTGACTGAATAGGGAAGGCGCAATATATTACTAAGTGCGATTTGTTAAAAGGTTTTGGGGCAGTATCAGCGACAGATAGGCCTAAGAGGATATTTGTGTTTGTGACACCAGAAGAGAATACCAGTATCGAGTAATGCTTTTTGGCAGGAGTAACTCGCTAGCAAGATTTGCGAAACTCATGAATAAGTGCTTAGCTGGAATATACAGTGTGGACGCTCATATTGACGACACTGTGATCTGTAGTGATATGAGTGAGGAGAATATCGAGACTCGGTATTTCAGAGATTAAAGTCGGCTAAGTTAGTTATCAACTTGTCGAAAAGTGACTTCGGCAAGGCAGAAGTCATATACTTGAACCCTAGGATAGACAAATTCATACTTTACTCATAAATATAGACTCTCTCTCTCTCTCTCTCTCTCCTTTTTGTTTCCATCGCAAACCAGCAGAAGTATACCAGTAGTCTAAAGAGTTGAGTTCGGGTCAAAGGTGTGTGCTGACCGATTGACGGTCAACTTTCCCTAATATGTGTGTATGAACTCGCAAGCAGACCGTAGCGACAAGCGACCTATTTGAAGGTTGAATGCTGATTGGCCATGAAGCGCACGTGATACGAGGCAGCAGAAAGGTTGAATCTACAAAGATGAAAAATCAGACAAGTTAGTTGGCCAAGAGATCCCGTAGCAGACAAACGTGTCTACGAAGCAAAGTGTAAACTGTCTTCCCTAGGCCTGCTCATATGGGAAGATTAAAAGGTCGCCAGTAAAAGGATAAGAAATGCATGACTATTTTGCTCGTCGACTGACCACTAGAAAAACGAGAGAACAAGAAACGATTTGCAGGTGTACTCAGAAAGAGAAAAAGAAAGAAAGAAAGAAAAATTAACGGTCGGTAAAACGTGACTCCAGAAAACAAAAGAAAGAAAAATTAACGGTCATTTAAACGCAGCACCAGAAGAAAAAAGGGAGGGACACACACACACACACACACACACACACACACACACACACATATATATATATATATATATATATAAGAGATAAAAGAAAAGGAGAGAGAGAAGTAAGATCTTTTTGCTTACCCCGTTCCTACTGCACACAAATAAAAATTAAAATAATTTGCACACATAATCACTGAAAAAATTTTTGGTGAATTGTCCCCAAATTATTAAAATATATTATATTTTATGTCTATTTATAAAATATATATTTTTTTTATTTTTGTCGCTATGACTATTTTACTTCCTATATATGCCTTTATATTTTGAGGGTTGATAATGAAATAATTTTTGTTCTTAATTTTGCCTTTCGTGTTGTCTTCATTTTCGGCTAGTTCGAAAATCTCCATGTCACAGTTTTCTCTGTTCGCTTTTGATTGAATGACATCCCGAAATAAAATATTGTCCAACCAGCAATATGCTTGGCGTTGTCCGGGTGATAGGCGTGGGTAAACGGGTCGAAACTAAAAGCTCGTCACCTTCACCGACAGTAAACCAGTTTGAGAAGTTTCATGACAGTATATATAAATATATATATGCGTGTGTATGACTGTGTTTCTATCTATATTTTCTGTGTCTACGAGTATGGATGTGTGTATAAAAGTACGAACAAAAATTTTAAGACAACATTTTCATTTGTGGCCTTTCTGCAAGGCATTTGGCTCCATAGGAAAAAAAAGATGGAGCAAATACTTTAGGCACATGTTCTTCCCTAAGAAACTCTTGCCGCAATCATTGAAGTTGTTGGTGACTGTAGTCGAGGGTCACTTAAAGGTTCCCTTTTCGATAGTTACTACACCAAGTTGTAAGGAATGGCACTACTCCAAATGCTCTTTAAACAGCGAAAACAATAGCTCGCCCACCCGATGGCGGCACAAATTTCTCCGACATTCTTTCTTGGGTCTAGCAAGGAAATACATTGATACAAATTCACTTTACAATATGCTTTGATTACGTACAACAAACGTCAATTAATTTAATAAAAGAATGTGGATTTACACAAAAATTATAAGAAACTGACTATATACCCGAGAAACTCCAACTATAGAGTGTAAGCAGATGATTTTCGCTAATAGATCTGCTCAAGCACGAACGTCTCACCAACGCAAATATAACATACAGGGGTTGGACAAAATAATAGAAGCACCTAGAATCTTAGTATTATAATTGTGATATTCCGATAAAACCATTAAATGTTTCTATTTTTTTCTGTTTTTGATTTATTATAATTTTTTTCGTCATATTCTCCTAAAATTGTTGCCTTTTATCCAGATGTCATCAGAAGAAACTAATCAAAATTCATTAAACAGGTATATCTATCAGATTTTAAAAGAGGTCAAATTGTTGGCGCTTGTATGGCATCTGCTCGTGTGACAAAAACTTCTGAATTATTTTTTTGGTGTAGCATATTGTACTGACTCGAAAGTAACGACATCATTCGAGAAAGAAGGAAAAAACCTCCTCATTGGAGAAAAAAATTGGAAGAAATCGAAAGTTGTCTGATAGGCACCGTCGGGACTCTCATACGGATTGTTAGGGAAGGATCACCCAAATAGAGTTCCGAAAATTTCAGCAGAGCTTATTGAATATCTTGAGAACCCAGTTTCCTCAAAAAACTGTCAGATAGAAGCTGCTCAGAGCTCGAAATTTCGGGAGGGCTACAATCAGAAAACCATATCAAAATAAATGTGTTTGAAATTACTATGTTTTCCATTATTTTGTCCAAACCCTGTAGTTGACGCGTTTAAAACAAGATTGAGCTATCGCATAACCTAAAACCTAGCCACTGAAAATAGTTTCCACTTCACATAACACGGTAGAAATATCTTTACTATAGGATGTGATATCAACATATGCTTAACAAGAGGTATTAACAGCTATTGGCATGGTGTCGATCATGTTGAAATCGGATATTTGTAGTAAAACAAAACGGGCATTTTTCAAAAATGCAGCTGTACTGATACTAGTATTCTAGTATGACTACTTCATTTTGACTCTAATAAATCGCTTGTAAAATAGTCTAGCCAAGAACTACAGCAGGATGCTGCATTGTTTTTAACAAACGTCCCACAAAAAAGAAGCTCAAGCTTCCAATCTCATAACTCATGTAAAACGAAGAAGACATACGGGGCATGGCTAGAGAAGGCAAAATTAACGCATAATCGACGTTTTCCAATGGACTCCTACTAATGGACATGACGATGTTGGTTGAATAGAAAACTGTGCATTCATCAATTCTGGGCGAACGCTAGATGTCATCTGAAGGACATACGAAGAGGAATGACTATTAGGGACGGATGGACAGAGAGACGCAAAAGACTCCGGGCTATCGACCAGCGTTTATCATAATAAATGTCCTGATTGGATTTAAAAGATGGTTAGTTGTTTATATAATATACCTGTTTGTGTGGACTGTTTAATTTTAAATATTAAATGACTTTGTTTGCTTGGCTTATGGGCATGGAAACCCATATTGGGTTATTTTAATGCAAAGTTAGTTTAAGACTTATGGTATGCAATGTACCAATGGATATCTTCACAATTTTTGTAAACATCTACACTTTTCAGGATCTCAAAGAGATCTATAGTATACATACATAGGAGCCTATCTGACAATAATAATTCGTTTCAGAGTGTGCCTGGGAGTACTAGGTAAAACATTTGACTCCACACACACAGAAGATTCAGATTTATGGCATCACTTCAGAATCCAGTAAAAATACGAATCCCAAATCATATACTTAACTAATCAAAGATCTTGATCAGTTGTCCTCATCATCTTTTGTTTAATTTTAAAATAAATGTCAAGATTTTACGGAGAAGTGTCAAATATAGCCGATAAAGGAATATATATATATATATATATATATATATATATATATATATATATATATAACTTTTGTTTTTTGGGTTTTTTTTCTAAAAATCCCGGTCTACGCTTTACGATTTGCTCGATTTTATTCTTTTTCAAGAAGAAAGTCTACACTTTAAGATAGGGATTGGTTATTTTTACAGTATAAATGGTAGGATTCAAGACTAAATGAAGGAAATTAGATTTATTTTAAAAACAACAGCAACAATTGAAAACTCATGAGACTCTGTAACGTTGACTTGAGTGGAAGTCCGAATACTAGAACAAGACTGACGCAATATTTATAGGGACCGATGTAGAAAGATGTCCGTCTATTAACGGAACACTCTTATTGGTTGTCTTTCCTCTCAAAAGACCCTATCCTCGATTCTTATAAAAGAACGAAAAGGGAGAACAACATGATTTTTTTAAAGTTTGGATTTATTGTCAGTAATTTTATCCGATAAAAAATAATTTTCACTACCATTTTAAGCAAATAAATTCTCCATTATCTCAAACGAATCTAATTAACAAGTAGAGAGGAACTTAAAAGATTCTACCAATCTGGGCAGAGTTAATTTGGGAGTAATGGCAATGATGGAGTGGCTCCAAATTTCTAAGTTCCAGAACTAGAAAGAAAGAAAAAAAAAAGAAAGAAAAAAGGAAAATTCATCAACAAAGAAAGATGGGTAGGCAAAATCAGAAAAAAGAGAAACAAAAAACGAAGTGAAGAAGAAAAAGACGAAGAAGAAGAACGATGTAATTTGAATTACTATAAAACTTCTGTATCACTAAGTTTTACTCCGATCCGTATATGTATGTATGTATTAATGTGTGTATATATATGCATGTATCTATCTGTGTATGTGTGTATGTGTGTATGTAAGTGTATGTAAGTGTGTATGTGTGTGTGTGTATGTTTTCTTATCAGTTGCTACATAATTTGGTATCTTCAACAGAAAGCCAGATCATGTTTTCTGAATCTAATAGTTTACGTCTCATTTTATTAGGGGAAGTCTAGACACTTAATCACGTGTCTGACATTGACCAATAAGAATAAATTAATACGTTCCTTTAAATTCTACGCATGTCAAAACCCGAATTAATGTCATCCTCTCTTGTTTTATTTATTTATTTTTTTTTTTGTTTGTTTTTTTTTAAATATATTCACACCATTTATCTTTGCCATTCTAAAACATTTTTGTGCGTTTTGGTCCGAAATAAAATAAAGAAAAAGGTTAGTGAAAACAGAAGAAACATGAACAATACTTTCAAATACAGTAAGGAACGTACTTTTAATATCAAATGCACGTTTTCCAGTCTAGAGATATTATTTTTTCATTTTGCCAGTGGTTTGTGCGAATATCGTCGAAATTCTGAAAAAGGTATACACTGTGGGCGAGGTTTCGAATACGCCACATTTTTCCAGGCGGGGGTTCCGAAACTCTAATAAAGAAGGAGGTATAGCGTATGATACTAAATTGCAACCGGTCGTATACATCAACTTCTGCAGAATTTTGGAATTATACTTTGATTTGTTTTATATATTATTTGATACCAAAACAATTTTTATACATACAAACTATTTTATTTGATACAGTTCCCATTAACATAGGTGCACAGTTTACTTCTATTTAACCCATAGATATGACCCTAACAGGTGCTACCACTTTAGGCCGGAGTGGACCAGGAAAATAAGCCAATGAAGGGGCACACCGTATTTCAGAAAGCTCCAGCATTACTGGAGCCTCATCAGATTTTTTAGTGTCATATAAAAGACGCTAGTTAGGTAGGGGGGTCTTACTCCTCTGCAGAGAAGCATTCGTTGCCTTCTGCAGTTCCAGCTGAATGGCCACCCCCTTGTAGTTATGGTCTCCTTCTTCGTTCTCATTACTCCCATGTTCATTGATATTCTGGATGTTAGTAATTGATATGGTCACCTCAATGCGTCAAATAGATCTATATGACATAATGTAGATCTTCAATGCCTTTTCTTCAGGACACTTTAATACGGAGTGGTCATACGTGTTTGGGTTCAATCAATGCTTCAAATCTGAACGCATATTTATAGTATAGAATAGCATTACTTAAAACTATATATAATTTATTTGTTTTCAAATTATTAAATTATATAATGGTATAAAAAGGAAATAATAGTAGTAAATAAAACTTCTATATAAATTCTGACTTAGTTATTGACTAATCGAACGGGAGTTGATATGTAAAACAAACTAGTTAACTAAATGAACCATTGAGAAACGTAATCGAATTTTATATGGTAACTCGGGAAATTTTTAGAGACATTAAATAAATAAGAGGGGCATTTTTGTGTAAGCACGAACCTATTATATATACGAGTGTCATTCATTAAATAAAGTTATTGTTTTATTTAGATGGAACCTATTATATGTACGAGGGTTGTTCAATAAATTAGACGGAATTTTTGAACTGAGGAGGAACCAATTATAAATACGAAAGTCGTGAAAATCCTGGGATTTTTTGATTGAGAAGAAACCTATAATATACATGAGGGTCATTCAATAAATAAGGAATTTGTTTTTTTTTTATTCAGAAAGAACCTATGATATATATATATATATATATATATATATATATATATATATATATATATATATATATATATATATATCAGGGTCTTTCCATAAATAAGGCAATTTTTTGGATTGAGAAGGAACAACTAATATATGCGAAATTCATTCGTTAAAAAAGGAATTTGTTTTTGTTTTTTTTTTCATTCAGAAAAAAACATTTATTTATATTAGGGACATTCAATAAAAAAGGTGAGCCTATTATATATATCAGGTTCATTCAATTAATAAGGGGAAACTTTTGAACTAAAGAGGAAACTATTGCATTTACGAGCGTCATTCATTAAGTAAAGAGAAATATTTTCAATAAATAAAGGGAAAATGTTTCATGGAAAAGGAAACACTTGTCTATATGAAGGCCATCCTATTAATTAGGGGACATTTTTGACAGAGGAAGAACCAGTTATATATACGAAGGTCATTCTATATATCAGGGTAAATATTTGGAATAGAGAGAAATTTATTTAACATACAAGTGCTATTCAATAAATAAAAAATATTTCAACCGAAGAGTATCTTATAATATATACGAGATATTTTTTGACTGAGGAGGAAACTATAATCAATACAATCATTCAATATATGAAGGGAACATTTACATTTTTTTTACTTAACCTAAGCATACTTATCAGTACATGTCGGAACATATCAAACAGTCTTCGGTGAATTTAACACCGTTTGCACTTCTCAACCACAAAGAATTAATGTCAGTCTTCTCTCAAACTCTCTGTTTCCTTTACAGCAATTTGGATAGATTTTTAACGAATATTATTGAAGAGTTTGAAATAATTGTTGCTCTACTCTAACACCAAATAATACATGTTGTTGTATAGTCACCACCATGACCAACTATACAAACACATAATGCATATACATCTACATCTGCATGCAGAATCATAACGACGACACAATAAAGACGAGCGACAAAGTTCTTTAGAAAAATATACATCTCACTGTATTTGAAAGGGTTGTGTCTGAGAGGGAGTTGGAGACCGAACAGAACTGCAACATATTGACCCCCACTCTATTGGCCATAACGGCGTTTCTTCCCCGTTACCATGGGCTGCTCAACCGGGGGCCTGGGGACCCAGCCATTCTGGGACATGTTCCTCAATCTAGCATCTTATCTCTAACTCGTCTGATCCCCAGCTGCAACTGCTCAATCGGGTGCCTGAGGGCCCACTCTGCTGGGTGCTGGCTTTCTCTACCGCATCTTGTCTCCCACTGGTCTGGTCTCCAAACTGATTAATCGGGGGCCTGAGGGCTCCCTCTGCTGGGTGCTGGCTTTCTCTACCGCATCTTGTCTCCAACTGGTCTGGTCTCCAAACTGATTGACTTCCTGTTTTCACCGAGTTATATTATAGTTCAACACCCACCTTCTTCTTGTGGGCGTAAAAATTTGGCACTCATTCACCTGTCCACGGTCAAGGCTATAATATCCTGATTGCACCTGTTATTTACACAGGTGCATTTCCTATTTTGACAGCCCGGCAGGGTCGTAGGTCAATATGCAATATACAGAACTTCTGTTTT
>OY757931.1:23482228-24012252 GCA_963585895.1 Sepioteuthis lessoniana | reverse complement strand
TGCTAACGGCACGACATTATGATGATGATACATATATACTTACACACATATATATATATATATATACATATACACACATATACATACATATATCTATCTATTTATCTATCTGTACACATACATATATATATAGCAACACAACATGATGATGATGATGATGATGATGATACCAGCGACATTGCCTGAATCTGAAATCGAAAGCAATGTATCATTTTTCGCACGTTCTTCACCAAGACATAAACAAACAGTGTGCAATTAGTATTACCCTGGCTCGGGTGTCCTTATCGACCCAGTGACTTGGACAGATAAAATATGTGATTGATTTGAATAATAAATTGGAAGTATCCTCTTACATCAACAAATAAAAGTACTCATACGAAATATCAGTCATGTAAAAGCTAGGACACAAAGAAACATACACACAATCAGAACAACGGTATCTTGTATTTTTATTTACACAGAATTAAGATAAAGTTAAATATACACATACATAAACACACACACACACACACACACATATATATATATATATATATATATATATATATATATATATATATCACACCAGGTGTGGCATATATATATATATATATAAATATATATATATATATATATATATATATATATGTAGCCACACCGCGTGTGATATATATGAATTGAGGCCTCGGTAGCCGTTAAAAAGATGTATGTAAACAATAGTAATTGTGATTCATAATCGTTTAAAATTCACTTCGATGCTACTAGCACCTCGTGGCTGAAGGGTTAGAAGCTTGGATTGCCGTTTGAGTCAACTGGGTTTCGATTCCAGCTACGGGAAACTAATATGTCCAGCCACACTGATGAGTTCTGATAGAACGAAGCAGATCTATCTATGGATGAATATATATCTATATATATATATATATATATAAACACTTAGTGTAATAGATGTCATCACAGTAAACGGACTCGTCGGGCTGGGTTCAAATCCTGGACGAACCTATATACATTTTACAGTGCAATTACCTTTGGGAAAGACAAGGATCAAACGATTCTCCATCAAGCTAGAAATACATTATCGGGCAGACTGGACTCATTAACCTTGTTATGGTAACCTGGCTAGAAAAAGAGAAACTATTGGTCAAATCAATTATACGCTGCGTAAAAATTCAGACACCATACACTTACATACACACGCATATAAATATGTATGGTGTTTCAATATATATGGGACCCACGTGATTGCTGATAAATCTACGGATAATAATGTTGTGTTCTATTTTGTTTCAGATTTGTAAATAGTATACTATAACAACTATTAATCCTCTATCATAATGCTTTGGACAAGAGAGGAAAACATTTTCCCTCACTACTTATTTGGAGAGAAAATCATTCAAAACTGTGCAAGCAAAATTTTGCAGGAAGTTTAACTTTTATAGTTACCCCCAGAAAAACAAAATATATCACTTGCTACATGAATTTCAATCTACAGGGTCAATTAGCAATCTTAACAAAAAGGCAAAAAATCCCAGATCTGGCAGGAATTTGAGATGTCCTGACAATGTCGATGTGGTGTGAGATTCTGTCGGAAGGAGTTCGAAAGAAGTCCCTCCGAAGACGTTACCAATAACTTGTTCTTTCATGTGCTCTATAAGATAAACTAAGTCAGTTTATGCCTTTGTCATCTGGTTTGACTTTTCTGAAGTGATACGATTGCTATTTAGGACTAAGATGAAAGATAACCTGATGTAATATTAATTATCATATTAATCGGCTGCATCTATTTTGAGACAGTCTGTATATATATATATATATATATATATATATATATATATATATATATATGTGTGTGTGTGTGTGTGTGTGTGTGTGTGCATATATATATATATATATATATATAAGTCTGTCTGAAATAACAAATGACTCTGATAAGCCGATAATAAGTATATAACTCTAATCTCTGCTTTCTAGCACCAGTTTTTTTAACCTGTTTTTCTGGATGTTTAGTCGATATTTTTAATTGAAGAATATTGAATGATGATTTTGAGATCTATTTTAACGTGTGTCGGGAAATCATCGATCTCTTCACACTGAACTAAAATTAATTCATTCAGTCATTACTGGTAAATAGAAATGCATGTTTGAAATTGAACAGGCAACTAAGCGCCAGTGGAAATTTCCCAGACACTGCACCTCAGAAAACTTTGAGTAAGTAATAATTCCAGATTGGGAGAAACATCACCAAAAAACCTCACTTTAATCCTATCTTGCTCAGTGTGCCTTTTTAATTCTCTCCATGCTAAAGAGGATCATCCATGGGGATCATTTTTCAAGGTATAGAGTCCATCAAGATAGCTGTTACGACAAAACCAAATAGTATCCCAGAAGAATACTTCCAGCAGTGTATAAAAACCTGGGGTAACTTTGAAAAAGAAAGCATGTATGTTTGTTTTTAAATCGAATTGGTTGTGAGAGTGGCCCCGTCACTTTTCGGACAACACACACACACACACACACACACGCACAAACACACACACACATACACACACACACACACACACACACATATATATATATATATATACTGATTTTAATTATCCCTTCATGTATATATTTATTGCTTATATATATATATATATATATGTATAATCAACAGATACACACCAAAAATGTTAATATGATTTTCTTCAAAGCCAAATGATCAGAAATTTTATTATGTCTAGTGGGAAAAACAATCAAAACTTTTATTATTAGATGTTATTGAATACCGAAATATACAGCTTTAAAAATCTGTAACAAAATATATAAATATATCATCATTATCATGATGTCACGATGCTAGCACAGATTTCCATAACTTTCTTTTAGTATTCAGCTCTATAATCCATCGCTTCTGGAAGCTTTCCAAAATTGTATACTGTGTCCGTACAGACTGTTGTGGGTAAGTTCTTGCTGCTCAGCCAATGCTTGCATGTGTTCGTTATGGGGACCTTTAAAGAAAGTCACTTATGAGTCCGTCCTCGCTTCTCCAGCAGAGTCATGCATGTATTGTTTTCACATTTGGATGATTTTAGATATGGGAGGTAAGTTGCCGTACTGCTGCTGTTTCGTGGGGTGTTGCTTCAATGTTTGTTTGTTTTTCAACAGAGCAAGTAACATTCCTGTGCTGTTACCGTCTAGATTTTTGTCTATACGCTTGTCAGTGTCCATGAGGTGCATCCATATTGTAGAATTGAAACAACTTCTGCTTGCAAGAAATTTCGTTTTGTTACATCAGATAGTTCAGACTTCCATATGATGAATAACCTATTGATCACAATCCATGACTTCGTTAGGCGCATATTGATTTCACTTACAGCAGATGAGACGCTGCTATCAACATATGTTAACTCGTCCACTAATTGCAGAGAATCGAAAATTAAACGTACCTTATAAAGGTATCAAACTTTATTTTTGAGTAAACTTATTTTCAAGACAAAACTTATGTTTGATTGAATACAGTAAGATCCAACTTTATGTCATTTTCACCTACGTCATTTCCGCTTACGTAAAATTCGTATTTACGCCTCCTTTCAAGATGAAAATTCAGTCCAGCTAAAATTACGTTAAATGGTTCGGGTATGCCGACGCGACCGATTTTTTTAATGGTCACGAATAATTTTCAATTGTGCGTGCCCGCCACCACAGCAATATGACTTGAAATCAAATCTAATTCGGTGGAAAGGTGAATGAAGTCATTCAAACGACGCTATACTACGCCGAAACGTCACCTTCGCGATAATAAAGGAATGTAATATCAACAATTTGGTTTTGGCGGCAACACCCAACAAGGCACCAACTGTACGGCCACCTGCCTCCTATCACGAAAACTATCCAAGTTAGACAAACTGGACATGCAGGACACTGCTGGAGAAGCAGGGACGAGCTCATAAGTGATGTACTCTTATGGACCCCCACATATGCAGAACAAAAGCATGACGACCAGCTCGAACATACATTCAGCAACTATCTGAGGATACGGGATGTAGTCCAGAAGACCTGCCGGAGGCGATGAAGAATAGGGAAAAGTGGCGAGAGAGGGTCAGGGCTATCCGTGCTACCAGCACGACTTGATGATGATGATGATATATATATATATATATATATACAATTGACAAACACATTTTGATGATAACATTTGCAGTCAAAAGTTTTCAAGTATTTATATCTCAGTCACAATTTAACATCAGTCATTTCTTTGCAAACACTTTTTTTTCGAATTTGACCCATAGATAAGACCTTATCAGCTTCTACCCCTCTGGGCCAGAGTTCACCTGAGAGCAATGGCAATGAAGGGGTACTCCGCATTCTCAAAATCACCAAGGCTGTAACATCGCTATCAGAGGGCTTAATGTCATAAGCAGGACACTCGTTTTGGGTGAGGGATCTTACACATCTGCCGAGATGCTGCTATTGGATTCTACTTCTCTAGTCGCCTGGGATTGTATATTCAAAACGGAAAAAAATATAGTTGTTGGCGACTGTAGTCGAGGGTGACCCGAAGGTTCCTCGTTCGATTGCTACGACACCAAGGCGTAGGGGAAGACGTTACTCTTTACCCTGGATTGTTCCAATTTACTATTGATCCGTACTTTATAATGCTGTTAAGCAAGGAGGCATCAAGTCCCATTTTTTGTGTCTTTGGTATGACTTAAACCAGGATTGAACCCAGGTCCCGATTTTGCCAATATTAACAAAATTAAAACAAAAAACACAAAGATGCACCGTGCGTTGAAATGGGGTCAGCATAGTAAGAATTGTGTCTTTCACCTCGTCTCGAAGAACTGAAGTCAGAAGTCAATAAATGTGTTCGTATCTGAACAACAGAGTTCGCCTGTTTTCTCCTGTGTTTTGTATTTGTATTTGTAAATGTGTTTGCATCACAATTGTGATTGATATAATTACAGTTACGAGTAGTATGCAACATTATGTCGTAAAATATTTCGTGTCTTAGACGTGCAAACCACGTCAAATTTACAGAAGATACTACGATGTTTACAGAGAAACACGTTTTCGCCATAAATGTTAACGAATGATTCAGTTAATGCTCTCATTTCCGTTGACAGAACATGTATAATACCGTATATCCCTGAATCAGGGCTAATTTCTGCTGGTACTGCATATAAAATAATAAAAAATGACCATGCCTTTCTTTAGGTCAGTTGTCGTCGGGGCCTCAAATTGTTGACTGCCGAAGACATTGAGAGGAGAGTCCTCTTCTCCCTGACAGTTTTGTTAGGAACAGCTTCTACATCAAACATTTAGTTCAGATATACCACTCTTTGATTTCTATTTATTTTGTTTCCTCGAAAATACATGTGTGAAAGAAAGATTTCAATCTGGTATAAAATTAAGTGCACTGTGAGAAAATGGCTAAACATTCTGTATAAAGATTTCTACGTTGAAAAATTCAGAAGTTTGTTTTTCCACGGAAAAATGTGTTTTAAAGAATGAAGATTATACTAAACAAAAAATATGAGTATTTATTTATTGCAAAATCCACTGAATTTATTGAATAAGTCTAGTATGTATATATCTCTACACACGAATGCAAATATCACACAAACACACAAAAATATACATACATATATACATATATATGTGCATATATATGAACTCAAACATACACGTACATATATACATATATATGTGCATATATATGAACTCAAACATACACGCAAACATATACATACACATACATGGATATATGTACATAGACACAAAATCATGTATATATATATATATATATATATATATATATATATTTAATATATATATATATATATATATATATATATATATATGTATACTCATGTATACACACGTACACACACACACACAAACATACACTCATATATATATATATATGTATACTCATTTATACACATATACATATGTGCATACATGCATGCACATTTATATATATATATATGTACACACACACGCGCGCACACACACACACACACACACACATATATAAATATATGCGTATATTAGTATGCAAGAAATTTTATATTCTTACGAAAATATATACTTTTACAACAACATATATATATATATGTATATACACTATACTGGGTGTGTAAAAAACTTCAACGCACACTTCGTTTGTTAACAGTACTTACGTTTATTATGTTAAATTCTATTTTCCACAATAAACTATAATTACGATAAACACAAACTGGTTATTTTTTCAAATTGTTTGAACATTGATTTCGATTGGAAACAAAAGTGTTCACATTTTAGCATACTTATTGTAGGAATCTTTTTCTCGCCTTTTTTTTTCAATAAGGCGTCATTTAAATGTAAACACTGATATTTTTCTTCTTAAATAATATTACAAGACGTGTTTGTTGTGATGAAAACGTTTCATTACTTATAATGATATATATATATATATATATACAGAGAGAGAGAGAGAGAGAGAGAGAGAGAGAGAGAGAGAGAGAGAGAGAGATCAGGGCCTAAACTTTATACAAAATTCATTTTTTTCGTTCTTGTTTTTTCTTACTTATATATTTACATATAGTCACACCGAAGCACGTGCACAATTAACTATTCATAAACATACTAGTGCACACATCTTGTAATTCAGTAACAGTAAAGATAAAAAGCCGATTATTTTTAAATAATCTACTAAGCTTTGTTTGTTGTGTTACAAAACTAGAAGAATGAAGCACCCATTGAGAGTCAAGCTCACAAAGTTGGCTGCTCATCCAGTTTGCTTACTAGAGTCGCCCAATGTCCTCTTTTGTTTTTTCTTTTTTAAGCTTAGTGGTAGAAAGTTGAAAGTATAGAGCATCTAGTGACAATGGAATTCAGTACTTTTACACAAAGTGAGGCGCCCATGTTTCATCTTTTTATAGTTATTTGCTAAAATTAGTTTTGTTAAGGCACAACTCCAGTTGTATGCGATACCTAGTAAGAATCGAACGCTTTAGCAAAGTTTTGCTTGTCTAGCTTGGTAACACGCATGTTGCTCAAGGCTAAGTAACTCTTATTAACAGAGAATTTCTGCCCTTGATATATTACATAAATTGCAATTAAGTAGCGCCCAACACGTCGCATTGAATATTCGACCATAAGTCGAAGGTACTATTTACCCAACCCCTCCGCTCGGGCAGGATATGACACAAGGTCAATTTTTAAGCGGAGTTTAACAGGTTTGAATTCAGAGTTTTCCTTCTCCTAGACTAGTTGCCTCACCAAGGCTGAAGAACCTAGTCCGTCCTACTATTTACCCATAGCTGGAGGGAGAATAATTGGATTAATACCTTTCCCAAGGGTATTAGTGCGATGTGAAATGCAATCAGTATCGTCCAGGATTTGAATTCAGAGTTTTCCTTCTCCTAGACTAGTTGCCTCACCAAGGCTGAAGAACCTAATCCGTCCTACTATTTACCCATAGTTGGAGGGAGAATAAGGGGGTTCATACCTTTCCCAAAGGTATTTGCCCAAAAGTGAACGTAATAGCGCGACTGGAGTACGAACTTGCGTACTACCATAAGTCGAAGGTGACACGAAGGCCCCTTTTTCAATAGCTACTTCACCGATGTGTAGGGGAGGGCTTTACTCTTGATCTATACCTTAATATAATGAGTGTTAACCAAGGTGGTATCAATTACTATTTTTGAGTATGACTCAACCTGGGATTGAACTCTGGTCTTCTGGACCATAGGTGAACACTCTACTCATTTGGCCATAACTAAAATAGAATTACCCAAGTTTTCCAATCCATCACCAAAATTCGAATAAATGAGGAATTTTATCAGTTATAAACTTTAGTAAACCTAATAACGTAAAAGATGAAACCTAAAATTCATCTGTTGATATTCATATATTTATTCCATCAGTTTTGATCCTTCAGTACGGAAGGAAACCAAGCATATTGAGAGCTTTTGTTTTCTCAGTTGGAAAGAAAGTCAACAAATGACATCCCAAATGAATACACTTATTTCATTGTACATGATGATCATCATGAAAATAGTTTCAGCATAACACCAGGAAATTATTTAAAGATAATAAATTTGTAAATTCATTGACTGAATTGGAGTTAAGTATTTGGACATCGTTTGTCGACCTGGTGAAAATCTACGTGGAGTTCGTAGAAAAGCTGATGAAAAGTGTACAGAACATAAGCGCTTATATGATTATTAAGGTCCATTTTGATATAACTTTCTAGATAAAGTTCCGGATAATTGCTGCAATGCGAGTGATGAGCATGGAAAACGATTTCATCTGGATATCAACACAATGGAAGCGTGCAAACAGGAACGGAGTGACTATTGAATGATGGCTGACTTCTGCTGGAGTATAAAAGGTACTTGAAAAACATTCAATATGACAAGAAATGAAGAAAGAAAAAAATTCTTTTTACCATATAATCACGAAGATTTTTCTTCAGCTGTTTGTATTAAATTTGCCCAGTCGACTGGGGCTGTAGAATAGACTGACTGCACCTCTGCAGAGGGGTAAGACCCTCCCGAACGAGTGTCCTGGATATGACACAAAGCAATCTGATGGGGAGGTTCCATCAGTGCTGGAGCTTTGGGTAATGCGGAGTACACCTTCATTGCCATCGCACCCAGGTCAACTCTGGCCCGGAGAGCTAGCACCTGATAGGGCCCTATCTATGGGTTAAATAGAACTAACAACATACTTATGCTAAACTGAATAGCTTGAAATAGAAATGTTTTTGACAATTAAACCGTACTTACATTTAAACTGTAGTCTTATACTTAACTGAAATATTTGAAATATAACTGTTTTTCGACATTAAAACTGTATTTACACTTAACTGCTTGTATAGTTTGAAATAGAAATATTTTGGACAATTAAACTGTGTACATATGCTACTCTGAATTGTTTTAAATAGAACAGATTATTTACATAAAAATGGATTTGGCATTAAATAACCTATAAAGTTTGATATGCCATAAAACCCAACAAACCAAACAAAACCTTGTATTTAATAATTCAATGAAAATACATGCTGGTCTGGGTATTTTCAATCGTGTTATTTTAAAAATCTTATGGTTTGATTGTTTTTGCAAAAACCGTAATTCTTAATCAGTAGACCGATATATATAGGTTCAAATACGAAATGAGAGGGTTCTACGATTTTACTTTGAGAGGTATTGCCATCGGTCAATATTATAACCTCAGAAAACAAATGAAAAAAAGTGTTTTCCCCAAAATGAGGCATTTCTCTAGAGTAAAAACGGTAGATAACCTAGAAAAAGCTTACCATTTGAGGATGTAGCAATTTCAAATTAGCTAAAAAATGTTTTATGTCTCGACTCCATTTCAATTTTATTTTGTTGACCAGTGTCATCTAACTAAACTAGACAGTAAAGAATAAAATTGCAGTTTTTTTTCTTTTAGTTAATTGATTTAAGATTTATCGACGGGTGTTTTGCTCATATTTATCAAAATAAAACCAAACAATAAGAAATCAATAATATCAAGCAAATATTCATGCAAATTAGGCTTCCAGTTCAATTTATTTTTGATGACCAATTTAATAGGGGGAAAAAACGCTTCCAACTAAAGTAACATAAACTGAAATAATAGAAAGGTTAGCAAAACACATTCAGAAAATCAATATATAGTAGAATGTTGACAAATACATCGTCTTGTTTTTGTTAACTGTTTCCAAAATTTGGTGCTAATATAAACGAAATCGAATGGTTAAAAAATTTAAAAAATATGAGGTAGACAAAAAACATGAAAGTGTCATGAGAGAAAAATCAAAGCAATAATTCTTTTGAAACAGTAAGTCAAAACAGAAGCAATGTTTGTGGCAAAACTAAGAAATTGGATGAGAAAAAAAGAAAAGCGATACGAAACCAGCTCTAACCGATGGATGAAACTGGGGTTAATGGGGGCTAAAAAGAAACAAATATTGTGTGTCGATTATTGGACGACAGTGATGTTCATTGATAAATCAAGAATTTGCATGGGCCACGGTGAGGGTGCTAAAAAAACATTGTTCTGGTTTCGTTTAAGTCAAAATAAAAAGATGACCTCCTGAACACAAAAGAGGTTATTTTATATGATCTATTATATTGGTAGGAGTCTGTTATCTAAATGGGTAGGTGTCAAATATTACCCCAAGAATCAATGAAGATGCATCCATAAAATTTCTGGATAATTGTGACATTAACTCGATAGAAAATTGGTAGGGTGATCATGAAATCATTTTTGAGGAAGATAATTTGTCTGGTCAAATATTAAAGGGAATAAAAACTTTTCTTTAGAAAAGGTATATAAATTAATAAAATGGCAAATTAACAGCTGGTATCTAAATCCAATAAAAAATTACGGTGCAAACTTCAAAAACAATTTTCCCTAAGAAAGCCCAATCCATCAAACAAGAGCAATGAACAGCGGTTCGGGAAAGGCAGCATCATTTCAATTAGGGATATTATTTTAAAATAGAGTAATTTATGCTTTAAAGAATGAAGGTTCTCATGAATACACTAGAAAGTATTATTCTATTTTTTATCAATCAATTCAACAATTTTTTCCACAAAACTGGGTTATTCCTTAATATTTGCAAGGGAAAAAAATCGGATGGTTAAGAACGAAAAAAACATGACGGTAGATTAAAACCATGATAGAAAACTCTAAATAATATTTCTTGAAAAAAGAAAATTAACATCGAAGTAAAATCTGAATATTTCTGTCTACATTCTTTAAAATTTATTCTAAAGAGCTAGAATTTTCTGCTATGTAATAAAAATGGTTTGCATCTTATCTGTTACAAGTTTACTTACAGGTAAAAAAGTTCCGAAGACTATATATTTTTAATGCACAAATTCCATAATTGTTTCCAGGATTAGTAAAGGCTTGGCTTCCCTTTTTAATGGTATAAAAAATTTCATGTTTTTTTAATGGCGAAGTCATACTTATAGAAAACCAGCTGTGAAATTATTTAACCCATTGAAGGGGAGATAAGACATTTATTTTTTTCATTTCTCTGAAATCGAACCCAATAGTGTGACTGAATATTGAGCTTGCTTACTTCAAGGTTGTAATTCAGCCCTTTAGCCATTACCCCCATTTGGTTGTTTGGTTAAGTTTGATGACATATCAAGCTCTTTTGGGTTATTTAATGCCAAATCCTATATATATATATATATATATATATATATATATATATATATAAAATTCACTCAAAGATGTATATATATATATATATATATATATAAATGTGTGTGTGTGTGTGTGTGTGTGTGTGTGTGTGTGTGTGTGTGTGTGTGTGTGTGTGTGTGTGTGTGTGTGTGTGTGAACCAGAACACGTTGGTTTAACCAAAGTTGAATGGTTTGAGATATTGCAATATGACACTCGAAATTTAATCAAATATCAGCCATTTGTTATCACACAGTTAAATGGTTATACATATATGATCTTTGAGTGAATCTTATTTACTAAAAAGTTAAAGCCAATTTGTTCGCGCAAAATAAAGAATTGTTATTGTTTCCACGAATTTAGTTATTTTCAATAATGCTATCAAACTCTAATAATTATACAACTATTAATCATTTGTTCGCACACAGCAAAGAACTTTCAAACATTCCTATTTAACGCTAATAGTTCTATTTAACACTGTTCATTAATTTTCAAACTGTCAAATGGTTCCAAGTATTGATGTAATAGCAATAAGTCAGTTTTCGCATAAAGTTAAACGGGTTCAAGTATTCCTATCTAACGGGAATAATTCCTTTTTGTATTAACCTTTAGTCTGTCCACATTTAAATGACTTCAAGTATTGTTATCTAACGCCGATAGTTTTTCTTGTACACAGTTTATTAGTTTCAAGTTTTACTATGTAATATGAACGATTTAATTTATTTGCACCAAGTTTAATGATTAAAGAGTTCCATATGATTCAAAGTTGAGTTCTTGATAGGTATTACAAATCCTGTTCAGAATGGACTTGGGAATAATGGCAGTGAAGGTGTACTCCACATTCTCCAGAGCTCCAGGAATGTAGCCTGAACATCAAATGGTTTTGTGTCACTTTCTGAGAGGAGCTTTAATCCTGTTCAGACATGCATTTGACTTATTCAACAGTCCCCTCATCTGACTTGACTGAGATGGTTTAGTGTGATATCTATAACACTCATTAGTATGGGTGGGGTTATTAACCCTCTGCAGAGAAGTGTATTCTAAAGTCCTCTATTTTGACAGAGCAGTGATGGTTTAGTGCCATATATAGAACATTCAATAGTATGGGTGGGGTTATTTACCCTATGCAGAGACGCAGTCGGCGTATTCTCCAGGCCTGTAAGTTGACAGGGCTGAGACGGCTAAGTGTCATATCAAGAACACTCATTAGTATGGGTGCAGTTATTAACCCACAGCAAAGATGCAGTCGGCGTATTCTCCAGACCTCTAAGTTGGCAGAGCTAAGACGGCTAAGTGTCATATCTAGAACACTCATTAGTGTGGGTGCAGTTATGAACCCTCAGCAGAGATGCAGTCAACATATTGTACGGCCCTTGAAGTTCAGATAGTTTAGTGTCATATCCAGAACGTGCGATATTTAACCCTGCAGTCAATGCATTCTACAACCCTCTAAGTTTACAGATCTGAGGGGATTAAATTTCATATCTAGAACCCTCATTAGTATGGGTGGGGTTGTTAAACATCTGCAGAGATGCACTTGGCGTAAGTTGACAGCCCTGTAAGTTGACGGAGCTGATGTGATTTAGTGTCATATCTGGAACACTCATTAATATGGGTGGGGTTTGGCTTGGTTTGGTTGTTTGGGGTTTATGACAAATTAAACCTTACAGTTCATTTTACCCAAAATCCATTTTCATACAAATTATCAGTTCTATTTCAAAGAAATTCAGTTTTGCATGAGTACACGTTTAAATTCTCAAAAAACATTACTATTCAAAGCTATTCAGTTTATTCAAACAGTTCTAATTCATCTAGTTTAGTTTAGTATATGTACAGGTTTAGTTTACTCACTGTTAAATGTCAAAAACAGTTTAATTTCAAACAATTCAGTTTAGCATAAGTACGCAAATAAAATGTTAGTACACAGTTTACTTGTTAAAAGCATTTCTATTTCAAGCTATTCCATTTATTCAAACAGTTCTAATTGAAACAATCCAGCTTAGCATAGTTATGCCGTTTAGTTCTATCTAACCTATAGATAGGGCGCAGCAGTTGCTACCATTCTGGACCAGAGTGGAATTGGGAGCGATGGCAATGAAGGGGTTCTTCGCATTCCCAAAAGCTCCAGCATTACTGAAACCTCACCATAAGATTATTTATTGTCATGTCTAGGACACTCATTGAGTGGGTCTTACCTCTATGCAGAGGTGCAATTGTATTCTACAGCCCCAGAAAACTGGGCAATACGCAGAGTTAATGTAAAAACAGTTTTATTTCTGATAATATTTCAAGCAATTCAGTTTAGCATAAGTACGCAGCTTAAATGTCAAAACAGTTCTATTTCAAACAATTCAGTTTCATATAAATACGCAGTTTAAATGCAAAAACAACAAAGTCAATAAACCACGTTTTAGTTCTATTCAACTCATCGATTGGATCATTATCAATTGCTTACCATTCCGGGCCAGAGTAGAAGTTGGAGCGATTGCTATAAAGGGGTATTCCGCATTCTTTAAAGTTTCAGCATCACTGGAACCTCACCATCAGATAGTTTAGTGTCATTTCCCGACACTCGTTGCAGGTCTTACCCCTCAGCAGAGATGCAGTCAGTGTGTATCATAACCATACATGAATATGTGTGAAACGTACATAGAATGTGCATAACATATATACATAGAACATAGGAATCCCGAAACAAGAAAAACACTTGACGACTTCTTAGTTCAGGTACGAAGCTTTTATTACCTTTAAGTTTTCGGCATAAGGAGAGAGAGGCACAATCTTTCTATGCTGGCTTTTCCATCTGCCCCCCGCTCCACAATACGTGTGGCGCCCGTCTGGCCTCAGCGAGCCCCGAAAGTCGACCCTTCTCGTTCGGAGTCTAGTTCTGAACTAACTGACTTTTCTCAAAACTCGCCAAATCCTCCGCGCACGCTTCCGGTGCATGACGTCATTCACATCCCCAAGTCCTATCTGGGATTTTTATTTTGATATCGCTGAATGACACATCCTCCCCGCGCGCGCGTAAACACCTGTGCTCATGTTGCACCTAACTAACCCATGCGCTAAGCGAAAGGTTCACAGCCTAACTAAACCGAAAGGCAAGATATATAAAACGAAATCCATCGGCCATTATATTACAAGTGTATTCTGCAGCCACAGCCGACCTGGCAAGTATGGGTGGTGTTATCAACCGTCTGCAGAGATGCAGACAGCTTATTCTACAGCTCTGTATGTTGACAGAGCTAAAAAGGTTTAATGTCACATCTACAACACTCATTAGTATGGGTGGGGTTATTAACCCTCTGCAGAAATGAAGTCAACGGATTCTACAGCCTTGTAAGTTGACAGAGCAGAGATGGTTTTGTGTCATATCTGGAACACTCATTAGTATGGGTTGGGTTATCAACCCTCTGCAAAGATGCAATCAACGTATTCAACAATATTCAACGTATTCGAAAAGGTTGTTATGCCATTAAATAAGAATCTCCTGCAGCGTTATGAGGTTTGCTTTAGGACGAACAACTTTGGAAAAATTATGAACCTTCTCATACCCACATTCATCTTGCGAACTAATACTCTAGGAAAAATTATGAACAACCTTATCCCCACATCTAGCTTTTGGAGTAAAACCCTTGGAAAAAGTATGAACTAACTTATCCCCATATCCAGCAATCAGATTGATACCTCTGGAAAATTTATGAACTACCTTATCCAGACTTCCAGCCATAGGTTTAATTATACTACGACTGATCTTCTAAAATCATTTCTTTTACTTTAAATAACCCAGGAATGTTGACACGTTATAAAACAAAAATGCAGATGAACCAAAGGAAACAGTGCTTGCTATTGCCAACTGCCTGGCATAAATTTATCTTATTTATTGAATGACCCTCGTATATATTGACAAAAGTAATGTGTTTACTCTTCATTTGCAATAAAATCTAAACTTAGAGCGTGTTTCACAACCAATATTATATAATTCCTTTACACAAGGAGCAGTTGCTATCACATACGCAAATACAAACCGTAAATGACCTAAAACTAATAAGGACGAAGGAAAAAACAATCTTTAACTGGGATTTTCTTTTTTTTTTTTCCAGGGAATACATTATTTTTAATAACAGGAAAAAGACAAAAAGTGACATGTAATTTAACGTAGACGGAGAAAAGAAAAATAAATTTATAACTAGAATAAAACATCTTTGCTTCCAAGAACAAGACATCAGGAAACTGAATAATGAAAATCTGTAGCCGTGAGTACGTAACGACTCGTAATTGGGTTTTCGCACGAAGTTTGTCCGCAAATTATTTGTCTATAAAGAAACTGCACTTGTTTAACCTCGTTTGTTACAGATAGTTAGAGGTTGGGGTAAGGGCTGGGGGAGTGTTTGTCTTATGCCTTTTTTGCCATTTTTCTTCTCAGCCTTTTGCAATTAATTATTTTCGATTTATTCATTTTTTTAACCGTTCATCATCAAAGTAGCTTCTTCTTCTTCTTCTTCTTCTTCTTCTTCTTCTTCTTCTTCTTCTTCTTTCGAGCTTTTTAATATTGCCTCTTCAATTAGAGAAATGCCGCCATTTGTTTTTGAAATGCAACTTTTTTTTAGCTTTCATCGTTGAGTATTTTTTCTTCTCTATTTTTTTCTCTTTTTTTGTGATAATTTCTTTTTATTTTACTGACATTAGCGTTTTCTCTTTTCTCCATTCATCCAACTTTTTCACTTCATACACTGTGTCTTCTTCTTCTTCTTCTTCTTCTTCTTCTTCTTCTTCTTCTTCTTCTTCTTCTTCTTCATTACAAACTTCTATATTCCAAACTTTTATATATAGATCCGTATTCTCCACTACAACTACTACTACTACTACTACTACTACTGCTGCTACTACAACAACAACAACAACAACAACAACAACAACAACTACTTCTACTACTACTACTATTTCACTACTTTCCGTTGTATAACTTATTCAGTATAGATCCTGTTCCAGCCCATTTCTACAACAACTACAACTACAATTAGTCCTACTTTTCTATATAACAGCTTATTCATTACAAATCCTGATTTCGATCATTACTTCTACCACTAATACCATGACTAATATGTCTTCTTCTATAACTTTTATACAGGGTGGACTCGTGGTGCAATGGTTAAAGCGATGGACTGCGCAGTCATAGTGAACGAGTTCGAAATCCACCTGCACTATAATGTTCACTTTCAGACAAATACTCTTGGGAAAGGTATCAACCGCCTTATCCTCCCAGCTATGGGTCAAATAGCACCACTACCATTTATCTAGAAGGATGGATTTGACATTAAATAACTTTAGACGCTCGATATGCCATTAAACAACAAAGAAATATATTAAACACTATCCAATATAGCGGAGTCTTGTGGTACTATTTACCAACCCCTCCGCTCAGGATACGACACAAGGTCAATTTTTAAGCGGAGTTTAACAGGTTTGAATTCAGAGTTTTCCTTCTCCTAGACTAGTTGCCTAACTAAGGCTGAATGACCCAGTGTTCCCTACTATTTACCCATAGCTGTAGGGAGAATAATTGGATTCATACCTTTCCCAAGCGTATTAGTGCAATGTGAAATGCAATCAGTCTCGTCCAGGATTTGAACTCGTGTTGCCGTGTCTATTTCCTAAGACGATAACGACTACACCACCGGCGTCTTGTGGTACAATTGCTAACGTTCTTGACGGCGAGACACTTGTAAAACATTTCGAACTCCAGTTGAACTAACATGTTCACTTTTGGACTAAAACCCTTGAAAAATGTGTAGACACTTTATCGCACCGCAGATGATGAAATGATACCTCTACTTGTCTTTTACAACAATGGATTTAGCCTTAAATAAAGAAGGAAAGTTAATATACAATTGATCAAAGAAACCAAATCTATCATTAGAAAGCCTTATCTTACCAATTTTTCAATACTACTGCTACTTCTTTTTTTTTAATAATCTATTTATTAAAGAGTGGGGTTCGCTCTGCTCTAATAGTTAAAATGCAGGACTGCGACCCCAAAGTAAACGAGTTCGATCTTTGATTGAGTCATTAAGTTTACTTTTGCTCTTAAACCCTTTGGAAATTTAAAAAACGCCATTGTTCCCTCGAACTATGGATTACATTTTATCACTGCTGTTCTTCTACAAGCATGGCTTTGGCATTAAGTAACCAATGAAGGTTGATATGCCATTCAACAAAGAAACTAAAGTATTCCATGTCGTTGCTTATTCTTCGTCTTTTTGAATACTACTACTACTACTACTACTAAATTATTAATACTACTCCTTTTCCCCAATAATAATGTATTCACTATATATATATATATATATATATATATATATATATATATATATATATATATATATATATGTGTGTGTGTGTGTGTGTCTGTACATCTCAAACACATCTTTTATTTAGGGTGATAGTTTCATTCTTCTTCTTAAACATTAATTTTATTATTAATATTATTAGAGTTTTTCACATCAGCGAAAGCTGATGGTCTTTCACTGGAGATTGAGTGACAGCAAGTCTCCTCAAGTCTCCAGGAATCTTCTCGGTATTCTGGCCATTCTCAACAATGCTGTAGTCTGGATTGTCTCCTCCCGTCCTCCAACCTCCAAGTCTTTTAGTCACTTAAATAGTCCTTTAGTTACTGTACCGAATGAACCAATCACGATTGGTATAATCGTCACCTTCATGTTTCATATATATTTTTTAAATTCCCTGGCAAGGTCTAGGTACTCTTATTATTATTTACTCATTAGAGTTTTTCACATCAGCGTTAACTGATGGTTTTTCACTGGTGTTTGAGTGTCATCAAGTCTCCTCAAGTCTCCAGGAATCTTCTCAGTATTATGGCAGTTCTCAATAATGTAGAAGTTTAGATGGTCTCCACTCGTCCCCCAACTTCCAATACCTCCAGTCTCTTTAGTAATCCATTAGTTACTGTTCCAAACGCACCAATTATAATTGGTAAAATTGTTACCAGCACGTTTCACAGTTTTTTTCAGTTCCCTAGCAAGGTCGAAGTACTTTTCCTTCTTTTCACATATTTTGGTTTTATACTGTGGTCCGCCCGCGACAGCAAAGTGGACAATTTTGCAAATTCTCTTTATTTTGTTGATTACCTTTAGGTCTGGTCTTCTGGTCAAGATTAGGTGATCCGTGTGTATGTCAAAGTCCCATTGGAGTTTATGTGTGTTATTTTCTAGGACGGGTGCTGGATTGTGCATATAACATTTGTTTATTGTTATTATTATTATTATTATTATTAGTAGTAGTAGTAGTAGTAGTTGTAGGAGGAGGAGTATTAGTCATTTTTGAAGTAATTAATTCTTCATATTATTATTTACTTCTCGTTGCATTCTTCTTCTTCTTCTTCTTCTTCTTCTTCTTCTTCTTCTTCTTCTTCTTCTTCATCATCATCATTAAGTGACAACATCGTTAAAGTAACTTTGACATTAACAGGACAATAGCCACAGCGGAAACACATTTTTCACTGCCTAGATGTGCTTTCATTCGCTGTTCAACGCGTGTAAATATTTAGAAAAGCCGATAATGTCAATTAGTGCAATTTTTTTGTATTTTTTGCATGAAGCAATTCAATAAAAGACTTCTGCTTCTTACCCACCGCTCACCACTGGTCAACTACAACGATAGTAAGACAAATGCAAAAACAAGTGGGGAGTCATTTGTAAGATGGTCCGATCTCTACTGCCATAATACAATTCACCAGTGCAATAAAACAAGGCATTATTTTTGGATCGACTGCTAGAGGGATTTTTTAGGAATGCATCATGCAATGCGTGACATGTCATAAAAGCAATATGGATAACCACATTTGATTTATTTTTCGCTCGCTCCTATCACCCTGACTGGATTGACAAAAGGTCAGCTTAATGCGGAAATCTCTCTGGGAGCAAGCATCATGGCTGTCGTTGCGTTGCCACCTGTGAGACTATGGCTGTCATGTTACTTAATGTGGTGCTATACTTGACATGGTACCAAATATGATACTATTCTGTTAACCGCACCTGATATGATTGTTGCCTTGGTTCCGTGTTTACCACATGCGTTTCTGGGTAGTGTATTTATCAATTTCCTCTGTGCCCATGTTTATTTGAAAGATCCACGGTGGGTAGATGACAAAATCTATCCGGAACTTCTTCTGACGGGATTCTTTGGAGCAAGTTTCCTGGGTGCCGACATCTCAAAAACAAGAAAAACTCTTCGTTACAATAAATAATTATTTATCAAAATATATCGGGGAATATATCCTATATATCTATAGAGAAATGGTAGTTTTATTATCCAGGTACGAAAGTGCTTATTATTTATACAGTTTTGTACTATTTACCAACCCCTCCGCTCGGGCAGGATATGACACAAGGTCAATTTTTAAGCGGAGTTTAACAGGTTTGAATTCAGAGTTTTCCTTCTCCTAGACTAGTTGCCTCACCAAGGCTGAAGAACCTAGTCTGTCCTACTATTTACCCATAGCTGGAGGGGGAATAAGGGGGTTCATACCTTTCCCAAGGGTATTTGCCCGAAAGTGAACATAATAGCGCGACTGGAGTACGAACTCGCGTACTACGATTCCGCAGTTCATCGCTTTAACCATTACACCACGAGGACACCCCCATTTATTTATACAGTTTTGTTGCAAACATCGAAGCACAAGAGACCGAAAAGGAACGTTAAGGTTATATAAAAAGAGACAAGCATGCAGCTACACTGGGTCACTCACCCTCTCTTGTTGCTCTGAAGGGCTCTGGATCCCAACTCAAATCAACTGTCAACTTCCCAACTGATTACTGACTCATAACTGATTAATTTCCAAAATTTGCTAATTTTAATATATTCCAAAATTCAGTATATACGAGGATTATTAAAAAAAGTTTCCAGACTTTTTTCGTATGTGCACTTTTATTGATAGTACACACATGAAACTCTAGTCCCCTTCGAAGTAATCTCCTGCGGCTTCAATGCACTTGTACCGTTGCAACAACTTCTGGAAGGCTATATGGAAGTCCTCTTGTGTGAGCGTCTCAATGACCTTCGTCAAAAGCTTCTTTCATCTCCTCGATTGTCTCATAACGACAGCCTAGGGAATAACCAAAAGTCACAGGGAGCCAGGTCTGGACTATAAGGAGGCTGAGGAACTGTGTTGATGCCTATCTTGGTCAAATAGTCTGTGAAAAGGGTGGAGTCGTGGACAGATGTATTGCCCAGGTGGAAATGCCACTGACCCAATTTGAAGAGTACTTGCCTCTTCCGACGAAATATCTTCGTGAACTCCCTTAAAACCTCAACATAGTAACCCTAACCCTAACCCGTTGGCCAATCAAATCTGGTATATTGACTTCCTTTCTCCTCCCACCTCTCATCAACCCTTACAGACTCCCTGGCTTTTTTGAATCTATTATGCCACTCAAAAACTGATGCTCGATTCATGCAAGATGCTCCAAAAGCAGTCCGAAGTATTCCATACGTTTCTGTGGCATTTTTTCCAAGTTTAAAACAGAATTTTATTGCATATCGTTCTTCTAAAGTCCCGATTACATTTTTGAAATTCACCAGCTGTGACAATCAGGCTTTAGTTGGGTGTATTCCAATTGCTGCTGTAGCTGTTCATTTGAACCTGAACACAAAAAACTTGTTCAATCACCCCATAAGATGTATATAAATAACATACCGAATTTTCAAGTGTCTAGGACTATTTTAAATTCATGTACAAAAAAAGTCTGGAAACTTATGGTATGCACTACGTAATTAGTGTGATATCATCTCACTAAGTTATTGGGTCTTCTCATTATGATCATCACACGAGTCCCTAACTTTCATTATGCTTTTATTTTACCTCAATCAATCCATTTTATTTACATTTGGCCGTCCAGTCTAAAGATGTCCTCATGTCTTATGTTCGCTGGCGCACGTGCTTGGCATTTTCAATTCGACAAAAAATTGACTAAAAGATTTTAGCTAATTAAAGATACCTGAATAATTCGTGACCTGACCAAACTAAATAATTATATAATTAGTAGAATTAAACATAACAGTAGTTATTTTATAATTCCGAATGAATATATGTTGTATGCTCATCTACAGCATCACAACGACACAATGATAAAGACAGACGCAATGATAAGGACGCTGTAATAAACGACGCATGAAGGAAGGCACAGGAAGACTTCTTTAACAATATTTTACCTCTCACTTTATTTGTAATGTTTCGAAAGGGTTGTTCAAGGGTTGCATGTGAGAGGGAGCTGTAGATTGAATATAAACTGTAATATCTTGACCCCATTGTTATGACCGTCACGTTGTGTCTTTCTCGTTCTTTAGTGCTGCTCAGCCGGAGGGTAGGGCCCATTCATCAGGCCCAAAGGCCCAAAGGCATGATGTGGCTTTCCCTACCACATTTCGTCTATAACTCCGTCCGATCTTCAACTCAACTGCCAACTGCCCCTGCCACTGCCAACTCCTTCAACTTCCGTCTTGACTGCATTATATAATAGTTCAACACCTACATGATCGCCCACTCGATCTTTGAAATCGAATGTTTAATCGTCATCAAGCGGAAATAACTGTCATGTAGTTCATAGGTCACTCTCTTCCGGTGCATTATTATATGAGTGTATCATGGGCTTTACCTTGCCCATTTCATCAGCCAATTTCCGCCCACGCGATTTCCTCTCCTAACTGCCATTGGAATGTGTCACTTCCTTCCGGTGCATCACCTTGGAATAGCATTTTTGGGGGCCGGGTCGAAGGTTAAAACATAACATATGTTTGGCGTTGTCAACAACGGACTACTACGTCGTTGAGTTTATTTGATAGCAAAGACAACACTCAGCTTTTAAAGTTAGGAGTTTTTTTTTGTTTTATTCTCTTTGTTGAGTCACTGAGGCTATGGAATCCTGGAATGCATTGATAATGGCCACCATGTCGTTGCCTATTGGTTTTCGCGTGACACTTTCTTCTCTGATCTTTGCTTCATCGAGCTGCGCTCAAACCAAAACCAATAAAATAACAGAGATCCATGTCATCAAATCCTTCATATACATAAATATACAGGGTTCATAGAACATCCAACCCCCTCTCCCATCTCTGGTGGGTGATGCTTTAAATTGTGACCTCTTATAAAACTGTCCTGAAACGTTAGATTAAGCATATCAGAGTATCCACAGCGCAATAAAAGATACATTGGACTCTCTCAACTGCCATGACTTGTACCCGGGTACCTTGGCCTATTATACAACACTGAACGATGGAAAAAAAGTAGTCCTAGCCGAGTTATCATTCTTGGATAACGGAACGACTCAAGTGTCAATCAATTGTAAATCCGTCATAAATGTTAAGTCCCGTCAATTATATGATTTTAGGGAAAAGTCTCTATTATAACATCTGAACAATTTTCAGCCTGGAACGCCTTACATCTATGATACTAATTAAATCGTGGTATAAAGTGTGACAAGTGTTGAACGATAAAACAATGTGAAGGTTTTAAGGATGTCGTCAAAGACAAACTCAGAGCATTTAGAGAAGATCGATGGGTCTTGCTGCTGATCACGGAGAGTTGATCAATTTAGAAAAAAAAATGACGACATTTCAAACACAGGGAATCGAACAATCCATCTTCAAATAAGAACATCGAAAAGATGATTTAATTGTGGCTCTGACTCTTTTCTACGTGAGCATAATCTGTTTGTACATAGCCGAAATTTCGTGTCATATGAGTCTCTAACAAAATAAAAAATGATTTATATTTCATTGGTCCTTCTGTATCAAATTATTTATAACTTGTTTGGCCAGTCCGCTGAGGCTGCAGAATACCCTGATTGCTTCTCTGCATAGGGATAAAATTCCATCAACGTGTGTCCTGGTATGATACTAAACAATCTAATGGTGAGGCTCCAGTAATGCTGGAGCTTTGGGGGATGCAGAGTACTCATTTATTGCCTACTTTCCCAGTTGAACTTTGGCCTGAAGTGGGAGCACATGATAGTGCCTCATCTATAGGTCAAAAGAAACCGTTTGACATTTAAGCTGTGTACTTTGACACTGAAACTTAGTGCAAAACAATGATTATGTTAAACTGAATTGCTTTAAATAGAAATGTTTATTCATTTAATTCTGTGTAAACACGTCACTGATGTTTAAAAAATCATGTTACGTAGCAAAACCTTAAAACATTAATCTGATAGCAAACAAATGATTAATAATAAATGAAAGTATTCGTATTAGATAGAAATAGGAGAAACCATTTAAATGTATGAAAAAAATGAGAAAAAACTACACAAAAATCTATGATCCAGTTTACACTGACTTCATCTCTGAAGAGCGGTAAGACTTGCCTAACGAGTGTCATGAATATGAAAATAAATAATCGGATAGTGAGGTTCCAGTAATGCTGTGGTTTAGGAAAATACGGAGAAACCCTTCACTGCAATCACTTCCAGGTCCATTCTGGCCTTGAATTGTAGCAGCTGATAGGGTCCGATCTATAGGTCAAGTAGAAGTAAACTGTGTGCTTCTGCTAAACTGAATTGTTTGAAATAGAACTATTTTTATATTGAACTAACTGTAAACAAATGACTGATGTTGATGTTTAATTGAATTGATAATGATACATAGCAATACTTGAAAGCATTAAACTGAATAAACATTTGATTTATAGTAAATTTAATTATTCATCTTTGATAGAAATAAGTGGAACCATTTAACGGTGTGAAAAAAAGCTCTGGCTTGTTTAAAATGTTACCTACCAAATATACTCAGGAATCGTATATTTGATATATGTGTATAAAAAGGATTCGGCATTAAATAACCTAAAATGGAAGATATGCCATAAAAACAAACGATATCCACGCCAAACTTATGAGCTGTCTATTTTCTGCAATGAATTAAGTGCTCCGGTCGCAGTTTGTAATAAACCATGTGAGGGTGCAGGATGAAAATGTTTATGACAAAGGTAGTTATCTTGCAGGTCTCTTATGTAAGACGACTTGTAAGGATCAAATTGGCCCGAGGAACCACATTTTCTCCTATGGGTACATTTAGCGTACTTGAGAAGTATACGTTTTTCTCTAAAGTAGTATTTGTAAATATATATATATATATATATATATATATATATATATTGTCATCCACAGACAGATTGTTTAGTTCAATCAGAACTCTTCAGTGTGGCTAGACCTGCTCGATTCCCGAAGCTGGGATGGAAACCTTGCTGACTTAAACGCCAATCCATATATATATATATATATATATAAGTGGGGTAGATGAAATGTTATCGGCTCATCCTCGTCGGAAATGCCCTCTGACCCATGAAACCTACATGATATTCAAAATTATCATCCAGTTAGTTAAACTCAATGGGCGATTTTCTTCTCAAGATTTTTTTAAGAATATATAAATAGTTTTGTAAAGGCAGTTAATCTCACTTTTGATTAGACGGATAACTTTCCGCTGTTTAATTACTTAAGTGAATGAGTTTATCTCTGAAACTTTCTTTCGTCAATAAGGTATGTTGCGTTGTTAGTTTCTTTTTTTATTGGTTTCGTATGTAAGAAATTTGCATGTTTGTTTTGTTTTGATATATATTTATACTATATATTTCCCTTTCTTTTCTTTTTTTTCGCTTTTAGGGTTTTAAAGAAAAAAAGGTAGTTTTTTAAAAAAAAGTATTTTATAATTTGTCACCTCCTCATTAGTTGATTTCAGCTTCAGCGTATGTTTGATAACTAATCACTCTTCATGGATATTCAAAGCCAAATCAATCCTTGTACAAAGAGAGATTTCCTAGAGAGATTTCCTATTATGTAACCCACAGAGGCAATTACACAAGAATGCTACGTGCAATCTTGAACAAGTCCTGGCGCTAACACCCCACAAGACACCAACTGTACGGCCACCTGCCTCCAGTCACGAAAACTATTCAAGTTAGACGAACCAGACATGCAGGACACTGCTGGAGAAGCAGGGACGAACTCATAAGAGATTTACTCTTATGGACCCCCACACATGGCCGTGCAAAAGCAGGACGACCAGCACGAACATATATTCAGCAGCTATGTGAGGATACGGGATGTTGTCCTGAAGACCTGCCTAGGGCGATGAACGATAGGGCGGAGTGGCGAGAGAGGGTCAGGGATATCCGTGCTAACAGCGCGACATGATGATGATGATGATGATGATGTAACCCACAGATGTTAAGGGAGGTCCATACCTTTCTCAAGAATGTTAACCCAGAAGTGAACATATTTGTGCAATTGAAGTTTAAACTAATTTAATACGATGTGGCAGTCCATCACATTAGCCACTGTGTCCATGGGAACTCCTATCTGTTGATTTTATGAAATCCACATAAAATATACTCTAAGAAAACTATTTTCATTTTTATAGATATAAATTCTAAGAGAAATACTTTGTTTGGCTAAGTCTTTAAATGACATTTAAATCTTATAGGTTATTCAAAACCAAAGCTATCTTTGTAGAAGAATATCATCGGTACTATCGAACCAATTGTTAACGGGATAGAAGGGTTCTTACATTTTCCAGTCGTTTTAGTCTGAATCTGCACATTATAATGTGACTGGAGTTTGAATTTCATTCTACGATTTCTTGCTCGTTAGCCACAACATCTGGCAGGCTCCACCCAAAAAATGTTTAAAGGCTCATTGCAAAGACATATGTTCCGAATGGTACCCCATCTTTGAATTAAGAATCACAATATAGTTGTACTGTCAGATTGCATTATAAACAATTTGATATATAAATATATTGCACTTTAATTAATTACTGAAATACCCTTCAAATAATTATTCGAGGGGAAATGAAAATAAATAATTTTACTATAGGAATAGATTTGAAAATATTTGTTTCATTGTTTGCTTTTTTAATGATATTTCAACTTTGATACTTATTTAATGCCAAAGCTATATTTGTAGAAAAATAGTCGTGGAACTCAATAAACCATGGTTTGGGGATAAGACCTGAACAACGAGTTCCCTGGATATGATATTGAAGAAATTCAATTAAGAAAAGTTTAACTTTAAGTTTTTTTTTGTTTTAATGGCATATCAACTCTTTTAGGTTATTTAATGCCAAAGCCATTCTCCTAGAAGAACAGTAGTGGTAGTATTTAACCCATAGCTGGGAGGATAAGGGGGTTCCTACCTTTCCCAAGGGCATTTGCCCGAAAGTGAACGTAATAGCGCGACTGGAGTACGAACTCGCGCACTACGATTCCACAGTCCAGCGTTTTAACCTTTACACCACGAGGACTTTAACAGAATCTGAAGGAACAATTTGAAATTCTGTATTTAATGTTTTAACATCTTTTCATGTACCTATGTATTTTATTCCTATACTTGACTAAAGGAACATAAAACATTAGAATTCTGAATTAGTTTTACACATGCTGGAAAATTTTATTTGGTTTTATTTAGTTCGGTTTGGTTTTATAGCACATCACATATTCTAGATTATAAATTCCAAATCCATTTTATACATAACAACAGTTCTATTTCAAACAATTCAGTTTAGTATAAGCAGAGTTTTTAAAGATGTCAAAAACAGTTCTATCTCAAACTATTCAGTTTAGCATGCGTATACAATCTTGTTCTTTTTGACCGATAGATAGGACCCGATTAAACGCTACCACTACGGGAAGAGCGGACCTGGAAGCAATGGCAATGAAGAGGTACGCTGCATTCCCCGAAGCTGCAGCAACACAGGAACCTCACCATCAGATTGTTTAGTGACATATCAAGGTTTCTGAGTCGACTGGGCTGTAGAATAAACCGACCGTATCTATACAGTTGGGTAAGAGATCACCAACGAGTGCCTTGGGTATAATACTAAACAATCTGATGGTGAGGTTCCATCGCTCCCAGGTCCACTATGGTCCGGAATGGTAGCACCTAATAGGGCACTGTCTATGGGATAAATATAAGTAAACTGCGTTCTTATGCTAAACTGAAGCGTTTGAATTAGAGCTGTTGAATAAACTAAATAGCTTGAAATACAAATGTTTTAGACTGTGTACTCATGCTAAACTGAATTGTCTGAAAGAGAACTGATTATTAGGATAAAATTGGATTAGGCCGAAAATAACTATTGTGTCCTGGTTAGTGAACACAAGTCGTAGTAATAATTAGAGAAACCACGATATGTGAGGAAAATAGTTATATTTACAGGAAAGAGTATTTACAAGAGAGAGACTGTTAGTAATAAGAACATAGGATTAGTGATAGAGTAATAATATACTTCAACAATAGGAGCGGCTCTTCTGGTCTGACTCGGAGGCCTATTCCCAGACTGATCCCCGCTACTGCCATATATGGCAGATGGAACAGCTCATTATGCTAAAAAGGTAGGTGATACCCAACAATAACCTATTGGGGTTGATATGCCGTAAAACTCAAACAGCCATCTAACCATATCCATGTCACTTATGGGCGGGGTCTTACCCCTCTGGAGAGATGCAGGTGGTGTATTCAAAAACTTCTGACGAATGGACAAAAAAAAATTGAAATCATTTGAACGAGAAGTGGTAAACTCATTAGAATGCGAAATTGTATTAATTTTGTTTTAAACACACTGTAGAATATACTGGTAAGAGTGTTAGTGTTGGAATTTATGCAACATTATTTTTCTAAATTAATTCATTTGAGTGTTTTACGATAGCAATGCAAAGGAAAAAGATTTCCGAAAGAAATGTATTGAAAATTATTTGGTAATAAAAAGAAAAGAGAAGAATGAATCATTATAGAATCTTGAAAGGCAACACACTTTATAAGTAAACACTGAAAAAGCGTAGATAAATTGGATGCTGAAACCAAGAATAGAAACGCTAAGTTTAACAACAAAGAGAAATATTTCAGAAATGAGGCGGGAAATCCAAACCGTCAGTGAAAAAAAAAATCGTAAAAAAAAGAAAAAAATGCCGTTAATCATTTCTTTCGATGTGAAAGGAAATAAACAAAATAATCAGACGCCATTTATTTTTTTAATTAGCCATATTATGAACAAAATGGCTGTTATAATAATTGACTTTTTCTTTTGCTAATTTGGTAGGCGAACTTTGGTAGTTAATATTTTTCTAAGTGTAATCTCTGACAAAAGTATTGATCTATTTATATCGATTTTTACGACAACTTTTGCGTTTTTTTTAAATGTTAATTCATTTTTTGAACTCTGTAAGACAGGCAAATAATATGAAAGTATCTTGCTGCATTTACCCTAAGCAGAGAATTTTTTTTGTTTAAACTTTGAACCTTTCAGCCCAAGCTGACCAGTATTTTTTTAGGCTGAATGAATCATATGTATTTACCAACTAATAGAGGCGCTCGAGGCCAAACGGTTATTGTCATAGAAGGTGTAATTGGCAAATTGGGATCAAATCCCGAATAAAGCTGTTTATATTTGATAAAGCGCTAATGATCTTGAGAATGTAATAATTCTCCCTCAAGCTATTGGTAAAGGAAGACCAGGCTCTAAATTTGGTATGGAATCTAATCTTGGAGAATGCAAACTCTGAATTTAAAAAAAAAAGCATATCAAGAGTGGAATGGTGTCTGTCGGGCTATTTACGTTGAATTAGTAGCCCTCTTAAGACTAGATCGGATTACGAAATCAATTTTTAGTCTCATTTACACAACCCCTTCGTAAAAAAAAAAAGATGTCATACGAAGTCGGTTTTTTTTAGAGGAATGAAGCTGCTTTGAATTTTAGTTTTTCTTCTTCTAGAATGGTTGCAAAACAAAAGCTAAAAATTCAAGTAATCTCTAATATTTACACATAGCTGTGCTGGGTAAGAAGACAGATCAATTCATGATTTTTTTTTTCAAGGGCATCTGAGAAAAACGAAATGTCAACAGTTTCATCCAAGATTATATTCGAGTCACTTGGTCGAGTTTTTACGACGATAGACATTACGCTAAGCGTGTACGCTAAATTTCTGCATTAGATTTTATGATTTAGAATGAGCCCAATCTTGCTATATGACGAGATCTCACCGAAAGATGACTGTTGGTACAATATATTTTAAGACAGAATTTTATTCTTTAATCAGCCATAGAGTTGGTGTTACAAAAATTGATTTGAGATTGCCTATTACACCCTGCTATATATTGTTATGCTGTTAAATTATTATATTGTTGAGACTGAATTTCCATTTCCCATATCTTATCTTTTATTGTTATACTGTTATATAGTTAAGACTGAATTTCCATTGCCCATAACATTTTGTCTTTTATCGTTATATTTTTATATCGTTAAGACTGATTTTTTGTTGCCCATAACATCTTGTCTTTTATCGTTATATTTTTATATCGTTAAGACTGATTTTTTGTTGCCCATAACATCTTGTCTTTTATCGTTATATTTTTATATCGTTAAGACTGATTTTTTGTTGCCCATAACATCTTGTCTTTTATCGTTATATTTTTATATCGTTGAGACTGATTTATTGTTGCCCATAACATCTTGTCTTTTATCGTTATATCATTATATCGTTAAGACTGATTTTTTGTTGCCCATAACATCTTGTCTTTTATCGATATATTCTTATATCGTTAAAACTGAATTTCTGTTGCCCATAACATCTGGTCTTTTATCGTTTTACTGTTATATCGTTAATACTGAATTTTTGTTGCCCATAACATCTTGTCTTTTATCGTTATATTATTATATTGTTATGATTGAATTTCATCTGGCCATAATATCCTTTCATTTATTGTCATATTGTTATGTTGCCATATTATTAAGAATGAAATTTATTTGCCCCTAATATCGAATCATTTATTTTTATGTATATACGTAATATTGCTATATTGTGTTAAGATTGAATTTACCTTGGCCATTATATCGTGTCCTTTATTATTGTATTGTTATATTGTTATAGTTATGTCATTATATTGTAATAATGTTATAGTGTTAAGATTGAAATGCATTTCCTATATTATCATATTAATTATTGGTATATTGTTATATTGTCAAAGTGATAAGATTGAATTTGCTTAACCCATAACATAGTTATTCTTATATTGCTATTTTGTTATTGTGGTGAGACTTAACTGACATTGCATATAATATCTTGCCATTGATTTTTATGATCGTATATTGTTTCTTGTTATATTTCCCTTAATATCCTCTCATTTATTGTTATATTCTTAAATAGTAGTATTATTATAGTGTTGGGATTGAATTTTCATTGGCCATAATTGTATGTCCTTTACTGTTATATTATTTTATTGTTATTTTGTTATGTTATTATATTTCATTGTCCATGATATTGTGTAATGTATGGATATATTGTTATATCATTATCGTGTTAAAATTGAATTTACATTGCCCATAATATCATGTGATTTTTTTCTCAACGGTTGGAAATTATTCCTTGTTTTTATTTTAGGCCTGTACATTGAATAGTAAACCTTTTTCTAGTAAATTCAAAAAAATAGACAGTTGAAAGTTGCAAGAAAATCTAGTACTTAAATAACACACTCATTTTGCTCTTATTTACAATCTGTGTGCCCAGGGCCAAAGAATAAACCCCATAGGATAGTGAGGCTCCAGTTCGGGACCAACTTGATACTGATGAGTACTATTTTGATATTACTCCCTGGCATACTCTGACCAGTCCTGGTAATACCCATATTTACCAACCCCTCCGCTTGAAAACAAACTGAACAATGAATATACAATTTTAAGCTGTTTTTTTATGCATTAAGTTAAATTTTCAGGTCATTTGAATGTTAATTAATCAAATTCTTATCATCTTGTCGTGCCATCAGCACGGATATCCCTGACCCTCACTCACCAACCCTCCCTATCATTCATCGCTTCCGGCAGGTCCTCAGGGCAACACCGCGTATCCTCAAAGAGATGACGTATGTAGGTGCGAGCTGTTCACCCTGCCTTTGCTCGGCCATGTGTGGGGTCAATAGGAGTACATCATTTATTAGCTCGTCACTACTTCTCCAGCAGTATCAAGTTACTCTGTTACAAAATGATATCCTTTTCGAGAAACACTCTGTAATTCTCAAATGATATCAGAATTTGAAACGCCCTCTTTAAAGTCCAAGAAATAAATCAGGTGTTTTTTACGAGTTTTTTTTTTTTCGACTTTTTTTTTCTCCTTAACTAATGTCTTCTGGACATATTGCTGCCTCGATATTTCAGTTTTGCAATTGTTTTATATTTGTTCATGCGTTTCAAATAAACTTTTGTTAAATTTTAGTTTTAAATTTGATGATAAATCAAGTTAAATTAAATATTAAATTTGGCGTGAATTTGATTAATCTTGTGTAAAGATCTAAATTCTATGTATTTATTGGTTCGGTTATATAGCCATGAGGTATTCTTGGTGTAAGGGGTAACGTCGTTGGAAGTGGAGGTGCCCGTGTTGTAATGGTTATCGTCGTAGGAAATTGACACGGTGACACGAGTTCAAATCCTAGACGAGACTGATTGCATTTCACAAAGCACAAATACCCTTGGGAAAGTATGAATCCAATTATTCTCCCTCCATCTATGGGTAAATAGTAGGGAACACTGGGTCATTCAGCCTTGGGGAAGCAACTAGTCTAAGAGAAGGAAAGCTCTGAATTCAAACCTGTTAAAGTTCGCTTTAAATATTGACCTTGTGTTTTATCCTGCCCGAGCTGAGGGGTTGCTAAATAGGGTAACGTCGATGGAAGTGGGCTTCCTCGCTCAAGTTCAAATTCTGAACGAGGCTTTTTGTATATCACACACAACCGATGACCTTTAGAAAAGTATGAATATAACTGTTCTCCTTCCAAATATAGGTAAAGAGTGAGGCATATTTATTTATTCTCCGTCCCACCACCGGGCAAATACAGCACAAGACCTTTTTTTAAAGTGGGTCCGGATGCAGGGTCGCAACCCACACACGTCCGGGAAAATCCAAAAATACCTTTGGCTTCGTCGGCACGCCACCAAAGAGGTTGACTTAGAGGACAGCAAACATATAAAGAACTGGTAAAACAATTGGTGAACACTCTACCCACAAGGCCAATGAGCCGGTTATACTAAGTTAATATCTTGACCTATTCTAGTTTAAATGATCTCAAATTTTAATGGCGTCTGGAAAAACAAGTCAAATTTCAATGTTCAATGATTAAATTCTTTTTCCTTTCCAGTGAATTGTATTTCAATACCTAGAAAACGAACTGGACATTAAATATACAATTTTAAGCTGTTTTTTTATGCATGAAGTTTAATTTTGCGGTCATTTGAATGTGAATTAATCAAATTCTCATCATCTATCGTGCCATCAGCACGGAGTTAGGCATGCTAGTTACATTAAACTATTTTCATAATCGTTAGGGGGTGATATTAAACTATTTTCATAATGGTTAGGGTGTTACGTTAAACTATTTTCATAATGGTTAGGGTGTTCGCCAATGGTCCTGGAGACCGTGGTTCAATCCCAAAGGAGAGAACAAAACGCTAATATAGAAAGAAAGAAAGAATTGAGATGGTAATTCGAAAGTAGAAAAATAAAAAAAAGACAAAAGAGAGAACGAAACGCTAATAAAGAAAGAATGAAATAAATAAATAAAGAAAGAAAGCAAGAAAAAAAGAAAGAAAGAATTCAAGAAGTCAAATAATACCACTAACTAAAAAATGGTTCGTAATTGCTCCCTGCTTATCCTTCAGCATAATGAGATACTGTCCAAGGGCAGGTGTAGTAATTCTGGGAAAGGATAAGTACCATCCCGTAAACCTCGGAGTAGAAGCTACTGAATAGGGAGCCTTCGATTTCCCCTTGATAATGATCAGCTAACTTATTTATGGTAACTATTATACTAGGAAAACTCTGAACGTAATCGCGTTATAGACCTGGAGAAGGATAGGCTACATGCATAGTACCCCTCAACGACCAAACCAGGTTGCGGGAACAGCCTTCTTTTGTTTATATATATATATATATATATATATATATATATATATATATATACACGAGGATCATTAAATACGTTTCCAGTCTTTTTTCGTATGCACACTTTTATTGATAGTACATACATGTAACTCTAGTCCCCTTTCGAAGAATTCTCCTCCGGTTCAATGCACATGTTGTACCGTTCCAAAAATTTCAAGAAGGCCCCATGAATGTCCTCTTGTATGAGCGTGTCAATGACCTTCATCACAGCCTCTTTCTTCTCCTCAATTGTCTCATAACGACAGCCTCTGAGCTTAAGGAATAACCAAAAGTCACAGGGAGCAAATTCTGGACTATAGGGAGGGTGAGGAGCTGTCTCGATGCCCATCTTGGTCAAATAGTCTTTGACACGGATAGAGTTGTGGAATGGTGCATTGTCCTGGAGGAAATGCCACTGAGCCGATTTGAAGAGTGCTGGCCTCTTCCGACGGAATCTCTCCCTGAACTCCCTTAAAACCTCAACATAGTATTCCTTGTTGACTGGCTGTCCAGTGGAAACTCAATGCACATAGATCATGCAAGTGCTGTAAAAAAAGGCATCATCAAAAGTTTATGGGTGGATTTGCTCTGTCTGGCACTCTTGAGTCTGGGAGAGTCAGCATGCTTCCACTGGGAACTCTGTCTCTTGATATATTGCATATCGTTCTTCTAAAGTCCAGATAACGTTTTTGAAATTCACCGGTTCTGACAATAAGGCTTTAGTAGGGTGTATTCCGATTTCTGCTGTGTCTGTTCATTTGAATCTGAAATCATAAACATTGGTCAGTCATCTCATAAGATGTATAGCAATAACATAGAGAATTTTCAAGAGTCTTCGACAATTTTAAATACCTGCAGAAAAAGCCTGGAAATTTATTGAACGCATCATGTATATATATATATATATATATATATATATATATATATATATATATATATGTATATATGCTATTGTTTAGGATGTTGCACTAATTGAAATAACCATTTCATAGATATCAGTTGTTTCTGATGATATTTTTGCTTCAATTCAGAAAGGGGTGAATGATTCCAATTAGCATGTTTCAGTTCAAAGCTATTCATAATGATAATTATACTTAAGGTTTTTGGATTTTGCAGGACGCGTGTGGGCTGCGGCCTTGCATCAGGACCTATATATATATATATATATATATATATATATATATATATATATATATATATATATATATATATATTACATGAATGGGTGCATTCGCATTTCGCTGAAACAAATTTGGATATTAAACTAGATGGCGCGTTTAACAATTGGGATACTATATTAAAACGCAAATTTATGAACATATTGGTGCGACTAATTTGGAAGCTGTGTTGTGCTCTAACTAGCATTTCATAGTTACTAAATATCAATGATGATAGAAATACCTTTACTTTGGAAGGGGTATTGATAATAATTATCATAGATTGCAGCTGTCCATGATGATATTGGCACTTCTGCTTACGAATGGAAGAAGAATTATTTTGTAATGGCATATCCCACACCCCCTCTTAGTCTTGTGGAGTGACTATGTATACAGTGAGCACGGCATTATACTTGTCCTTGCTTCGGCGATTAGTAGTGTGTCTCAATTTCTTGCCTATCTTATTGTATCTCTCTTGCAATAAAACCCTTTCTTTGTTCTTCAAACGTATTGGCGGTTCCTTTCCACTCAAGTGCCACCTAGTCTGATTGTATCCATTTTAAGAATACAACATATTCTAATAAACATTTCATAATTATCAGTAACATTGACTTCGGTTTAGGAAGTAGTAAAGTCCAGTAATTATCAAAGTACACTAATCAGTAAAGTACACTAATTATTATTTCATAGTAAACACCTGTTCCTGATTATATTAATACTCCTGTTTAGGAAATGTTGGAGAATTGTAATTAACATTCAATAGTTAATAAACGTCCACGATGATACTGACTTCTTTTTATGAAGTAGTGAATTACTGTAATTTGCATTTCATCGTTAACATCAGTACATGGTGATCATGATGATTCTATTTTAGTTTGTTTTCTTGGTTTCTTTGTTTTATGGCATATAAACCTTTGCAGGTTATTTAATGCCAAAGCCATTCTCCTAGAAGAACAGTAGTGGTATATTTAACCCACAGCTGGGAGGATAAAAGGGTTTAAACCTTTCCCAAGGGTATTTGCCCAAAAGTGAACGTAATAGCGCGAATGGAGTACGAAGTCGCTTACTACGATTCTGCAGTCCATCGCTTTAACCGTTACACCATGAGGACACCCCCTAGTAGTAGTAGTAGTAGTATTTATCCCATAGCTGGGAGGATAATAGGTTTCATACCTTTCCCAAGTGTATTTGCCCGAAAGTGAACGTAATAGCGCGACTGGAGTACGAACTCGCGTACTACGATTCGGCTGTCCATCGCTTTAACCAGTACACCACGAGGACACCCCACTCTATTTTGGATAGAAGTGAAAATGCTAATTTGCATTACAGATATCCAAGAGGATATATATATGCTATTGTTTAGGATGTTGCGCTAACTGAATTAACAATTTCATTGATATCAGTTGTTTCTGATGATATTTTTGCTTCAATTCGGGAAGGGGTGAATGATTCCAATAAGCATGTTTCAGTTCAAAGCTATTCATAATGATAATTATACTTAAGGTTTTTGGATTTTACCGTACGCGTGTGGGCTGCGGCCCTGCGTCCGGACCCACTTTTAAAAGGCCTTGTGCCGTACTTGTCTGGTGGGACGGATAATAAATAAAGTATGCCTCACTCTTTACCTATATTTGGAAGGAGAACAGTTATATTCTAAAGGTCATCGGTTGTATGTGATATACAAAAAGCCTCGTTCAGAATTTGAACTCGAGTAAGGAAGCCCACTTTCATCGACGTTACCCTATTTAGCAACCCCTCCGCTCGGGCAGGATATGACACAAGGTCGATTTTTAAAACGAACTTTAACAAATTAGAATTCAGAGTTTTTTTTTTTCTCCTAGACTAGTTGCCTCACCAAGGCTGAAGGACCCAGTCTATCCATAATGATAATGATACTTCTATTTAGGAAGAAGGGTAGATTCTAATTACGATTTCATTCCATGATGATCCTTCTGCTTCTATTTAGGAAGGAGAGAAGGATTCTAATTAACATTTACAGTTCACTGCTATCCATAATGATATTTATGTTTCTGTTTAGGAAGAAGGAAAAAATTCATATTCAGTTTCATATTTAATACCCCTATTGACCAATACATCGCTCGAGCAGGATATGATACAAGGTCAATATTAAAGCGAACTTTAACAAGTTTGAATTCATAGTTTTCCCTCTTTTAGACTAGTTGCCTCACCAAGGCTGAAGAACCTAGTCTGTCCTACTATTTACCCATAACTGGATGGAGAATAATTGGATATTTATCTTTCCCAAGGGTATTAGTGCTATGTGAAATGTAATCGGTTTCGTCCAGGATTTGAACTCGTATCGCTGTGTCCATTTCCCACGACGATAACCATTACACCACGGGCACCTCCACTGAGTTTAATGTTTAATATCAGTCCATATTTATGCTTCTATTTAGGATGGGGTGAAATATTCTAATAACCATTTTATAGTTAACAGCTGTCCCAGATATTACTTATTCTGTTTCGAGAATCACGAAACATTCTAATTATCATTTCATAGTTAACAACAATTCATAATGAGGGGGACTCTTCTGTTCAGGGGGTGATAAAGTATCCTATTTTGCATTTCATAGTTGGCAGTGGTCAAGGATGATACTGATTCTTCTTAAAAGGGTGTGAACGTTTCTACTTAGTATTTCATAATTAGCAGCTGTCCATGATGATGTTTAATCTCCTATTTTGGAAGGGTTAAATTATTCAAAATAGCATTTCATTATTAAGAACTGGCAATGAAGATACTGTTAGTTCTATTTCGTAAAAAGCAAAAGTATCAAACGCGTTCCCTTGTGCGAGCTGGGCCTAGTATTCTTTACCAGATCCATATTAGTTGAAAATATAGTTCTACATCTGTTAGCCGATGAAGACCACAGTTATCGACGCGATCCTGTTTTAGGCCGACCCCGCCTTACAAAAATAAAGAAAGCAATCTGATGTACCTTTTACTTTGCTGGAAGCTTGAAGAGCGAAAACAAACGGTGAAAGATCACATCGAATGATAACTAAAAACGAATTGTCATTCGCTTGCCTGTCAGCCATTTTCTGCGTATATCCAATCAATGGACACTTTTCGTTGGGCAACTGAAGTCAACTTCGATCACAGGAGATCTTCATTGCAAAAAGAAACAAGAGCGCCTTTATCGTTTTTATTGTGTTTGTTTAAATCTTTCGTTCTGATCTGTCGATACGAAATGCGAGGAACACCTTGGGAGTTGATACCAATGAAGATCGAGCGTGGCCTACTAAGAAAAACATTGAATACAAGAAAGAAGCTGGATTGCAGTTTGTGAGAATTCTTTTTTGGTAAATAATTTGATGGAAGCATGACAATTGCGACACGTGAAGAAAATTGGTAAGTTTGTTTTGTAAAGTGTCAGCGATTCGTTTCTATGTTTGTTTAAGATTGTTGAGGAGCGAGAAAAAAAATGAAAATGAATGAGGGCTGAAAGCAAAAATAGAATCATGAGTAAAGAATGAATGAAAAGAAGGAAAAATTAAAATATAGAGAAAGAAGAATTCGAACGAAAGAGATAAAACAGGACGAATAAAAAATCAAAATTAAATAAATTTAGAGAGACAAAGTGAATGAAAGAAGAAACAAATGAACGGATAAAGACGCAAAAAGAAGGAAAATGTGTACAAAAGAGATAAATACGGGAAAGAAACGGAGAGAAAAATAAGACAGAAATAAAGAGTATGGGAAAATAAAGAGTGTAGAGAAAATTATCAAAAGAATTAGATGAATAGAAATTTTTAAAAAAGTAGGTAAAGAAGAAGAAAATAGAAAAATAAAATGGACATTAGAGAGGGAAATCTATATAAACACTAAAAGAAAGAGAAAGTGAAAGATAAAGTGAGAGAAGGAAGTTTAAAAAAAACGAAAATAAATAAATAAAAAGAAAGAAAGAAAGAAAGAAAGAAAGAATTCAGATGGTAATTTGAAGGTAGAAAAATCAAAAAAAGACAAAGAAGAGAACGAAACGCTAAGAAAGAAAGAAAGAAAGAAAGAAAGAAAGGTTTGAGATGGTAATTCGAAAGTAAAAAAATCAAAAAAAAGACAAAGGACAGAACGAAACATTAATAATGAAAGAAAGAAAGAAAGAAAGAAAGAAAGAAAGAAAGAATTGAGATGGTATTTCTGAAGTAGAAAAATCAAAAAAAGACAAAGGAGAGAACGAAACGCTAAGAAAGAAAGAAAGAAAGAAAGAAAGAAAGAAAGAAAGAAAGAAAGAAAGAATTGAGATGGTAATTCGAAAGTAAAAAAATCAAAAAAAGACAAAGGAGAGAACGAAACGCTAAGAAAGAAAGAAAGAAAGAAAGAAAGAAAGAAAGAAAGAAAGAAAGAAAGAAAGAATTGAGATGGTAATTCGAAAGTAAAAAAATCAAAAAAAAGACAAAGGACAGAACGAAACATTAATAATGAAAGAAAGAAAGAAAGAAAGAAAGAAAGAAAGAATTGAGATGGTATTTCTGAAGTAGAAAAATCAAAAAAAGACAAAGGAGAGAACGAAACGCTAAGAAAGAAAGAAAGAAAGAAAGAAAGAAAGAAAGAAAGAAAGAAAGAAAGAAAGAATTGAGATGGTAATTCGAAAGTAAAAAAATCAAAAAAAAGACAAAGGACAGAACGAAACATTAATAATGAAAGAAAGAAAGAAAGAAAGAAAGAAAGAAAGAATTGAGATGGTATTTCTGAAGTAGAAAAATCAAAAAAAGACAAAGGAGAGAACGAAACGCTAAGAAAGAAAGAAAGAAAGAAAGAAAGAAAGAAAGAAAGAAAGAAAGAATTGAGATGGTAATTCGAAAGTAAAAAAATCAAAAAAAGACAAAGGAGAGAACGAAACGCTAAGAAAGAAAGAAAGAAAGAAAGAAAGAAAAAAAAAAGAAAGAAAGAAAGAATTCAGATGGTAAATTGAAAGTAGAAAAATCAAAAAAAGACAAAAGAGTGAACGAAACGCTAAGAAAGAAAGAAAGAAAGAAAGAAAGAAAGAAAGAAAGAAAGAAAGAAAGAATTAAGATGGTAAATCGAAAATGGAAAAATAAAAAAAAGACAAAGAAGAGAACGAAACGCTAAGAAAGAAAGAAAGAAAGGGTTGAGATGGTAATTCAAAAGTAAAAAAATAAAAAAAAGACAAAGGAGAGAACGAAACGTTAATAATGAAAGAAAGAAAGAAAGGATGAAAGAAAGAAAGAAAGAAAGAAAGAAAGAAAGTAAGAAAGAAAGAAAGAAAGAAAGAAAGAAAGAATTAAGATGGTAAATAGAAAATGGAAAAATAAAAAAAAAACAAAGAAGAGAACGAAACGCTAAGAAAGAAAGAAAGAAAGAAAGAAAGAAAGGGTTGAGATGGTAATTCAAAAGTAAAAAAATAAAAAAAAGACAAAGGAGAGAACGAAACGTTAATAATGAAAGAAAGAAAGAAAGAAAGAAAGAAAGAAAGAAAGTAAGAAAGAAAGAAAGAAAGAAAGAAAGAAAGGGTTGAGATGGTAATTCAAAAGTAAAAAAATCAAAAAAAGACAAAGGAGAGAACGAAACATTAATAATGAAAGAAAGAAAGAAAGAAAGAAAGAATGAAAGAAAGAAAGAAAGAAAGAAAGAAAGAAAGAAAGAAAGAAAGAATTGAGATGGTAATTCTGAAGTAGAAAAATCAAAAAAAGACAAAGGACAGAACGAAACGCTAATATAGAAAAAAAGAAAGAAAGAAAGAAAGAAAGAAAGAGAGAAAGAAAGGATTGAGATGGTAATTCGAAAGTAAAAAAATAAAAAAAAGCAAAGGACAGAACGAAACATTAATAAAGAAAGAAAGAAAGAAAGAAAGGATGAAAGAAAGAAAGAAAGAAAGAAAGAAAGTAAGAAAGAAAGAAAGAAAGAAAGAATTGAGATGGTTAATCGAAAGTAGAAAAATCAAAAAAAGACAAAGGAGAGAACGAAACCCTAAGAAAGAAAGAAAGAAAGAAAGAAAGAAAGAAAGAAAGAAAGAAAGAATTCAGATGGTAATTCGAAAAATCAAAAAAAGACAAAGGAGAGAACGAAACGCTTATATAGAAAGAAAGAAAAAAAGAAAGAAAGAAAGAAAGAAAGGATATGAAAAAGATAGATAATGAAAAGAAGAAATCGGGAAAAATCAAGGGAAGAAGTATTAAACAAAATTAGGTAATAATTGAGAATAAGGTTAAGGCATAAAAAACAAAGAAAGAAAATGATGACTGAAGACAGAGTTATGGAAAGAAAGAAATAGCAAAAATAACTAAAAACACGAATAAACAAACAAATAAAGAAGAAAACATATGAAAAATACATACATACATTCATACATACAGAAAGAAAGAAAGAATGAGAATAAGAAAGAATCGGAGAAAGAAAAATGATAGTAAGAAGAAAAAGACATAAAGAAAGAAAGAAAGAAGTGATGAAAAAAAGTTACGAAAGAAAATAAAGTACCGAGTCCATAAAAAAATACAAATTATCACAAAAACATGTGTACTATAATTGAAATAAAGTAAAAATTAAATGAAGAAATTAAAGAAGATATAAATAAAAGACTCTCAACGAAATAAAAGACGTGAAAAACAAAAAAAAGGATACAGGAGAAAAAGAAATAAATTAAGTAAAAAAGAATGAAAGAAAAAAAAGACGAAAGGAACAAAGAAACGAATAAAATAAAAAAGGGAAAATAACGAAGAATAGAAAAATAAAGGATCAAAGAAACAAATGAAACAAGAAAGAAAGGAGGAAATAGAAATATAGAAGAATGAACAAAGGATAGAAAGATGGAATAACAAAAGGAAAGGACAGAAAATGATCGAAGGAAAATGATATAGACGTGGTAAAAAGAAAGAAAGGGAAAACAGCAGAACGAAAAAATAAAGAGACAACGTTAAAAGAAAGAAACAAAGAAACAAAGAAACAAAGAAAAACTGAGATCGACAGAAACAATATAAATAAAATAATAATGTAAGAAGGAAGGAAGGAAGAAAAAAAATGAACAACAAAATGAAACAAGAAAGACACAGCGTAAAAAGAAAGAAAGTGAGATCGACGGGAAGAAAAGAAACAAACAAGCAATGTAAGAAGGAAGGAAGAAAAAGAAAGAAAAGATGAATATAAAAAAAAACAAAAAAAATGCGTAGAAAGAAAGAAAGAAAGAAAGAAAGAAAGAAAAGGAAAGGAAAGGAAAGGAAAAAGTAAGAAGAAAGAAAGAATAGGAGATCTACAGGAAGAAAAAAAAACAGAAACAAACAACTTAAAAAGACAGAAAGAAAGAAAGAAAGAAGAAAGAAAGATAGAAAGAAAAAAGAAAGAAAAAATTAGCAACAAAATGAAACAAGAAAGACACGGCGTAAAAAGAAAGGAAGTGAGATCGACAGGAAGAAAAGAAACAAACAAGCAATGTAAGAAGGAAGGAAGAAAAAGAAAGAAAAGATGAATAGCAAAAAGAAACAAAAAATTGTGTAGAAAGAAAGAAAGAAAGAAAGAAAGAAAAGGAAAGGAAAATGAAAGTAAAAAGAAAGAATGGGAGATCTACAGGAAGAAAAAAAAAGGCAGACACAAACAGCGTAAAAAGAAAGAAAGAAAGAAAGAAAGAAAGAAAGAAAGAAAATGAGTTTGACAGGAACAAAAAGAGAAACAATGTAAGAATGACGAAGGAAAAAAAAGAAGAGATGAATAACAAAAAGAAACTTCGTAGAAAGAAAGAAAGAAAGAAAGAAAGTGTGATCGAGAGGAAGAAAAAAGAAAGAAACAATGTAAGAAGGACGGAAGAAAAAAAGGAAAATATGAATAACAAAAAGAAGCAAAAAAGAAACGGCATAAAAGAAAGAAAGAAAGAAAGAAAGAAAGAAAGAAAGAAAGTGACATCGACAGCACCAAAAATAGAAACAATGTAAGAAGGAAGGAAGGAAGAAAAAAGGAAAAGATGAACAACAAGAAAAAAAGAAAGAAAGTAAGAAAGAAAAAAAGAAAGAAGAAAGAAAGTAAGAAAGAAAGAAAGAAAGAGAGAAAAAAGTGATAACTTCAGGAAGAAAAAAGAAACAATGTACGAAGGAAGAAAGAAAAAAAGGAAAATATGAATAACAAAAAGAAGCAAAAAAGAAACGGCATAAAAGAAAGAAAGAAAGAAAGAAGGAAAGAAAGAAAGTGACATCGACAGCACCAAAAATAAAAACGAACTATGCAAGAAGGCAGGAAGAAAAAAAGGAAAAGATGAACAACAAGAAAGAAAGAAAGAATGAAAGAAAGAAAGAAAGAAAGAAAGAAAGACATTGATAACTTCAGGAAGAAAAAAGAAAGAAACCATGTACGAAGGAAGAAAGAAAGAAAGGAAAATATGAATAACAAAAGGAAATAAGAAAGAAACAGCGTAAAATGAAAGAAAGAAAAACGGGTAAAAGAACTGAAACAGAAGAGTACATAAACAACGTTAAAATGGGCGAAAGGAAATAAGAAAGAAAGTACAAAAACAGAGAGAACTGATTTAAAAATACGAAGAGAGAAAAATAGTAGGAAAGTATGATAAGAAGAAAAAAAAAACAATGTCGGCGTAATAAAGAAAGTACATAAGGAATATAGTTCGACAGAAAGAATAAAAGAAAGAAACGATATAAAAAAAAAAAGTTAGTAAAAAGAACAAAAGAAAAAAAAAGAAACAAAGTAAAATATAAAGGAATGGTGGAAGAAAGAAAGGGTTACAAAAATAAGAAAGAAATAAACGATATGAAAAGAAAAGAAGAAAAAGAGAGAAAAAAAATGTAAAGATATGAACGAAACTTAATTTCTGATCTAACCAAATTAACTGAAAAAAAGTTAGATTCACTATTGATGGGTGACTGAAATGTGACATTAAATGCAGCCAGTTTATTCAAATACAAAGAAAATATTGACAGCATATTATGCCATCTACTATGCCGATTTTTTTCAGTCACCATCCAGCCTGATGCATTTGCACTATCGGCAATCATGTGTATCATATTTACCCAACCCCTCCGCTCAGGCAGGATATGACACAAGGTCAATTTTTAAGCGAAGTTTAAGGTTTGAATTCAGAGTTGTCCTTCTTTTAGACTAGTTGCCTAACCAAGGCTGAAGAACCTAGTCTGCCCTACTATTTACCTATAGCTGGAGGGAGAATAATTGGATTCATATCTTTCCCAAGGGTACTAGTGCTGTGTGAAATGCAATCAGTCTCGTCCAGGATTTGAACTCGTGTCGCTGTATCCATTTCCTACGGCGATAACCATTACACCACGGGCACCTCCTAAATTGTGTGTATAAATAATCTCCTTGAATAGCGGGACTTGTTCTTTAATCAACTGCTTTTGGAACCATGAGATGATATCCCAACTTCTCGGAAGATCAAATTCCATAGCAATGTCATAAAATATTAGCTGTTTAGCCTTTTCATCGAGGATAATGATGTCTTCCGTTGTTGACCTTGGAATACGATTTGAATTTCGTTTCAAATGGCGATGGTCCAGTCGGCTGGGGCTGTAGATTACACCGACTGCATCTCTGCAGAGGAATAAGACTCCCCAAATGAATGTCCTGATATGACACTAAACAATCAGACGCTTCAGTAATGCTGGATATTTAAGAAACGCAGGGTACCCCTTTATTGTTATCTCTCTCCGGTTCATTTTGGCCCGGAGTGGTCGTACCAGATAGGATCCTATGTATAGGTTAAAGAGAACTAAAGTGTGTACTAATGCTAAACTGAATTATTTGCAATAGAAATGTTTTTTAACATTGAAATTGCGTTCTTATGCTAAACTTAACCGTTTGAAATAGAAATGATTTTAAATAGAACTAAACTGTGTACTTATCCTGAACTGAATGTTTGAATTAGAACTGTTTTGACATTAAACTCTCGGTAAACAAAAACTAAACTTATACGAAACAGAATTGTTTAAAATTTAATTGGACGTTAAATGATCTGAAAAGGGTTGATACGCTGTAAAAATAAACAACCAACCAACCAACCAACATTGTAATGATGAATGTGTGAATGACACATTGTCTTCATAACCATTGTAATGTTCTAAGCCATGAGCAAATAAAAACCTTGAATCCTCATTCGCGAGCGGAACTTATCCACACTAAACGGTAGCTCTTTGAAACTAGTTGACAAGTTCACCTACCTAGGGAACAGTGTCTCATCAACCGAGACAGACATCGACACGCGACTTGCAAAGGCATGGACAGCCATCGATTGGTTATGTGGAAGACAGACTTGACCGATAAAATAAAACGCTGTTCCTTCCAAGCAGCAGTCGTGTCGATACTGCTATATGGATGCACTACATGGACGCTAACTTAACAGATCGAGAAAAACTTTGACGGCAATTACACAAGAATGCTGGGAGCAGTATTGAAAAAGACCTGAAGACATCACCCCACAAAGCAGCAGCTGTACGGCCACCTACTACCCATCATGAAAACTATCCAAGATAGGTGAACCAGACATGCGGGACACTGATGTAGAAGTAGGGACGAGCTCATAAGTGTTGTGTTCCTGTGGACCCCTTCACATGATCGAGCAAATGCAAGACCTCAGACGATCTGTGCCAATACGGCAGGTAGTCCTGAGGACCTGCCGGGGGCAATGGACGATAGGGAGTGGTGCCAAGAGAGGGTCATGGATATCCGTGCTGATAGCGTGACATGATGATGATGCTGTTGTGGTAGGGAACAGTTGTTTGAGTCTAAGATAGAATCTACTAAAGCTAATCACTTGTAGGAACTCGACCTATCGATTAGTTTTAACTGAATGTCATCCTGTCTAGGTATTTTTTTCCTGGAGTTATGGTAATCACGATCATTTTATAGTCATATTTCATTTTTGTGTCGTCAGAGTTTGTTTTATTTTATTTTATTTTTTTTTTTTTTGGTATAAAATACGAATAATTTTTTTAACAGATCTACGTGGACAAAACATTGGTTCCTACGAAGTATGACTATTCAAGGTCAGAGTGAAAGTAAGTAGAATACCAATGAAGGGTTACTCCCCCTTCCCCATATTTCCAGAATGGTAGCCTCAACATCAGATAGGGTATACTCTCATCGCCAGGATACACAATATTTTTTGTTTTGGTTGAAATGAGAGTCTTCGTATCATAATGCTTTAAGTACTGGACTGCGGTTTCAATATAATCAAGTTTGATCTCCAGTCGCGCTATTACGTTCTGTTTCACGCTATTGACCTTTAGAAAGGTATGAACCCCATTTAAACTCCCAGTACTTACGAAATAAAGAAAGAGGAATAGATAAGAAAAAAACCCTCAAATAAGAAAATATTAAAGAAAGAAAAAAAAAAACAAAGGAAGAAAAAAAATCAAAAAAGAAATAGGTAAGCACTCATGATGCAACGGTTATCGATGGAGCAAACATACTTAATAACCCGATTTAACATCCTGCAGGGGGGTCCGTGGCGCAATGGTTCACTTGGTTGGACTTCGATAGTAAAGTAAGTGAGTTCGAACTTCAGTCATGATATTTCTTTCACTTTCAGAATAATATTTTTGAGAAAGGTATTAATCTCCTTATCCCCTTAGCAATGGCTTTTATACGTCCACTAATGTTCTTTGAAAAGGTTAGCGTTGGCATTAAATAACCCATGGAGGTTGATATGCCATTAAATAAAACCAAAGAAAACCCAGTCCAGGACGAGGCTGTTTCACAACGTGCTAATATCCTTTGGAAAGGCATGAATCCAACTATTCTTTCTCCAGCTATTGACAAATAATGGGACAAACTGAGCTGTTTTCCTGAGTATTGCAATCAGTCGAGGAGAAAGAACTTTCAAACAAAAAAAGCTATTTTCTTATTAGTCAAGCTAATTTAAGAGCTCCTCCTCCATTACTCATACTCCCCCTCCTCATCTTTCGGGTCAATGTTGTCATTTCGTCTATTTTGTTTTTCAAAGAGAAAAAAGGAAAAGAAAAGAAACAAAGCTGGTAAGAAAGAACGAGTACTTCATAGAAGATCCAAATAAGGTTAACTTCAAAAATATTATATCAAAAAAGAAACACGAAAGAATAAGGATTCTTGATTTTAGAAAAATGTGGATAAAAAGGCTAGCTGAATGAGCAAGGAAGCCATAGCAGGAACAGAAGAAAAATGGAGAGAAAAACAGGATAACTGAAAATTGGATGAAAGAGAGAGAGCGTAAATACGGCCGAGTTAACGAGAATACAAATCAATGTCTCGAAAGAGAAAATAAATACAAACAAAACATCAATTACTTCTTCCTCAAAGAAAGACTAACCTCGTTTATTTGCTTTGAAAAGCTGAAGCATCACCAAGAGAAAATAAACATTCCTAACAAAAGATAATATCAATCCTTAAAACTACCAAGTTCCTCGCTATTTTCCTCCTTTTTTATCACACCAAGCCAGGAAGAAGAACGGCTTTTAGTGAATTTTTATAACTTTATTTAAAAAGAAAAAAAAAAAAGACAGAACACAAACTTTTTTCTTAAAGAGAAATTGCCGTTTTTAAGATATTTCGTATTTCTTTCTTATTCTTCTCTACCGTATTTTTTTTTATTAAGCATTAAACACGTACAAGAACTAAAACTAGGTTCTTGTATTTTTTTAATTAAAAAAATATCTTCAAGAAAGTGATCTAATTGAAGCCTAGTAGCTTAAAAGGAGTTAAAAAAAATTGCGAAAGTTCATTAAACAATCGAAGAGAATGCAGCAAATGAAAAAAAAAGTCTTCAGTTTTAGGCATTTATTCCAACAAATAGTCCGACTTTTTCCACGCTATTGAAATCAGTTGGTCCTGAAAACTGAGAAATAAACTGGTAATTAGACAATGGGGGTCTACACTTATATAAGATGATTGAAGATAAATGTTTATCAAACCGCAGAGAAACCTCCACACACACACACACACACACACACACACACACACACACACACACACACACACACACACACACACACACGTATATATGTCAAGAGAGAGAGAAAGAGAGAGAGAGAGAGAGAGAGAGAGACACACATGTATATGGTTGGTTTGTTTGGTTTTATGGCATATCAACCCTTGCAGGTTATTCAACGCCAAATCCATTTTTACATAAATAATCTGCTTTATTGAAAACAGTTTAGTTTAGCATAAGTACACAGTTTAATTGTCAAAAACACTTCCATTTCAAACTATTCAAGCAGTTATATGTGATAATTCAGTTAAGTGTAAATACAGTTTTAATGAAAAACAGTTCTATTTGAAATAATTCAGTTAAGCATAAGCACACAGTTTAAGTGTAAGTACTATCTAATTTTTAAAAACGTTTCCATCCCAAGCTATTCAGTTTACTGAATTCATTTTAGCATAAGTATGCTGTTAGTTCTATTTAACCCATAGATAGGGCCCTGTCAGGTGCTACCACTCCGGGCCAGAGTGGAACTGGGAGCGATGGCAATGAAGGGGTGCTCCGCATTCCCCAAAGCTCCTGCACTGCTGAAACCTCACCATCAGATTGTTTAGTGTCATATCCAGGACACTCGTTAGGGGGGAGGGGTCTTACCCCTCTGCAGAGGTGCAGTCAGTGAATTCTACTGCCCCAGCTTACTGGACAAACACATGTATAGGTAACATATATTGGAGTAACTCACGAACAAATATAAAGATCTGTATATGTGCACACTCGTATGTGAATGGTTGTGGGTTTTGCATGTGTGTGTGGATGGTGATCTTCATGTGAGCAGTTATACATGTATCAATCCGTGAGGTTTGTAGTATTAATTACATTTTAACATTATTCATATCATGTTTTCGACATTTATATAATGATATATATTCTATGAATTACACACACACACACACACACACACACACACACACACACACACACACACACACACACACACATATATATATATATATATATATATATATATATATATATATATATATATATATATATATATATATTATGATAGGTAGGTCCACGAAGATATTTGTATTTTTTGAATTTATCTGTTTATTGAATCTCTTTGCAAACCTACCTATTTTAAAATATTTTTATTCTCTCTTTGGACCTAAAACAAAATTTTTTATATATATATATATATATATATATATATATATATATATATATATATGTGTGTGTGTGTGTGTGTAAGTGTGTGTGTGTGTGTGTGTGTATGGTCAGAACATATAGGAGTAGTATACACGTGAGTGTGTGTGTGTGTGTGTGTGTGTGTGTGTGTGTGTGTGTGTGTGTGTGTGTGTGTGTGTGTGTGATTCCCCTGGCAAAACTTATGTAATTAGCACAGTTACAAGATTTTTCCCTTGTTTTATTTTATTTAGCAGAAGATAAACTAATTACACATAAGAAACTTCATGTTTTTTATTTAATAAATCTACATTTATACTTCATAAAATAAGCCTTAAACAAACTTGAATAAATCATACGCCCTGCGATTTGGGGCTAAGGAATACGTTAACTGTGTTCAGAACTGAGGAATTAGAACACCCCAAAAGGGATCTACGAAGAAATACACGAAAATACATCTAATGAAGTATGGAGTACGACTTCACTGTCATTAATCTCATGTCCACTCACACCTTGAATACTAGTAACTGATATGTTCGAATGGTAAGACTCCACTAATGCCGGAGCTTTGGGGAATATGGAGTACCTCTTCATTGCTCTTTCCAGCAGGTGGTCTCTGTCTCGGAATGGGAGCATCTGATATTGTCTTTTGACTAGAAGGTAGAGTGTTCGCCAATGATCCAGGTGACCTGGATTCAATCCCAGGTCACGTCATACCAAAGACTTTAAAAATGGTACTTGATGCCTACTTACTTAAACACTTAGCAATATAAGGTATTTATTAAGGATAAAGTGGAGCAATCCAGGGAAAAGGGGGGGTGCCCTCCTAAATCTTGGTGTTGTAGCTATTGAAAAAGGAGCCTTCGAGTCGCTCTCAACTACGGTCACCAACTTACTTAACTTACAAATTGATCAAATAGAACTGTTTGCTATAAAAGTTTTGAGCAAATAAATGACTGATACTAAAATGAATTGCTAGGAATAGAACTGTTAGGTCATCTAACTGTTTGTAATGACTGATTTTTAATTGAATTGTATATCCTGCATTGCAATACTTGAAACTATGTAACTGTGAGAAAAATAATGAGCTCAGGCTCGTTTAAAAATGGTACCAAATAAATCGTTAAAAAAACTCATTCGTATTATATAAGACTATTTGCAAAAAAAATCTTTAGAAAAATCTTCACAATAAATGTAATTATAAATGTAATGTGAATGTCGTTTAGATAGAGAGGACAAATTCTGGAATTCATGGAGAAAAAAAGACATTTACGTTCATACTTAGTACCGGTTTAATAAGCTTTTAAGATTGTCTTACTTCTTTTAAGCATGGATTTAACAAACAAAGCTATATACGTAATCAAAGTTGTTCCAAATTTCTTGAATGGCAGTCATTACATCTTATTGGAGAATGGAACCTTCTCATGGACAATTCTTTAAAATTTCCACTACAAATTTAATATTAGATTTGGAATCTGACTGTTTGCTGGCCATGTCATTGATTTTATATGCTTTTCCTAAAAAAAAACAAAAAAAAAAAAACGCTCTCCTTTGCTTTGTGAGAAAATCCATTATCGTCCTGAAAAGATGTCTTCATCTTCATTAAAACAATTTTCCATCGGTGGAATGAAAAAAGAATATCCAAAGTTTCAATGGACACCTGTGAAGTGATTATTGAGGTAATGATAGCCATCTCCCTTGGTTCTTTAAAATACATACAACGCAAGATCATGAATCATTAAGTGAAATGTATTTCTTTTCTTCAGGCAGTTATCTTTAATGTTTCACATAAGTGATGCCAGATTGAACCCTAATTTAAGTGCATTGAAGATCGATTGCTTGCTAACCGTCATTAGTTCATACGATCACATTTTTTTCTTTTTAATTTTAACCCAATATTCCTTTCCGAAAGAGAGTCTAATTGCCTGAACACCGATTTTGTCAATTTACATAAATGGACACACGGTTTTGCATAGACACACATACACGCACAAAAAAAGAAAGATTCAAATACGTTGAGAGACGCAATCACTCTTATAGAACACATAAAAGAATTACAATGATTTAGATATTTTCTTTCATGTTTTAATTTTAGTTTGAATTGAAAGATAATAGCCAAAATTCTGTCATAAAAGAAGAGAAAATCTTTTTGTGAACTTAAAACTGATTTTTGGAACATTTCAAAAACAATATTTTCTTTTAAATTTCAGTAAAAAAAATTCATTGATTCCTTCGTAAAGTATATTTAAGTTAAAAGTATATTTTGAAAAAAATATTTTTAACAATATTACAGGTAAATCATTGAATATCATCCCTGACTCAGTGGACTAGTCCGAGAAGTCGCAGGAAAAGATGTGAATACGGAATTATATCAAAAGATTATTTCTTTTTATATAATTCCGTATTCACTATTGATAACAAAAAACTATTGATTTTCACGAGAGACAAATTAGCTGAGAGAAGATCAACGCAACTCATTAAATTCGAACTGGTTGTATGTCATCTTACAATTACTTAGCTGTGTGCTCCATTCTATGAATTAACTGAGAGCCATTTGGTCTACTTTTTAATCTGTTGTTGTTGAGTATCAACTCATACCCAGAAGTCACGTGAGTATGGCTTTGGTTTGGTCTGGCATCTTTGCTTAATGGCATGTCAACTTTTCTGGCTTATTTAATGTCGAAGCCTTTCATATAGAAGAACATTAGCGGTACTATTTAAACAATAGCACGAGGATACAGGAATTCACAACTTTCTTAAAGGCATTAGCCCGAAACTGAACGTAGCAGCTCGTCTTGAGCGCTAATTTTGCAAACTACGATATCATAGAGCAGGTTAGCCACTAAGCAACATAGACACCCTCTGTAAGTTGGTTGGTTGGCTGTTATGACATATCAACCTTGGTAGGTTATTAAATGCCAAATCGATTTTTATACACATGAATAGTTCTATTTCAAACAGTTCAGTTTAGTATGAGTATAGTTTTTGTTTACCCGCGGATAAATAGTCAAACCAATTTCATTTTAAACAATTAAGTTTAGCATAAGTACGCAATTTAAACGTCAAAACAGTTCTTTGTCAAGGACTCGATGAAATACACCTAGTAGTATGGAAGACTAGACAATTCGATGACATACTACTCCGACAATGTAAAGCCGTATATAATCAAAACCATCCTCTTCCAAATAAAGGGCGACTTTGGATTAGCCAAGAACAACCGAGGTATAACCTTTACATCCAGAGCGGCCCAGATATACAATACTCTACTACGCAAATTCAGAACATACATAGGAAGAACCAAAATGGCTTCCGGAGGATTAGATCCATGACCTCACAAATTTTGACAATCCGTTGAATTCTTAAAGGTGTACGAGCAAAAAACCTACTGTCAACAATATTATTTGTCGACGTCACCAAGGCCTTAGAGTCCATACTGCAAATTCTACTCGCCTACGGCATACCAAAAGAAACCATTGCAACCATTATGATACTATATAAAAACACAAAAGTAAAAGTCCGATCAACGGGTGGAGACAGAGACTACTTCGACATTGTAGCAGATATACTGCAAGGAGGCATATTAGCCCCATACCTCTTCATCATCTGTCTAGACTACGTGGTTAGAACTTCTATGGAGAAAATGAAAGGAAACGGTTTCAAGCTAACAAAGGAAAGAAGCAGAAGATACCCCGCACAAACAATTACCGACGCCGACTCTGACTATGACATCGTGCTTCGGGCAAATGCACTAAGCCGAAAACTCGCTACATAGTCTGGAACGAACAGCTGCAGGCATAGGCCTCCATGTCAATACACACAAGATGGAATACATGTACTTTAATCAAAGAGTTGACATCTCTTCTATAAACGGTAGCTCTTTGAAACTAGTCAACAAGGTCACCTACCTAGAAAGCGGTGTCTCATCAACCGAGACTGATATCAACACACAACTAGCAATTGCATGGACAACTATCGATGATACACAGTTTCTTCCAAGCAGCGATCGTGTCGATACTGCTATATGGATGCACTACATGGACTCTAACTACACGAATGGGGAAAAAGCTTGATGGCAACGGCACAAGAATGCTTCGAGCAATATTGAATAAGTCTTGGAGGCAGAACCCCACAAAGCAGCAGCTGTAATGCCATCTACGACCCATCACAAAAATTACCAAAGGTAGGCAAACCAGACATGCGATACACAGAAGGAGAGGTAGGGACGAGCTCATAAATGATGTACGTCTGTGGACCTATTGACATGGACAGACAAAGGCAGGACGACCATCTAGAACCTACATATAGCAGCTCTGTGCCTATACAGGATGTAACCCTGAAGACATGTCGGAGGCAATGAACGATAGGGAACGGTGGCAAGAGAAGGTCATGGATATCTGTGCTGATAGCGTGACGTGATGACGATTATGACACAGTTAAGTTCAATATGACCCATAAATATGACCCTATCAGGTGCTACCTCTATGGGCCAGAGTGAACTTGAGAGCGATGGCAATGACGATGTACTCTGCATTCCCCAAAGCTCCAGCATTACTGGTGCTTCATCATCAGATCGTTTAGTGTTATATCCAGGACATTCGTTTGTTGGAGTCTTACCCTTCTTCAGAGAAGCTCTTGGTGTATTCTTCAGCCGCAGCCAAATCGGCAACCCCTTGTAACATACTCATATGCAGATGCATGCAGAAACATATTCAACACAATAAAGACGAGAGGACACAGTTCTTTAGAAAAAATTACCTCTCACTTTATTCGAAAGCGTTACGAAAGGTATTATTGTGTGAGAGGTGAGTTGGAGACTGAACAGAACTGCAACATACTGACCCCCCAACTCTTCTGGATATAACAGCATTTCTTTCCCGTTCTCCTGTGCTTCTCAACCAGGGGGCATGGGGGCTGAGCCTGTGCTGGGACATGGTTCTCATTCAGAATCTTCTCTCCAACTGATCTGAACTTTCTGTCGCTGGGGTTATATAATAATTTGACATCCACCTACTTCTTGCGAGCGTCACATTTGCACTCAGTTCAACCCGTCGACAGTCAAGGTTATCCCCTGATATCTTCGACCGGATTCACCTGTTATTTACACAGGTGCATTTTTTATCTGACAGCCCGGCCGGGTCGGAGGTCAATATGTTACACCCTGTGAGTGCGGGAATGTAAATACTAAGTGTGTCAAAATGAGAAGCGACTTTTTGTGAGAAAAGAATTGACCAAAGGGAGTTAAGCACAACTTCTTGGGTCAATACACCGACTGCATTTCTGCAGAGGGGTCCCCCGCCCAAAGAGTGTCCTGCATATGAATCAAAATTAAATGATGATGCGCCTTTTGTAATGCCGGATCTTTGGGGAATGTAGAGTGCCTCTTTACTGCTATCACTTCCACATCCACTTTGACCCCCAGTGGTAGCACCTGATAACGTCCTATCTATGGGTCAAGTAAAACTAAACTGATATTAAAGTAAACTGATTTTTAAAAAATTAACTGATTTTAAATTCAACTGAATGTAAACCAAAAAAAAATTTGCTTATGCTAAAGTGAATTGTTAGTGATACATAGCAATACTTGAAACTATATGACTTTGTTGACATGCAAAACTGAATTGCATGAAATAGAACTCTTTGATCATTTAACTGTTAGTAAACAAAAACTGTTTTTAAACCAACGAGTGCGTGTAAACTAGAGACTGTAGTTATGCTTAGCTGAACTGTTTGAAAGACTGTGTCCGAAAAATTAGCTCAGGCTTGTATTAAAATATTATCTTCAAAATGGGTTTAGAAATGATTATATATATATATATATATATATATATATATATATATATATATATATATATACTATTTGGCATTAAATGACCTAGAACAGTCGATATGCCATTTAAGCAAAGCAATGTACTCGCTTCCAAATCATGTATAATCTTATTCGTATAAACAATATACAAGCAAGCTTGATATGCCATAGAACCCACCAAAACAAAATATCATCCGGTCGATAAGACACTTTTAAGTCTAACATGGAGAATCATTGTATCGTGAGTTTTTTTTTTCCCTGAACTAGTCTCAACAAGAAGCTTTAAAATCTACAATCTCTGGCATCTATTAACTTCTTTTACAAGATCAGAAATCGTCATCTCTTGAGCTGATCCCTCGTTCAACCTGACATCAGAATGATTTATAAACTTTGCCAAAGCTTAAAACTGGATTTAGTTTGCTAAAGAATAAGAATTATCATGAGGTGCAAGAAGGTTTGTCGTTGTAGTGTCAAAATGTTGGAAAATTCGCCGCTTTGATAACTGACTCCTTTTCTTCTTATCCCCATTCACTTAACTATTTTTTGTTGGTTGAATAAAGGACGGAAAAGACAAAGTCTAGGATATTTTTAAACTGAATCTTTATTCCACAGGTTTACAAGTATTTCATGGTGAGGAAAGGTCTTCCCGAGTCAGAAAAAAAACTCTCTGCTCCATCGAACGGTGAAAAAGATGACAGAAAATGTATTTTTATCGTCAGTAAGCCCATCTTTTACCCGCATGCGCAGATCGAGCTTCCTCCTGTGAGAAGCATCCGAGAAAATTGTTATTTTTGTATTCGTTTATTTTATTTCATGCTTATTTTGTTTTTATTTTTACGTTATTTCTTTTTTCAATTTCTTATTCATTCCCCACAAATTATAGTTACATCGCAGTACTGCCATATTTGTTTCAAAATTATGACATAATAAAAGAAATCATGAACAGATATGAATTATATTGTCTGTTCACCAATGGTGGACACCGCACTTTTTGCTATAGTTTTTGTTCTTTAAATTCTTTATCCTTAATTCGATTTTAGGAAAATGTATTATAAATTCCACTTTGACCCTAACTGATAGTACATCTTTGGGTCCTGTTTATGGGTCTGTTTATAAATTATTAATATTTGAATAAATGAAAACATCTGATGGTGAGCAAACAAATTAATATAATTGAACAAAATAATCATTGTTTTATTGAGATGATTGGAATTTACTGAATGCAATATTTGTTTTAAGAATAGTTCCTCTATTTTTACTTAGTGTATCGATTATTGTTGGAGATAATTATTTGTTTTATAAATAGTTCCGTTAAATAACCTTTCTTAAGCGGTTAATGCTGTGTGAAGTTATTTGTTTTATGAATAGTTCCTTTAAGTGTAATTAGTGCAGCGATTATTATTGTTGAAAATTTTTAGGAATATTTCCGTTAAGTGCCTTTTTTGTAGTGGTTATTGCTGTGGGAAATTATTTGTTTTAGGAATAGTTCCGTTAAGTGCCTTTTTTGTAGTGGTTATTGCTGTGGGAAATTATTTGTTTTAGGAATAGTTCCGTTAAGTGCCTTTTTTGTAGTGGTTATTGCTGTGGGAAATTATTTGTTTTAGGAATAGTTCTGTTAAGTGCCTTTTTGTAGTGGTTATTGCTATGGGAAATTATTTGTTTTAGGAATAGTTCCGTTAAGTGCCTTTTTTGTAGTGGTTATTGCTGTGGGAAATTATTTGTTTTAGGAATAGTTCCGTTAAGTGCCTTTTTTGTAGTGGTCATTGCTGTGGTAAATTTTTTGTTTTAGGAATAGTTCCGTGAAGTGCCTTTTTTGTAGTGGTTATTGCTGTGGGAAATTATTTGTTTTAGGAATAGTTCCGTGAAGTGCCTTTTTTGTAGTGGTTATTGCAGTGGGAAATTATTTGTTTTAGGAATAGTTCCTTTAAGTGCAATTTTACATCGATTATTATTGTAGGAAATTATTTGTTTTACGAATAGTTCATGTAAGTGCAGTTTCTGTGATTATTATATTTGTTGGAAATTATTTGTTTTATGAATAGTTCCTTTAAGTTCACATTGTGCAGCTGTTATTGTTTAAGGAAATTATTCGTCATACGATTAGTTTCTTTATGAAAACTTAGTGCAATAGCTATCATAGAAAATTATTTGTTTTATGAATAGTTCGTTTAAGTTTCCTTACTGCAGCGATTATTGTCGTAGAAAATGATTGGTTTTATTAATAATTTCAATAAGTAAACTTAATGCACTGTTTATTGTTGATAGACGTTGAATCAGCAACATGAGGTCAAATTTTACATGTGAATGACTGCATTTCATTTAAAACTAATGCCATCGGGAAAGGCAGGAATCGATTTGCTTTTCCCCACTTATTAATAAACAATATGGTAAACTGGGTGCTTTAGTTCTGAAGCCAGCTTTACTTCGCTTCAAAACTGATTTTGTGTAGCCTCTTGCTAGAGTGGAATGTGAATACATACTTGAGGCTATAATTGTTTACTTGAGATTATTAAGATTAATCACTTGAAATGATAAAACAAATATCAATTTATTAGTGATAGAAAGTTGTTCTTGAGATGAAATTACTCTAAAGCGAAATAAAAAATTATCATTGTCAAATAAAATGACATGTGTTTAAAAATTATTCGTAAGAAACGTTTAAAATATAAATCAATTTGATTGAAGTTTTGGAATTAAATAACGTACAAGGCGTTGGTATGGTATGAAACAAATAAACCAAAAGAAATCAAATTGCCTTTTTTTGAAGAACACCTATACTACTACTACTACTACAACTGTTATTTGTCGCACATCCCACAAACTGGACGAGTGTGGCACAAGTCCTTTTATAAGGTGGGTCCGGGTGCAGGACTGTTGCACAGACACGCCAGGCATTCCCAAAAATGCCTCAGGTCCCGTCGGCATTTCCGACTACTATTACTACTGCTTACTTCGACCATGTTAGAGAATTAAAAAAAACTATGGATTCTCAAAGTGACGATTGTACCAAGTGTGATTGGTGCTTTTGGCACAGTAATTGAAGTATTATTAAAGGGCCTAGATTACTTGGAATTTAGTGGATGAGTGGGGACCATCCAAACGACCGCATAATTGAAGATGAACAGAATACAGAAAAAAGTCCAGGAGACTTGATGAGACTTGCTGTCACTCAAACTCCATTGAAAAGCCATCAGCTAAAACTGATGTGAAAAACTCTCAAGGAGTAAATAATAATAATAATAATAATAATAATAATAATAATAATATTAATGATATGCACAACCCAGCACCTGTCCTAGAAAATAACTCGCAAAAACTCCTTGAATATACAAACGGATCACCTAATCCCGGCCAGAAGACCAGACCTTATAATAATCAACAAAAAAAAAAAAAGAGAATTTGCAAAATTGTCGACTTTAGTGTCCCGGCTGACCACAGAATAAGCCTGAAAGAATGTAAAAAGAAGGATAAGTACCTCGACCATGCTAGAGAATTAAAAAATCTGTGGAACGTGAAAGTGACGATTGTACCAATTGTGATTGGTGCTTTTTAACACATTAACTAAAGAATTATTAAAGGGCCTGGATGACTTGGAATTTAGCGGACGAAAGGAGACCATCCAAACGACAACATTAGTGAGAACGACCAGAATACTGAAAAAAATCTTGGAGACTTGAGGAGACTTGCTGTTACTCAAACTCCATTGAAAAGCCATCGGCTGACGCTGATGTGAAAAACTCTAAAGGAGTAATTATGATAATAACTATGGAACATGAAGTTTACAGTGATACTAATTGTAATTCATATTTACCAACACCTCCGCTCGGACAGGATATGACACAAGGTCAATTTTTAAGCGAAGTTTAACAGTTTTGAATTCAGAGTTTTCCTTCTCCTAAACAAGTTTCCTCACCAAGGTTGAAGAACCTAGTCTGCCCAACTATTTACCTATAGCTGGAGGGATAATAATTGGATTCATACCTTTTCCAAGGTTTTTAGTGCAATGTGAAATGCAATCTGTCTTTGCCAGGATTTGAGCTTGTGTCGCCGTGTTCATTTCCTACGACGATAACCATTATACCACGGTCACCTCCACTGATACCAACTGTAATTGATGCAGTCCAAAGGGTCCCCAAAATCTTGTTAAAGAGACTAGAAGACTTGGAAATAAGAGGAGCAGAGGAGATCGCCCAGACTACATTATTATTTAGATCGGAGAGAATACTGAGAAGATTTATGGAGACTTGACTAGGCTTGCTGTGATTCAAATTACAAGGAAAAACCATCAGCAAACGCTGGTGAGGAAAACTTTCTTAGGAGTAAAATAATACCAATATGAGTTTTTACTGCTGCTACTTTCTACTTTAAAACACTTTCTTTTTTTGAAATCTGCGGACAGCGGACAACGAAGGAAACTTTTTCTTCTTCTTTTTTCTTTCTTTTTTTTTCAATAAAAACACCAGTAAATTTTAACGCGCACGCAATATGAAAATCTTAATAATAAGATTAATCCAACCGTTGTAACAATATGTAACAAATTCACGAGAAGTTGGATTTCCCACCTTTTCTTTATTTCTTGGCTTTAGATATTTCCCAAAAAGCTGTTGATAATAAAATCTCCCGGTAAGATTTTTGCTATATTCAGGCTTGGTTACAATAGCTACCCCTATTCGAATAGATCACACAAAACTGCAGTGAACAGCAAAAGATTTAATGGTTCTCTTCGCAGGATCACGTGACGGACGACTATCGTCCACACAAGCATAATGCTGATGTAGCGGTGATACGCTTGCCTGACGAGAGAAAGTGCACGCTAGAACCATTTCACACGTTTCCTATTTGATCTGAAGAAAATGAATTAAATATTCTATCTCCCACCTATACACACTCCAAAAAATTCTCTCTCTATTTCTATTCATATGAAGATGTTTGATATGAGTTTCATTCCGAATAGTTACAACAGCCGTCTTGATTGATTAGGAGGCTGGAAAATACTCTATCTTTGCACAGAGTAATACATTCCCAATGAGTGTACTGCATATGACACTAAATTATATCAGATGGTGTGGCTCTAATCCTGGAATTTTGTTGAATATGCAACATTCTTTCACTGCAATTACTTCCAGGCCTTCTCTGACCTGGAGTGGTCGCACCTAGAATAGCCTAATCTACTGATGAAATAGAAATATTTAACCATATTCCTTACTTAAAAGCATTTAACTGGTTGCAAGCAAATAACTTATATTAAATCTAATTATTAGAATTACATAGCAATACTTGTGTGATACCCTCATCCGTCGTCCTCGAGGAACATATTCGGAGGCCATTTACCCACACTGCAATGTTGCCGAGTTTGGTTGGAAAATGCAGAAGTCTCAGGCTGGGTCCACAAGACGAACAATTAACGAAATAAGTGGAATCACTTGGATAGATTTAACGTTCTTTATTTTGCTTAAAGTTAGAGACAAGCATGTGACACCGGTGCTAATCCTAACTGACGACGGAAATTCACAGTAACCCGAAAGACCGTGGTGTAATGGTTATCGTCGTAGGAAATGAACACGGCGACACGAGTTCAAATCCTGGACGAGACTGATTGCATTTCACATTGCACAAATACCCTTGGGAGAAGTATGAATCCAATTATTCTCCCTCCAAATATGGGTAAATAGTAGGGCAGATTGGGTTCTTCAGCCTTGGTGAAGCAACTAGTCTAGGAGAAGGAAAACTCTGTATTCAAACCTGTTAAACTCCGCTTAAAAAATGACCTTGTGTCATATCCTGCCCGAGCGGAGGGGTTGGTAAATATGCTAAACCCGAAAGACCTTGGTGAAACAGACTTCTGCTTTTTCGGTGTGGATAGCACACGAAGTCACTGATGAAAGGCATCAGACCGAATTGCCCTCGCAGCACACACCAAACTGACTGACCCTGACTTATTGACAGCTATCTACTTTAAAATCTTGAAACAACCCATCTCCCAACCTCGAGATATTACATTCATGGTGCGATGGAGCTAAAATTAGGCTGTACTGAAAAAAAAAAAAAGAAAAATCATGACTATTTTTGTGGATCTGATTCATCCATTGATTTTCAATAGTAAAAAAAATAAAGTCGGCGTCCATAGTCGAGGGTTACCCGAAGGCTCCTTTTCGATAGCTACAATACCAAGGTCTAGGGGAGGGCGCTACTCCTTTCCCTGGACTTCGCCACTTTACACTTGCTCCGTACTTTATAATTCTGAATGTTAAGCAACGAGGCGTCAAGTACCATTTTTAAAGTCTTTGGTATGACTCGACCTGGAATTGAACTCAGGTCAACTAGGCAGTGGCGAACACTCTAACCACTATGCCAATGCTCGGTATTACTATTTTCAATCGAAATATCAAGTAAAATAAACACACAAATTAACAGCACAAACAAATTAATGTAGTATTTTGACCTTCGACCCGGCCCAAAAATGCTATTCCAAGGTGATGCATCGGAAGGAAGTGACACATTCCAATGGCCAGTCATCAAAAGAGATCGCGTGGGCGGATTAAAGCTGATAATATGGGACAAGGTGACAGTCTCACTGTGCCACTACAGAGTGATGCACCGGAAGAGAGTGACCTCTGAACTGCATGTTAGTTATTTCTGCTTGATGAGGATTAAACATTCGATTTCAAAGATCGAGTGGGCGTCGAACGATTATATAACTAAGTTGAGTTCGACGGGCCAGTTGAGTTGCAGAGCAGTTGGAGAAGAGAGTTGGTAGGGAAATCCACACCAGGCCGAAGGGGCTTGGGGCCCTGATGAATTGGGGTCCAGAGAAGATGCTGCTAAGATGCAGTAAGGAAAGCCATCACCCTGCAGAGTGGGCCCTGGGCCTCCGGTTGAGCAGCCCTGGAGAACGAGAAAGACACATCGCTGACGACCATAAGTTGGGGGTCAAAATATTTCAGTTCTGTTCAGTCTCCAGCTCCCTCTCACACGCAAACCTTGAACAACCCTTTCGAACCCTTGCAATAAAGTGAAAGGTAAATATTTTGTTAAAGAAGTCTTCCTGCGTGCGTCTTTATCATTGCGTCTGTTATTCATCGCGTCTCTTTATTATTGTGTCGTTATGATACGGCACATGAGAATATAACATTAATTCTGGCTTGTTTAAAAGTAATGCTCACACACATTTTTCGTTTACACATCATATATGCATATATATATGATTTAGCAGTATATAATGTATAAGCGTTAATATGCCATAAAACATAACATCAAAGTAGCCTACCAATTTTCAAGTAATAATCCTTTTTTTATTTCGTTTATCATATTTACCAACCGCTCTGCTCGGCCAGGATATGGCTCAAGGTCAATTTTTTAGCGGAGTTTAACAGGTTTGAATTCAGAGTTTTCCTTCTCCTAGCCTCATTAAGGCTGAAGAACCTAGTCCGCCCTACTATTTACCCATAGCTTGAGGGAGAATAATTGGATTCATACCTTTCCCAAGGGTATTAGAGCTATGTGAAATGCAACCAGTCTCGTCCAGGATTTGAACTCGTGTCGCCGTGTCTATTTTCTACGACGATAACCATTACACGACGTTTCGTTTATGGCATTTATAGTATGGTCACATGTATAAATGTGTGTTACGTGGTTTGCATCAAATTGTATTTGTCAGTTACGCCTTTCGTTGTTTTATTCTCTCAGTGCAGTCTCTGAAAGAAATAGATAATGGAAACCACGTGTGGAGCTTCTTCATTCTTCGTGTGATAGTTTCGTCTCGTATCTTTGGTTCTTCGTGCTACCGTTACACCTCTGCCACCTTAAGAGAAAAACATGCAGAAACCTGAAATTCTGATATATATTTATATATACTGAGTTTCACTAAAGACCTCAACGTACTTCTGCCTGGGGTTGGTGACACTTTTACTTCATGACCTCAGCAAGAAGTGTCAGGGAGTGCTAGATCAAGCGTATTATATTACCGATAGTGCAGAGGTAGAGAGATTAAATTCTGTTAATGGTAATCATTTGTTTGGGATGCTTCGCTTTCTGCTGACTTTAATTCCACTTATTAGGGATTCTTCTCCTTTATTTTAATTTCATCATTTCTTGGTACATAGGACGCAAAAACTAATCAGTCACAGTGTCAAATATGCGAAAATGATCACCGGAGGACTGTCCAACGCCAGTCATCCAATGCACAAGAAAAACAGCACATAAATACTTCATCAGTTCGGCCAAAAGGATTCGCTTTTTGTCACTTTTCTAGACTCAATTTTAGTTTAACGAAAGTGTTTAAACCCGATGTTATGTCACAGAACAACGTCACATACGTCATGATAAAAGAAGGGGAAATGAACAAGTTTCCTCAAATATTTATAATAGTTGGTTTGCTGTTTGGGTTTTATGGCATATCAACCGTTTTAGGTTATTTAACATGAAATCTATTTTTATACAAATGAAGTAAAAGTCAAGTTGAGGGTGATCAGAAGGCTCCCTTTTTCGATAGCTACTACACTAAGGTGTAGGAGATCGCTCTACTCCTTTCCCGAGATTGCTCTTTTTTACTCTTGATCCTTCCCTTATAATGCTGAGTGTTAACCAAGGACGCATAAAGTACCATTTTTGAGCCTCTGGTATGACTCGACCTGGGAGTGAACCCAGTTATCCCGGGCTATTGGCGAATACTCTGACCATCGTGCCAATGTCAGGTCTACTTCAAACAGTTCAGTTTAGCATGAGTATATAGTTTAATTGTCAAAAACATTTCTATTTCAAGCTATTCAGTTCATTCAAACAGTTCTAATTCAAACAATTCAGTTTAGTATGAGTTTAGATTTTGTTGACACACAGTTAAAAGTCAAAACAGTTCTACACAAAACAATCAATTTGATGTAAATACAGATTCAATGTCAAAAACAGTTCCATTTCAAACAATTCAGTTGATCCTAAGTACGCAGTTTAAATGTAAGTACACAGTTTGATTGTCAAAAGCAGTTCTATTTCTAGCAAGTCAGTTAATTTAAACAGTTCGAATTTAAACACCTCCGTATAGCATAACTATGCAGTTCTATTTAACCTCTAGATAGGGTCCTATAAGGTTCTACCATTCCGGCTCAGAGTGGACCTGTAGAGGTGCAGTCGGTGTATTCTACAATACTCTGGAGTCAAAAGAGTTTTATTTCAGATAATTCAGTTTAGCATAAATACACAGGAAAAAGAAACAGCCAGTAAACTGAAGAAAGCATGGTTTAATTCTATTTAACCGATAAATGACCCTTATCAGGTGCTACCACTCCAGGCCAGAGTGAACCTGGGATCAATAGTGATGAAGGATTATTCCTCATCCCCCGAAGCTCCAAGTGTTCGCCAATGGCCCGGGAGACCTGGGTTCAATCCCAGGTCGAGTCATACCAAAGACTTTAAAAATGGTACTTGATACCACCTTGCTTAACACTCAGCATTATAAGGTACGGTTCAAGGGTAAAGTGGAGCAATCCTGGGAATGGAGTAGCGCCCTCCCCTGCACATTGGTGTAGTAGCTATCGAAAAGGGAGCCTTCGGGTCACCCTCGACTATGGTCGCTAACTTTACTTTACTTACTTCCTTCTAGACTAGTTGCCTCACCAAGGCTGAAGAACCTAGTCTGCCCTACTATTTCTCCATAGATGGAAGGAAAATGATTGGATTCATACCTTTCCTAAGGGTATTAGTGCTATGTTAAATGCTATCAGTCTCGTCCAGGATTTGAACTCGTGTCGCCGTGTCCATTTCCTACGACGATAACAATTACACCCCGGGGAAAATGAGGGGGTTGCCCCCTCTGCAGAGAAGCTGTCTGTGCATCTTACAGTCCTAAAATACTTGGCAAAATATTAATGATAATTAAACTTCATAAACATAAACAATAATATGTTAAGAAAAAAAAGCTAAAACGAATTGAAAAAACCCCAACAAGGACCTAAATTGGTTCAGTTGTTTTAATGGCATACCAAACATCATGGGTAATTTAATGCCTAGTTCATCTTTCTAGAAGATCGTTAGTGGTATTATCTAATCCTTAGATAGAAAGATAGGGGGTTCATACTTTTTTCCGAGGGTATCTGTCCGAAAGTGAATGTAATAGCTAGATTGGAGCTAGACTGTGAGCTAGAGTGATTCCGCAATCTTGCGCTTTAACCATTACACCAGGCAAGCATCCCCCAACCTCTTGGAAATATGTATATACTGGATATATAGATATATAGGATAAAATATCTATATCTAAATATTTGTAAAATATGTGATTTCTAGCAAGTTATTGGTGTTAGATTTGTATATTTGATATCAGAGATAGTTGTACATAAATTATTAGGATTAGATAGGAATATTTAATATCATATATCATCATCATCATCATCATGTCGTGCTGGTAGCACGGATATCCCTGACTCTCTCTCGTCACTTTTCCCTATCGTTCATCGACTCAGGCAGGTCTTCTGGACAACATCCTGTATCCTCACATAATTGCTAAATGTATGTTCGTGCTGGTCGTCCTGCTTTTGCATGGCCATGTGTGGAGGTCCATAAGAGTACATCACTTATGAGTTCGTCCCTTCTTCTCCAGCAGTGTCCTGCATGCCTGGTTCGTCTAACTTGAATAGTTTTCGTGATAGGAAGCAGGTGGCCGTACAGTTGGTGTCTTGTGGGGTGTTGCCGCCAGGACTTGTTCAAGATTGCTCGCAGCATTCTTGCGTAATTGCCGTCTAGCTTCTTCTGCAGCCGTTTTGTTAGAGTCCATGTAGTGCATCCATATAGCAGTATCGATGCGACCGCTGCCTGGAAGAAACTGCGTTTCATTTTATCGGTTAGGTCTGATTTCTATATAATCGATAGCCTATTGATAGCTGTCCATGCTTTCGTTAACCTCGTGTCGATGTGAATAAATTATTAGCATTCGATAGGTATATTTGATATCATAAATGATTGTGCATAAACTTTTAGGATTAGATAGGCATGTTTGATATCATAGATAATTATGTATAAATTATAAGCATTTGATAGGCATATTCGATATCATATATAATTGTGTATGAATTGCAAGTATTAGATAGAAATACTTGATATCATATACAGTGACACTCATAAGTATTGGATATATGTTATTTTCTGTTATAACTCAAGTTTATGTTCGCCATTTTACCTGAAATAAGGTAAGTAGAATCTCGTAAAGTTGTTTTAGTTGTATGTAGAAGGGAAATTAAAAACTCATGGTTGAATCCTTTTTTTTTTTTTTTTTTTTTTTTTTTCATCTTAGTTGAAAATTACCCTCTGCAAAAGTATTGGATACATCAATTAAATATTTTGTTGTGTCGCCTCTGTTTTGTTTCACTGCTTCCAGTCGTTTTCTCTAGTTGGCCACAAGTTTTCCACACTGATCCAGCGTTACTTTACCCCATTCTTCCTTGCATAATTCCTCTAATTGCTTGATATTTTGTGGATTTCACAGATAAACTTTAACCGTCAAAGTATTCCACAAATTCTCAATTGGATTCAAGTCAGGAGACTGACTTGGCCAACTGAGAGTACTAAATATATCCTTTTCAAACCATCCTTTTGTAAGTTTTGCAGAATGTTTGGGATCATTGTCGTGCTGAAGCACGAAATTCCAACCACTGTTTACTAAGTTGGCCGACCGAAGTCGAAGGTAACCCAAAAGCCCCATTTTTTAATAGCAACTACACCTAGGTGCAAGGGAGAGCGCTACACCTTTTCCTAAATGCTCCACTTACCCTTGACCCGTACCTTATAATGATGGGTTTTATAAAAGGAGGCATCAAGTACCCTTTTTTGAGTCTTTTGTATAACTCGACCTGGGATTGAACTGCGATCTCCCGGACGACTGGTGAACACTACACTCACTTTGACAATATCTATCTATCTATCATGTCGTGCCGCCAGCACGGATATCCTTGACCATCTCTCGCCACTTTTCCCTATCGTTCATCGCCTCCGGCATGTCTTCTGGGTTACATCCTGTGTCCTCACATAGCTGCTGTATGTAAGTTTTGAGTATGAGTCATGGTTATCTTTTGATGGCTGTTTTTATTCTCATCTATAGAAGCCACTCTTATAGATGAGCAGCAGTAGTTCCCCGATCGAACTGACAATCCTGAGTGTTAAGCCGCAAGACTCACACGTTCAGGAAATATTAGGCACTGCAAATTCGAACACATTCACGTACACGATGCTGCTTCCCATGTGTACGTGAAAAAAAAAAAAATAAAATAAAATAAAAAAAATTAAAAAAAATAAAATTTAAAAAAAATATAAAAAAAAATAAAGGTAGAAAATAAAAAATAAAAAATATAAAATAAAGTGAAATAAAAAATAAATCCTTTTACCTTAAGTTTTAACTTAGTTAAATCCAGGACTGACGTATATGCAAAGAAATTTTGGGGTATATTTTATCTTGTCATCCGATACAGGCCCTACCAGGTTTTTATTTTATTTATTTTTTTTATCTTTAGTGGAGGAGGAATGCTAAATTTTTAAGTTTGGCTCGGTAAATTCAAACAATTGTTAAGTTGACTCGTGATAGTTTCACCTGGTAAAACAATTTAGTCAATTAGAAATAAATCAAGATTCTTAGATTAAAATATAACAAAAATTCACCAGCAGATTTTACAAGTCATAGAAAATCCAGTGTTATTTTTAAAAAAGAAAATTTAATAACCTCTACCCAACGAGTCTTTCCTCACAATTGTTTAGTTTTTTTTTCTATACATCCACGTATTAATGAAGATTTTATGTCTTTCCTTATATTTATAAGGCCACCTGATTCTAGAATGTTCCATTTCAAATATTTCTTTAGCGTTTGGTTTATCCGTTTTTTTTTGGGGGGGGGGGGTAATTTGTAATATTTGGGAGTGTTTGCATTTGTCGGCACAAGAATCTATACTAATTTATGCTAAATTTCTAAGTTTGGCTCGGTAAATTCAAACAATTGTTAAGTTGACTCGTGATAGTTGCACCTGGTAAAACAATTTAGTCGATTAGAAATAAATCAAGATTCTTATAATTGTATATAAATTATTAGTATTAGATTAGAAAGCTTGATACCATATATAACTGTGTATAAATTATAAGTCTTAGCAATAATTGATAGCATATATATTCTTGAAAAACTATTTTTTTAGAAAGGAATACATCGTAGCATATAGCATTGTGTATGAATTATTAATTCCCTTTCTTTTTAATAAGATTAAATTATATAATTAGTAACTTTTTAGAGTTTTATCGATAATTACATTCTTTGCTATGTTATTTAGGTTTGTTTTACTGCCTTTAATTGGCTCGTTAGCCTTGTGGGTAGCGTGTTCACACAGGGTCCGGGAGATCTGGGTTCGATCCCAGGTTGCGTCATACCAAATACTTTAAAAATGATACTTGATACCTCCTTGCTTAACACTCAGCAATATAAAGTAAGTATCAAGGGTAAAGTGGAGCATTCCAGGGAAAGGAGTAGCGCCCTCCACTACTTATCGGTGTTGTAGTTGTTGAAAAGGGAGCCTTCCGGTCGCCCTCGACTACGGTCGCCCTCGCCCTTTACTTACTTACTTTTACTGCGTTTATTCTCATATCAAGGCTTTACGCCAGGTTTACAACCAAAGCCAAATTATACTAGAGATGTCCCCGTGGACATTCCCGAAAACTATGTATGACACTAGACCTTGCAGTCTTGTTCAAGTCATAACCCGGCATACGTGCCAGGACCCACATTTGGGTTCGTAAAACTGCTTGCCTCATCAGGCTCACATTGCGCCAGTGAGCCGATGAGCAGTATAGATCAGCAGGGTTCGAGTCTCGGCTCGTTCCCGACCTTCCCCTCTTGTTTATCCGCACTTTAATCGGCCTTCGGGCTTTTGACCTTGTGTCAAGTCCTGTCTGGTGAGAGGCAGCGACAAATAGTCCCCGCGGACTTTCTCGAAACCTATGTATGGCACTAGACCATGGAGTCTAGTTCAAGCCATAACCCGGCATACGTGCCCGGACCCATATTTGGGTTCGTGAACCCGCTTGCCTCATCAGGCTCACATTGCACCAAGTAAGCCGATGAGCAGCATAGACCAGCAGGGTTCGAGTCTCGGCTCGTTCCCGACCTTCCCCTCCCGTTCATGCACACTTTAATCGGCCTTCGGACTTTTGACCATGTGTCAAGTCGTGTCTGGTGGGAGGCAGCGACAAATAAATAGAGATGTCCCCGTGGACATTCTCGAAACCTATGTATGGCACTAGACCTTGCAGTCTAGTTCAAGCCATAACCCGGCATACATGCCCGGACCCAAATTGCACCAAGTGAGCTGATGAGCAGCATAGACCAGCAGGGTTCGAGTCTCGGCTCGTTCCGACCTTCCCCTCCCCTTTATCCGCACTTTAATCGGCTTTTGACCTTGTGTTAAGTCGTGTCTGGTGGGAGGCAGCGACAAATAAACAAAACCAGGTTACACTAGTTTGTGTATTCTAAACTTCTTTATATGACTTTATAATATAAGTGGGTCATCTTCCCATATGCTTAAATTTAATATCTTAATTTTTTATAGTGCCCAGTCAATAGGCTGTAGAATACAGCAACTGCATCTCTGCAGAGGGGTAAAACACTCCCTCCAACGATTTTATAGGTATGACAATAAATAACCTGATGGTAAGGCCCCGGTATGTTTAGGAGAATGCAAATTACCCCTTCATTGACATCACTCCCAGTTCCACTCGGGACCGGAGTAGTAACGCCTAATATAGTCCTATCTATGACCCAAATAGAACTGTTTCGCATTTAAAGTGAGTGCTCGATAGCGTAACTGGAGTTTAGACTTGCTTATGAAGATGCTGCATTCTAGATACGATAAATATGAGTGTGTATATGTGTGTATCTGAGTTGCATTTTGTCTTTGAAACATATTGATTGATTAAATGAGACTGACACTTCGTATCCGAATATTCTTTCTTTGTTTTTTCCTAGTCTTCGAAAGAGTAATTTGACTCGGAAGGAGGGAATTTTAGAAGGGATCGCATGTTTCTCTGGTACTTTTGGCCCCAACTGGGGTCATTTTCCGAGTCAATTATATTTATATAAAAACAGGAGGACAATCAACTGGGAGGTTTATAAATAAGTATGTGTGTGCGTGAGTTGAGAGGCAGTTATTACCAAAAATATATAAAGCTACTTTCTTAGTTTTCTTTCATCACAACGATGTTAAATATATATATATATATATATATATATATATATATATATATATATATATATATATATCATCATCATCATGTCGTGCCGCTTGCACGGATATCCTTGACCCTCTCTCGCCACTTCTCCCAATCGTGCATCGCCTCCGGCAGGTCTTCAGGGCTACATCCCGTATCCTCACATAGCTGCTGTATGTATGTTCGAGCTGGTTGTCCTGCTTTTGCTCGGCCATATGTTAGGGCCCACAGGAGTACATCACTTATGAGCTCCTCTCTGCTTCTCCAGCAGAGTTCTGCCTGTCTGGTTCGTCTAACTTGGATAGTTTTCGTGATGGGAGGCAGATGGCCGTATAGTTGGTGCCTTGTGGGTTCTTGCCGCCAGGACTTGTTCAATAGTGCTCACAGCATTCTTGTGTAATTGCCGTCTAGCTTCTTCTCCAGCCGTTTAGTTAGCGTCTAAGTGGTGCATCCATACTGCAGTATCGACACGACCGCTGCCTGGGAGAAACTGCGTTTCATATATATATATATATATATAGATATATATACAAAACATCCTCCTCCGACAGGATTTGTGATTCGAGGTAAGCTTTTAAGTGGACAAAGGTTTGTTTGAATTCACTATTTTCCTTCTCATGGATTGGTTACCAAACCCATTTTTCCCTATGAATGTACCTATAGTTGAGCGATATAATATAGTTTCATACCTTTCTTGATGCCATTAGCATGAGCTTATACAAACAACCTTGTCCAGTATTTGAACTCAGATCGTTACACTAAGCGCTGCTTCACACGTTGTGTGTGTGTGTGTGTGTGTGTGTGTGTGTGTGTGTGTGTGTTGAAAGTGGTCGAGAGTCAGTTATTAATCAAGTCTTTTTCTATTACTTTTGCCGATATTTTTGCCAAATTATTTTACCAAGTTTCAGACATATAAACCTGTTATTCGAAAGTATCAACTTGCCAAGAGATAAACTTATTTAACACAATGAGTTTTAAGCCCTTATTCTCATAAACCGATGCTCTAATTAATTATAAATATCACAAAAGAAAACGAAGGCGGATTGTGACTCAGGAAACCATTATAAAGACGTGGTGTAATGGTTATCGTCGTAGGAAATGAACACGGCGACACGGGTTCAAGTCCTGGACGAGACTGATTGCATTTCACATAGCACTAATACCCTTGGGAAAGGTATGAATCCAATTATTCTCCCTCCAGCTATGGATAAATAGTAAGACAGATTAGGTTCTTCAGCCTTGGTGAGGCAACTAGTCTAGGAGAAGGAAAACTCTGAATTCAAACCTGTTAAACACTGCTTAAAAATTGACCTTGTGTCATATCCTGCCCGAGCGGAGGGGTTGGTAAATATGATAAAGACGTTTTTATTACATGAGATTTGTAGAATGTTCCGCCATATTAAAACGTAGTGAGGAATAATAGCTTTCCCCCTTACCGATAAGGAAAAAAATATTAATAAGGTTTTAAGTAAAACCACTTGTTAAACGAGACAAAAAGGTATATGGAAAGTAAATTTGAAGATGGAAAGAAAGTATTTGAAATAAAATAATGACAGAAGCGATTCTATTAATATATAAAATAAAAAAAAGATTATAAAATAAGAAAAAAAGAATATGGAAAGTAAATTTGAAGATGGAAAGAAAGTATTTGAAATAAAATAATGACAGAACCGATTATATAAATATATAAAATAAAAAACGATTATAAAATAAGGAAAAAAAAAACGAATATATATATATATATATATATATATATATATATATATATATATATAATTATTTTTGTTGGTCTTTTGGGACACATAAGTAAATACTTAAAAGGAATAGGTCTACAAAGAGATTTATTTTTTAGGTTTTTCATTTTTCTTTAAGACTTGTTTCTAGTATTTTCCAACTTTTTTAAGGAAGCTAGTTTAATTTATAGTTATAACTCCGTAGTGAAAGTATTGAAAAAAAGGAATATCCATGTGGACCTCTTCATCTTTAATCAGCACCTTCCTTCTGCGTATGCTGATGTCGTTTTCGATAGATGTCTTATTGCAAAGGATATATATATAAGCTAGTATACTAAGTTTTGAGGTTTGCGAATACTATGATTATATGAGGTAGGTAGATAGATATATTGAGGTTTAGTTGGTTAATGTTTGGGGTTAATAGCATATCAACCTTTGTAGGTTTTTCAATACCATATCCATTTTTGTACAAATAATCAATTCTATTTCAAACATAAGTACACAGTTTAATTTTTAAATAATCATTTCTTTTTCAAGCTATTTATTTTAGGCAAACGGTTCAAATGCTAACAATTTAGTTTTGTATAAAGATAGATTTATTTTTTCGAATAATTCTGTTTCGTGTAAATACAGTTTCAATATTCAAACAGTTCTATTTTTAACAGTTCAGTTTAACATAAGTATGTAGTTTACGTGTCAAAATATTTATATTTCCAGCAATCTGCTTAGCTTAAGTCCCCAGTTTAAATAGCAAAACAGTTCTGTACAAGTAATTCAGTTTAGCATAAGTACACATTTTAGTTCAATATACCCACAGACCGGACCCTATCAAGTGCAACTACTACCCGCCAGAGTGGAGCAGAGAGCGATGGCATAAGGTTTGCTCAGTATTCCCCCAAACTCCAGCCCTAGTAGATCTTTACCATCAGATTATCTAGTGTCATATTCAGGACACTCGATGGGGTGAGGAGCCCATATCCCTCTGCAGAAAAGCATTCGGTGTATTCTACAACCTCAAGCTTACTAGGCGAGTTGATGTTTAGGAAATAATGTTTGTAAAAAGAGAGTAATATAAACGAAGGAAGTAGTATATGAAATAGTTGTTGTGAGGGAAAATGAAATTAACGAAATAGTCCAAAAGGACGTAGAACGTAAAAGGAAGTAATGGAGTAAACAGAAAATGAAGAAGAAAAAGTAGATGCCTGTATGTAACGTATGCGTTTATCTATAAATGCATTTATGTACCTATGTACGTTTTCATGAATTAATGCGGGGATGCATGTAGGTATAAATATATGTATGAGGGTCTGTATGTATTTATGGATACATACACGTTTTTCTGTGCAAGAACCACTTTATGCAAGCTTATATATACCTACCTACCGACACACACACACACACATTTATATATATATATATATTATGTAGGTAAGTATGTATGCATATATGCATGTATATATGTATGTAAATACATATATATATATATATATATATATATATATATATATATGTATATATGTGTGTTATCTTTTTTGGGGGGGCTGGGGTGGCATTAGGTGTTTTAGGCTTTTACTTTTTCTTCTAAACTACTGTTAGGGCTTTAAGATTTTTTAAATTGAAAGCATGGACAGCTATCAATAGGTTATCGATTATTTGGAAATCAGACCTAACCGATAAAATGAAACGCAGTTTCTTCCAGGCAGCGGTCACATCGATACTGCTATATGGCTGCACTACATGGACGCTAACAAAACGGCTGGAGAAGAAGCTAGACGGCAATTACACAAGAATGCTGCGAGCAATCTTGAACAAGTCCTGGCGGCAACACCCCACAAGACACCAACTGTACGGCCACCTGCCTCCTATCACGAAAACTATTCAACTTAGACAAACCAGACATGCAGGATACTGCCGGAGAAGCAGGGACGAACTCATAAGAGATGTACTCTTATGGACCCCCACACATGGCCCTGCAAAAGCAGGACGACCAGCACGAGCATACATTCAGCAGCTATGTGAGGATACGGGATGTTGTCCTGAAGACCTACCTAGGGCGATGAACGATAGGGAGGAGTGGCGAGAGAGGGTCAGGGATATCCGTGCTACCAGCGCAATATGATGATGATGATGATATGTGTGTGTGTTTGTGTGTGTGTGTTTGCGCGTGCGTGTGTGTGTGTGTGTGTGTGTGTGTGTGTTTGCGTATGTGTACACATATGTATGTATGCATATAAATATATATATATGCATATATATATATATATATATATATGTGTATGCATTTATTTACACACACACACACACACACACACACACACATATATATATATATATATATATATATATATATATATATATATATATTATATACGTTCATATGTGCGTATGTGTATTCCTATGTATGTACGTACGTACAGATTTTAATATGTATGTAAGAATGTATGTATGTATGTATGCATGTACTAGAAGTGGAATATCGAACAAACGAAACATATTCTTATAAATGAATTAATCAATTTGAAAATCCTAACGAAGAAAACAACTAGAATTCAATTAAATATAATTATAAAACTATATTCAATATATAAAATATTAAATAAAAACTGTGTTTTTCATCACTGAACGAAGGAAAATTAGAGGATACGTTTTATTTTAGAACAGTCTTCTAATTTTGGAAACCCTTTCTCTCTTTTACCTTCACCAAAATGAAAAGAAACCAACAAAACAATGAAGACATTTAAAAAGTATTAAAATTGAAACAAAACGTATCCAATATAATTGCAACTAAATATTAAAAAAAGAAATTGATATTTAGTAAAAGCAAAAAAGAGTTTTGATATAATGTTTGAGAAAAATGGAAGAAATCCATAAAATATGATACATTTATTCAGTTCATAATAAACAGAATTGACTGAAATACCACTTTTTTTTTCTTTTGCAACCTTTACATGAAAATAATGTTTACAGCAACAACGTGTTGACCTGATGTAACATGGCGTGCATCCAACAGGTGTTTTAAGAGCATTAAGAATGTTCTCACTAAATATACTTCCAATGTAAATTTAGTGCCCGTTAAATAAAGATTGAATGAAAGGAATAGAGAACCATAATAGAAGAACGATCTAATTGCCCAGTCGGCTGGGGCTGTAAAATACCCCCGACTGCTTTTCTGCAGCGGAGTAATACACCACCCCTACGAGTGTCCTAGGTTCTTCAGCCTTGTTGAGGCAACTAGTCTAGGAGAAGGAAAACTCTGAATTCAAAGCTGTTAAACTCCGCTTAAAAATTGACCTTGTGTCATATCCTGCCCGAGCGGAGGGGTTGGTAAATAGTACCCCTACGAGTGTCCTTGACATGATACTAAGGAATCTGATGGTGAGGTTCCAAAAAGGCAAGAGTTTGGGGGAATACATATTAACCCTTCCTTGCTATTACTCTTGGTCCACTCTGAGCCGAAGTGAGAGCACCTGATTGGGTGTTGTCTATGAGTCACATAAAACTGAACCGTGTACTTATGCTAGACTGAATTCCTTGTTATAGGACTTTTTTGATATTTAAACGGTGTACTTATGTTAAACTGAATTGTTTGAAATGAACATTTATTTACATACTAAAGTGAATTGTTTGAAATGGAACAGTTTTGACATTGGGGCTGTACTCAAGCCAAATCGAATTGTTTTAAATAGAATTGTTTTGACATTTAAATGTGTGTACACAAAATTATACTTATACTAAACTGAATTGTTTGAAATAGAAGTGTTTGACTAAACTGAGTAGTTTTAAATAGAAATGCTTTTGACAATTAAACTATGTACTTAGGTTAAACTGAATTCTTTGAAATAGAACTGTTTATTTGTATAAAAATAGATTTGGCATTAAATAACGTACAAAGTTTGATATGCCATAAAACCCAAACAAAGAAAGAAACAAAGAAACAAACAAAATTATATAACTTATCAACAATGAAATACATACTTAAAAAAAAATGCAAAATATATTTAAGATATTCTATCCTATTTTTCTAATGCCCCAGAAACACTAATGTTTAGCACAAGACCTTTTTAATGCACCGAGAAGGTGCAGGACCGTAGCCCACACACGTCCGGCGGTTCAAAAATGCCTTGGGCCCCGTTGGAATTTACTTTAGATGGAGCAGCTCAGGCGCCAGGAGGTAAACCGAGGTCTGATGAAGAAGGTGATTACCTTGAGGGAGGGCCCCTGAGGTCCAAATATTTTTTATCTTGTCCTCGAACCCCGAATCTAGGCTTCTCCAGGACCTGCGTCAAGTAGCCTCGACCGACAAATAAATAAATGTAATATATTTAGGTTATTGACACGCACGATACCCAAAGAAACACTTGAAGTTTTTAACTAGGCTCCATCAAAATGTGTGCACTATTTCCATAAAAGCTGAAATAGTTTCCAGGAACTTTAGGGAATAAAAGTGATACTCCACCCTGCATATATTTCAGCCCTATCTTTCTTGGATTATTACTTGTTCTTCTCTATAAATAACTTCCTTTTCTGGTCAGGCATTCATGATAAATAGTTTCGTTGGCAGAACTTCAATAACTAAGAGGAGGCGGAAACTTCAGTATAAGGTTTTCTTCGCTTCAAAGAATAAGAACTGGTATTAGTGTTGGATTAAAGAACTGGCAGGATGCTGGCTTCAGTCGGTGCAACATGATGGCTTCTATTTTGTGTGCTAGGCTGCTTCGTTGTAACTTTAAGAATATAGTAAATAAGGTAAAAAAAATATTGCAAAAATTTTGGCTTAAAGTCGTATAAGAAATTACTATGAATTCCTCACTCAAAAGAAGATATTCAAGAAACAATTACTCCAAAAAAATTCCATTTTTCTGTAGAAACCACCATATGTGACTTTGTTATATTCAGTCAGTCTTTAAAGAGACTGATGTTTTAAGAGTTGCATTTTAGCAGTTCTCGCATATTTTTCAAATATTTTCTGGATTTTTTAAAATTATGTTCTGCCCTCCTTCTGATTTTCTGGGTGCTTAAAAGTCACTATCTGAAACACGCTCAGTACATAATGCACCTTATAAATAGAATTCAAATCTGTAGTTTTATCCAATAACTGAAGACGTCACTCTTTATAAAATTTCTACCAAAAAAGAATGATTAATATTTCTTTTTACTCCATATTCCCCCCCCCCCGCTTTAAATGATATCAGTGATGCTTAGTTTTTGAACTTATCTACAAAAGATAGTTTCTTTACCGGGGCTTTTTAGATTTGCAGCCTTCTGTGCATTTTATTAGTTCAAAATGTAATGAAACGATTGCTGTTAAGCTAGAATCACCGAAAAAGATTCAATCTGAAAGATACCCCTTTCGATTCTTATCTCTACTAGCATTTGTCCTTCTGCTGGTAAATCACTCTTCATGAAATTTACGACCTGCTCTGATATCCTGTTCATTATTAGACATTACGATATTCAAGTTTACAGAATCTGAGTAACAGCAAGAATACTCAGCTGTGAAGGTCTCTTCCCAGCTGTCTAACCGATCTTAACGAGGCAGTGATCTGCATGGTCTTGCTTCGTCGTCTGATTTCCGTTTCCTCCAGTCTTTTTTTTTCAGTTATTCGGGGACATTTCCAAGTGCAACAATGAAGATTAGTATTGCCATCTCCGATGAGTTCAACTTTTTTTTTTACAATAGTTGATTTCAATTTGATTTTCTCTTTTACTTTCGGTTTCTTATTATTTTCACGAGTTCTTTACCCAAGACCTAGCTTGAGAAACGGTAGTGATAATAAATATTCGATGTATTTATATAGTTTTGGCAGCCTCTTTTTGTATTTCTTTACTAACATTGATAAAAATCATCTACGTATATGAGTAGTTTACAAAGTGAATTTAAAAAAAAAAGTTTTATATTGGCTCAAATTGACGGGTACTTTTGTAATGAGTTTATCTAAACAATAGAAAAAAAAAGGAAGACTCAAGAATAAAACAAATGACAGATGGAAAAATCATCATCATCATCATCATCATCATATCGTGCTGGCAGCACGGATATCCCTGACCCTCTCTCGCCACTCCTCCCTATCGTTCATCGCCCTAGGTAGGTCTTCAGGACAACAACCTGTATCCTCACATAGCTGCTGAATGTACGTTCGTGCTGGTCGTCCTGCTTTTGCGCGGCTTCTGAAAGGAAGAAATATTTTGGAAAATGCTAAGAGACCCTTAAGTTTTTTCATAGTTGTAACGTAATCAATAAAACACGCGCACACCCTTATATATATATATATATATGAAGGAAATAAAAAATAAATAAAACACTGTACTGCAGTTTCGACTTTATTTGGTCTCCTCAGCAGTGTATACCGGGATCTCCACCGCTAGGAATTGATCCAGCAACCACGGCATACAAAGCCGAAACTCTATCACTGGGCCACCGGTCGATGCCACGTACAAACGATGCCAAATCAACCAGTCATTGTTACTGCGCAGCCACTTAACCATATGTGTCCTGGTTGCTTCAAGGAGGACACATTCAACTCCGAGGCCACGATTTCCCAAATCGGTTTCAAGTATCCACGCGAGAATGTCCAGTTGGACAGGAAATATATGTATAAATCAAGTAGAGGAATTAAGTATATATGATAATGTAATAGCCACAACTAAAAAATTCAGCAAACACTCACATGCGACATGCGGAAAACTGTACATCTGTTTCGACCTTATTTGGTCACATCAGCACTGTATACCGTGATCTCCACCACTGGAGATTGAACCAGCAGGACACAGATGGTTAAGAGGCTGCGCAGTAACCATGACTGGTTAATTTGGCATCGCTCATATGTGGCATGGACGGGGGTCCGCTGGTGGAGTTTCGGCTTTGCATGCTGTGGTAGCTGATTCGATATCCGTTGGTGGAGATCACGATATACACTGCTGTTGAGACTAAATAAGGTCGAAACTGCTGCACAGTGTTCCGTATGTCGTAATTGAGTGCCGAATTTTCTAGTTGTGGTTATTATATTATCATATATACTTAATTCCTCTACTTGATATATATATATATATATATATATATATATATATATATATATACAAAAATCTATTAAAAAATAATTACCAATATATCTAAAATCACCCTAACAGGAAAAATATCTCAAGACACACACGCACACAGACAAAATAACTGTAAATGAAATCCCAAACCACTCCCCAAAACAACGAAGAAGGCATTTTTGTGTAAAGCATACCTAGGTAAACACCCTCTAAGTGTTGTATATTGACCTCCGACGCGGCCAGGCTGTCAAAATAGGAAATGCACCTGTGTAAATTGCAGGTGCACCCGGTCGAGGAATTTCAGAATATAACCTTGAGCGTGGACGGGTTGAATGAGTGTGATCTGTGACTCCCACAAGAAGAAGGTCGACGTTGAACTATTATATAACTCAGTGCACAGGAAATTCAATCAGTTGGGGATCAGATAAGTTGGAGAGAACATGTCCTAGAGAGGCTGGGCCCCCAGGTCCCCGGTTGAGCAGCACAGGAGAACGGGAAAGAAACGTGGTTATGGCCAATAGAGTGGGGGTCAATATGTTGCAGTTCTGTCTGGTCTCCAAATCCCTCTTACACACAACCCTTCCATTAAGTGAGAGGTATATTTTTCTAAAGAACTGTGTCGCTCGTCTTTAATAATGTGCGTTATGATTCTGCATGCAGATGTATATGAATTTTATGGCTATATAACATAAGAAAAACAGAAGAGTGACCACCATCTAAAACCATAACCAAATGAAAACAATTCAAACGGCAAACGGGACTGAGTTCAAGTCTTATTGAACTGAATTACTAAGCCTTGTGCCATATATATTCTATGAAGAAAGCAATAAACTGGAAATATACACGTATGTAAGAACAAAATGAATAATATATATTTATATATATAATGTAATGGTTATCGTCGTAGGAAATGGACACGGCGACACGAGTTCAAATCATGGACGAGACTGATTGCATTTCACATTGCACTTATACCCTTGAGAAAGGTATGAATCCAATTATTCTCCATCCAGTCACATTAGGATTATAAATTTATTTCCATCCTGTAATGGCTTTTGGTATAAATCAAAAACACCAAAAAATAACTGGACTTCTTCAGATCTAATGAATAAAATAATTCAGAATAGACACAGGAAAGAAGGGTGGGAGGAGTTAGAAGAGAGGTGAAGTATTTTCTCCTCATTTAGCCCACTTCCGGTTTTGGGGGTGTTTTCCCATTTGGAATTATAGTAAATTAATTTTTTTTATTTTTTTAAATCTAAATATATTTCAACTTAAAACTCCAGATTTAGTACTAATTTAGGAAAGTACAACTTTCTTTAATAACTTTACGTAAGGATACAATAATACATATATTAAATTAAATTCAAAGTTTAAATTGATTTTTTTTTTAAATTCAAATTTTATTTTTTAGCCTATTAATTTAGTTACCCTTCCATTGAAAAGTACGTACACATCTCATGGTTTCACTCATATTTTTTATTTTATTTTATTTTCATTCTTTTCATCTCAAATCTCAAATTAATCCTGTTATTTTATTTCAGCCTTATCTATGATAATTTGTCTATATATATATATATATATATATATATATATATATGTATATTGTTATCCACAGACAGACTGTTTGGTTGTATCACGACTCTTCCGTGTGGCTAGACACGTAGGATGCTTCAATCGAAACCCGCCCAACTTTACGTTAAACTAAGTATCATACCCCTCAGCTAACAAGCGAACGTCAGCTCGGAAATTGTAAGGCATTATGCAGTCGCGTTTGTTTGTTTACATTTTTGCCTCACTGGATACCAAATACTCAATTCCTTCGGAGAGCTTTGCACTACACGCGTGGTGGCCGTAAATTCCTACGCCAGAATGCTCAACTCCCGTAGGAGCAGAGAAAGAGAGAGAGAATAGAAAGTTGATAAAAATGTTTAATAAAACAAGACCCTAATAATTATACCACAAAATTTACAAACATGTAAATATCATATAATGATATTTGTTTAGTAATAGATATTTTCTAAACTTTATGTAGCATAAGGACAGAAATGAAGAGAACTCCATGAGAATCAAACTTGTTTATTCACCATACAGTTCATCATTTATCAAAGTTAAAAACCCTTATCATAAATTATTAGGTTACCTTTGATGGCAAAAGGTGACAAGGTCGGTTTAAAGTGGCAGTAACTTACTGTAAGTGTCTAACTTAGTAACCACCTTTGGGCATGTTGTATTAATCCACTGCAGGGGTACAGTAAGCGTATTCTGTAACATAGCCAGACATGAATATGTGAAACGTGCATAGAATGTTCAAAACATATATACATAGAACATAGGAATCCCGAAACACAAAAAAACACTTACGACTTTTTAGTTCAGGTACTAAAAATTTTATTACCTTTGTGTTAAAAGGTTTTTCGACATGAGGGGAGAGAGGCACAATTTTTCTATGCTGACTTTTCCATCTGCTTCCCACCACGCGCGACACCCGCTGCAAGGCCTCGGTGAGCAAGCGAAAGTCAACCTTTTCTTCCGAGGCAGGAACTCAACTCACTATTTTCTCAAATCCCCAAAATCCTCCGCGCACGCTTCCGCTGCGTGACGTCATTCACCTCCCCCTATCAGGGATTTCTATTTTGACATCTCTGAATGACACATACCCCGCGCGCGCGTGAACACCTGCGCTCATGTTGCACATAACTAACCCATGCGCTAAGCAAAAGGTTCTCAGCCTAACTAAACCGAAAGGCAAGATATATAAAACGAAATCCCTCGGCCATTATCCTACAATTCTAAGGGAAAAACTGCTGAATGGGAAACTACTGAATGCTGGTCTTCTATACAACTTTATCTTGAACTCTTCTGAGATCTCGGAGTAGAGGCAAAGTCTTACAAGCCTAAAAGATTCCAGTAAAATTATAACATCGGAAAAAATTTCATCATCGCCTAACCTCATCTAATTCAACCAAAAATCCTTGAATCAGACATGATATTTTTCAAGAACAAATATTGTTTTGTATGAATCTTATAATAATGAAATTGACGAAGTCAGTGCGAATTTTTACTAGTCTACGCTTTGCAATGAATCGAAAATGTTCGGCTTTGTTGATAAATTTCTTCAGACATGGAGTGTGCATGGTCAAATGAACCCCAAGCAAGTTAGCAATGTTTACTACCGAGTTCTCAATGATTTGCCAAAGTTATTCAACCAAAGATACACTGTATGTACTCTATAAATCTGCTGTTTACACTGCTGCAAAATATTCTATGAAATGAAATTTCTGAAAAAAGAGTGCTGCAACTTTTTTAAGAAACCTTTTCACTTGAGCATACATGTATTTCGTTTGATTAGGTTTGGTTTTCAAGTTATGTCAACCAATCTTTGTTATTTAATGACATATCAATTTTTATATTTACTAAGTCGGCTGGGCTGTAGAATATACCGACTGCATCTCTGCAGAGGAGTAAGAATCTCCTAAAGAGTGTCCTGATATGACACTAAGTAAACTGATGGTGAGGTTTCAAAAATGCTGGAGCTTTGGAGAATATGGAGTACTATTTATTGCAGTTTCCCAGGTTTACTCAGTCCCAGAGTGGTAGCACCTGATAGGGTCCTATCTACGGGTTAAATAGAACTGTATGTAATTACGCTAAACTGAATGGTCTGATATGTAACTGTACTTGACATTTAACAGTTAACTTATGCAAAATTAAATTATTTGAAATAGAACTATTTACGTGTATGAAAATGGACTTCACATAAAGTCACCTACAATTCTTAATACACAAACCAAACCAAATCAAACCAAACAATTTTATACATATAAACAGTTCTATTTCAAACAACTACTTTTAGAATTATTTGACTGTTTAAAAGAAAAACAGTTCTATTTCAAACAATTCAGTTTAGCATATGTAGAGTTTTTTTTGTTTAAACACATTTAAATGTCAACAACAGTTCTATTCTAAACAATTCAGTTTAACATAAGTACACTCTTTAGTTCTATTTGACCAATAGATAAGTCCTTAGTAGGTGCTCGAATTCTGGACCTGAGTGGACGTGGGAGCGAGGGCAATGAATGGGTAATCTCCATTTCCGAAAGTTCCAGCATTACTGGGGCTTCACCATCAGATTGTTTAGTGCCATATCTAGGACAGTCGTTGGGAGAGTCTTACACCTCTGTAGAGATGCAGTCGGTGTATTTTACAGCCCCAGTTGCCTGTAACAACGTGTATGTGTGTATACGTTTAAATCATACTATTTATTTCAAAAGGGAAATAGAAACAACGTGCTAAGAAGGCGATGCATTTGCACAATTCTGTCTTCCAGAAAAAAAAAGAATATATATATATATATATATATATATATATATATATATATATATATATATATATATATATATATATATATATAAAGTAAGTGAGCAAAATATATATATTTTTAGTTAAAAAGCAAGAAATTTCGAAATTGTATTCCATAATGAATTTATTTCGCTTGTTAAGACTCATGAGATGGATTTAAAATAGGAAATCCATCTGATGAGCTTTTATAAGCGTGATAATTTTATTATAGATTAAAATTTCAAAATTTCTTGCTTTTTAATCAATTTATATATATATATATATATATATATATATATATATATATATATATATATATATGATGAATACCATAAGTTTCAAGATTTTTTTGTACAGGCATTTAAAATTGTCGTAGACTCTTGATAATTTACCATGTTATTGCTATATATCTTATGAAATGACTGACTAATTTGTATGATTTCAGGTCCAAATTAACAGCTACAGCAGCAATTGGAATACACCCGACAAAATCCTGATTGTAACAGCTAGTTATTTTCAGCATTGCAATCTGGACGTGAGGACACTTTAGAAGGACGATATGCAATAAAATTCTGTTTTAAACTTGGAAAAAAGGCCACAGAAACGTATGGAATACTTCAGGCTGCTTTTCGACCATCTTGCATGAATCGAGCATAAGTTTTTGAGTGGAATAAGAGATTAAAGGAAGGCAGGGAGTCTGTGAGGGATGATGAGAGGTGTGGGAGGAGTAAGGAAGTCAATACACCAGAGTTGATTGGCCGAAGGGTTTGGGTAAAGGTTAGGTTTACAATATTGAGGTTTTAAGGGAGTTCAGGAAGAGATTCCTTGGGAAAAGGCTAGCACTTTTCAAATCGGGTCAGTGGCATTTCGACCAGGACAATGCACCAGTCCACAACTCCATCCTTGTCACAGACTATTTGACCAAGATGGGCATCAAAACAGTTCCACAGCCTCCAAAATGCCCAGATTTTGATCCAAGTGACTTTTGGTTATTTCCTAACCTCAGAGGCTATCGTTATGAGACAATTGAGGAGATGAAAGAGGCTGTGACGAACGTCATTGACACACTCACACAAGAGGACATCCATGGGGCCCTCCAGAAATGGTTGGAACGGTACAGCAAGTGTATTGCAGCCGGAGGAGATTACTTCGAAGGGGACTTGAGTTTCATTTGTGTACTATCTATAAAAGTGCCCATACGACAAACGTCTGGAAACTTATTTAATAATCCCCGTATATATATATATATATATATATATATATATATATATATATATATATATATATAACACCTCCATGTACATAGTTAATCACTTTATCTTTTTTCCTAAGAATGGAGATAAAAAGACGCATCTGTATGTCTGGATAAAAGTGGTAAACGCTTGAACAGTTGAAATACAGTTCTCTGCGTGTTTGTTATTATAGTCCAGTGACAAAACAAGGCAAGTTAACCAGTAACTATAAACACTTTTGACTATGGTACGCTACTAAGTTGTATAGTTGTACGTTTTTGTTGACATTGCCCTATTAATTTTCGAGACAAGAATACTCTTTTGCCATAATGTCGTTCCGCTGCCATCTATCTTAAGAGTTTCCTTTACCCAAAGGATAGCAAGATTTGTTATCAGGGTTCACTCCCTTATGCTATTTTTAATACAGAATTATTCTTCTCACAGTGTTTTTACCCAATCTTAGCTAAACTCATAGCTGGGATATATATATATATATATATATATATATATATATATATATATATATATATATATATATATATATATACTGTTGCTAATAAATTCTATTTCTCGCATTTCATCGTGTTACTCGAACTCATTTCAGTTGATAGCACTTATTTTAAAATTTTGTTTGATGTCATTAGAATTTAAAAAATATTTATGTTACACATGAAGAAAAAAAAAAGGAAATTCAATTTGAATCAACGAATTTGTCAGAAACATTGAATTAATCAAACTAACTTTCTTTTCCCAAACCTATATATATATATATATATGAATTCAATATAATATATATTCGGTAATCAATGTTTTTGGAGTCGTATTTTTATCATTATATACAAATGCATGTAATTCACATGAAGGCCGGCCATCGTAAACTTGTTTGTTTACAGGTAAAGTCGTACATTTGGAAGAAATGAAAACGTATGTGGAGTAAATCTACGAATAGAAGCGTTTCCTTTTTTACCGATTTTTATATGTTTGAGTTTCAGTGTGTTTGTGCATATGATTTTTTTTCTTTTAGGTAACTGATATGAAAAGGCAAATAACATAAATACCAGGCGCGAAAGGAGGCTGACGTTAAACAATGATTGAAAATGTGAATATTTTCTTTGAATATTTAGTGGTAAATTACCCAAGTAAGTATTAAGTGTATCCGTCAGAATCTTAAATGTCAGTAAGTTAGAGTAGAGAAATGATAGAGGTAGGGAAAGCTGATAAATTGTTGCCGGACGACATTGATAGCAGAAGAAATAAATAGATCACATCACTCTTCTATTAAAAAGTATTTAAAGATAATGATAAATAATAAAATAAAACAAGAAAGGTGCAAAATGGTCATTAATCGGTAGCAGATATGGAAGATTTAAATGATATAACTTAAATGATATTCAGATCATTTGAAATAATGAACAGCACTTATTTCCTCTTGGCTTGAAAAATAAAATAATGTAAATAAGAATTGGTACAAAAAGTGAATAGTTGGACTTTAAATAAATTGAAACATAACAAATTTAAGTCAAAAATATATCACGAAAAGCCAAGGGAAGCAGCATGGTGGATGTGAAGTTAGGGGTCAGCGACGAGCTTCACAACTACTCGGCGAAAGAACATCACAGGTTCACGGTCAGGATCAAATAGTTCAGTCAAGAAACTAATGTTACTTATCTAGAAGAGTAGCATCTATGAAAAGGAAAACAAAAAGAAAAAAAAACAAAAAAAAAACAACCAACCAACGGTAATTACCATGATTCTGATTTAAACCATATATCAAAGATGCATCGCTTTATTTTTGTAAGTAAACGAGTGGTGTGTTCTACTGAGTTTTAAGCTCTGGCCCTAAGTTTCGAAAAATCAACTACAGATCTCAAACTGAAACCCAAACCAACTTTATTTAGATATAAAAACATCGTTCACATTGCGACATTTTATGTAAGGAGTTATACAGAATAAACAAGTTACCTGAGCTGACAGCATTTGCAGTAGTTCCAACTATAGGCAGCATATGTATACGTATAGACACTACTATAACAAACTAGATATAAGATATCATGATACTGGTAATGGGTGGTTAAACGTCTGAGTACCTGCACTGAAAAAAACACCGTCAATACCGTCGTGGGAGGTATAGGAATGCTTCATAGTCCTCGTGCCTTAAAATGACGTAATAACAAAACAAACATCCAACCAAGAATAATGTGTGTTTCATTTTTATAGCAACACCAGCACAGTCATCGTATCCTGCTAGAGTCCTAACAATGCCTGTCATGAAACGGGCATCATCTTCTACAGCGAGTTATCTTCCCTTGTCCGACACGTTACCAAACACAACGTCTAATCATCGATGGAGATATGAATACTCAAATAACAAAATTCTGCTTATAAAACTCAACAAACAGAATTAGCGAATATTTCACAGATATTTTACACCAAAACTGGCTTGAATGCATTTATACTATATTTAAAAAATAGAAGGAAAACTATAGACCAAAACCTATCCAAATAACGCCAAAGCACACTTAGATTATATTCTTATAAACAAGAAGCAGATAAATAGTGCACTGTAATGTGAAGCATAGTCCTCTTTAGAAGGATTATCTCCCCATGAGTCTATGAATATAACGGCCACCTGCCTCCTATCACGAAAACTATTCAAGTTAGACGAACCAGACATGCAGGACACTGCTGGATAAGCAAGGACGAACTCATAAGTGATGTACTCTTATGGACCCCCACACATGGCCGTGCAAAAGCAGGACGACCAGCACGAACATCCATTCAGCAACTATGTGAGGATACAGGATGCTTTCCTGAAGACCTGCCTGAGGCGATGAACGATAGGGAAAAGTGGTGAGAGAGGGTCAGGGATATCCGTGCTACCAGCACGGCATGATGATGATGATGATATTTATAAACAAACAAACAAATAATCAAAGCCACACATCGTCTCATCATTATTTGCCAATAGAAATGTTTGCAATCAATATACGAAAACTGTAAGAAACAAATTCGATTCTTTTTAGGAGATATTTGAAACACATACCAAATACGAATACGTCGTCACTGACCAAAGTTAAGCAGCAGCACAGTGCTTACTAAGCTAACCAAGAAACAAATATAGAGTGTAATGGGAATCACTAGTAGTAAGGAATAAAGTAGTTGACATGAAAATAGTATCCTCATTTAATAAAAGAAATCCAATGAGTGGCAACGCGCAGACACTCTCAAGCAAAAAAAAAAAAAGAAAAAAAAAACTGTTAGAGCTATAATGATGCTTTATAGACGCACGAGAGTAAAGGTGGGCTGACCAGATGGAGACACAGATATCTACGTCAAGAGTTTTGCAAAGAGACACATTAGAACAATATTTGTTAATAACCCGCCAAGACTATGTACTTCGAACGTCGATATATCAAATTAAAGAAAATGACTTTACGCCAAAAAGAGAAAGAAATAAACCCTATCCAGCGGAAACTATACTAGACTCAGACTATTCAGATGATCTACCGCTTCTGGCAAATACACCTGCCCAAGCCGAATCCAAGTTGCATCGCCTGAAGACATTTGCCTGAGACATTGGCCTCCACATGAACGCAAATAAAACAGAGTTCAAGTGTTTTAAACGATAAGGAGTAGAAAAGTTCGCGTACCTTGGCAGCAATATCTCATCTGTTGAAATTGGTGTTAATATAAACCTTGCGAAGACATGGATTACTATTGATAGGTTATCATCAGGAAGTATAATCTATCCGAAAAAAAACAAAAGATTTTTCCAAGCTGTAGTTGTTTCAATACTAATGTATGAACGCTAACAAAACGCATAGACAAAATCATTAGAAGGGAACTAACAAGATTTTTAAGCAAATGCAAGAAGCAACACTCCTCCAAACAACAGCAGTACGATCACTTACCTCACATCTCAAAATCATCAATTCTTATGGATTATGAGATACAAATTGATCATCTGATCTCTGCCAGACAACCAGAAATAAGTTATTGCTAGTCAGCCAACACAAGCACGTTCATGTGTAGGAGTACACAGAAGAACGTCACATGAATTCTTCGTTGCACTTTTAGTATGTTTGGTTCATCTTACATTGATGATTTTGAGATGGGAGGTAAGTCTCAGTTTCTAGGATGGATTCCACGTTGTGTGTATACCCTTTGTTCGTATGGTCAAATTTATACTTCTAGCACAATTCCCAGTGGATCAACTTGCTAACCCTGTCGTTACTCCTTTTATATTTTCTTAGCACTAATTTATTGGATTCGCTTATTATGTGACTGATCGTTTCGCCTATGTCACCTCATAATCTACGTATGCTAATTTGTTGCGGTTTATTATCGTTATTATAACTATTTTTATTTTCATTATTATTATTATTATTATTATTATTAGAGACAGTTGAATATTGCTGCTTTTGAGCTCGCGTAGGTCATTACAATCTAAAAGGAAATGTGTATTTGTTTGATTCCTAACAAAGCCAAAAAATTGAAAATGTTGGTTTATATTTGGGTACCGGTCAGGAAGCAGGCCTCCCGATAGGCAGGAGCAAAAATTACTTTGGTTTCGCCGATATTCCTTCTCAGGGGCACCCCAGGAACCATGTTATAAATCCAGGCCATACATATTTTTTTTTACTGGAACCACACCATCAGATTGTTTAGTGTCATATCTAGGACACTCATTGGTGGGGTGGGTTACGCCTCTGCATAGAAGCAGTCGGTGTGGGCAATGCAAATCACGTGAAATTTACTGATCAATGTGTGATGTATGCAGAAAAGCATGTTCTTGTCAGTAAGATTTTAAAACAGGGTTAACATAAGTTTCCCATAACAATACTGAGTCAAAAAGGCTAATCTATGAAATGAAATCACGTTCATTATCTGGTAAAGAATATATTTGGCGATTAGCGTTCGATAAAGAAGGTAATTCAGACAGTCTTCTAGAACATATACTGACCTGCTACCACTGATTAACTGATAATGTTGTTGCTATTATTAGTGATTTCTAATTCTTAGGCAAAATTGAACTTATTCATTTTGTGACCCACCTACATAGAAAGTTTTGAAAATATTCTGTACTAACAAGATCTTCAGGTGGGATATTAGATTATTAAGATGAATTAAAGATAATATTATATGCAGCACATGGACTGTGAAATATTTCCTGGGATTTTCTCAGTGTTTATATCTATAATTATCATTCACACACACACACACACATATATATATATATATACATATAAAAGTAATATATGTGTGTCTGTGTCTGTGTGTGTCTGTGTATGTGTAAGTTTGTTTGTGTATTCGTGTAAGTGTGAAAATGATACTTGGAAGTAAATTGAAAATATGAACACTGAAATAATTCCAGGAAATATTTCGCAGTCCATTGATGCATATAATTTAATTTTTGCTCTGCCTGGGTGTTTTATTTTAATTAGCCGTGCATTGCATTGGATTATTCTCAGACTTAAATTATATATATATATATATATATATATATATATACTTAGGGCGGAACAAATAACAAAAATTGAAATCAGAATCAAATCTAAGAGTCAAGCTAGTGTAATGGGCGTTTGGTACTGTAAGTAGTTTGTAGTAAGTAAACAACTAAACACTTGAAACGGAAGTGTGTCACAAAGAGGAAGTGTGAGCTATTGCTATGTCATTAAAAGCCTTCATGTTTTAAATCAATTATTGGCCAGAAAAAAAGTAAATAAAAAGTCAAAAAAGACAATTTGAACGAGGAAATAGAACTGCAGACACATTAAAGAAAATTCAGTTTTAAAATAAAATATTACATTTTAATATCGTGATGGTAGGAAAACAAATAAACATTTTTTTTTCTAAAACGGTATTACTAGATGCAGAATTGATTAAGCTACATAAAGCGAATTACTACGAACAAAAGTACTTCTAATAAAAAGAAAGGTAAAAATTCCAAGAGTAGACGTTAATATCAACGGCAATCGTCTTATTTCAAAATAGTTTCTACTTCAATTTAGAAGCTTGCAATTGCACCAATTACCAATAAAAAGTTCATCTAGAAAAACATGTGAGAGATTTTTCTATTTATATTTCTCAGGTTGCCAACTCTAATTGAAAATCAAGTGATCAAAATTAAACTTGAACACGTGCATGTATTTCTCCAACTCTTCTATCACGGACATACTGTCATTTTGTTAAGCTGTCGGCTGGTTTAAATTCAGAGCTTTCTTTCTTCTAGATCGATTTCCTTACCAACACAAATGAAACCAATCTGCCCAACTATTAACCCATAGCTAGGAAGAGGAGAGATGGTGTTGGTGTAACATATTGACCCTCGACCGAGCTGTCATACAAAAGATGCACCTGTAGGAATAAGCGGAAGAATAGCGAAAAAGGTGCATCCGGCCTAATATATCGGAATATCACCTTGATCTGTGGACGTGGTTGAATTCAGTGATGGTGGCAGATGCGTACGCCCACAGGAAGCAGGTTGACTTTAGACAATTTTATAACCAGGTGCCACAGACAGCTTGAGTCAGTTCGAGTTCCAGTTGCAGTTGGAATCAGTTGGATACAAGATACCGAATTGAGAGCTAACGTCTATATAGATGCACTACATGGACGCTGACTAAACGGATGGAGAAAAAGCTTGACGGTAACTACACAAGAATGCTGCGAGAAATATTGAACAAATCCTGGAGGCAACACCTCACAGAGTACCAGCTGTACGGCCACATACCACCCATCACGAAAACTATCCAAGTTAGACGAACCAGACATGCAGGACACTGCTGGGGGCAGCATAGAGGGGCTCATAAGGGATGTTCTCCTATGGACCCCAGACATGGCTGAGCAAAAGCATGGTGATCAGCACGAACCTATATACAGCAGCTCTGTGAGGATACGGGATGTAGCCCAGAGGACCTGTCCGAGGCGATGAACGATAGGGGGAATGGCGAGAGAGGGTCAGGGGTTTCCGTGCTGAAGGCATGACATGATGATGATGATGATATGTATAAAAATGAATTCGTCATTAAATAACCTACAATGCCTGAAATCCCATTAAATTAAACCCAACCTAACCAAACCAGACTGAACCGGGAATTATTGTCTATATAAGTGTATTTCACACTCAACATATTTCCAGAACTGAAGCCTCACGCCTAGATGTATTTAATAGTGATACCCATTTCAACCATTTTTTTCGGTGTTCTCATCAATCTGTAGGGAATAATTCTAGCGTATACTAAGCCTCACTGACAGGGCATTCACATCAAGTGAAGATTTCCAGACCTGTTTCATTAAATGACACACTCACCAGAATAAGCCTGATGACTGCTTAGGTGTATATTCCAAAGAGCATTAACGTTTCCTTCATTGTTCAATTTTTCGCCCTCATAAAACAGCCCTTCTGTCTCGATTTTTATTGAACTAACTAGACTTAGACTTTGAAACCTACGATCTTTGAAACCTACGATCTTTGAAACCTACGATCTAAAATCAATACAGGCTATCTTCTGTAGCATATCCATTTCGGTTCACCTGGCCTAAGTGACATCACTTACCGTCAGCTGATTTCTATAAATAACGGCTAGTTTGAAAGGAAAACATAAAATCTCCGCTAGGAAAGCGGTCTGAGTCAGACGTCTGAATCGTAAACAGAAATGAAGATTCGTGACCGGAAGTTATGATAAGCGGAAATGGGTGCGCTGTGCAGTAGGAAACAGGAAGTCAAATTACCTCCTTAACGTCATTTGGACATTGCTTATACAGTATTTTTAACGACTCTTTTATGATTTTTTTTTTTTTTTTTGAGGAGGTGGAAGATTCTCTTCTTTTTTTTTTAGCTTATTTCTGACGTTAGCATCCTGAATTTTTTTTTTAAACATTTGATTACCAATTTCCACTGCACCCCCATTTTCGTCTTTTTCCTTCCCTTCTCATTTTTTTTTTAAATCTAGTTCTTTAGACGTAAGTATCTTTCGTCATTCTTTCTTCTTTTTTTTTCTCTTGTTTATTTTACTAAAACAGTCGATAATTGTCTTTCCATTTTAATTAGGTTTTTTGTTGCGGGTTACTTGAACTTTTTTTTTTTACTGTATTAAGCTTTAGGTAGCTAGGCAGAAAGGCATCATATTGCTTGGATTTTATTTTGGTTTCATTCTCCTATTTATTCTTTTAAACTTGCCTTGTTTTCTTCCATCCTTCATGTTAAATTTCTTTTGTTCCTTCATTTTTTGTGCAACCACACATACACATACAGAGACTATATATATATATATATATATAGAGAGAGAGAGAGAGAGAGAGAAAGAGAAAGAGAGCGAGAGAAAGAAAGATAGTGAGATGAAGGGAGAGATATAAAGAGAGGAAGTGAGATATCAACAGAGAAAGAGAAAAGATATACATTCGATCTATCTAATAAAATAAAACGGGAAGTCCACATACCTGTACCTGTATCTGTACTAGCGTAGAGTTGCACCTTTTAGACTTAAAGGAAATGCCAGGAGAAAAAGGTTGATGGGGACAATGCAAGAATACCGCATGCTATTTTATACAAATCACGGGAGTAGCATTGTGGTTAAAAATAACTGTACGGCTACTTACTTCCCATCTGAAAAAACATGCAAGACAAATAAAACTTATTGAGCCATGCTGAGAAAGTGAGGAAGAAATCATAATCAACCTTGTCTTTGGGATTTCTACTTAACACACAAGTGCTGGCCAACCAGAAAAAACTTATATTCATCAGCTCTGTGTGGACACTGGATATCATCAAGCGGACCTACCAAGACGGATGATTGATAGGGATGAATGGCGAAAGGGAGTGAAGAGGGTCAACGCTTTCATAAACCTTGATGATGATGATAATGATTATGTTTTTATAGAATTCATCATCATCATCATCATCATATCGTGCTGGCAGCACGGATATCCCTGACCCTCTCTCGCCACTCCTCCCTATCGTTCATCGCCCTAGGTAGGTCTTCAGGACAACAACCTGTATCCTCACATAGCTGCTGAATGTACGTTCGTGCTGGTCGTCCTGCTTTTGCGCGGCCGTGTGTGGGGATCCATAAGAGTACATCTCTTATGAGTTCATCTCTGCTTCTCCAGCAATGTCCTGCATGTCTGGTTCGCCTAACTTGAATAGATTTCGTGATAGGGGGCAGGTGTCCGTACAGTTGGTGTCTTGTGGGGTGTTGCTGCCAGGACTTGTTGAGGATTGCACGCAGCATTCTTGTGTAATTGCCATCTAGTTTCTTCTCCAGCCGTTTTGTTAGCGTCCATGTAGTGCATCCATACAGCAGTATCGATGTGACCGCTGCCTGGAAGAAACTGCGTTTCATTTTATCGGTTAGGTCTGATTTCCATATAGTCGATAGCCTATTGATAGCTGTCCATGCTTTCGTTAACCTCGTTTCGATGTCCTTTTCGGTTGATTCGACGCTGCTTCCTAGGTACGTGAATTTGTCTACTAGTTTAAGAGGGGTTCCTTCTAGAGTGGAGATGTCCCCTGTTTGGTTATAGCACATATATTCCGTTTTGTGTGCATTAACATGGAGGCCTATGCTTGCTGCTGCTCGTTCCAGGCTATGCAGAAGTGTTTCGGCTTGGTCAGGTGTATTTGCCAGTATAGAATTAAAATCTGTTAATATGTCATTTTCCAACTTTTCTTATATACATTTTGTCGATTATTATAACCTCTTTCATTTTGATTCATTAAATTCCCGCCTCGGTATTATTTGGCCTTCCAAGAAAGATCTAAACTTCCTATTGAAAAAAATTGCCATTCACTGATAAGTATTAACATATTCATCCAACCCCTCCGCTCTGACAGGTTCAATTTTTAAGCGGAGTTTAACAGGTTTGAATTCAGAGTTTTCCTTCTCCTAGACTAGTTGCCTCACCAAGGCAGAAGAATCTAGTCTGCCCTACTATTTACCCATAGCTGGAGGGAGAATAATTGGATTCATACCTTTCCCAGGGGTATTAATGCTATGTGAAATGCAATCAGTCGCGTCCGGGATTTGAACTCATGTCGCCGTGTCCATTTCCTGCGGCGATAACAATTACACCACGGGAACCTCCTAATAATACTGATGAGTATTAAGATACAAATTCTTGGTTAGTTTGCTTATTTTGTTGAATGATCTATCAACACTTCATATTTATTTAATGGAAAATCTGGTCTGAAAATCCAGGTAGTGAACCTATGCAATAATACTGACACGGCCACAACTGGATAGAATTCCATTTCTTTTCCGTCAGGGAGTTTACGTTTCTATACGGTCAATAACCACTCTGTAGCCGTCTATGTCCTTCACAGATTTTTTTTTTTATCTTGTCGCTACTTTTAAGCAGAGTGTATTCAGATTCCTCTAGATACTTTAAATGTCTTTTCTTCAAGAATCTTTACGCACTTTTTTTCCTTTTAAATTATCTCGTTGAGCTTATTTTACTAAAAAGTCGATAGCTGTGTTTTCAATTTAACTTTATCTTTTTTTATCTTTTTTTTTTATTCTGCGTTTCCTTACTTCCTTCCTTCCTTCCTTCCTTCCTTCCTTCAAGTTTGTTTTTTAGAATATATTATTGACGTCTTTTTTCATTCCATATTGATAGATTGCTTTCTGTTTTCTCTTTTGAGAATTATAGTTTTGTCCACACACAGTTAAATGTCAAAACAGTTATATTTCAAGTAATTCAGTTTAGCATTCGTGCGCAGTTTACTTCTATTGACCCATAGAAAGAACCCTATCAGATGCTACCACACTGGGCCAGAGTTGACCAAAGCTCCAGCATGACTAGAACCTCACCATCAGATTGTTTAGTGTTATTATCAGGATACTCGTTGGGATAGTCTTATCCCCGGCAGAGGTGCAGTCGGTGTATTTTAAAAGTAATACCCTTGAGAAAGGTATGAAACCTCATATCCTCCCAGCTATTAAACTGAATTGCTTGAATTATAACTGTTTGACTAAACTGAATAGCTTGAAATAGAAATGTTTTGACAATTAAACTGTGTACTTGCATTTAAACGGTGTACTTAAGCAAAACTGAATTGTTTTAAATGAGACTGTTTTTGTGTGCTAAACTAAATTGTTAAGATAGTACCATTACTGTCCTTCTACAAAGATTGGTATGGCAATAGATAATTTATGAAGTTTTTTTAAGGAATTAAACAAAGAAGCCATACATACAGTCTTTCTCGGTAATTTATGCGAGGTACTAAAGAAAACGTATGTCTATAATGATCTTTTTCCCTACTCTGTTGTGCCTGTTCTATATCGCTTTCTGTTCTTGTTTGCTGTATTTATTTATTATATGGTGGTCCCACGACTCTCTCCCAGCAAGGAAATGCACAGTTGTGCATTTGCTGACGGAATGGACTACGATATCTTAGTCTGCAAGTTCGGTCGGAGTACATCACTTCTGAGCCCCCCTATGCTTCTCCAGCAGTGTCCTGCATGTCTGGTTTGTCTAAGTTAGATAGTTTTCATGATAGGAGGTAGGTGGCCGTATAGTTGGTGCTTTGTGGGGTGTTGCCTCCAGGACTTGTTCAATATTGCTCGCATCATTCTTGTGTAATTGCCGTCTAGCTTCTTCTCCAGCCGTTTTGTTAGCGTCCAAGTAGTGCATCCATATAGCAGTATCGACACGACTGCTGCTTGGAAGAAACTGCGTTTAATTTTATCGGTCAGGTCTTGCTTCCATATGATCGATAGCTTATCGATAGCTGTCCATGCCTTTGTTAGCAGCGTGTTGATGTCTTTTTCGGTTGATGAGACACTGCTTCGTAGGTAGGTGAACTTGTCTACTAGTTTCAGAGGACTTCTGTCTAGTGTGGAAATGTCGCCTGTTTGATTAAAGCACATGTATTCCGTTTTTTGTGCATTGACATTGAGGCCAATGCCTGCGCCGGCTTGTTCTAAACTATGCAGTAGTATTTCGGCTTGGTTGGGTGTATTTGTCAGAATCGCTATGTCGTTAGATTACCTAATAATATCATTTAAAAGATCTCTTCGATTATAGTTACACTATCCTCAATGCAACCGTATCCTCGTGTCCATTCTTTCCTTAGGGTGTAAGGCCTTAGGTATAATGTGCATGCTTATCATTTTACTTGATTTCTGCTAGAGAAGGATCGGGATCGATTTACAACGGTAAACCATTACAGATTCAAGTAAAGATTTTAAATACTAATATATGTATATATTTTTACATCATTTTGAATTTACACTAGTTAAAAACCAGAAGAAAATAACATTGCCAACTAAATGCGTTATATTTTAAACCGGAAGTGTATTTGTCTGCTGAGGTTTACTGATGTTGGTGGAACGCTGGCCTCTCTTTCGTTTTGCTAACTAAGATGTTTTTTTCTTTTTTCCCTCTTAATTCTTTTTCTTCAACTTCATTTTCTTCTTCTTCTCCTTCTATAGTTCTGGTTCGTCTGATCTCGTAACTCTACATTCAAAAAGATTTTTTTTTGCTCTGACACAAGGCTAATTATCTTGTCGTTTTATAAACAAATATTTTAAGGTTTATCTTACGAGATATTTCTTTGCTTTTTTACACTTATTTAAAAAAACAAACTGCTTTCTGCCTTACTTGCCTCCTTTAATGTTTAGATTTGAATTCTCTCCGTTGCTTTCGTTATTAATTTCATTTGTTCTTGCTTATTCTACACCTTGTTTTCACTTCAGCATTATTCTGTTTTCTTTCACTTCCTTCATTTTTTAAATTTTATTTTCTTTATTTCCCAAACTTTTTCCTTCATTATTCCCTTTCATGCATTCTTCTTCCAACTTGGTCTTTTTTTCTTTTAAATCCTTCCTTATTCCTTTTTCTCTCACTGTTTTTTTTTTATTTTGCTTTAGTTTCTAATCTTAAACACTTACTAGATTTTTCTTTTTCTTCAGTTCCTTCATATCTTTACATTTCTCTTTTCTTTCGTTGACTTATTCTTTCTTCATCTTTTTCATATCATCTTCTGCTGTTTCTTTCTCTCTCCTTATTTTTCTTTCTTTCTTTCTTTCTTTCTTTCTTCTAGCCATTCCCATTTTTTTATTTAAACACTTTTCTTCATCTTTTCCCTCAAATATGCCACTCTTTCTTTCTTTCTTTCTTTCTTTCTTTCTTTCTTTCTTTCTTTCTGTTATCCATTCTCATTTATTTTACTTTACACTCTTTTCTTCATCTGTTCCCTCAAAGAGGCCACTCTTACTACTCCTCACTTTTCTTTCTTTTTTTCTTTCTTTCTTTCTTTTCTTTCTTTCTTTCTTTCTTTTCATTCCTATCTATTCTTATGTGAACTCTTTTCTTCATCTTTTTCCTCAAAGACGCCACTCTTACTACTCCTTTCTTTTTTTCTTTCTTTCAATTCCTATGAATTTTTGTTTAAATTCTTTTCTTCATTTTCCCCCTCAAATATGCTACTCTTACTACTCCTGTTTTTTCTTCTTTCTCTCTTTCTTTCTTTATTAAACTTCCCTTTTAATTTCTTTCTTTCTTTTTAGTCTCCTTATCATTCCCTCCTTTCTTTTCCGTTTTTTTCCTTCCTTCTTTCTGTTTCCTTCCATTTTCTTTTCTACCTTTCTTCTTGATAGCTTCGTTGTTTCTTTCTATATTTCCTACCTGACTTGCATTTTATTTATTCATTTTATATCTACCCCATTGCATTAACTTTTAATTAAATATTCTTTCTTACTTGTAACAATATTTTCCCTTGTATATTTGTTCATTTCTTCTCAACGTCTTTCATTCCTTCTCTATTTTTTCTTTTGTTTCCTTCCTTCTTCTTTCCTTCCATATTTGCTCTTTTTCTTCATTTTCTTTCTTTCTTACTTTCTTTCTTTCTTTATTTTTGTTTATTCATTTTCCCTCTACGTCCTTTTACAAGAATTGAAATCTTTATACATAGAATTCTTGTTTTATTCTTTACCGCCATTCCTGCAGCAGACAGAAGTCTATGATGTCGGGATTTGATGTATTGCAATTGCCTCGGTAACATTTCCATTGATCTGATACTTTCACTGTCTGACGTTTGATTGACCAAATTGTAAAAATAAGTAACAACACAAAATAAAATTAAAATTGCCTGAAGGAAAATAATTAATTCTTGCAATAAGAGCAAAAACAACAATATTAAATCTTAGAAGGTCGCTTCTATTGTTGAAAAATCTTTGAAAACTCTTGCGTATGACACCAAACTGAGTACAGTAGTGATGTTCCCGTTGTAGAACAATGGAAAATGTCTGATTTGGAGTGCTTTTTATAAGATAAAGTCTTGTCTACGGGTCAAATATAACTCTTTAGTCAGTTGCTGTATGAGAAACCATTTTACTGTGTGCAACTCCCGTCTATGAGTCAAACGGAACTCCTTAGTCATATATTGTATGTGAAACCATTTAATTGTGTGCCAAGCCCGTCTATGGGTCAAATATAACTCTTTAGTCAGGTATTATATCTGAAACAATTTTACTGTGTGCAACTCCCGTCTATGAGTCAAACAGAACTCTTTAGTCATATATTGTATGTGAAACCATTTAACTGTGTGCCAATCCCGTCTACGGGTCAAATATAACTCATTAGTCAGGTACTGTATGTGAAACAATTTTACTGTGTGCAACTCCCGTCTACGGGTCAAACAGACCAGTTTATTCATTTACTGTACGTGAAACCACTTAACTGTGTACAACTCCTGTCTATGAGTCAAATAGAACTCTTTTGTCATGTACTATATGTTAAACCATTTAACTGCTGTGTGCAAGTCGCATCTATGGGTCAAACAGACTAGTTTATTCATTTACTGTATGTAAAACCATTTAACTGTAAACAAGTCCCGTATAGAGGTCTAAAAACCACCCCGAATATTATGAAATTAAATAGTTGGGACAATATTATTATGTCGGAGGAGTTTCACCATTTTGTAGGACGTTTTATTGTGTTCTGATATTTAATTTCCATTTTGTAGTGGTATATTTAATTTGTTTTTATATGTGGTTGAGTGTTCTCACAAGTTGGAAGATTGCCATTTATAGCGATGGGGATAGCATTATTATTATTATTATTATTATTATTATTATTATAGGTGTTTTTAGGTTTAAGTTGATTTTGCGTTGGTTATGTTGGCATTTCGATAGGGGCGTTGGTATTTCGTTGGTTGCGTTGGTATTTCGTTGTTAGTTATCCCCTCGCTAAATATTGATGGAAAATAAAGGTGGTGGAGAAGAACGAAGACGTCCTTAGGTTTTAAAAGAAGGTTTTAATAGCAGCATGAAGTAAAGGTATTTACGCTGGTATGTTGCGAGGTCTCGTAGTAAGGAAAGCAGTGTAGGAAATTGTTAGAGTGTATCATCTAATTTGTTTTTAGCTAGAATCCCTTGGTCTAGAAGAATAGACCCAAGGGGGTCCGTAGACTAGATGGCTCTCCTCATAATGGCTACTGTTATTCAGGAACAGACGAGTAGACGTCCGTTCCCTTTGAGGATTTCTGTGCGAGAGAGAGATTCGCGGGCTTTCTTCAATTTTTGGTGCTGCTAGGAAATATGGTTCGGGCTAGATCGGACAAGTCATCCTAATTGGGTGAAAATGTTCGGCGACTCTAACGGTCAAATTAAATTACGCACCAAACAAAAATACAAGTTTCTTTCTGCTACAATTACAAAGAAATCGTATATTAAAAGCATATATTATGCATGAATTATTAATGTTAGATAGGAAAACTTGTAAGATACAATTGAACGCAAATTATTTGTATTTGATAAGAATCATTCATATCATATGATTGTGTACTACAAATGTTTATAGACGAATTAAAAAGTCCAAACATAAAGATGCAATGTGTAATCGAAATTATATTTATGGTTAAGAATCATTTTCTTTGTTGTTGCATTTTATAATTATTGTGTTATCAACCTTTAACTTTCATTAAAAATGAAAGTGGTGTTTCTTTTTATGAACAGATTCTTATATGACATTGTTCGTTCTTTGATTGTGTTGTACAAAGGATTATAGATGAAATGAAAAGTCCAAATTTAAAGATGCAGTGTGTAATTGAAATTATAGTTGTGGTTAAGTAACATTTGCTTTGTTGTTGCATTTTATAATTATTATGTTATAGCCTTTAACCTTTAATAAAATTGAAAGTGGTGTTTCTTTTTATGCATAGATTCTTATATGACATTGTTCATTCTTTGATGTGTTGGCCGAAAAGTTGATATTAATCATAATATAAATCAAATTAAGTTCATAATTATTTCCTCTCTACTTTAAAGTCTACCAAAAATCGTTTTACACAGAAAAATAAAAATGTCTTTTAATAAAATAAATTACTGCAAAATACCTAGAGAAATATTCTTATAATTTCATTAACAATTATATATTTTTCAAAACTTATTTCATCATAAGAAAAATGCACCATGTGGTAACATTATAAAACTCTGAAATAATCTTGTCAAGTATGTTTAATCATTATGATTTACACCGTAAATAACATGCGCTAAAGTAAAGAAACCAAAATAAACCAAAGTCTTCAATAAGTCAAATAATCATGTTTATAAATTGTATGCATATTTTTATATTAACAATAGTTATATAACGCTAAAATTGTTTAAAAGAAGTATTATTTATTTGAAGTCATATGATTGTGCCAATTATCAGCTTACCTGTATGGAAGGTGTCCTCGTAGCGCATTGGTTAACGTGATGAACTTTGACATCGTAGAATAGGTTAAATAGCTCCACTATTGTTCTTCTTCAAGGATGATTTTGGCCAAGATTGGTGATATGCTATAAAACAAAGAACCCTAACTAACATAAATATGGAAATATATGAATTAAGATGTATAAAGTTTCGTACGCATCGAAAATGCGATGAAAAAGATATCTTAACAGATAGGTGAATCTTTTTTGAAATAAGTTTTCAAGAAGAAATAATTAGAGGCTCTCTATGTTTTGGTGATCTAACGTATTACATCACATTGATTATCTTCCAATGACACAAGTATTTTTAACGTTTTTCGGATACTAGTGGCTGGTTTTTATTATTGGTTTTATAATATTTACCAACCTCTCCGCTCGGGCAGGATATGACACAAGGTCAATTTTTAAGTGGAGTTTAACAGATTTGAATTCAGAGTTTTCCTTCTCCTAGACTAGTTGCCTCACCAAGGCTGAAGAACCTAGTCTGTCCTACTATTTACCGATAGCTGGAGGGAGAATGATTGGATTCATACCTTTCCCAAGGGTATTAGTGCTATGTGAAGTGCAATTCGTCTAGTCCAGGATTTGAACTCGTGTCGCCGTGTCCATTTCCTACGATGATAACCATTACCCCACGGGCACCTCCTTTTTACCAACCCCTCCGCTCGGGCAGGATATGACACAAGGTCAATTTTTAAGCGGAGTTTAACAGGTTTGAATTCATAGTTTTTCTTCTCCTAGACTAGTTGCCTTACCAAGGCTGAAGAACCAGCCTGTCCTACTATTTACCCATAGCTGGAGGGAGAATAATTGGATTCATACCTTTCTATGTGAAAATGCAATCAGTCTCGTCCAGGATTTGAACTCGTGTCGCCGTGTCCATTTCCTACGACGATAACCATAACACCACGAGCACCTCCACCACATTATTCATTATTGATTTTATTTATGGGTTTCATTTTAAGAGATAAGTCATTACCCTTATTTAAAACAGGGTTTTGGCTGTATGATCGAGTATGCTTTCAGTTCCTCCCAATTATTGTATACTGTGATCAGCTTCACCTAAGACTCCTTGGGGCTAACTTCAAAATAGCGCTGAAAGATACCTTACTCTAATTACTAGTGTCGGCTAAAATGTGCATAGGCTAGACCAAGATAGTCACATGGAATGTGAGCAAATGAAGTTTATTTTTAATATAATCCTCCATGTGATCCACACAGTTCATTCATAAGTTTTACTGTGGTTGAATCCTACTGGTAATAATGAATCAGCAGCAGTTATGAAGTCTTCTCGTGAAATTTTCTTCCAATTAACCTTTCGGCTCAACCTCATATAAGTAAAAGTAAAGTTGGCGACCGTTGACGAGGGTGACCCGAAGGCTCCCTTTTCGATAGCTACTACACCAAGGTGTGGGGGAGGGTGCTACTCCTTTTCCCTGGGTTACTCCACTTTACCCTTGATTACCCTTATAATGCTGAGTGTTAAGCAAGGTAGCATCAAGTACCATTTTTTGAGTCTTTGGTATGACTGGAGATTGAACCCAGGTCTCCCGGGCTATTGGCAAACACTCTAACCATTATGCCAATGTAGGCCACCAACTTTACAACCTCATATACTATATGTGTAATAGATTTATCTGTCTGTGATTTTGTACAACACTAGGTATATTTAACAGGTTACACTCAGTATGCTGGGGCTGTAGAAAATACCAGCTGCACCTCTGCAGAGGGATAACCCCACCAATGAGTATCTTGGATATGTCACTAAACCATCTAATGATGAGGCTCCAGTCCTAGAGCTGTGGGGAATGAGATTGCTTCAAAGTCCATTGTGTGTAAAGAAATGACTTGTTAAATTGAATTATTAGAAATAGGACTATTTGATTATTAAGTTAAGTTGGCGACCGTAGTTGAGAGCGACAAGAAGGCTCACTTTTCAATAGCTACTACACCGAGGTGTAAGAGAGGGTGCTACTCCTTTCCCTGGATTGCCCCTCTTTACCCTTGATACGTACCTTATATTGCTGAGTATTGAATTGTCTGTAATACATAGCAAAATTTGAACACTTTTACTGTAAAACTTAATTGAAATATTTGTATGGGAACAATTCTTGGAACCATTTGAGAGAGAGCACATAGCAGAACAATTTTTAATAGAATTAGTATTAAAAATCAAAAACTGAATCTATTTTAATGTCAACCAAACGAATTATTTATATTGAATCTAAGGATTAGTGTTAGCAATAACTAAAACCATTTTACTGTGTAGAAAGAATAGCAAGACTAGTTTGTAAATAAATTGGTTCTAACTCATATAACAATGAAATAACGCACAGAATGTGTATGCAAACAAAGGACTGATGTTAAAAGACCACAGGCTCATTTAAAAAATTTAAGAAAAATGTCTTTACAATTCAAGAGGATTTGGCTTTAAATAGACTACACTTGTTGATGTGCCATAAAAACCAACCTAACCAAACAAACGCTCTTGATATTTCTCAATCTAGATAGCTAACTTGGCATTGTCTATCATTCTGTGTTTTTATATAATAATCGAATTACCTAGAGAATTGATACCGAATTTGCTTTTCAGTGAATTCCTAACGTTGGAGAACCTTAATACGGGCAATGGCTTGCCCAAGTAAAAATAAATGATCAAACGAATAAAGAAATATGATAAAAATAAAAAAAAGATATAAATCAAAGAAAAATATGTTTTTTCTATGCTTTTCGTATGATTTTGAAGTAAATACGAAAATATTTGATGAGACACAGGAAACATCGTGTATCTTGAAGAATTATCACTTAAAATACCACGAACGTATAAACCATCGGTTTTGTATTTACTAATATGCACATATCTACCTATCTTCACGGACCCCACCGCTATGGCAGGATATGACAAGGTCATTTTTAAGCGGAGTTTAACAGGTTTGAATTCAGAATTTTCCTTCTCCTAGACTAGTTGCCTCACCAAGACTGAAGAACCCAAACTGCCCTACTATTTACCCATAGCTGGAGAGAGAATAATTGGATTCATACCTTTCCCCAGGTTATTAGTGGTATGTGAAATGCAAACAGTCTCGTAACTCGTGTCGCCGTGTCCATTTCCTACGACGATAACAATTACACAACGGGCACCTCCATATCTATCTCTCTATCTATCTACCTATCTATCTATCTAATATTTACCTAATCAGTCTCTTCATATCTTTCTATCTATCAATCTGGTGAGTCCCATTGGCTCATGGGTTAATATGGTCAATTCCGACATTCTTGTTAGCGATTACGAACGTTTAGTATTTACTAACATGCACATACTTATCTATCTATCTATCTATCTACTTTGTTTTTTTATAACTATCTCTTCATCTATTATTGACCTACTTAGTATCTATCTATATATCTATATATCTACGAGGTGCATATGATAAGTTTCCAGAGTTTTTCGTATGGGAATTTAAAATTGACTCTTGAAAATTCAGTATCTGATTGCTATACATCGTATGAGATGACTGACCAATTTTTATGATTTCAGGTTCAAATCAACAGATACAGCAGGAATTGGAATAAACCTTACTAAAGCTTGATTGTTACAGCTGCTGAATTTCAAAAATGCAATCTGACACTTTAGAAGTACGATATGCAATAAAATTCTGTTTTAAACTTGGAAAAAAGGCCACAGAAACGTATTGAATGCGTCAGACTGTTTTTCGTGTATCTTGCATGAATCGAGCATCAGTTTTTGAGTGGCATAAGAGATTCAAGGAAGTCAGGGAGTCTGTGAGGGATGATGAGAGGTGTGGCAGGAGTAAGGAAGTCAATAAACCGGAGTTGATTGACCAAAGGGTTAGGGTTAGGGTTACTATGTTGAGTTTTTATGGGAGTTCAGGAAGAGATTCATAGGGAAGAGGCCGACACTCTTCAAATCGGCTCAGTGCCATTTCCAGCAGGACAATACACTAGTCCACAACTCCATCTTTGTCACAGACTATTTGACCAAGATGGGCATCAAGACAGCTCCTCAGCCTCCCTATAGTCGAGACCTTGCTCCTAGTGACTTTTGGTTATTCCCTAAGCTAAGAGGCTCTCGTTATGAGACAACTGAGGAGATGAAAGAGGCTGTGACGAAGGTCATTGACACGCTCACAGAAGAGGACTTCCATGGAGCTTTCCAGAAGTTGTTGGAACGGTACAACAAGTGCATTGCAGCCGAAGGAGATTACTTCCATGGGGACTTGAGTTTCATTTGGGCACTATCAATACAAGTGCCCATCCGACAAAAAGTCTGGAAACTTATTGTATGCACGTCGTATCTATCTATCTATCTATCTGGGGAATCCCCTTGGCTTATTGGTTAACGTGGCCAATTGCGATATCCTAGTAGGCGAGTGTGAACTTCAGTCATTCTATTATGATCACATTAGGACTAATATCCTTGGGACAGTTTTGAACCCTTTATTCCTCCAGCTACAACTTAAAGTATCACTGCTCTTCTTTAACAAGGATGTATTTGCTATAAAATAAACAATGAAGCTTGATATATCATTAAACAAAGAAACCAAACGAAAATTACACCTTGTCAAATATCTCTCTCTCTCTCTCCCTCTCTCTCTATGTCTATTCATATGTGTCTATCTATACATAGATTGTATGTAAATTGAAATAAAGTTGGTGACCTTAGTGGAAGCTGACACGAAGGCTCCCTTTACGACAGTTACTACACCCAGATGGAGGAAAGGGAGCTACTCCTTTCTCCGGCTTGCTCCACTTTACCCTTGATCCGAATTGATAATGCTGAGTGTTAAGCAAAGAGACATCAAGTACCTTTTTTGTGTCTTTGGTATGACTCGACCAACGATTGAACCCAGGTCTCCACGGCTATTGGCGTACACTCTAACCATTATACCAATGGGCCGGTTTATTATTCTTTATTCAAGTATTCATAACACTAAAACTTACAGGATTATTTATAGCTATCGTCACATCACATGCATTACATTAGAACATTTTTCTCACCTGTCCCATCTCAGAAATCTAATATGGCACTTAACCCACAGCAACGTGTTTTATCATATTTACCCAACCCCTCCGCTCGGGCAGGATATGACACAAGGTCAATTTTTTAAGCGGAGTTTAACAGGTTTGAATTTAGAGTTTTTCCTTCTCCTAGACTAGTTGCCTCACCAAGGCTGAAGAACCTATTTACCCATAGCTGGAGGGAGAATAATTGGATTCATACCTTTCCCAAGGGTATAAGTGCTATGTGGAATGCAATCAGTCCAGGATTTGAACTCGTGTCGCCGTGTCCAATTCCTGCGACGATAACCATTACACCACGGGCAACGTGTTTTATGCTCACTCGGGTTTCAATGATTAGCCATCTATATTAATAGACCATTGTTAGTGAGTTTGATTCTGACTAGATACTTCTGATTTTGAGCCATAACTGAGCTAAGCGCAGTAAATAACCATCTGTCATCCTATGATAAAGCACGATTATGTACAAGGCTTGTCAAAAAGGATCATAAGATGACACAATTCTCGTAGAATGTGACAAAATAAGCTTTATTTTTCAGGATAACACCCCTTACTCTCCACAGACTTCTTTAATCGGTATTGCAGTGCTTCGTTCCCATTTGTCAAAAAAATCATCAACAGTAGAAATTACGTCATTATATGTACTTTTCAACCTATGAACGTTTCAACCTACCCTCGTACGAACAAAAATACATCTTCCGTGCATAAGACCATATATCAATACTGAAATAACAAAATTACCTTCACTGTGGAAGAAATTAATAGTTCTGTTAAAATACTATATTATCTCCAATACACATTGCCCAATATTAATTTTTACTACTATATGTGTACCGGGCCATTGGCCAAATGAGTAGAGTGTTAACCAGTAGTCCGGAAGACCGGGATTCCATCCCAGGTCGAATCATACCAAAGACTTAAAAATAGTACTGGATGCAGCCTTGATTAATTCTCAGCGTTATAGGGAGCGGATCAAGGGTTAAGTGGAACAATCAAGCGAGAGGAGTTGCGTCCTCCCCTATACCCCGGTTTAGTCCTATTTACCAACCCCTCCGCTCGGGCAGGATATGACATAAGGTCAATTTTTAAGCGGAGTTTAACAGGCTTGAATTCAGAGTTTTCCTTCTCCTAGACTAGTTGCCTAACCAAGGCTGAAGAACCTAGTCTGTCCTACTATTTACCCATAGCTGGAGGGAGAATAATTGGATTCATACCTTTCCCAAGGGTATTAGTGCTATGTGAAATGCAATCAGTCTCGTCCAGGATTTGAACTCGTGTCGCCGTGTTCATTTCCTACGACGATAACAATTACACCCCGGTTTAGTAGGTATTGAAAGCGAGCCTTCGGGTCACTCTCGACTACGGTCAACTTTACTTTACTATATGTATATTTGATGAAAAGTCCTCGGCTTCACTAATAGAAAAATTAATAACAAATAAGCAACAATAGAATATTTCAATATGTATCTTACAGTCTTACATATTTAATACATTAAAACGAACTCTTCCGTTTTCTTTCGAATTATTCATACTTTGGGAAAGTCATGAAATCCCTTATCCCTTCAGCAAGGGGTTAAATGGCACCACAGCTGTTCTTCTATAATGATGACTTTGATATTGAATAACCCACAAAATTTGATGTGCCATTAAACAAAGAAAGCAAAACCAAACAGAAGTGGAAATTTTGCATTCTGTGATTTTTAAAAAATTTCCAACTGAAAAATTTAGACAACACGTGTGCAAAATTAATCAATTTGTCTTATAAAAATGAAAAAGAAGCGCCGATTTCAAAAATTGGCGTAACTTCGGTTTTGACGTAATCCGAACATAAAAGTACAGTTTAACAAAAATAGAGTTTTTGATTCATACATTGTTAATGTAAAAATAGTTATGGGGCTGTAGAATACACCAACTGCTTCTCTGCAGATGTGTAAGACCCCACCACCACCACAACGAGTGTCCTGGATATGACACTAAAAAATCAGATGGTGAGGTTCCAGCAGTACTGGAGCTTTGGGGAAAGCGGAGTACCCCTTCATTGCCATTGCTCCCAGGTCCACTATTGCCCGGAGTGGTAGCATCTACTGGGCCCTATCTATGGGTTAAATAGAACTAACAGTTTAGCATAAGTATACAGTTTAAATATCAAACATTTCTATTTGATCCATTGATAGGACCCTATCAGGTGACCCCCTCTAGATCAGAGTGGACCTGGGAGTAATAGCAATGGAGAGGTAAGCCGCATTCTCTAAAATACGAGCATTACTGGAGTTGCATCATCAGATTGTTTAGTATCATATCCAGAAAAACTCTTTTGGGGAGCCTTACCCCTCTGCAGTGTATTCTACAAACCCCAGCCGACAGGGCCAGCTAGTGACTGGAACAAACCGAAACCCTCAAGACCGTGCAGCGTTGAGATATTTGAGTCTGAACTCGCTTAGAGTGATTCCGCTTCTAGCCTTATTAATTTCATTGGGTGCCGATTGGGTTTTGAATTCACCCTTTAATATCATCTGTGCAGTATTTATAATTACCTTACTTTTAAATTATGTAATATTCAATTAGAATTTTAATACGTTCATTAAATGCATCAATTTGAATAAGATGTTAACATTTATAATAGTCACAAGACAATGTAAAACTATTGCTATGAATAAAAAGAGTAAAACAGTGTATCTGTTAGGTAGATAAATCGATAGACATATAGATAAATAGATTGACAGATTCAAGTAGGATCTATCTATCTATCTATCTATCTATCTATCTATCTATTACAGTTTGTTCATATCTATCTATCTATCTATTTCTAGAAAGAAGAAGAATATTCAGGTAGTGGGATTTCATGATTAGGCTTATCTATCAGGAAGAAAAAATAAATAGATAGATAGATAGATCTCGTAAAGGCATATCATAAAATATATTTATCTATCTATCAATTCGTATCACTCTATTTCTATCCGTCATATATGTCTTCATCTTTTCAAGTGTTTTTTGTATATATATATATATATATATATATATATATATATATATATATAAAGAAAAATACTCATTGAATAAATGAAATAAAGAATGAGTCAAAATTCTCACAATATTGTAAGAAATAAATATTTATTCAATAATTCTCCTTATATCAAATTTTATACCAGAAGAGAACTGAAAGTGATCATATACTTTAAAATAGTAGGGAGACATCCAGCCTAAAAAAGCTGACCCCGGTGAATGGAAAAGAGCCATTTTAGATCGAGGAATATTTCATGATTTGCGTTAACCTTTAACATTGAAGTTAGAAATGAAGGGAGAAGTGTCTTTTACGAATTATTAAAGAAACCTTTTCTTCCACGAACGAACACACGAAAATATTCATCAAAAATATTCTTATATAACGCTATAGCTATATTTCGAATGTTACAAGTAATATCAGCAAGAATAACATTGGAAAATTAATTAGAATTTTTAAAAAACGAAAGAATGAAAGTCTGCTGTGTAATTAAAATGAAATAGTGAGTCTTCTCTAGCTGGTAAATGTCAAAGTATTGTATCTGTGACTAGTATACATTTTGATGAGACAACATTAATAAAAGTATACTTGGGGTCAACTTAAAGTACTTCCAAGAAAAAAAAAATATGTAAAAAGTAAAAACAGCTTTCTGCAAGTTAAATACATACGTAGTATCGCACTTTCTAATTACTTCCGGGACAATGAAAACAAATATGGCGAAGATCCTATATTGATGTCAGAAACTGTAAAATAAGCAAAAAAGTTACGTAATTAAAAAGCTGGTGATAGATTTGGCCTCACTTGTTTGGAAGTAAAGCTGACTATTGAAACATATACCAATTGTTAAGAATTGCTAAACAAAGTACTGGTATATTGAGGGAATGAAGTCACAGACTAAAACAGATACTCAAACATTAATTGTCCATTCATCTGTTTTCCGCACATTCTAATTTTTACTGTGTTGGTTTATATACATTTATACATTCGACCCAGTTACAGTATAGCAAAGTTTCTCCTTTCGGTGAAACCAGGGTAGTAGCCAGTAGCCTTCTCTTATATATATATATATATATATATATCAAAGTGAGAGAAGCCTTCACTTACTTTGATATATATATATACATATATATATATATATATATATATATATATATATATATATATATATATAAATATATATATATATACTACTCCGGTAGTATATATATATATATATATATATATATATATATATATATATATATATGTAGTACTCTGGTAGTATATATATATATATATATATATATATATATACTACTCTGGTAGTATATATATATATATATATATATATATATATATATATATATACTGCTCTGGTAGTATATATATATATATATATATATATATATATATATATATATATATATATATGTGTGTGTGTGTGTGTTTATGAATGTGCATGTTTGTGTATGTGTAGAAATAGGGAATATGTGGAAATAAACATTAAATTTGGAGAAATATACCTACAAAAATTGCTTACATTTACAGCATATAAATGAAAATAGGATTTCTCTTACACAGTGACTCACACAAATTTTAGATATATTTCTCTTTCTTAACTTCACTCACAAAGCCATACAGAAATGCTTGCATGATATGAAACATACGATATAGTTGGAGAAATAATCACAATGTCTTGCTGTTGAAGTAGCCAACTTGTAATTAGCTATTCACAAATGAAAAAAAAAATGAATAAATTTTCCATTTACTGCGACAATAGCAAACATGGACTCCTTTGCGGGCATGAATGTGCGCATGCTTGCTGTGAAATTATCACCCGTCTATGGCAGAGAACAACAAAACTATGTAAAAACGAACGCAATTAAATGCCAACGATTTCTAAATCCATTCGTTTCCAAAATTTCGCCTCCTTCCATTGAAAACGGAAAAGAATAGAAACGAAATCGAAAATGGCTTCTCGAAGGCCCTTAACGTAGATAGGATGTCGTCCGGGACTTAGGCCATTTTTACGTCTTTCTCTTCCTCTTGTCTGTTATTTTAAATAATTATAACCCTGCACTAAGGTAAGGCCGTGTTTGATAAGCAGTGATGTTTGCTACGGGTAAAAATAAATGACAAATTGGAGGAAAGTGGACAAAGAATTTTTCTAAAGAAAGAAATCAAACAATCAAATATGCAGACAAAACATGTCTTCTATACTGAGAGAAAGAGAGTGCGAGAGAAGAAGAAAAAAAAAAGGAAAAGTTCTATGTTATTAATTAAATGATAAAATAAAGTTGATAAAACCGGAGATAATGGGAAGTAAGGGTTGGAATGCTTTGTATTCCTTATAGAATATAAAATAAATATTTGCACAAAAAAAAATACACGTTATCAACATTATCAGCACTAAGTGATTTTATCATTCTTTTCCTCCATCTGATCTTCTTCTTCTTCTTCTTCTTCTTCTTCTTCTTCTTCTTCTTCTTCTTCATTCGTTCCTTCTGCCTACTTAATCTTGTTGTTCGTCTAGTTTTTTCTTAGGATTATTTATTTCATATTCTCTTCTTCTTTTTCTCATCTTTGACTATTTCATCTATATCAACTATTTCTTCTTCTTCTTCTTCTTCTTCTTCTTCTTCTTCTTCTTCTTCTTCTTCTTCTTCTTCATTCGTTCCTTCTGCCTACTTAATCTTGTTGTTCGTCTAGTTTTTTCTTAGGATTATTTATTTCATATTCTCTTCTTCTTTTTCTCATCTTTGACTATTTCATCTATATCAACTATTTCTTCTTCTTCTTCTTCTTCTTCTTCTTCTTCTTCTTCTTCTTCTTCTTCTTCTTCTTCTTCTTCTTCTTCTTCTTCTTCTTCTTCATTCGTTCCTTCTGCCTACTTAATCTTGTTGTTCGTCTAGTTTTTTCTTAGGATTATTTATTTCATATTCTCTTCTTCTTTTTCTCATCTTTGACTATTTCATCTATATCAACTATTTCTTCTTCTTCTTCTTCTTCTTCTTCTTCTTCTTCTTCTTCTTCTTCTTCTTCTTCTTCTTTCACTTTTCTCAGCAATTTTTTTCTAGTACATTCATTCAGTACTTTTCACCTATTTCTTCTTCTTCTTCATTCAGTACTTTTCAACTATTTCTTCTTCTTCTTCTTCTTCTTCTTCTTCTTCTTCTTCTTCTTCTTCTTCTTCTTCTTCTTCTTCTTCTTCTTCTTCTTCTTCATTCGTTCCTTCTGCCTACTTAATCTTGTTGTTCGTCTAGTTTATTCTTAGGATTATTTATTTCATATTCTCTTCTTCTTTTTCTCATCTTTGACTATTTCATCTATATCAACTATTTCTTCTTCTTCTTCTTCTTCTTCTTCTTCTTCTTCTTCTTCTTCTTCTTCTTCTTCATTCGTTCCTTCTGCCTACTTAATCTTGTTGTTCGTCTAGTTTTTTCTTAGGATTATTTATTTCATATTCTCTTCTTCTTTTTCTCATCTTTGACTATTTCATCTATATCAACTATTTCTTCTTCTTCTTCTTCTTCTTCTTCTTCTTCTTCTTCTTCTTCTTCTTCTTCTTCTTCTTCTTCTTCATTCGTTCCTTCTGCCTACTTAATCTTGTTGTTCGTCTAGTTTTTTCTTAGGATTATTTATTTCATATTCTCTTCTTCTTTTTCTCATCTTTGACTATTTCATCTATATCAACTATTTCTTCTTCTTCTTCTTCTTCTTCTTCTTCTTCTTCTTCTTCTTCTTCTTCTTCTTCTTCTTCTTCATTCGTTCCTTCTGCCTACTTAATCTTGTTGTTCGTCTAGTTTTTTCTTAGGATTATTTATTTCATATTCTCTTCTTCTTTTTCTCATCTTTGACTATTTCATCTATATCAACTATTTCTTCTTCTTCTTCTTCTTCTTCTTCTTCTTCTTCTTCTTCTTCTTCTTCTTCTTCTTCTTCTTCTTCTTCTTCATTCGTTCCTTCTGCCTACTTAATCTTGTTGTTCGTCTAGTTTTTTCTTAGGATTATTTATTTCATATTCTCTTCTTCTTTTTCTCATCTTTGACTATTTCATCTATATCAACTATTTCTTCTTCTTCTTCTTCTTCTTCTTCTTCTTCTTCTTCTTCTTCTTCTTCTTCTTCTTCTTCTTCTTCTTCTTCTTCTTCATTCGTTCCTTCTGCCTACTTAATCTTGTTGTTCGTCTAGTTTTTTCTTAGGATTATTTATTTCATATTCTCTTCTTCTTTTTCTCATCTTTGACTATTTCATCTATATCAACTATTTCTTCTTCTTCTTCTTCTTCTTCTTCTTCTTCTTCTTCTTCTTCTTCTTCTTCTTCTTCTTTCACTTTTCTCAGCAATTTTTTTCTAGTACATTCATTCAGTACTTTTCACCTATTTCTTCTTCTTCTTCATTCAGTACTTTTCAACTATTTCTTCTTCTTCTTCTTCTTCTTCTTCTTCTTCTTCTTCTTCTTCTTCTTCTTCTTCTTCTTCTTCTTCTTCTTCTTCTTCTTCTTCATTCGTTCCTTCTGCCTACTTAATCTTGTTGTTCGTCTAGTTTATTCTTAGGATTATTTATTTCATATTCTCTTCTTCTTTTTCTCATCTTTGACTATTTCATCTATATCAACTATTTCTTCTTCTTCTTCTTCTTCTTCTTCCTCTTCTTCTTCTTCTTCTTCTTCTTCTTCTTTCACTTTTCTCATCAATTTTTTTCTAGTACATTCATTCAGTACTTTTCACCTATTTCTTCTTCTTCTTCATTCAGTACTTTTCAACTATTTCTTCTTCTTCTTCTTCTTCTTCTTCTTCTTCTTCTTCTTCTTCTTCTTCTTCTTCTTCTTCTTCTTCTTCATTCGTTCCTTCTGCCTACTTAATCTTGTTGTTCGTCTAGTTTTTTCTTAGGATTATTTATTTCATATTCTCTTCTTCTTTTTCTCATCTTTGACTATTTCATCTATATCAACTATTTCTTCTTCTTCTTCTTCTTCTTCTTCTTCTTCTTCTTCTTCTTCTTCTTCTTCTTCTTCTTCATTCGTTCCTTCTGCCTACTTAATCTTGTTGTTCGTCTAGTTTTTTCTTAGGATTATTTATTTCATATTCTCTTCTTCTTTTTCTCATCTTTGACTATTTCATCTATATCAACTATTTCTTCTTCTTCTTCTTCTTCTTCTTCTTCTTCTGCTTCTTCTTCTTCTTCTTCTTCTTTCACTTTTCTCAGCAATTTTTTTCTAGTACATTCATTCAGTACTTTTCACCTATTTCTTCTTCTTCTTCATTCAGTACTTTTCAACTATTTCTTCTTCTTCTTCTTCTTCTTCTTCTTCTTCTTCTTCTTCTTCTTCTTCTTCATTCGTTCCTTCTGCCTACTTAATCTTGTTGTTCGTCTAGTTTATTCTTAGGATTATTTATTTCATATTCTCTTCTTCTTTTTCTCATCTTTGACTATTTCATCTATATCAACTATTTCTTCTTCTTCTTCTTCTTCTTCTTCCTCTTCTTCTTCTTCTTCTTCTTCTTCTTCTTTCACTTTTCTCATCAATTTTTTTCTAGTACATTCATTCAGTACTTTTCACCTATTTCTTCTTCTTCTTCATTCAGTACTTTTCAACTATTTCTTCTTCTTCTTCTTCTTCTTCTTCTTCTTCTTCTTCTTCTTCTTCTTCTTCTTCTTCTTCTTCTTCTTCTTCTTCATTCGTTCCTTCTGCCTACTTAATCTTGTTGTTCGTCTAGTTTTTTCTTAGGATTATTTATTTCATATTCTCTTCTTCTTTTTCTCATCTTTGACTATTTCATCTATATCAACTATTTCTTCTTCTTCTTCTTCTTCTTCTTCTTCTTCTTCTTCTTCTTCTTCTTCTTCTTCTTTCACTTTTCTCAGCAATTTTTTTCTAGTACATTCATTCAGTACTTTTCACCTATTTCTTCTTCTTCTTCATTCAGTACTTTTCAACTATTTCTTCTTCTTCTTCTTCTTCTTCTTCTTCTTCTTCTTCTTCTTCTTCTTCTTCTTCTTCTTCTTCTTCATTCGTTCCTTCTGCCTACTTAATCTTGTTGTTCGTCTAGTTTTTTCTTAGGATTATTTATTTCATATTCTCTTCTTCTTTTTCTCATCTTTGACTATTTCATCTATATCAACTATTTCTTCTTCTTCTTCTTCTTCTTCTTCTTCTTCTTCTTCTTCTTCTTCTTCTTCTTCTTCTTCTTCTTCTTCTTCTTCATTCGTTCCTTCTGCCTACTTAATCTTGTTGTTCGTCTAGTTTTTTCTTAGGATTATTTATTTCATATTCTCTTCTTCTTTTTCTCATCTTTGACTATTTCATCTATATCAACTATTTCTTCTTCTTCTTCTTCTTCTTCTTCTTCTTCTTCTTCTTCTTCTTCTTCTTCTTCTTCTTCTTCTTCTTCTTCTTCTTCATTCGTTCCTTCTGCCTACTTAATCTTGTTGTTCGTCTAGTTTTTTCTTAGGATTATTTATTTCATATTCTCTTCTTCTTTTTCTCATCTTTGACTATTTCATCTATATCAACTATTTCTTCTTCTTCTTCTTCTTCTTCTTCTTCTTCTTCTGCTTCTTCTTCTTCTTCTTCTTCTTTCACTTTTCTCAGCAATTTTTTTCTAGTACATTCATTCAGTACTTTTCACCTATTTCTTCTTCTTCTTCATTCAGTACTTTTCAACTATTTCTTCTTCTTCTTCTTCTTCTTCTTCTTCTTCTTCTTCTTCTTCTTCTTCTTCTTCTTCTTCTTCTTCTTCTTCATTCGTTCCTTCTGCCTACTTAATCTTGTTGTTCGTCTAGTTTATTCTTAGGATTATTTATTTCATATTCTCTTCTTCTTTTTCTCATCTTTGACTATTTCATCTATATCAACTATTTCTTCTTCTTCTTCTTCTTCTTCTTCCTCTTCTTCTTCTTCTTCTTCTTCTTCTTCTTTCACTTTTCTCATCAATTTTTTTCTAGTACATTCATTCAGTACTTTTCACCTATTTCTTCTTCTTCTTCATTCAGTACTTTTCAACTATTTCTTCTTCTTCTTCTTCTTCTTCTTCTTCTTCTTCTTCTTCTTCTTCTTCTTCTTCTTCTTCTTCTTCTTCTTCTTCATTCGTTCCTTCTGCCTACTTAATCTTGTTGTTCGTCTAGTTTTTTCTTAGGATTATTTATTTCATATTCTCTTCTTCTTTTTCTCATCTTTGACTATTTCATCTATATCAACTATTTCTTCTTCTTCTTCTTCTTCTTCTTCTTCTTCTTCTTCTTCTTCTTCTTCTTTCACTTTTCTCAGCAATTTTTTTCTAGTACATTCATTCAGTACTTTTCACCTATTTCTTCTTCTTCTTCATTCAGTACTTTTCAACTATTTCTTCTTCTTCTTCTTCTTCTTCTTCTTCTTCTTCTTCTTCTTCTTCTTCTTCTTCTTCTTCTTCATTCGTTCCTTCTGCCTACTTAATCTTGTTGTTCGTCTAGTTTTTTCTTAGGATTATTTATTTCATATTCTCTTCTTCTTTTTCTCATCTTTGACTATTTCATCTATATCAACTATTTCTTCTTCTTCTTCTTCTTCTTCTTCTTCTTCTTCTTCTTCTTCTTCTTCTTCTTCTTCTTCTTCTTCTTCATTCGTTCCTTCTGCCTACTTAATCTTGTTGTTCGTCTAGTTTTTTCTTAGGATTATTTATTTCATATTCTCTTCTTCTTTTTCTCATCTTTGACTATTTCATCTATATCAACTATTTCTTCTTCTTCTTCTTCTTCTTCTTCTTCTTCTTCTTCTTCTTCTTCTTCTTCTTCTTCTTCTTCTTCTTCATTCGTTCCTTCTGCCTACTTAATCTTGTTGTTCGTCTAGTTTTTTCTTAGGATTATTTATTTCATATTCTCTTCTTCTTTTTCTCATCTTTGACTATTTCATCTATATCAACTATTTCTTCTTCTTCTTCTTCTTCTTCTTCTTCTTCTTCTGCTTCTTCTTCTTCTTCTTCTTCTTTCACTTTTCTCAGCAATTTTTTTCTAGTACATTCATTCAGTACTTTTCACCTATTTCTTCTTCTTCTTCATTCAGTACTTTTCAACTATTTCTTCTTCTTCTTCTTCTTCTTCTTCTTCTTCTTCTTCTTCTTCTTCTTCTTCTTCTTCTTCTTCTTCTTCTTCTTCTTCATTCGTTCCTTCTGCCTACTTAATCTTGTTGTTCGTCTAGTTTATTCTTAGGATTATTTATTTCATATTCTCTTCTTCTTTTTCTCATCTTTGACTATTTCATCTATATCAACTATTTCTTCTTCTTCTTCTTCTTCTTCTTCTTCCTCTTCTTCTTCTTCTTCTTCTTCTTCTTCTTTCACTTTTCTCATCAATTTTTTTCTAGTACATTCATTCAGTACTTTTCACCTATTTCTTCTTCTTCTTCATTCAGTACTTTTCAACTATTTCTTCTTCTTCTTCTTCTTCTTCTTCTTCTTCTTCTTCTTCTTCTTCTTCTTCTTCTTCTTCTTCTTCTTCTTCTTCTTCTTCATTCGTTCCTTCTGCCTACTTAATCTTGTTGTTCGTCTAGTTTTTTCTTAGGATTATTTATTTCATATTCTCTTCTTCTTTTTCTCATCTTTGACTATTTCATCTATATCAACTATTTCTTCTTCTTCTTCTTCTTCTTCTTCTTCTTCTTCTTCTTCTTCTTCTTTCACTTTTCTCAGCAATTTTTTTCTAGTACATTCATTCAGTACTTTTCACCTATTTCTTCTTCTTCTTCATTCAGTACTTTTCAACTATTTCTTCTTCTTCTTCTTCTTCTTCTTCTTCTTCTTCTTCTTCTTCTTCTTCTTCTTCTTCTTCTTCATTCGTTCCTTCTGCCTACTTAATCTTGTTGTTCGTCTAGTTTTTTCTTAGGATTATTTATTTCATATTCTCTTCTTCTTTTTCTCATCTTTGACTATTTCATCTATATCAACTATTTCTTCTTCTTCTTCTTCTTCTTCTTCTTCTTCTTCTTCTTCTTCTTCTTCTTCTTCTTTCACTTTTCTCAGAAATTTTTTTCTAGTACATTCATTCAGTTCTTTTCACCTATTTCTTCTTCTTCTTCATTCAGTACTTTTCAACTATTTCTTCTTCTTCTTCTTCTTCTTCTTCTTCTTCTTCTTCTTCTTCTTCTTCTTCTTCTTCTTCTTCTTCTTCTCCTTCATTCGTTCCTTCTGCCTACTTAATCTTGTTGTTCGTCTAGTTTTTTCTTAGGATTATTTATTTCATATTCTCTTCTTCTTTTTCTCATCTTTGACTATTTCATCTATATCAACTATTTCTTCTTCTTCTTCTTCTTCTTCTTCTTCTTCTTCTTCTTCTTCTTCTTCTTCTTCTTCTTCTTTCACTTTTCTCAGCAATTTTTTTCTAGTACATTCATTCAGTACTTTTCACCTATTTCTTCTTCTTCTTCATTCAGTACTTTTCAACTATTTCTTCTTCTTCTTCTTCTTCTTCTTCTTCTTCTTCTTCTTCTTCTTCTTCTTCTTCTTCTTCTTCTTCTTCTTCATTCGTTCCTTCTGCCTACTTAATCTTGTTGTTCGTCTAGTTTTTTCTTAGGATTATTTATTTCATATTCTCTTCTTCTTTTTCTCATCTTTGACTATTTCATCTATATCAACTATTTCTTCTTCTTCTTCTTCTTCTTCTTCTTCTTCTTCTTCTTCTTCTTCTTCTTCTTCTTCTTCTTCTTTCACTTTTCTCATCAATTTTTTTCTAGTACATTCATTCAGTACTTTTCACCTATTTCTTCTTCTTCTTCATTCAGTACTTTTCAACTATTTCTTCTTCTTCTTCTTCTTCTTCTTCTTCTTCTTCTTCTTCTTCTTCTTCATTCGTTCCTTCTGCCTACTTAATCTTGTTGTTCGTCTAGTTTATTCTTAGGATTATTTATTTCATATTCTCTTCTTCTTTTTCTCATCTTTGACTATTTCATCTATATCAACTATTTCTTCTTCTTCTTCTTCTTCTTCTTCCTCTTCTTCTTCTTCTTCTTCTTCTTCTTCTTTCACTTTTCTCATCAATTTTTTTCTAGTACATTCATTCAGTACTTTTCACCTATTTCTTCTTCTTCTTCATTCAGTACTTTTCAACTATTTCTTCTTCTTCTTCTTCTTCTTCTTCTTCTTCTTCTTCTTCTTCTTCTTCTTCTTCTTCTTCTTCTTCTTCTTCTTCATTCGTTCCTTCTGCCTACTTAATCTTGTTGTTCGTCTAGTTTTTTCTTAGGATTATTTATTTCATATTCTCTTCTTCTTTTTCTCATCTTTGACTATTTCATCTATATCAACTATTTCTTCTTCTTCTTCTTCTTCTTCTTCTTCTTCTTCTTCTTCTTTCACTTTTCTCAGCAATTTTTTTCTAGTACATTCATTCAGTACTTTTCACCTATTTCTTCTTCTTCTTCATTCAGTACTTTTCAACTATTTCTTCTTCTTCTTCTTCTTCTTCTTCTTCTTCTTCTTCTTCTTCTTCTTCTTCTTCTTCATTCGTTCCTTCTGCCTACTTAATCTTGTTGTTCGTCTAGTTTTTTCTTAGGATTATTTATTTCATATTCTCTTCTTCTTTTTCTCATCTTTGACTATTTCATCTATATCAACTATTTCTTCTTCTTCTTCTTCTTCTTCTTCTTCTTCTTCTTCTTCTTCTTCTTCTTCTTCTTCTTCTTTCACTTTTCTCAGAAATTTTTTTCTAGTACATTCATTCAGTTCTTTTCACCTATTTCTTCTTCTTCTTCATTCAGTACTTTTCAACTATTTCTTCTTCTTCTTCTTCTTCTTCTTCTTCTTCTTCTTCTTCTTCTTCTTCTTCTTCTTCTTCTTCTTCTTCTTCTTCTCCTTCATTCGTTCCTTCTGCCTACTTAATCTTGTTGTTCGTCTAGTTTTTTCTTAGGATTATTTATTTCATATTCTCTTCTTCTTTTTCTCATCTTTGACTATTTCATCTATATCAACTATTTCTTCTTCTTCTTCTTCTTCTTCTTCTTCTTCTTCTTCTTCTTCTTCTTCTTCTTCTTCTTCTTCTTCTTCTTTCACTTTTCTCAGCAATTTTTTTCTAGTACATTCATTCAGTACTTTTCACCTATTTCTTCTTCTTCTTCATTCAGTACTTTTCAACTATTTCTTCTTCTTCTTCTTCTTCTTCTTCTTCTTCTTCTTCTTCTTCTTCTTCTTCTTCTTCTTCTTCTTCTTCATTCGTTCCTTCTGCCTACTTAATCTTGTTGTTCGTCTAGTTTTTTCTTAGGATTATTTATTTCATATTCTCTTCTTCTTTTTCTCATCTTTGACTATTTCATCTATATCAACTATTTCTTCTTCTTCTTCTTCTTCTTCTTCTTCTTCTTCTTCTTCTTCTTCTTCTTCTTCTTCTTCTTCTTCTTTCACTTTTCTCATCAATTTTTTTCTAGTACATTCATTCAGTACTTTTCACCTATTTCTTCTTCTTCTTCATTCAGTACTTTTCAACTATTTCTTCTTCTTCTTCTTCTTCTTCTTCTTCTTCTTCTTCTTCTTCTTCTTCTTCTTCTTCATTCGTTCCTTCTGCCTACTTAATCTTGTTGTTCGTCTAGTTTTTTCTTAGGATTATTTATTTCATATTCTCTTCTTCTTTTTCTCATCTTTGACTATTTCATCTATATCAACTATTTCTTCTTCTTCTTCTTCTTCTTCTTCTTCTTCTTCTTCTTCTTCTTCTTCTTCTTCTTCTTCTTTCACTTTTCTCAGAAATTTTTTTCTAGTACATTCATTCAGTTCTTTTCACCTATTTCTTCTTCTTCTTCATTCAGTACTTTTCAACTATTTCTTCTTCTTCTTCTTCTTCTTCTTCTTCTTCTTCTTCTTCTTCTTCTTCTTCTTCTTCTTCTTCTTCTTCTTCATTCGTTCCTTCTGCCTACTTAATCTTGTTGTTCGTCTAGTTTTTTCTTAGGATTATTTATTTCATATTCTCTTCTTCTTTTTCTCATCTTTGACTATTTCATCTATATCAACTATTTCTTCTTCTTCTTCTTCTTCTTCTTCTTCTTCTTCTTCTTCTTCTTCTTCTTCTTCTTCTTTCACTTTTCTCAGCAATTTTTTTCTAGTACATTCATTCAGTACTTTTCACCTATTTCTTCTTCTTCTTCATTCAGTACTTTTCAACTATTTCTTCTTCTTCTTCTTCTTCTTCTTCTTCTTCTTCTTCTTCTTCTTCTTCTTCTTCTTCTTCTTCTTCTTCTTCTTCTTCATTCGTTCCTTCTGCCTACTTAATCTTGTTGTTCGTCTAGTTTTTTCTTAGGATTATTTATTTCATATTCTCTTCTTCTTTTTCTCATCTTTGACTATTTCATCTATATCAACTATTTCTTCTTCTTCTTCTTCTTCTTCTTCTTCTTCTTCTTCTTCTTCTTCTTCTTCTTCTTCTTCTTCTTCTTCTTCTTCTTCTTCTTTCACTTTTCTCATCAATTTTTTTCTAGTACATTCCTTCAGTACTTTTCACCTATTTCTTCTTCTTCTTCATTCAGTACTTTTCAACTATTTCTTCTTCTTCTTCTTCTTCTTCTTCTTCTTCTTCTTCTTCTTCTTCTTCTTCTTCTTCTTCTTCTTCATTCGTTCCTTCTGCCTACTTAATCTTGTTGTTCGTCTAGTTTTTTCTTAGGATTATTTATTTCATATTCTCTTCTTCTTTTTCTCATCTTTGACTATTTCATCTATATCAACTATTTCTTCTTCTTCTTCTTCTTCTTCTTCTTCTTCTTCTTCTTCTTCTTCTTCTTCATTCGTTCCTTCTGTCTACTTAATCTTGTTGTTCGTCTAGTTTTTTCTTAGGATTATTTATTTCATATTCTCTTCTTCTTTTTCTCATCTTTGACTATTTCATCTATATCAACTATTTCTTCTTCTTCTTCTTCTTCTTCTTCTTCTTCTTCTTCTTCTTCATTCGTTCCTTCTGCCTACTTAATCTTGTTGTTCGTCTAGTTTTTTCTTAGGATTATTTATTTCATATTCTCTTCTTCTTTTTCTCATCTTTGACTATTTCATCTATATCAACTATTTCTTCTTCTTCTTCTTCTTCTTCTTCTTCTTCTTCTTCTTCTTCTTCTTCATTCGTTCCTTCTGCCTACTTAATCTTGTTGTTCGTCTAGTTTTTTCTTAGGATTATTTATTTCATATTCTCTTCTTCTTTTTCTCATCTTTGACTATTTCATCTATATCAACTATTTCTTCTTCTTCTTCTTCTTCTTCTTCTTCTTCTTCTTCTTCTTCTTCTTCTTCTTCTTCTTCTTCATTCGTTCCTTCTGCCTACTTAATCTTGTTGTTCGTCTAGTTTTTTCTTAGGATTATTTATTTCATATTCTCTTCTTCTTTTTCTCATCTTTGACTATTTCATCTATATCAACTATTTCTTCTTCTTCTTCTTCTTCTTCTTCTTCTTCTTCTTCTTCTTCTTCTTCTTCTTCTTCTTCTTCTTCTTTCACTTTTCTCAGCAATTTTTTTCTAGTACATTCATTCAGTACTTTTCACCTATTTCTTCTTCTTCTTCATTCAGTACTTTTCAACTATTTCTTCTTCTTCTTCTTCTTCTTCTTCTTCTTCTTCTTCTTCTTCTTCTTCTTCTTCTTCTTCTTCCTCATTCGTTCCTTCTGCCTACTTAATCTTGTTGTTCGTCTAGTTTTTTCTTAGGATTATTTATTTCATATTCTCTTCTTCTTTTTCTCATCTTTGACTATTTCATCTATATCAACTATTTCTTCTTCTTCTTCTTCTTCTTCTTCTTCTTCTTCTTCTTCTTCTTCTTCTTCTTCTTCTTCTTCTTTCACTTTTCTCATCAATTTTTTTCTAGTACATTCCTTCAGTACTTTTCACCTATTTCTTCTTCTTCTTCATTCAGTACTTTTCAACTATTTCTTCTTCTTCTTCTTCTTCTTCTTCTTCTTCTTCTTCTTCTTCTTCTTCTTCTTCTTCTTCTTCTTCTTCTTCATTCGTTCCTTCTGCCTACTTAATCTTGTTGTTCGTCTAGTTTTTTCTTAGGATTATTTATTTCATATTCTCTTCTTCTTTTTCTCATCTTTGACTATTTCATCTATATCAACTATTTCTTCTTCTTCTTCTTCTTCTTCTTCTTCTTCTTCTTCTTCTTCTTCTTCTTCTTCTTCTTCTTCTTCATTCGTTCCTTCTGTCTACTTAATCTTGTTGTTCGTCTAGTTTTTTCTTAGGATTATTTATTATTTCATATTCTCTTCTTCTTTTTCTCATCTTTGACTATTTCATCTATATCAACTATTTCTTCTTCTTCTTCTTCTTCTTCTTCTTCTTCTTCTTCTTCTTCTTCTTCTTCTTCTTCTTCTTCTTCTTCTTCTTCATTCGTTCCTTCTGCCTACTTAATCTTGTTGTTCGTCTAGTTTTTTCTTAGGATTATTTATTTCATATTCTCTTCTTCTTTTTCTCATCTTTGACTATTTCATCTATATCAACTATTTCTTCTTCTTCTTCTTCTTCTTCTTCTTCTTCTTCTTCTTCTTCTTTTTCTTCTTCTTCTTCTTCTTCTTCTTCTTTCACTTTTCTCAGCAATTTTTTTCTAGTACATTCATTCAGTACTTTTCACCTATTTCTTCTTCTTCTTCATTCAGTACTTTTCAACTATTTCTTCTTCTTCTTCTTCTTCTTCTTCTTCTTCTTCTTCTTCTTCTTCTTCTTCTTCTTGTTCTTCATTCGTTCCTTCTGCCTACTTAATCTTGTTGTTCGTCTAGTTTTTTCTTAGGATTATTTATTTCATATTCTCTTCTTCTTTTTCTCATCTTTGACTATTTCATCTATATCAACTATTTCTTCTTCTTCTTCTTCTTCTTCTTCTTCTTCTTCTTCTTCTTCTTCTTTCACTTTTCTCAGCAATTTTTTTCTAGTACATTCATTCAGTACTTTTCACCTATTTCTTCTTCTTCTTCATTCAGTACTTTTCAACTATTTCTTCTTCTTCTTCTTCTTCTTCTTCTTCTTCTTCTTCTTCTTCTTCTTCTTCTTCTTCATTCGTTCCTTCTGCCTACTTAATCTTGTTGTTCGTCTAGTTTTTTCTTAGGATTATTTATTTCATATTCTCTTCTTCTTTTTCTCATCTTTGACTATTTCATCTATATCAACTATTTCTTCTTCTTCTTCTTCTTCTTCTTCTTCTTCTTCTTCTTCTTCTTCTTCTTCTTCTTCTTCTTCTTCTTCTTTCACTTTTCTCAGCAATTTTTTTCTAGTACATTCATTCAGTACTTTTCACCTATTTCTTCTTCTTCTTCATTCAGTACTTTTCAACTATTTCTTCTTCTTCTTCTTCTTCTTCTTCTTCTTCTTCTTCTTCTTCTTCTTTCACTTTTCTCAGCAATTTTTTTCTAGTACATTCATTCAGTACTTTTCACCTCTTCAATTATGGTCGTCAATTTTTTCTTGTACATTTTATTAATTTTTTTTTTCTTTCTTTTACCACTTATCTTTTCTTTCCATTCCTTCTCTTTCTCACCAATCAGTTTATTATAAAATATTTCCTATATTGTTCCGTTCAGTCATTTATTTTCTTGTGTTTCTCACTTCGATTTCACGATTTGCTATTTTCGATTTTCATTCTTTTTTCCGTTAACTGATTATTTCTTTCTTTTTTCTTTTGTTTGTAAATATTTTACTCTCCTCTCTCTTCTTTGCGTACGATATTTTTTTCAATTCAGTCTTTCTCTTTTTCTTATCATTATTCTTCCTGCCTATATATTCTTTCTCTGTTTTCTTATTATTCTTCAGAGGGTTTCCGGTGTGCCCTCGTGGTCTAATGGTTATCCCCCCTGAGCTACGAAATCGTAGTAAGAGGGTTCGAAACACACTTCTGCTATTATTCTTACTTTGGGAGAAATGCACATGGGAAATGTATTTACTCCGATATCCTCCCAGCTAAGAGTTAAATAGTACTAATACTGTTATTCTAGAAGGGTGGCTTTGCCATTAAATAACCTTTAAAACATTTATATGCCATTAAACAAAGTGAAAGTAAGACAATCAATTTAGAAAAAAGCTATGTCTTAGTAACGGCAATTTCCTTCCATTTCCTGAAAAGCAAAACTCCTCCTTAGACTATTTCTGCTCGTTATATGCCTCCTTTTAATCTCTTTATTCTGTTTAGATATTGTTTTTCTTTATATTCGTCATCATTTCCTTTCTTTCACCTGCATATTCTTCAGGAGTAAGATTTTTCCACCACGTCAAGATCTCATAATTATTACAGCATTTCTTTTATTCGTTTGATAGTAGTTTTAAAAAAATACTCAAGTAATAATTGGCCCGTGTGGTGAGTGGACAGTATTCTCTTCAGAGAAGTATGATCCCACACAAAAAATGGGGTGCCCTGAGTATCATATTTACGCAACCCCTATGTTCAGGCAGGATATGACACAAGGTCAATTTTTAAGCGGAGTTTAATAGGTTTGAAGTCAGAGTTTTCCTTGTAGACTAGATGCCTCACCAAGGCTCAAGAACCTAGTCTGCCCTACTATTTACCGATAGCTGGAGGGAGAATAATTGGATTCATACCTTTCCCAAGGGTATTAGTGTTATGTGAAATGCAACCAGTTTCGTCGAGGATTTGAACTCGTGCCGCCGTGTCCATTTCCTACGACAATAACCATTACACCACGGACACCTCCTTGATGCCCTGAGTATGATAGTCATCATCATCATCATGTCGCGCCGTCTGCGCGGATATCCCTGACCGTCTCTCGCCATTTCTCCCTATCACTCATCGCCTCCGGCAGGTCTTCAGGATTACAACCCGTGTCCTCACATAGCTGCTGTATGTAAGTTCGTGCTGGTCGTCCCACACTTGCACATCCATGAGTGGGGGTCCACAGGAGTACATCGCTTATGAGCTCGTCCTTGCTTCTCCAGCAGTGTCCCGCGTGTCTGGTTCGTCGAACTTGTATAGTTTTTGTGATGGGGGGCAAGTGTCCGTATAGTTGGAGTCTCGTGGGGTGTTGTCGCCAGGACTTGTTTAATACTGCTCTCAACATTCTTGTGTAATTTCCGTCCAGCCTCCTCTCCAGCCGCTTCGTAAGCGTCCATGTGGTGCATCCATATAGCAGTATCGACACAACCGCTGCCTGGAAGAAACTGCGTTTCATTTTATCTGTTAGGTCCGACTTCCATATGATCGAGAGCCTATCGATAGCTGTCCATGCCTTCGTCAGTCGTGTGTCGATGTCCTTCTCGGTTGATGAGACGCTGCTTCCTAGGTAGGTGAATTTGTCGACTAGTTTCAGAGAGGCTCCGTCTAGTGTGGCAATGTTGCCTGTTTGGTTGTAACACATATATTCGGTTTTGTTTGCATTGACATGTAGGCCAATGCCAGCTGCAGCTCGTTCCAGACTATGTAGTAGTGTCTCTGCTTGATTAGGCGTATTCGCTAGTAACGCCAAGTCATCAGCGTAGTCGGCGTCCGTGATTGTTTTTTTTGAGGCTTAAATTCTGGAGCTATGGGTAGTGTGCAGTGCTACTTCTTTGTCATTACTCCCAAGTCCACTTTGCTCCGGAATGATAATGCCTGTTGTGATGCTACCTTTTAGTTTTTGTTTTAAAAATATCATATTCAATTTGAATACTTGCTGTCATAAAACTGGAAATTTTGTGTATTAAGTCTCTTTATTTTAAACCGTATTTGTTTACTAAATATCATATTTAGGTTTGGTTTGATTATGAATGATGAATGTTTTGACCAAGGTCTTCGAAACGCTGCCACAACAGTAAAAGAAGTGTCAGGACCAGGTGATGGCGTCTCTAAATAAAATCCATAGTGTCATGGTTTCGTTTCGTTTTATGACCTATCAACAATTATTGGTTATTTAATCCCAAAGTCAACAATTTTCCAGATTCTCTTTCTTTTGTCGATTATTATGAGGTCTGGTCTTCTGGCCGGGATTAGGTGATCCGTTTGTATGTTAAAGTCCCATAGGAGTTTATGCGAGTCATTTTCTAGGACAGGCGCCGGGTATTATTTAAAAGCATATAACTGTATGCAAATAAATGACTATTATTAAATAGAAAAATATCTATGAACACAAAATTATTGATATAAAATTGGTTCAATTGTACAAATGTAGTCAAATTATTTGTATTCAGTAGGTTTGGCTTGATTTGATTTCATGGCAACTGAGACATTAAGGATTATTTAATTCCAAATCCAGTTTATTCATGCTTGTTAGATATATGATTTGTAAACTTAAGTCAAAAAAGTTAAATTGTTCCAAGTATAGCAGTGTATCTCTAACAATTTAATTAAACATCTTCCATTTGTTCACACACATTTAAATGATCGAACAATTATATTTCAAACAATTAAATTTAGCGTGTCTGTTCTTTACACTCAGTTTAAATGGCAGAAAGTTCTCTTTGACACATGGATAAGACCCTAGCAGTTGCTATAATTCTGGACAAGATTGCACCAAGCATCGATGGCAATAAATGGGTACTCTGCATTCTCCAAAGGTCCAGTATTGCTGGAGTCTTACCATCAGATTGTTTAGTGTCATATCGACGACACTATTTGTAGGAGTCTTAACCATCTGCTGAGGTGAATTCGGTGTATTCTACAGCCACCTCATACTGAGATGGAATTAAATAGGAATAGTAGTCCTCCATAGTCGAGGGTGACCCGAAGGCTCCCTTTTCTACAGATACCACACCGAGGTGTAGGGAAGGGTGCTACTCCTTTCCCTACCAGATATCAAATAACAATGTACAAAAATCTCCCATAGAACAACAAGCAAAGACATTTAGATATGAATGTCTAATGAACAGAATTCATTAAAATCTAGGTATAAAACAAACCTTTAACGGTTATAAAAATCATTAAAATTATTCAATCTATAGATTCTTACTCTTCTTCGTTGCTCATTATTTTTTTTCCTTTGTTCTTATGCCAGCATCCTGGCCCAGTCAGCTGCAGCTGCAAAATACACCGACTGATCTCTGCAAAGGAGAAGGATTCCCTTAACGCGTGTCCTGCACATGACACTAAACAATCTGGTTGTAAGGCTTCAGTAATGCTGAAACTTTGGGTATTGCTCCCAGGTCCACCCAGGCTTGGAATGATAGTACCTGATAGGGTCCCATCTATGAGTCAAATAGAACTAAACTGTGTACTTATACTAAACTGAATAGTTTGGAATAGAACCAATTTTGACATTTAAGCTGCATAGTTATGCTAAAATGAAATGTTTGAAATAGAACGGTTTTTACATTTGACTGTGTGTGAACAAATGACGGATGTTTAATTGAATTATTAGCGATACATAGCAATACTTGGAAGTATTCAATTTTGTGGACCAAACTAAATAGTTTGAAGTAGGATTGTTTTTGACATTTAAACAGCATACTCATGTTAGACTGAATTGTTTGAATATAACCTGTTGTTGACATTTAAACTGTGTACTTATGCCAAATTAAATTGTGTGAAAGAGAATTTTTTATATGTATAAAAATAGATTCGGCATTAGATAAAGTACAATGGTTGATGTGCCATAAAATGAAACCAACTCAATCTTATCATTCTCTTTTTAATGTACCATAATATTTTTCTTCTGAAGAGTCTAACATTCGTTTCCTTTTTCCCCTTCATACATTCCTTTCCAACTTCTATTCACACCTATTTTATTTGTTTCTTCTTTTGCTTCTCTTCTTTGCATTATATAAAAGATTTCCATCATTTAATTTGTAATATTGTTTGCTGTTTATTTTTAAAATTTTCCTCGTATTATTCGTATTTCTTTCTTTCTTTCTTTTTTCATTAACTTGTTGCTTCTGGATTTGTCTTGAAATTGAGCGTAAGTTTTCATCGAAGTATACTTAATTAATATTTCTGGAATGACATTGTTTCGTTTGAAAAAATAAAGTTGGAATTTATACTGATGGCGGAGAATGTCAAAAGAAGTTTGAAATACACTACATTGTTTAATGTACCACTGACGGACAAATGTTGACAACAAAGGAAGATGTGATTTAAATGATAAGAGGAAGTGCCTAACGAAGGAAAATTATGAAGAAAACTGGAGAACGTAATGGAACGAAAAAGAAAATATGTAAACATATCAAAAGAAAATAAATAAAGTATGCTTTGGAAATAATTATATTAACAGCAAAAAATATAATTATACTAGGAGCACTGTTCGCGTGTTTTAGAAGCGTTTCTATTTTAGACATTTACTAGAAGGTTTATTTCTTCAACCCCCTCCCACCATTCCCTCCTGTGACTATTCTGGCTGTATTAATTATATCCATTGGATCTGAAGAAGTCCTTATAATTTTGGTGTTATTGATTCATATTGATGCCCATAACAGAATTGAAATAAATTTATAATCCTAATGTGACCGGTTTTTGTTTTTCTTAAAGGAATTGTTGCTCTGTGATGTCAGTTACATTGAGCTCTTTAGCAGGAAAAGTTAAATGTACATATTTGAATAATTTTATTGTCTTAACGGAATTATTCCCGACTCCGGTTTAACTGGACAGATAATACAATATATATATATATATATATATATATATGTGTGTGTGTGTGTGTGTGTGTGTGTGTGAGTGGTTGGTTGGTTGGTTTGGTTTTGGTTGATGTTTTTAGAATATATCAATTTTTTTTATAGCCACATACATATACATATAACATGCTGAACATAATAAAACATAATGACGAACTTCAATGAACGAACAAGCACACTTCTTTATAAAAATATACCTCTCACCCATTATTCTCGAAAGGGCGAAGTTTCTTGTGTGTGAGAGGTGAGTTGGAGACGAGGACAGACTGCCACATATTGACCCCAAGTTATTTTGACCATAGCAGCATTGCTTTTGCATTCTGGCTAGGCTGCTCAACAATGGGTCACTGAGGGCCCAATCCCTGTGTCTGGAGCTGGTTCTCACTCCGCTGGCATCCTATCTCCAACTGACTCAAGCCGCCTGTGTTCTGGTTATATTTTTGTTTGACATCCACCTGATTTCGCTTATTTACACAGGTGCATCTCTTGACTGACGGCTCGGTCGAGGGTCAATATATAACAAATTCTTGAGGATTATTTAATGCCAAATCAGCGAATAGTGGGATTGTAACGTTAGCTTTCTATGAATTGATTGAGCTCATTTTTTGGCACAGAGTTAAATAGTTTTAATAATCATTATCTAACATTAATAATTTCATGTATCAACAGTAGCTATATGATATGAGTAACTCAGGAATAGTTGCATGGCTTTATAAAAGTAAAGTTGGCGACCATAGTCGAGGGTAACCCGAAGGCTCCCTTTTCGATAGCTATTACACCAAGGTGTAGGGGAGGGCGCTACTCCTTCCTTGGATTGCTCTACTTTACCCTTGATCCGTACCTTATAATGCTGAGTGTTAAGCAAGGAGGAATCAAGTACCATTTTTTGAGTCTTTGGTATGACTCGACCTGGGATTGAACCCAGGTCTCCCCGGCCATTGGCGAACACTCTAACCGCTAGGCCAATGTCCGGCATGGCTTTATATATGTAAGTAATTATGATAATTCTTAGTAAATTATATTTCATTATGTTGGGTTTTAAGGCATATCAACGATTATATGTTATTTAATGCTAAATTCTGTTTATACATAATAAGTATATTCTTGTAAACACATTTTGTTAATATTTTTCATTGAATCTGTGCAAATTTTTTGTGCAATTTCAAGTATTTCTTTGTAAAAGTTAAGTGTCAGTTATTTGGTTGCACGCACACAAATGGATATACATATATGATTTATAAGTGATTAGTTCATCGGTAGTTTCGTTTTAAATTAGTTAGATCTAATTTGTTTGCGTGCTCGTATTGCTATTTTTTGGACAGCTAAACGGTTTCAATTATTGCTATCTCACACTAATAAACCCATTTGCGTTGGCCTAATGAGTAGTGTATTCGCCATTGTCCCGGAGATTAGGGTTCATTCCCAGGTCGAGTCATACCAAAGACTCAAAAATGCTATTTGATGCTGCCTTGCTTAGCACTCAACACTATAAGATTAGGGTAATCAAGGGTAAAGTGGGGCAATCCTGGGAATGGAGTAGCACCCTCCCCTATACCACAGTGTAGTAGCTATTGAAAAGGGAACCTTCGGGTTATTCTTGACTAAGTTAACGAACTTTACATTTTTCATTTGTTTGCTCACAGTTAAATGTTTCTAATTATTGCCATGTATCACTAGAAATTCAATTAAACATTTTATATTTGTATCTCAAAATCATAGAGAATTTTAAGCGTCTCATTATCATTATTTGTTGTTTGGTAAAACTTTAATCTATACACAATTTCCAGTGGATAAACTTTGTCGCCCATTCGTACTTACTCTTGAACTATTTTTCTGCTCATTCGTTGAATTCATTTTTCTGCATCAATCTAGCAATTTTTTTCAGACCATTACCATAGTTAATTTCATGCATATATCTAAAGTCTCTATGATTCGTTTTATTATCATCTTAATATTTTTATTGTTTGCATTTTTTTACAGATTCATAATCTGGTGTTTACACTTGTACACTAGCCAACTAAGTATCTAAAGTTCATCAAGGCTATTTAATTCAGCGCTGGATCTAGAGTTCTTGCCCACATTTGTTTATATATATATATATATATATATATATATATATATATATATATATATTGTCATCCACAAACAGATCTGTTTCGTTCTATCAGAACTCATCAGTGTGGCATGACATACTAGCTTCCCGTAGCTGGGATCGAAACCCGGTTGCCATATATATATATATATATATATATATATATATATATGTGTGTGTGTGTGTGTGTGTGTGTGTGTATTGTGGAGGGAAATTAATTTTGAATGGGCTCTCTCTCTCTCTCTCTCTCTTTCTCGTTTCATCTTTCTCTTCACTATATATAGAAAGAGAGAGAGAGAGAGAGAGAGTGAAAGAAAGACTGAGAGAGAGAGAGAGAGAAGAGAGAAAGTGCGCGTGCGCGCGTATGTGTTAAGAATTAATAAAAACACTCTCTACCGGTGTAGATTAATTTTCCTTTCACAATATATATATATATATATATACATATATATATATATATATATGCGCGTGCGTGTGTGTGTATTGTGGTGGGAAAAATGAATGGACACGAGTAAAGGGTGCTTAGATTTAGTTTGTTTTTTTATGTTTAACTTATTGAGGTTATTTACTACCAAGCCATCCTCCTTGAAGAAAAGTATTAGAGCTATTTAACCCAAAGCTAGGATGATAATGGTGTTCATATCCCTCCCAAGGATATTTGTTTGAAAACGAGTTCGATCTCGTTTACAACGATTCTGCAGCTCAGCGCTTTAACCATTACAACACGAGGACATCACTCTTACTGTTTTCATAAATAATGAACATGCAGTGTCTGGCCGTCAGTTGGTGTGTGTGTGTGTGTGTGTGTGTGTGTGTGTGTGTGTGTGTGTGTGTGTCTCGCTTAAGATAGATAGATAGATAAAGAGAGAGAGAGAGTGTGTGAGAGAGAGAGAATTCAGAATTAATAAAACACTTTCTTACCGGTGTAAATTCATTTTCACATTGCAATATATATATATATATATATATATATATATATATAAATATATATATATATATATATATATATATATATATATATATATATATATATACTGGTATTGAATTTTGTTTTCCTTGGTAGCTGCTATCGATCAACTTACTCTCCGATTTTTAATTTTAAAACTAGTTTCACCTTCTTTAAATGTTTTTAGCCATCTTTTTTTTCATCGCAGTGACACATCATCTATACATTTCAGAGACTTCTGCGGATATCGGCGCCACTGCATCCTTCTTTGATCTTGAATGAGATGATTGAATTCTTTTCCTGCTTCTTATCTACCGTTATGCAACACCTGAAAATACAGACACAATATCAATCATGCAGTAAAGAAGAAAAAATGACTCTCTCTTTTACTTCCAAGAATATAATTCAGATAACTAGTTTTGAAAAAAGGAAAAAAACAAACAAAAAAACAAATTAATCAGACATTACTTTCTGTACGTAGAATAATGCACTCATTTACCTCTACAATGACATAAATGTTTTTGTTATTTTCAATGCTGAAGGCACTAATCCATCAAGCAGTCAGTCTAGCTTACTTTGGTCATTCAGAGCGTTTAGAATAAACTTTATTGATCATCAGTATGTTTTGACTGAGTGATTTTAACGTCATTTCAACCAGCCAAGACTTTTGATTTGGTTTGATTTGCTTTTTTGGCATATCACCCTTTGCAGATTATTTAATGCCAAATCCGTTTATACATATATATTACTTATATATGATTTAGGTTGGTTTTGTTTTTTGGCATATTACCCATTGTAGGTTATTTAATGCCAAATCCTATATATATATATATATATAATATATATATATATATATATATTAATTATATATGATTTGGTTTCGTTAGGTTTTATGGTATATCAGCCACTGTAGGATATTTAATGCCTAATCCTTTTTATACATATATATTAATTATATATGATTTGGTTGCGTTTGGTTTTATAGTATATCAGCCACTGTAGGATATTTAATGCCTAATTCTTTTTATACATACATAAAAAAAGTAAAGTTGACGACAATAGTCAAGGTGATCTGAAGGATCCCTTTTCAATATCTACTACAAGAAGGTGTAGGGGACGGCGCTACATCTTTCTCTGGATTACTGTACTTTACCCTTGATCCATACCTTATAATACTGAGTGTTAAGAAAGGCGGCATCATGTACCATTTTTTGAGTCTTTGGTATGACGCGACCTCAGATTGAGGTCTCCTGGACCATTGTGGACACTCTAACCATCATGCCAATGTCCGGTACATATATAGTAGATATATATAATTTGATTTGTTTGGTTTTTTGGCGCAACCATTGTCGGCCATTTAATGCCAAACCCTTTATATATATATAGATTAAATATATAATTGCTAAACACATTTTGTTAAAACATTTTTAAACAAGTTTGATTTCATTTGCGCGCTGATAATGGTTTCAGCAATTGCTATTTACCTTTAGAAATTTAATTAAACATCAATCATTCATTTGCACCTAGTTAAATGGTCTTAGATTTCTATTTCAAATAATTATTCTTAGCATAAAATCAATAAATTTAAATGGTACCAAGTATTGCTATGCATCGCTAACAATTCAATTAAATATCAGTTATTTGTTTACACACAGTTAAAGGATTCAAAAATGCTATTTTAACCACTTCAGTTTCACATGTCTTTTGTTTCTACGAAGTTTAAATGTGAAAGAGTTCTTTTCGACCCATAGATAGGACCCTGTTAGGTCCTACCACTACAAGCCAGAATGGAACTCGGAGCAGTGGCATTGAAGGGTTACTCTGCATTATCCAGAACTTCAGCACTATTGGCCCCTCACCATCATATTCTTTAGTGTCATATCCAGGACACTCGTGAAGAGAGATTTGCCCATCTGAAGAGATGCATATAGTGTATTTTAGAGGACCAGCTGACCTGGCCACATACTCAGATTATTTTATCATGAGAAGTTTGAAATTGGCAGCATGATGCATTTATACTAACATTTCATAAGTATTTTCTTAAGTGTTTTATTTTTTCACTTTATTTCAACGATTATTTTCTATCATTTCTAACGAATAAAATTATTAACCAACTAAGAAGGAAAGTCCTTCGTGGCGTAGATGTGAGTGTGCAGGACTCTGACAATACAGAAAGTGGTTTCAAACTCCGGTCGTGAAATTACATTCACTTTTGGATTAAGACATAAACCTGCTTATTCCCCAAACTATGGGTAAAATAATTGCACTACTGCTCTTCTATTAGGGCTGTTTTAGCATTCAATAACCAAAGAATGTTGATATGCAATTAAATAAAGTTACAGAAACCGATACAAAATATTTTTAAGTAGAGTCCAGCTGGTGTGAAATTAGATTTTTCCTTTTCCTGTACTGTTTCCCGTAGTAAGTTAAAACACCTATGGACGTCCTAGTATTTATCCATAGCTGGCAAAAGAGTTGGATGAATATTTTTCCCAAGTGTACGAACAGAATATGAAATACAAACAGCCTTGTCCAGTATTTGAACTCGTATGGTGGCGTCGATTTCCTAAGACGATCACCATTACCTCAGGGTTGGAAAATAATGGTATTGTTCTTACAATAAAAGAAAAAAAACACTTTAAAAGGGAAGAAAGAAAATACTTGGGGTTTGCTAAATTTTGTAACATACAGTAAAAAGTAAATATTTTAAATTCCTTGTAAGCCTATCAGTGATCCGATGCTTTTTGTAATATTGCTTTTAAAATGAAATGCGCTAAAAGTCGAATGATTCCTAAAACGAACTAGTTTTGTGTTTCCGGTTTTTGGCTTTCAGACATGTTCGTTTTAGGTTTGTATTGTCGACATTCCGTGAAATAACTGTCTGGTTCTGTTCAATTTTAAGTAGAATGAATTCTCCAGAAAGAATTTGCTAATTAGTGGATTTCTCAGTTCCATTCCGGAATCCAGTTCAACCACTGTTGTCATCATCATCATCATATCGCGCTGGTAGCACGGATATCCCTGACCCTCTCTCGCCACTCCTCCCTATCGTTCATCGCCCTAGGTAGGTCTCAGGACAACAGCCTGTATCCTCACATAGCTGCTGAATGTACGTTCGAGCTGGTCGTCCTGCTTTTGTGCGGCCATGTGTGGGGATCCATAAGAGTACATCTCTTATGAGTTCATCTCTGCTTCTCCAGCAGTGTCCTGCATGTCTGGTTCGTCTAACTTGAATAGTTTTCGTGATAGGGGGCAGGTGGCCGTACAGTTGGTGTCTTGTGGGGTGCTGCTGCCAGGACTTGTTCAGGATTGCACCCAGCATTCTTGTGTAATTGCCATCCAGTTTCTTCTCCAGCCGTTTTGTTAGTGTCCATGTAGTGCATCCATATAGCAGTATCGATGTGACCGCTGCCTGGAAGAAGCTGCGTTTCATTTATCGGTTAGTTCTGATTTCCATATAATCGATAGCCTATTGATAGCTGTCCCATGCTTTCGTTAGCCTCGTTTCGATGTCCTTTTCGGTTGATTCGACACTGCTTCCTAGGTACGTGAATTTGTCTGCTAGTTTTAAGTGGGGTTCCTTCTAGAGTGGAGATGTCCCCCGTTTGGTTATAGCTCTGTTGTAAGTCACGTAATTATTTACGTATCGTACTGTTTACTTTTTTTAAAATTTCTACACAGCATACTACTGATTTTTCTTTATTTTTTCTCTAATTTGCCTACTTTTTTCATCAACTCGAGTATAGGACGAATTTTACACACTTAACTAAGAAGCATAAATTGTGGTCGATATATACAAGAGAATGATCCTTTTGATAAAATGAAACTGAGCGCAGAGAGAACACGTTAACTTGGGAGTTAATCTATCTATCTATCTATCATTGTAGCCGTTAAGCGTATATATGTAAAAAAAAAAAAAAAAGAAAAAAAGAGTGATACCTATGAGTTAAAATCCCTTCGCTTACAGTGAGTTATCCGGTGGCTCTGCGGTAGATTATTCCCGGGCTAGCGAAAAGTCAGGCAGGTATCGATCCCAGCTTCAAACATCTCGCGTGTCTAGCCACATTGATGAGTCGTGATGCAAAGAAGCAGACAGTCTTTGGATGATATTTATAGATATAAAGTGGATATATATATGTAAAGTGGATATATATATATATATATATATAAACATATATATATATATAAAGAGGATATATATATATATATATATATATAAGTAAATAACGGCAGTATGAAGAAAATACAAAAAACAAAGAAATACAAGAGTGATGAATCTATTATAATGGAAAGTCACATTAATACGTTTCGATTTTAGTAAACTTTCATCAGAACTTTAACAAAGCGAAAAAAAGTGTTCCTTGAACAACGATTAAATTATTAAAACATTCATCGTTGCACTATCCACTTTGTTTTCTTTTAATAAATGGCATAAATAAAGACTTTCTTGACTGTCTATGTTTTAGGGACTGTTTATTCACCATTTACTAGATCTTTCTTGCAACTATCAATACCAGCTAAATCTGGTGAAGAAATTTAAATTTTCCTGACCAAACTTGATACCACTATATGGTATTTGACATAATTCTAAAACTAAATTAGGTTTTAAAGTTTCATAACATGTAGTAGTTATTTTTATCAGTAAGTGTTTTCGGACTATTGTCATAATTTTTATGTTATTTTCCACAATAGTGGAAATAACAGATATGAATGAAGACAATAGTCTGATAACCCTTAATGCTAAAAATCATCAAGCTCCGTTTCATAAATATAGTCCAATTAATATGTGGTCGTGGGTTCCAACAACAAAATGTTCTACTAAGCTCTTCTTTCTTGGAAAAGCTTACAATATTTTCAAGGACTCCCGTGATATATATATATATATATATATATATGTGTGTGTGTGTGTGTGTGTGTGTGTGTGTGTGTGTGTTTTATCTATGTATCAGTATCAAACAAAATCTCCCACAAGTCTCTCTCTCTCTCTCTCTATATATATATATATATATATATATAATCATCATCATCTCGTGCTGGTAGCACGGATATCCCTGACCCTCTCTCGCCACTTTCCCTATCGTTCATCGCCTCAGGCAGGTCTTCCGGACAACATCCCGTATCCTCACATAGTTGCTGAATGTATGTTCGTGCTGGCCGTCCTGCTTTTGCCCGGCAATGTGTGTGGGTCCACAAGAGTACATCATTTTTTAGTTCGTCCCTGCTTCTCCAGCAGTGTCCTGGATGTCTGGTTCGTCTAACTTGAATAGTTTTCGTGATAGGAGGCCGGTGGCAGTACAGTTGGTGTCTTGTGGGGTGTTGCCGCCAGGACTTGTTCAAGATTGCTCGCAGCATTCTTGTGTAATTGCCGTCTAGCTTCTTCTCCAGCCGTTTTGTTAGAGTTATATATATATATATATATAACAAGCAATGATTTAGTGAGATTCCAGATATACAGATTTTCCCAAGGTTTTTTTTTTTTTAAGCATCCATCATTGACGTAATATCACTAATATCATCCATACCATCCCTCCCAGACCTGATGATGGTTCATTAGAACCGAAAGGCTATGGTGTCGACATTGTTTCTCAATATTTTCTCCATATATACAAATATAACTCGTCAAATAAAAAAAATTATAATCAATTTCCGTTCCTCGGAATTGCGGTAATTCTCCATTAAAACAGTTCACCATATGATGAGAAATTTGTACTGACGACTTGTTGAAATGAATTTAAAATGGTTAATGTTACCTCATATAATAATAATAATAATAATAATATATATATATATATATATATATATATGAAACGATGGCGCGTGTAAAAATGCTTCATCAATACAAATACAATTTATCAATTAACACACACACACACACACACACACATATATATATATATATATATATATACACACATATATATATATATATATATATATATATATATATATATATATATATATTCACCCAACAATTTCGGGGAGCGCATTGTACGAAGTCAATTTGTCAGCTGAGTAGAGCTAATTTAAGTTTAGAGTTTTTTTTTTTCTTAGAATAAATGACCTACTATATTTAAAGCAGCCACTCTGACTTAACACAAACATATAACTGGTTTGGTACGGCAGTTAGATTCATGCCTTTTCCAAGGCGGTTGGCTCTGAGAAACGTCATCAAGTATTTTAATTAGTGCTGCCCATTTCGTTCTCCACAACGTTAACTACAAGGCAACTTTTACATTGACACACACACACACACACACACACACATGCACACACACACACACACACACGTATATATATATATATATATATATATATAGAAAATACTTAGTCCAGTTAAACCGGAGTTAGGAGTAATTCCATCAGGACAAGAAAATATTCGTGAATATTTAGATCTTCCTGGTAAAGAGCTCAATGTATCAATTATACAGAGCAATAATTCCATTAAGAAAAAAACAACGAAACCAATCACAAAGGATTATAAATTTATAATCCTTTGTGATTGGTTTCGTTGTTTTTTTCTTAATGAAATATATATATATAAAACTTATATCTGTTACTCATTTGTAAAATTTTTAAACCTGTATCTTGTTTATGCTATTTTTTATTCCTTCTGGTTGCTGCTTTATAAATAAAATGTTGTTTTGGCCAACCCTCTTTAGTCAGGATTATTTAGATGGTCTCTGACTAAATATTATATATATATATATATATTATAAACACACCAACCTCCACACACACACACACACACACACACACACACACACACACATATATATATATATATATATATATATATATATATACACATGTTAATGTATGTGTACATATATTTATGCGTGTATATTCATGTTCACATTGGAATGATACCCATCTTAGGAAATGGACACACTGAATCGGATTCTAGTTATGGACGAGACTGTTTGAATTTCACCTTGCATTAATACCCTTGGAAAAGGTATGCACGCAACGATTCACCGTCTCCCAGCTATATGTAAATATTTGGGGAGACTGAGGTTTCAAACAATAGTAAAGAAAACGGTCTAGGAGAAAGAAAAACTTTGAATTGAAACATGTTGAACTCTGTTTGAAACTGGCCTTGTGTCACATTCACCACTATCAGAGGGCTTTATATATATATACATATATATATATATATATAAATATGAAGCATATTCTTGTTATATGGCTATGAACGTGTATGCAAATTGATAAATTTGATATAGGTTTCTCACTTGGTTTATATATATATATATATATATATATATATATATATATATATATATAAATTTAATGTGCGTGTGTGCTTGCATGTTCCTCGTGCGGGAATAATTAACGGTCATTATCCCTTTCAGTAATGTTTGATTTCCCTCTGATCCTCGTCCAGTCTTCTTTTGCGTACTCATTGCCTGTTGTTGAAAATTGTCTGGCACTCACGTACACTGACATAAATGATCCATTTTTATGATAACATCTGACAAAACTATTTCCCATAAAACAACGTTTACATCGAAGCCTTTAATTTCATTCTGATAAATATCGTAATTTCACTTCATTTGCATAAGCGATAAAGTTTGATGCTTAATGATAATAGGAGCTGAGCATAAGTGCTGTCACTCAGACTGCAGTGACGTCCACCAGTTTCTGTTGGTATGAAGAAGTTTCAAGGAGCCTAATAATAATAATGATAATGATAATAATTAGGAGAGCTTGCCGAATGGTAGACTTTGTTGTCCCGGCTGACCATATAGTAAAATTGAAAGAGAGTTAAAAGAAAGATAAGTACCTCGACCTTGCAAGGGAATTGAAAAACATAAGGAAAATGAAAGTGACGGTGATAGCAATTATAATTGGTGCTCTTGGTACAGTCACCAAAGATTGATACGGAGACTGGAGGAGTTAAAAATAAGAAGATGATTGGAGACGATCCAGACTACTGCATTATTGAGATCATCCAGAATACTGAGAAAAGTCCTGGAGAATGGAGGAGATTTATTGTCTCTCAAACTCCAAGGAGTAACTATCAGATAGCGCTAGTTCGAAAAAAAAAACGCGAAAAGGAGTAACTAATAATAAGATGCTGCAATTTGCTAAAACTAATACAATATTAGGTATCAGTGAATGAATGTCGTGATTCACAGTGAACAGTGCATGATACTACATTTTGACCATGCGGACAAATGGTAGAAGGCAAAACTAGAACCTGTCCCTGAAAACAAGACGCATAAAACTGTTTGAGACTATAAGATACAAACGTATCAACTAATCCAGGTAAGAAGACCAAATATCATTTCTTTATTGAACTCATATCAGTTACTTAATATTTAGTGTCAAAGCTTACTTTGGAGGCGTTTTATGATGTTACTATTAAACTTATAGCTTGGTGTATTAAATGTCAGACCATTTCCAAGCGTATAACGTTAAAGTGAACGTAATCGCGAAAATAATGTTCGAACTCACTTTGTGCGATGCCCCCAGTGCAGCACATTAGGTAACTCGGCATGGTAACTTTTCCATAGTTAGACCAGAAAATATGTAGAATTTTAGATACGTACATTAAAACACACACACATGCACACATACACACAATCTCAAGTAGAATTAATTAATAAAAAGCGAAAAAAAAGTCATCCAAGAGATTTGTAGAACATATCAGGGAGGGAAATATTAAGGAAATAAGTGGATCTTGTGGAACATAAAAGTGACGGTAATACCAATTGTTATTTGAGCACTCACCAAAGGCATGGAAAGGAATATTGGGAACAAGATGAAGAATCGATTCCTTCGTGACCACATCAATGATAAAAATTAGCAAGAAAACTAAGAGTCCTGAAAACCAGAGGTCACATGCTGTCATTCAGATTTGACTGAAAAACTACCTTGAAATCTGCTGTGAAAACATCACATAGAGTGAACGAAGGTTTAGTTGGCTTCTTTGATTTCTAGCATATCAACACTTCCTGGGTTATTAATGCCAAACAAAGCCATCTTTGTAGAAGAATTGTAATGGTACTATTCAAGCCTTAACTGGTGGAGATTAAGAAGGTTGAAAACGACCAAAAAGGTTTTTGTTCGTATATAAATGTAATACCCCGACTGGGGTTCGAACTTGTTTACTAATATTTGCAGTCCATTTCTTTAGCCACAACACTACGAGAACGACTCCCGAACGAATATAATACACAAATCAAAACCTATTACAGAAAATAAAACGCGCAAAATTATCTGGAATTTTGAGATACATACAGTTTACTCAATCAAAGCGCAAAAAGCTGTGTCTATTTGTTTATCAAGACGAAAACACATTGTCAACAAACAGATTTTACTGTTCCAGCTGATACAATAGTATATGGCCTTTTTGGTTGGTTTGGAGTGTTACAACATACAATGAGAAAAAACTTCATTTAAAACAAGACAAACAAGGAACATCTAAAATTTAAACATTTTTTATAAAACAATAAAGTGTCAACGTAGAATTGAATGTTCAGAAGTTCCCTTTTACAAGTAGTAAATTTTCAAAGTGGTGGAAAGTCAGAGGTTGGAAAAGTGGGGAAAAGAGGAAAATGTGTTTAAAGACTACTTATTCCTTTTTTTTTTTTCTTTCTTTTATGGTCAGGTAGTGGAACTAGCAGAAAAGTAGTTTCAGCTCTTAACTCGAAGGCGGACGTTACTTCTCGCTTGATCACATGTGCTTCCTTTGGTCTCTTTTGTCCTCACTGATTCCGTTCACAGAAATCCCGAGTATTTATCTCTCCCCGATGGCTCCAAATCCGTCACTCCACAATCCTTCTCATTTTTGGCGCGATCGCTTCCCATTGGCTACTTTAACTTTTTATTATTTTTCTTTTTACCTGATTTCTAACCGGATGGTTGCGTGGAGCCGATGCGTAGCGACGCGTTTATAAATTTTCTATGTGGCAGCCGACGAGTCAACATCCAGTTGGGAGTTTTATTTTTAATTCGTAAATCCCAACAAGTAAAGTAAAGGAAAGTGAAATGTCTGCTGAGGAAATTACGGAACATGAAGGTGATATCAAGAGTAATTTTACTTGAAACAATCCTGAAAAACCCGGAAAGAGAGTGAATGAACGAGAAGAATTGAGAATGAACAGTTTACCAACAATTATTGAGATCGGCTAAATATTTTGAAGAGTCGATTTGTAATCCCTCCGACTTCGACGGAAACCACTTTTAGTTACTTGAGGGAAAAACAGGTAAAAAGTATATTGATCAGTGAAGCTTTGGGACCTATATTGAAAAAGTTGAATTAAAGATTTTCAGAATTGGAAATCAGAGGAAAAATTGCGATCGGCTATAATCGGGAATTATGTGTCTCCTATTTTGAATTCATTTCATTCAAAAATCCAAAGACTCATATGAAGTTTTGAACTGTTCATTAAATTTTATAATCTTTGTTTAGGTGCAATCTATGTTGACGCTTTAAAATCTTTTCACTCTCGTACAATATCGAAATACCGAATGGAGGACTGCGTACTGAATCGAGTAATGACTGCATGCACAATATTTCAGACTTGTGTTTAAATGATATGTAGATTTACTATTCCTAATCACGTGACCCAAGCAGCATAATCCATTCAACGGTTATGTTTATTACCTGGAGATCCGTGTTCGGTCAGACGTGTCGGTATCGGCATATTCTTCTTACATAACACTAAAAAGGTAAGCATGAGTTAAGTATCAATCTTATTCAATCACACACACACACACACACACACACACACACACACACTCACACACACAAACATATATATATATATATATATATATAATTATCCTGTCCATGAGGCTTATTTTATGAAGTTTCGTAACTCCGACTTGGGAAGACGTAGACCCGGAGGTGGCCGTGTCCTCTGCAAGGGGAATACGTACCCTTCGAGACACATTAGGTCAAAGTGGTCGCGCAATTTACCATGACTTGTTAATTCAGCTTCGATTACATGTGGCATGAACCGATGGCACAGTGGTAGAGTTTCGGATCCTGCATACTGTGGTTGTTGGTTCGATCTCCAGTGGTGGAGATCACGGTATACATTGCTGATGAGACCTAATAAGGTCAAAATAGCTGTTCAGTGGCCCGTATGTCACATGCAGTTGTTTGCCGGATTTTCTTGTCATGGTAATTCTATGATAATATCAATTCCTCCATTTAAAATTATATATATATATATATACTTCTCATCAGCCACTATTTCATTATAGTTTACTCCCACTGAACGAGACAAACTACACTTTCAAGACGAGTTTACTGACACACCAATAAGTGGCTTTGATTTGATAGCTTGTGAAGCGACATTATGTACGTTTACATAGAAATAATTTGATATTTATTACAGTTAGTTAAAAACGTTGCTGTATTTTGGTGCTTGTAACGCGTGTATCATGTAATCAAAGTGGTTAAGGAATGGTAAGCAACTGATGTAATTGGTAGTATTTTGATACTTTGTGTATTGGCACATTGTAAAATTTTCACACAATAAACTCTAAAAGCTTCAGAAACTAACATGTAAAAAAAGTAAAGTTGGCGACCGTCGTCGAGGGTGACCCAAAGGCTCCATTTTCGATAGTTACTACACCAAGGAGTTGGGGAGGGCATTACTTCTTTCTTTGGATTACTTCAATTTACCCTTGATGCTTACCTTATAATGCTGACAGTTAAGCAAGGTAGCATCAAGTACCATTTTTTGAGTCTTTGGTATGACTCGACCAGTGATTGAACCCAGGTCTCCCGGGCCATTGGCGAACACTCAAACCATTATCGACGTATTCGGTAATTTTTTATCTAAACAAACTCACGAAAAAAAGCAAAACTTTTAGCATAGCAAAAGGAGGGGCTAGTTAGATACATTCATTATCCGTAGATGCTGATTCTTTGCCTTAACATTTCTTTTTTAAATGGTAGCAGATCAGGTTTTCATCACTGCTCTGGATGAGTAAAATGCTTAATTGCAAAAGGAGTAATTTATGCTATGCTCAGTTTACCTACTCTTTTTTTTTAATAGAGCACATTTCAATAATTCTACCCAGAAACATTTCATAGCGTTTAGTTCAAGAAACAAAGAACATTCAAATTTCGAATCAATTTTCCTACACGAAAACAATGCTGTTATTTACGAAGCTTTGCCTACGCAAGCACAACGTTCCAAAATGCTTAGACGAAATTTTCCCCAAGGGAGCACATAGTCATTTTATAAGGGTTGAGGCTATTTAATTCTAGCGGACAGACGACGGAAAACTTCATTTTTACATACAAATCTTCGTTGTTAGCACCATCAATAGTATCAGTGTCCAATACACGCAATTATATCGCTTCTCGCTTAATTAAATCGACATTAATTTTTCTTTTCCTCAGTCGAAGCTGTGTGCCAATTTAACCTTGCAAGTGTATTTGATACTGACCCCTGAATAATTGAATTGTCTGGGTTACAACAAGAGATTCTGGCACGCTACACGCAACGATGACTAATTTGTTATTGAGACCAGATGGAAAAAGTTATATAGAGAAAAACGATTCCGTTTTTTTTTTCTTTTATATTAGTTTATTTTTTATTTTTTATAATAATGAATGGAATATGAAGAGAATAGGTTTGTTCTTAAGCAACAGAATGACTGATTGGTCAAACTGTGTGTCAATCTTCATTTATTTCTGCTGACGAGCCAGTTTATTACTCATTCTATTTATTTCTCTCTCTCTCTCTCTCTCTCTCTCTCTATATATATATATATATATATACACGCGCGTGCGCACACACACACGCGCGCACACACACGCACACACACACCCATATATATATATATATATATATATATATTAGCAGCCAGGAATCTCAGTTTTTTTTCATTTGTATGTATGTATGTATATATGTATATATGCATCTCCCCAAAGATCGATTGATTGATCGTTCTCTCTCTTTCCCTCTCTCTCTTTCTGTGTGTGTGTGTCTCTCTCTCTCTCTCTCTCTCTCTCCCCTTATATAATTGTATCCCTTCTTCTTTCCCCTACTTCTGCTGACTAGCCAGTTTATTTCTCATTCTATTTCTCTCTCTCTCTCTCTCTATATATATATATATATATATATATATATCAGAAGCAAGGAATCTCAGTTTTTTTTTCATATGTATGTATGTATACATATCTGCAACGGTCGATTGATTGATCGTTCCCTCTCTCTCTCTCTCTCTCTCTCTCTCTCTCTCTCTCTCACTCTCTATCACTCTCTGTCTGTCTGTCTGTCTGTCTCTCTCTCTTCTTATATAATTTTATCCCTTCTCCTTTCCTTTCTTTATCTAGATGAATTCATGTTAACATATCATTCCCTTATCATTTTTATTTTCTTAGTTCTCTCTACCATTATCTATCTATCCATCTTTCTCTTGATTACCATCAATATTCATATCCCCTGAATTTATATATCTTATTCTATATTTATTAATGTTTCTATTTCGTTTTCTAATTTTCTAAATCAAATATTTCTCTCTCACATTTGATACCTATAAAATGTATCAATCTATCCATGAAGAGTGAGCGAGAGAGTGACAGAGAGAGGGGGGGTTGATGATAGTGAGAAATTCGATGTATTTATCTCTATCAATTTACCCATCGTCCTACTCAGTATATATTAAATATGCGTGGTGTGGTGGCTAACGTGCTGGACTGCCACAGAGTATTAAGCGAGTTCGAACTCCAGTCACGCTATAACGTTCACTTTTGTTATAATAATCTTAGGAAATGTATGCGCCTTTTTTTATCCAGCTATTGGTTAAATGTTACCACTACTGTATTCTACAAGGATGGATTTAGCATTAACTAACTTACAAAGGTTGCCATGCCATAAAAATGAAATTAAATAAACGTATTAAAGAAATTGTGAATTGAATTACCATAACCAGAATATCTGGCAAACACTTACGCAAGACATACAGAAACACTGTGTTATATAATGGCCGAGGGATTTCGTTTTATATATCTTGCCTTTCGGTTTAGTTAGGCTGAAAACCTTTCGTTTAGCGCATGGGTTAGTTAGGTGTAACATGGGCGCAGGAGTTCACGAACGCGCGGGGGAATGTGTCATTCAGAGATGTCAACATAAATATCCCAGAGAGAAAATGTGACTAGGGGGATGTGAATGACGTCATGCACCGGAAGCGTGCGCGGAGGATTGTGGGCTGAGATTTGAGAAAAGTCAGTTAGTTGAAATTGAGACCTGAGCGATGCCAGACGAATTTGTGCGCTACGGGTGCTGCACGTGATGGGGGCGGGCAGATGGAAAAGCGAGCGTAGAAAGATTGTGCCTCTCTCCTTATGTCGAAAAACCTTTTAACTCAATGGTAATAAAAAAGTTTCGTACCTGAACTAAGAAGTCGTAAGTGTTTGTTTTTTTTTTTTTGTTTCGGGATACCTTTGTTATCTATATGTTCGTTATGGACATTATGAACATTTTGCGTACCGGTATGAATATGTCTATTTCACATATTCATATCTGGCTATGTAACAACTGGACCGCTGTTTTGACCTTATTAGGTTTCATCAGCACTCTATACTGTGATATTCACCTCTATAGATCCAACCAGCGAACACAGATTGCAGAGCCAAAACTCTACAACTGAGCCACCACTCCATATCGCGGACAAGTGACACCAAATTAACTAGTCATGGTAACTGGGCGACCAATTAACCTGAGTGTATCTTGTAAGTTACACCCGTACTCTTTACAGAGTACACGGTCACTTCCACGGCCACGTCTTATCAAGAGGATAAGAAATACGCATCCGCGTAATAATTATGACCTCAAAGGCAAGGAAATAGATGCATATTTTTTTCTGTTTTTAGTACAGGAATTATATTGCGAATTGAATTACTATGACCAGAAAAAATATGCATAATAAAGAAACTTTTTAACTGAATTGATGATGCAGTGTAAGTCGTTATTCTAACTGTAAAAAAATACTTGCAACTGAAACCGCCACCCCATATGTTGTGCAGTGTGGCTCAGACACTTTGTGACACATATCAGTCCGATCCCAGTTGGCTGGGGCAGTAGAATACACTGACTGCATCTCTGCAGAGGAGTACGACTCCCTCAACGAGTGCTCTAGACATGACGCTAAACAATCTGATGGTGAGGCTCCGGTATTGCTGTAAATCAGGGGAATGCTGAGTACCCCTTTATTTTCATTGTTCCCAGGTCCACTCTGGCCTGAAGTGAGAGCAGATGATGGGATTCTATCTATGGGTTAAATACAAGTTTATGACAATTAACCTGCCCTTATGCTAAATGGAATTGTTGTAGATGGAACTGTTTTTAACATTTAAAAACTTTTCTTATACTAAACTGAATTGTTTGAAATATAAATGCTTATATTCATAAAAATGGATTTTGCATTAGATAAACTACAATGGTTGATATGCCATAAAACCAAATCAGATCAAACCAATATGATGCCAGTTTTGTTTTTTGAGTCACCTTGCGTAGTATAATGATTAACAAGTAAAATTGACTAAACGTTGAAAATGATTTCGATTCTTTCCGGGTTGCTATATTCATGACAAACTAACCCAAATCTTGTAAATTATTTCAAGTGATGAGTGAATTCATTCCTCGCCAGGTGCTCTATAATATTGACTCTATTAAAAATTCATATAATCTAGACTTAGAATTTTTAACCGTCTTCGATGTGGGCTCGGTTGTGTTAGTTTACTAGTTTTAATGGCATATAAACATTTGAAAATAATTATATGCCAAATACTATATATATATATATATATATATGTATATATATATATATATATATTGTCATCCACAGACAGACTGTTTCGTTCTATCAGGACTCTTCAGTGTGGTTAGACACTTAGGACGCTCGAAGCCGGGACCGAAATTAACAGTATTTGGCATAGAATTTTTTTCAAATGTTTATATGCAATTAAAACCAGTAACGTATAATGTAATATATATATATATATATATATATATATATATATATATATATATATATATATGCAATATTTTCTCTTGTAAGCATGTTTTATTGAATGGACTGATAATCGATTGACTTTAAGAATAAATGAACAACTCATGCGAATACATGAATAAATCACACACACACACACACACACATGCACACACGTGAATACACCCGCTGATACATAGATAGATAGATAGATAGATAGATAGATAGATAGATAGATAGGTTTCTAAGAGAATAATTGGTAGGTAACTTTATTTTTAACGAGTTAGTGCTATTCCAACGCACTTTAAATGTTTCTAGCCTAGCCGACTGGGGCTGTAAAATATACCAACTGCACGTCTACAGACAGGTAAGACCCCCACTCAATGAGAGTCCTGGATATGACACTAAACAATCTGATGGTGAGGTTCCAATGATGCTGGGGCTTTGGGAAATGCAGAGCACCCTTTATTGCCATTGATCCCAGGTCCACTCTAGCCCGGCGTGGTCGCATCTGATAAGGCCCTATCTATAAGTTAAATAGAACAAAAGGCATACTTATGCAAAACTGAATTGTTTGACTAAACTCTATAGTTTAAAAATGAGATGTTTTTGGCAATTAAACCATTCTTAAATTTTAAACTGCATGCTTATGCTAAACTGAATTATTTGAAGTGGAACTGTTTTTGATATTGAAACTGTACTTACCCTAAACTGATTTGTTTAATACTGAACTGTTTTGACATTTAACTGTGTGTAAACAAAATCTGTATTTATACTAAACTGAATTAGCTGAATTAGAACTGATTGACTAAACTTAATAGCTTGAAATGGAATATTTTTTTCATAATTAAACTGTTCTCACATTTAAACGGCGTACCTACCCGACACCGGATTGCTTGAAAAAGAACTATTTTCATAAAAATGGATTTGGTGTTTAATAACCTACAAAGGTTGATATGCCATAAAATCCAAAGAACGAACCATTTGAATATTTCAAGTAGAGTTAATAATAATAATAATACTATTCGATGTTTATTATTTGTTTGCTCAATGTTAAATGCTTTCTCTTTCATATATTTTCTTCTTTCTTTCTTTCTTTCTAATATATTTTCGTTTTTCATTCTTGCATATATTTTTCTCTTTTTTCTTTTCCTACCCAGTTTTCTTTCTTTCTTTGTCTGTTTTCTTTCTTTCTTTCTTTCTTTCTTTCTTTCTTTCCATATTTTAATTGTTTTTCCCTCTTTCTTATTTTTTTCGTATATGTTCGTTCTTTTTACTTTTTCCCTCCGTTTTTCTTTCTTTCTTTCTTTCTTTCTTTCTTTCTTTATTCATCTATTTATTTATTTTCCTATTTTTTCTCTTTTTCTATTTGGATTTCTTTCAGTCTTTCTAATCACTCTTTCTTTCATTTGTTTCATTTTCCATCCTTTCCTCATTCATTCATTGATTATTTTTTATTTATTTGTTTAATTACTGATTTTCTATTTAATATATTTTTCTTTCTTTCCTTTCCTTTTTTCATTCTTTATTATTTCTCTCTTTCTTCCACTTATTTGTATAGTTTCCAATCGCTTAAAATAATAAACTATTCTTGTTGACTCATTAATGTTACCTTAACAGGTATTACCAATCCTGGTCAGAGTGGACAAAATGTGATTGTAATGGTAATATGTATTTCCCCATTCCCCAAGTCCTTCACTGGCACCTTACCATTAGATGTAGTTAAACTGCATATTCAGTGCACTAAATATTCTCAGGTATTGTTTTCTAAAACTAATAATTCTATTAAACATGTTTCATTTACTTGCAAATCGTTAAATCATCTGAAGTATTTCTTTCTAATACTAATAACTGTATCTGGTATTAATCGTTCTTTTCACACAGTTGATTGGTTTTAAGAATGGTAAATTATTATAAGTTCTATCTGACGTGTACCTAAGAAGTCCGAACACTCCTGGCCATAGTGAATCGAGGTGTAATGGTAATGAGGCGGAACTCCACATTCCCAAAGTTTCAGAACTAAAGCCTTCCCATCAAAGGGTTTAATATCGTTACCAGAACACTCGTTGGGTAGGGATAACCCTCACTGCAGAGTTGCAGTTGGCGTATTCTATAGCACCAGCTGATTAGTCAAGTTAACGATGGGTCTGGTTAACAAAAAAGGTAAACATATTACCAAGAGTTTAATTAATAAAAGTTTGATTCATAACTTTAATTAATAAGGTTTTTAATTATAAAAGTTTTGCTTCTTTGTGAATGACTTATAGTACGGGGATCAATAAATAACTTTCCAGACTTATTTTCGGATGGGCACTTTTATTGATAGTACACACATGAAATTCTAGTCCCCTTCGAAGTAATATCCTCCGGCTGCAATACACTTGTTGTACCGTTCCAACAACTTCTAGAAGGCCCCATGAAAATCCTCTTGTGTGAGAGTGTCAATGATCTTCGTCACAGCCTCTTTCATCTCCTCAATTGTCTCATAGCGACAATCTATAAGCTTAATGAATAACCAAAAGTCACTGGGAGCAAGGTCTGGACTACAGTGAGGCTGAGGAACTGTCTTGATGCCCATCTTGGTCAAATAGTCTGTGACAATGATGGGGTTATGGATTGGTGTATTGTCCTGGTGGAAATGCCACTGAGCCGATTTGAAGAGTGCTGACCTCTTCCGACGGAATCTCTTCCTGAAATCCCTTAAAACCTCAACATAGTAGCCCAAACCCTAATCCTAAACGTATGGCCAATCAACCGTGGTCTATTGACTTCCTTACGTCTCCCAAACCTCTCATCATCCCACACAGGCTTCCTGCCTCCCATAAATTTCTTATGCCACTCATAAACTGATGCTCTATTCATGCAAGATGCTCCAAAAGCAGCCTGAAGCATTCCTTACGTTTCTGTGGCATTTTTTCCAAGTTTAAAACAGAATTTTATTGCATATCGTTCTTCTGAAGTGTCCTCACGACCAGATCGCATTTTTGAAATTCACCAGCAGTGACAATCAGGCTTTAGTAGGGTGTATTCCAGTTCCTGCTGTAGCTGTTCATTTGTACCTGAAATCATAAAACATTGTCAGTCATCTCATAAGATGTATGGCAATAACATACTGAATTTTGTCTGGAAACTTATTGAAGGCCCCACGTCCAGACGCTTTGACCTTTTGTCATCGACACTTTAGTCACTGGTTTCCCTTTCCGACCCAAAGTTAACCCTTTTGAAGGCAGGTAAACATTTCCGTCTGTGTAAATCTGCTTAAAAGAAGGGATTAAGCAACAATGTCTCTACTAAGTACGTGGATGGGTGTTCACGGAAAAATCGTTGTTACACCCTCTTAAGAAGATAAAATAAAACGGTATTTCTTCAATGCTGTGGCCATGTAAAGACTAAATGTAGAGATCTTAACAAAGCACATAGAGACAAAGCTAGATGAGGAATACACAAGAACGCTACGAGATATTTTGCACAAATCCTGGAAGCAACACCTCATCAAACTACAGCAGTACCGGTCACTTACCTCCAATCTCAGAAACTGCTCGAGGAAGACAAACAAGACAAGCTGCAGAAGCAAGAACGAATTTATGTGGCGTTTTTCTATAGACCTCTCCACATGGACATCCAAGGTTTGGTCGATCAAGAAGAGCTTATTTACGCAAGCTCCATGCGAGCGCAGGATGTAGTTTGGAAAACTTCCCTAGAGCAATTGATAATTGGGAAGGACGGAGAGACAAGACAGAGAGTCAGGGAAATCCCTTCAGTCTGCACAACTAGACAATGATGATGGTGGAAGCCTTTGAACACGAGTGAACGTTCGCTTAAACTGCCACATACACTTTTCTGCTGAAACATGTTGAATGTGTATATGCGTCCATGTATGATTAAATGTCTACGTGTATATGTACGTGTGCGTATATATTGTATCGTGGTAAGGAAGAGATACACAGTGAAACAAAGAGTTTATTATTTATTAACTAAAGTGGTACAGTTCAACAAATATAATCAGTCTCGTGCTATGGGTGCCACGTCCAAAGTTGGTCTTGCTACTGACCGAGATCTTGCAAAACTCTCCTGCTTAAGAAACACAACGCCTTTTATACCTCCGCGATACTGGAATTCACGTGCTAGGAGACACTATAAAACACTACATGTGTTTATACGCGTATGTATACGTGTGTGTGTCTGCCTATAATTGTGTATGAGGGCTTCTATGTATATGCATGTAATTAATGAAGCCAGTTGCAATAGATGGAGTTGTGACAAAAAGTTGTTTTTAAGCTTAGTAAAGCCGGTTTCAATTTAGGTTTTTCCTTCTCCTTTGTTAGTGTTTTACTAAGGCTGAAGAACCCAGTATGCTCTTCTCTTTGCAAATAGCTTGGGGAGAAATCAGATAGATTGGTACTTTTCTCAAGGACATAAGCCTGAAATGAAAAGCGGATAGCCTCATCCAGGAATTGAACTCAGATCACTGATTCGATTTCATATGACGATTACCCTTAAATTGAGCGCGCCTCGATATACTTGCGTTTATAAATGTATGTATGAGATTATATGGGCGGGTATATAGACGAGTATTATGTGTGTGTAAGTGCAGGTTTCATACGAAAAAATAGACGTACATTATGTGGATGGTAGGTTTAAGCTCTAACAACATTATGGTCACATTACTTAGAATCCCTTTTCAAGCTCTTCTGCAGGCATTGTCTTGAAGATAATCCGTAAAAGAAAAAAGAAACAGGTTTGGTCTGAATGGGAGCAGGAAGTTCCAAATAAGATTAAGGGAAGCGATGAAGATCGAAGGAAACGTGAGTATCCTGAGGTAACGAAGAAGAATAAATAAACGAATAAAGAAAGAAAAACTTAGAGGTAAAAAAAGAAGACATACATAAGAGAAAAAGGAAATAGAATTATTGATCGAAAGATAGGCACGCAAAGAGAAAGATAGACTATAAAAATTAACTCTTGAAGAAGAAAAAAAAATGAGAGGACGTCGTGGCGAAGAAGAAAAAGTGGAAAAAATATCTCCTATGGGCGTAGAAAACTCTTTCCGGTTATAACGGAAGTGAGACAGTGTTGTCGTGAGACCTGGTAGGAAAGACATAATGTGGAGATGATGAAATTAAGAAAACGGAGAAATGTTTACGGGAATTAAAGGAAAGAAAAGGAATGTGGAGAAAGAGAAAAAGAAAAAAAAAGAAATGTGTTTAAATAGAGAAAGAAATACAAAGTCGAAGTAAATGATAAAGATGCGGAAAAGGAAGATTAGAATAGTTGAAAAAATGTTTATAAAATGGAGTTTCATAGGGAAGAAGACACGTTAGGAGACTGGAGTAAAACGTTGGTCTTGATAAAAAGATATGAAAGGGAAATAGTAAAAGGTTCAAATAGCACAAAGTGATATAGAAGAACAGGTAAAGAATAGAGATTGAAAATGTAAATGAAGAAGAAGAAGAAGAAGAAGAAGAAGAAGAAGAAGAAGAAGAACTTGAGGGATGTAGATAAAGGAAAACTTGAGAGTGTCACTAGGATGTAATGAGAAAATGAGTGGATGAAGAAAACGAAAGACTGGACTAGTAAGGAAGAAGTAGGAGAAGTACAACTACTAGTAGTAGGAATCTAACAAAACTATAGAAAAAATTGAATCATGAGAATCTGTGTTAGAACATGATCTGTAATTACACACAATTGTTAAGAAGAAGAAGAAGAAGAAGATAGGGAGGAAATATTTATTTTGCGTGTTTTGTTTTTAATGGTATATCAAACTTTGTGGTTTATAAAACCCATAGACAATCTGCTATTTCGACTTAATTATACAACCTATTGCTGAGGGTTCAGTGAATTCACCAGGGAATTAGAAGGTGGCGAACTCGCATTCTGATCGCATATTAACCACTACTCCACGTAGACTCTGCTTAAATAAAGACTTATTTTAAAAAAGAACACGTTAGAATAAGGTTAAAGAGGTTAAAGTCATAGAGTGATAAATAGCTGCAAAAGAAGAAGAAGAAGAAGAAGAAGAAGAAGAAGAAGAAGAAGAAGAAGAAGAAGAAGAAGAAGAAGAATAGTGGAATAAAGAGAGATAAAATTTAAAGTTGGAAAAATTCAGGAAATTTAAAAAGAAAAAATGGGGAAAAAGAAGGAACACAGCAAGACTAGAAACCCGAGGAAGAGGAATACGACATTCTGAGTATTACAAGGGAGATAATTGTGATGAGAGTAAAGAGAGTAGGACTAAAAACAAAACTAGGAAAGAAAGAAAACGTCGACAATAATTTGAGAAAGTCAGAAGAAGAAAAAAAGAGGGAGTGAAGGACAGATAGACGAACGGATGGATGGACAATATAACGTAGGAAAAATCAAAAAGCGAGGAGACAAAACAACGTGACAGACATAAGGAGATTTTAGATTTTTGTAAAATGAAGTAGAATGTTTGACGTGAAAGAGAAAGAGACCTAGTGGAATAAACAGAAATAAAGGACGTATATATATATATATATATATATATATATAAAAGCAACAATAATTTAAAGAATCAGGGTGGGAATTGCTGGTTTTAAAGAACAGGGTACTTCCATTTGTTCGAAAGTGGTGTATTAAGCAAATCTGTTGTATTCTGAGCGATTTTCTTCTCTCCACGTCGATTTGAACGCCCATGGGCTAGAATAACAGAAAAGGCGTGAATGAAAGAGATTCTCGGGTGCTGAGAGAATTCGGACGAGACAAAGTTTGGCTTTGGAAAATGCTGAAAGTCCCTGCCTCGGGCATTTCCGCCAGTCTCCGTGCGTCGGCGCGCTCGACCGGACGAACCTGCTCGTGCAATTCGTGGATCTATTCCGTTTTCTCCATTCCGGAAATGGTGTAGAGAGGGAGACCCTGGAGGCCCTGTTCACGACGTCTGTATTGGTCAGGTTCCGGTCTGGAAAGTGTGGGAAGGGAAGAGAAAGAATCAAGGGGACTGACGAGATAAGGAGAGAAAGAGAGAGATGGTTGAAGACAGAGATCAGTAGGTTAGATATGTTGTCAGGAGTAAAGAAGAAACGATGATGGTGAAAAATAGTAAGAGATAATAGGTAAATAAAGCAAAGGGTTTAACATGGCGTAAGAGGAGAAAAGCGAATGTAATACACACACACACACACACACACATATGTACTCACAAAGGAAGACAGATAGATCCAAGGGTGTCCTCGTGGTGTAATGGTTAAAGTGATAGACTGCGGATTCGTAGTAAGCGAGTTCGTACTCCATTTGCGCTATTACACTTGGGAAAGGTACGAAACCGATTATCCTCCCAGCTATGGGTTAAATAGTACCACCATAGTTCTTCTAGGAGAATGGCTTTGGCATTAAATAACCTACAAAGGTTGATATACCATTAAACAAAGAAACTTAACCAAACCAAACTGGTAGATCCTCTTTGAAGTTATTTAGTAACTCATATCAACTTCAATACTTCAAATTTGGTTCGAAAAATGTGTGAAATTTTCAACAATCAATTTACATGTCAAAGCAAAGGAGTTGATTTTTTTGGTAGAATCAATATGTTCAATAGAAGTTTTTGAAGTTTTTTGATGTATGCCAAAAACTCTTCCGTGTGAGATTGATAAGCAGAACCAAATAATTAACTTTCACTTCCATAAAAAAAGGTTATAAAATCATCCCAATTTGTTCAACATCTATAACGGAACAAATAACACTACTGCATAGTTTGGAACGAGCAGCCGCAGGCATAGGCCTCTATGTCAATGCACACAAAACGGAATATATGAGCTATAATCAAACGGGTGACATCTCCACTCTAGATGGAACCCCTCTTAAACTAGTAGACAAATTCACTTACCTAGGAAGCAGCGTCGCATCAACCGAAAAGGACATCGACACGAGGTTAACGAAGGCATGGACAGCTATCAATACTCCTATCGATTATATGGAAATCAGACCTAACCGATAAAATGAAACGCAGTTTCTTCTAGGCAGCGGTCACATCGATACTACTATATGAATGCACTACATGGCCTCTAACAAAACGGCTGGAGAAGAAGCTAGACGGCAATTACACAAGAATGCTGCGAGCAATCTTGAACACATCCTGGCGGCAACACCCCACAAGACACCAACTGTACGGCCACCTGCCTCCTATCACGAAAACTATTCAAGTTAGACGAACCAGACATCCAGGACACTGCTGGAGAAGCAGGGACGAACTCATAAGTGATGTACTCTTATGGACCCCCACACATGGCCGAGCAAAAGCAGGACGACCAGCTCGAACATACATTCAGCAACTATGTGAGTATACGGGATGTAGTCCAGAAGACCTGCAAAAGGCGATGAACGAGAGGGAGAAGTGGCGAGAGAGGGTCAGGGATATCGGTGCTACCAGCACGACATGATGATGATGATGATGATGATGAAATCCTTGATATTTGTAGCAGAAAGAAAGTTGTATTTTTGTTTGGCGCATAATTTAATTTGATCGTTAGAGTCGCCAAACATTTTCACCCAATCAGGATGACTTGTCCTATTCAGCCAGAACCATATTTCTTAGCAGCACCAAAAATTGAAGAAAAGCCGCGAAAATCTCTCTACCTCAGAAGTCCCCAATGGGAACGGACGTCTATTGGTCTGCTCCTTAATAGCAGTAGCTGCATCATACCACTATGAGGAGAGCCATCTAGTTTATGGACCCCTTGGGTCTATTCTTCTTGACCAAGGGATTCTAGTTAAAAATAAATTAGATGATACACTCTAACAACTTCATACCTTCTTTCTTTACTATGAGGCTCGCAGCATCCAAGCTTAAACCCCTTTACTTCATGCTGCCATTAAAACCATGATACAAAAACCTAAAGACATCTTTGTTCTTCTCCACCACCTTTATTTTCCATCAGCATTTCGCGAGGGGATAACAACCAACGAAATACCAAGGCTACCAACGAAATAGCAAGGCTACCAACGAAATACCAACGCAACCAAAGTAATACCAACAAAACCAACTTAAACCTTAAACTTAAAAAAACAATAATAATAATAAGAATAAAGTTATCCCCATCGCTATAAATGGTGACCATCCAACTTGTGAGAACACGCAACCACATATAAAAACAAATTAAATATACCACTACAAAATGGAAATTAAATATCAAAACACAATATCTCCCACTACATATTTTCGTAAAGTGACTTTCTTCTTAATAACTGTTATCTATTCATGTAATCATTTTTTATTTACTTTAGCATGTTACCTTTTTAACATTATAATTTTCATTGCTTCTCATAGGTTTGCTTTGCTGTTATATTGTTTGCCACTTTTTAAATTCATCTCCAGATGTGACCAGGGATATTCGATCGGATTCAGATTGAAACCCGCTGGTAGCTATTCCGTTATTATATTTCCTGTAAATATTTTACGCTAACATAAAGCACAGGTAAGCTTAGACTGATGAAAAAGAGTATTGTCACGCATAAATCAACTGTTTGCTTCAAAACTGCGAGAGTAAGACTGGTATCAATTTTTGGCACGTTTAGCTTAATTTCTACATCGATTTAAATGGTCTAATTATGGTGTTGTTGATAAATCTTGACTAAATAATCACACTAATGTCTTATCTTCCCTTCTCTTAGTAACAGTCGAGTATGATATGGATAATATCCATCCTTTGGCCCATCTATCACGTCCATCAAATGTCACTGGAGATGCAGCCGTGAAAAATTAATTTAAAGAAGTTAACTTTCGTGTATTTCTTGTCTTCACTTTGATGCGCCCGAATATTTCCTTTAGTAGTGGCATATTATCTTGCCGTCGACATATTTTGTTTTTCTTGACTTTCTTAATTCCAGTCTTTTCCAAGTTCTAGCCGTTCGTAAGAAGTTGTTGTTTGCTATAAACCGCTTTAATTTACGTTTATCTCATGGAAGCAAGTTATCAAAAATTTTATTGCTTTGAGTTCTCAACTTCTATATATTTTCATTTTTTTTCGAGCTGACAAAGAAAAGAAGCAGAAGGTACCCGGCAAAAACAATTACAGACGCCGACTACGCCGATGACATAGCGTTACTGCCGAATACGCCTAACCAAGCCGAGACACTACTGCATAGTTTGGAATGAGCAGCCACAGGCATTGGACTCCATGTCAATGCACACAAAACTGAATATATGTGTTACAACCAAACAGGCGACATTACCACACTTGACTGAGCCTTTCTGAAACTAGCAGACAAATTCACCTTCCTAGGAAGTAGCGTCTCATCAACCGAAAAAGACATCGACACACGACTAACGAAAGCATGGACAGCTATCGATAGGCTCTCGATCATATGGAAATCAGACCTGACCGATAAAATGAAACGCAGTTTCTTCCAGGCAGCGGTTGTATCGATACTACTATATGGATGCACTACTTGGACGCTAACTAAACGACTGAAGAAGAAACTAGACGGCAATTACACTAGAATGTTGAGAGCAATATTGAACAAGTCCTGGCGTCAACACCCCACAAGGCACCAACTATACGGCCACCTGCCTCCCATCACGAAAACTATACAAGCTAGACGAACCAGACACGCAGGACACTGCTGGAGAAGCAAAGACGAACTCATCAGTGATGTACTCCTATGGACCCCCGCATATGGCCAAGCAAAAGCAGGACGACCAGCACGAACTTACATACAGCAGTTATGTGAGGATACGGGATGTAACCTTGAAGACCTGCCAAAAGCGATGAATGATAGGGAGAAGTGGCGAGTGAGGGTTAGGGATATCCGTGCTGGCAGCACGACTTGATGATGATGATGATATATTTTCAAGAGACTTCTTTATCGTTTGTTGTTCTCTGAAAAGCTCTTTTGATGTATTCAAAGTGGGCATTTCCACATTCAATAACTTTATTTTCTATTTTTCAGCATTTGTAGACCCTTCATATGACCCACGTTTCAAAATATATCATGAACAAAAACTAGTTTTATTAGATATCAGAGGCCTTAAGCAAATATTAAGTTTGGTTTGGCTTGGTTTAGTTTTATGGAATATCAGCCATTGTGGGTTTTTTAATGCCAAATTCTTTTTAATACATACATATAAAATATATATGATTTGTTAACACATTTTGTAGATAAAAATTTTTAACGAGCCTAAGTTCAATATTTTGCCCACAGACAAGTTGTTTCAATTCTTTCTATGTATCATTAACTGTTCAATAAGATAGCATACATTTGTTTACACACATGTAAATGATCAAACAGTTCTATTTTAAGCAATTCAAATTTGCATAAGTCATTTGTTTGCACACAGCTTAAATGACAAACAATTCTTTTTGACCCATAGGACCCTTTCAGGTGCTTCTGCTCTGGGTCAGAATTGATTATGGAGAAATGACAGTTAATTGGTACTCCTCATTCCAGAAAGCTCCAGAATTACTGTAACTTCAACATCAGATTGTTTAGTGTTATAACTGGACACTCTTTGAGGGAGTCTTTCCTCTCTGGAGAGATGCAGTTGGTGTATTTTACAGCCCTAGCAAGCTGAGCCGAGCTTGTATATATTCAATCGACAAACAAACTTCAGACAGTGCATTTTTATAAATTCTAAATACCTCTAAAACTAATAATGAAATATACGAGGGGTATACGATAAGTTTTCAGACTTTTTTCGTATGGGCATTTAAAATTGTCGCAGACTCTTCAAAATTCAGGATGTTATTTCTATACATCGTTGAGATGACTGACCAATACTTATGATTTATAGGTTCAACTGAACAGCTACAGCAGGAACTGGAATACACCCAACTAATGCCTGCTTGTCACAGCTGGTGAAGTTCAAAAAAGCAATCTGACACTTTAGAAAAGCGATATGCAAGAAAATTCTGTTTTAAACTTTGAAAAAATGCCCCAGAAACGTATGGAATGCTTCAGAATGCTTTTCGACCATCTTACATGAATCGAGCATCGGTTTTTGAGTGGCATGAGACATTCAAGGAGGCAGGGAGTCTGTGAGGCTTGGTGAGAGGTGTGGGAGGAGTAGGGAAGTCAGAACATTAGAGTTGATTGGCCAAACAGTTACGGTTAGGGTTAATATGTTGAGGTTTTAAGGGAGTTCAGGAAGAGATTCCGTCGGAGGAGGCCAGAACCGGGTCAGACGCATTTCCACCAGGACAATACACCAGTCCAAAACTCCATCCTTGTCACAGACTATTTGACCAAGATGGACAACAAGACAGTTCCTCACCTTCTCTATAGTCCAGATCCTGCTCCCTGTGACTTTTTTTTTATTCCCTAAGCTAAGAGGCTGTCGGTATGAGACAATTGAGGAGATGAAAGAGGCTGTGACGAAGGTCATTGACACGCTCACACAAGAGAACTTCCATGGGGCCTTCCATGAGTTGTTAGATCGGTATAACAAGTGCATTGCAGCCGGTGGAGATTACTTGGAAGGGGACTAGAATTTCAAGTGTGTACTATCAATAAAAGTGCCCATGTGAAAAATGTCTGGAAACTTATCGTATGCCCCTCATAGCTGACTTTTTTGATAATTTAATGCGTATTATTTACAAGAACAGATTCGGGTTTTTGTGGTCAAATTTTAGAATCTGTCACACTTTCCAGTGGATTACGTATCCCACCAATCTTGTATTTTTTTGTCAGTTCCCTGCATTCGCTTGTAATAAGATTTACTGCTTTATTTCATTACAAAGTGTACCTATGATATTCTTTTGCGTATAATCAATTTTTGTTTTTTGTTTTTTTTATTTAGTCCTAAAGGCATTATTTTGTACTGCTATAAAAAGATATTATATTTCATTCAGGTTTCTTCGAAATAACGATGTCCAAATATCATTCAGCAGTAAATTTTGTTTCATATGTTGTAATGGCGGATGTAATTATTACAGGCTCAGATTCCGCGGGCTTTTTTGTTGTATGTGACATCATAGTTAAGAATTCAAACTTTACTTGTGCTATTAAGTTCACTTTCGCGTTCAAACGTCTTGTAAAAGCATGAATATTATTTGCCACAACTTTTCTTATTTAAGTTTTGCCTTGATATTAAATGCCACACAGATTTTGGTAGGACATTGGTAAAACAAATAAACCGAAGAAACCACAGCAATTAAGAAGACATAAAGTCATTTTTTGAAATTCACCGTTGATTTTTTTCTGCAAAATTTAGGAAATATAAGGAATTGAATTTTATCAAATGTACTGCTGGAATCATAATAGTGTGATGATGACTTGTTGATTACAATAATTAAAAAGGTGCCCGTGGTGTAATGGTTATCGTCGTAGGAAATGGATACGGCGGCACGAGTTCAAATCCTGGACGAGACTGATAGCGTTTCACATAGCACTAATACCCTTTGGAAAGGTATGAATCCAATTATTCTCCCTCCAGCTATGGGTAAATAGTAGGGCAGACTAGGTTCTTCAGCCTTGGTGCGGCAACTAGTCTAGGAGAAGGAAAACTCTGAATTCAAACCTGTTAAACTCCGCTTAAAACATTGACCTTGTGTCATATCCTGCCCGAGCGGAGGGGTTGGGTAAATATGATAATAATTAAAACGCATCAAACTGAGAAACAGAAACCCCGGAACTTTCAAATTATCAAAAATCACCAAAATATTTTTCATGAGCCTTATTTACATCAGCTCCAAAAAAGTATTCAATTTCTTACGAAGTTGATTATTTCAATTGACAAAAAAAGAAAGTACATTCAATACACAATAATACATCGACGTTTTTTTTTTCTAAACACTGTGGTAGAGAGATATTAATCAGTATCTATGACTAAAAATTCGTGATCTTATGGTTTTCGGATTAAAAGAAAAATCGTATTAAATAATCTGTGCATGTTTATTGAAAAAGTCTTCGAAGAGATTACTCTAGTGTCCCTTGTCCTTAAAGAAATCTCATACAACTTTTTAAATCTTAATTATGTACAAACAAAAGTATGGCCCCTGAAGGTGCATACTTAAAATCACTTAAAATTAAATCCTTTTGTTGCACTTATTTCAAACAAAAAGTGAATAGCTTGGACACTTGTTCCTCCTATCTGTTGTGGCCCCGGAAAGGGTCACTAATGAAAACGCAAACACGGATATTAGATAACAGATTATATTACATAAGAAAGATAGTTACATAGAAAAGGTAAGAAGTCACGTACGGTTCAGATAACACCGATATTAATCTGCGGTATTTGATGCACGCCCCACCTTACGGGCATGTATGGCACAAGGCCTTTTTTGGGTGGGACCGGACGCAGGGCAGTAGCCCACACGCGCCCGGAGTTTACCAAAAATGCCCTCGGCCCCGTCGGCATTCCCCTTGTTAGGGGCGCCTCAGGCGCCGGGCAATGAACCCAACCCCTCTCGAAAGGGGGTAAAAGCCTGGGGGGAAGCCCCCCTGAGGCCGAAGGAAATCTCCAGGTACCGAGACACACTCGGCCAGATCCGTGCCGCAGATAACACGGCCGGCCGAAGCGCTACCCGGCAACTGGAGAGGTGTCAGACCGAGATTGAGATGCCCGTCTGGTAGCGAAATTTCTCCGTACTAATAACGGTGAGAAGAGTCCATTATGGTGAGATGGGTAATGAACCCACAACACTATCACGCTTGCTTTTCATTGCTAAATATTCCAAAATTTATTTTTATCTAGCTTAGAGGGAAAATAGAGTTCTTTATTTTAATTACTTACTCATACTTGATTTACGTGCGTTATATTTCTTGTTTACTCTGTAAAGCGTTCTTCAGTTGCATATCTTAATACAATTGGATGTTATTAATATGTAGATAAGGCTAATAAAATTAATATCATGAAATAATTTTATAAACAATTAAGATTTTATGAACTATAATGTGTGTGATGGAAATAATCAAGGGAATTATTGGGTCGGTAGGGATGTTGTATCTCATACAGATGGACACTTATTTTCGATTCTATATTTGCCCAGTCGGCTGGGGTTGTAGAAGTCAACGATTGCACCTATGCAGGGGATAATACACCCTACAAAAGAGTGTCCTGTTATGATACTAAACAATCTGACGGTGAGGTTACAGTAATTCTCTAGCTTTGGCGAATGCTGATGACCCCTACATTAACATCGCTCCCAGGTCCACACTGCGGCCGGAGTGGTAGGAATTGATAGGGTCCTATCTATGAATCAAATAGAACTAAAGCGTATACTAATGAAAAACTGAATTACTTGAAATAAAACAGTTTTGATATTTAAACTACGTACTTATGCGAAACTAGGTTGTTTGATATAGAACTGCTTTTGACATTTTACTGTGTGTAAGCAAGAACTATACTTATATTAAACTTAATTGTTTGACTTAGAACTGATAATTTGTATAAGAATAGATTTGCCATGAAACAAAACCAACCAACCAACCACATCTATTACATATATATATATATATATATATATATATATATATATATATATATATATATATATATAATCTCTCTTTTAATTGGAATTCAACATGTAAAAAGAAGCGTAAATAAAAGCTCAGCATATATATATATATATATATATATATGTGTGTGTGTGTGTGTGTGTGTGTGTGTGTGTGTGTTTGCACACTCTGAAATAAGAATATTATCATCGAAATACAGCAGTGATACAATTTAATTCATAGCAAGGGGAATAACTGTGTTCATTTTAAGGTCAAATGTCAGAATGCTTGACAAAAACTAAAAAAAATGTCCACTGATATTTTTATTTTTCTTTATTTCTTTAAGCTAAAAGTTTTTGAACTTTTGTTAATATTCTAGAATGAAAATAAGAAATCAGATTCTGCTTAGAATAAAAATTTATTGCCTGACACACACACACACACACACACACACACACACACGCGCATATATATATGTATATATAAATATATATATAAAAGGAAAGAATTCTTTTTGGTAAGGCCATTCCATGTTTTCTACATCATGTTTACATCATAGGCCACAAGGTATTTTCATTTTATTCCTCTCACATCCTTCTTTTATATGATGGATTTAATTGCTTGACGCTTTTGATGTTGCCATCTGCGTCGAAGTTTTCCACATGACCATTTCAAGTTTCTTGAATACAACTCGAAAAATGCTCCTCGAAATTGGGACCGGAGCACAGGATATACTAAGAAAAGGTTACATGGAACGCCGGTGGCAACACACACACACACACAAACACACACACACACGTATATATATATATATATATATATATATATATATATATATATATATATATATATATATTTTTTTTCATCCACATGAGCCCGTCTCTGCTTCTTCAGCATTGTCCTGCGTGTCTGGTTCGTCTAACTTGGATAGTTTTCCTGATGGGAGGCAGGTGGCCGTATAGTTGGGGCTTTGTGGGGTGTTGCCGCCAGGACTTAGTGCATAATTTGGAACTAGCCGCCGCAGGCATTGGCCTCCATGTCAATGCACACAAAACTGAATATATCTGCTTTAATCAAGCAGGCGACATTTCCTTACTAGAGAGAACCTCTCTGCAACTGATAGTCATATTCACCTACCTAGGAAGCAGTGTCTCATCAACCGAAAAAGACATCGACACGCGGCTAACGAAAGCATGGGCAGCTATCGATAAGCTATCGATCATATGGAAATCAAACCTGAACGATAAAATGAAACGCAGTTTCTTCCAGGCAGCGGTCGTGTCGATACTATTATATGGATGCATTACTTGGACGCTTACTAAACGGCTGGAGAAGAAGCTAGACGGCAATTACACAAGAATGTTGTGAGCAATATAAGTTAGATATATCCTTTAACAAAGAAACAAAAAAATCACACGCGGAATGCAAAGCTCGTTGGCTCGAGAGAGTATAAAGAAATCTAAGATCATCCGAAAGATGATATTACAACAACAAAAAAATAAAATAAAATAAACAAAATAAAACCTCTATGGAATTAAGCTGCTTTAAGAATTAAAATAAGAGATGAATTAATAGATTTACCCGTTTCAACGTGAATGGTGAATGGTTAATAAATGTTATGAAATCATGTAGAAAAAGAAAAGACCGTTATGGAACACACCTTAAAGTTAAAGTTATATCAGAGAGTTGCAAAGTTAGTAACTAGTGGCTTTGCTGAGGAATGCGTTTGGTTTGCATTCGAGAAGCTACTGTAATTTGGTGGTTAGATCATTGGCTGAAATCTAAAGTTCACATGAACACTGCAATCAATAATTTTTTAAATTCTCCTGTCCTAGGTATGTCATGAACTGCATCTAATAATAAGTCTCCAGTTCTTGATGTCTGAAGAGTTTGGAGTATACTTTCAGTGTCCTTAATTTCAGATGCACTCGTGGTCGTAATAATAAAACTTGTAAGGGTCCCATTCATGTGTTAAAAATATTGGTTTTGAAAACCATTCGGATTCAATAGAACTATTTTTATTTAGAATAGTTAAATGAAAAAGCTTGACGGCAATTACACAAGAAAGCTGCGAGAAATATTAAACGAGTCCCGGAGGCAGCACCCCACAAAGCAGCTGCTGTGCGGTCACCTAAAACCCATCTCGAAAATTATCCAAGTTGGAGGAACCAGACACTGCTGGAAAAGTAGGGACGATCTCATAAGCAACATATTCCTGTTGACCCCTTCACATGGACGAGCAAAGGCAGGACGACAAGCTAGAACCGATATACATCAGGTCTATGCCGATACAGGATGTAGCCTTGAATACCTCCCGGGAACGATGGACGATAGAAACGGGCGGCAAGAGAGGGGCAGGGAGTTTCGTGCTGGCAGCGCAACATGATGATGATGATAATAATAATTGTTTTCTTGAAGTTATAGATAGTTACTTGGAACCGTAAAACTATGCACAAACAGATTTTTATAATCAAATAAAAATATTTCCTTAAAACAATATAATTATTAGGTTTACATAGGAATGCATAAAAAAAAATAAATCTATGAGAATTATTTCAGTTCAATAGGAACCGTTATTATCATATTGGTTTTCTTTCTTTATTTAACATTGAATCTATTCATCATGGGCATATTTGGCTTGGTTTGGTTTTGTTCTGTGGCATGTCAAACATTGTTGGTTATCAAGTGCCAAATCCTATTTTACATATATATTTCATATATATATATTTAATTTATGATTTCCAAGCACATAATTTAGATTCATGCAGTTTAATGATTAAAGAGTTCTATTTCAACAATCCAATCTAGAATAAGTCAAGAAAGTAAAATGATTCCAAATATTTCTCTAAATCATTAACAATTCAATTAAACTCCAGTAATTTGTTAACACACATTTAGATAAAACGCAGTTCTATTTCTAACAATTTAATTTAGAAAAAGTCATTTGTTTGAAATCAGTTCAAATGTCAAAAAGTTCTATATTACCCATAGATAGGCTCCTTTGAAATACAACCAATACGGAGTGGACCTGCGATCGATGGTATTGAAGGCTACTCCACATTCCCCAAAGCTCCTGATGGCTTAGTGTCGAATCAAGGTCACTAGTTGGGGGCATCTTACAGAGATGTAGTTGGTGTACTCTACTGTCCCAGCCAACTTGGCCTTAATGGATTGGTTAATCTTAAAATTTGATTTTTTTTGTAAATGTTTGCATTCAAACTATTTTCAATGTTCCATTGCTTTTTTTTAAGAGCGCGTTTTTAATTGTGTACAAACATTTGTTCTGACAGATGTATTGTTCCCAGTGCTTCAATAAAACACAAGTAATTTGAAATTGACGACTACTGTTACTACAAATAATAATGATAATGATAATAATGATAAATGAAAATTCTAAGTAGAGGCTGGGGACTTGAGAAGATTTGTCGACACTCCAACTCTTGTGAAAAACCATCAGATAACGCTGGTGTGAAAAAGTCCCAAATGAGTAAAATAATAATAGATTGTGCAGACAAAAACTGAATCAATTAGTCATTTTGTACCCCTTTCTCCAATCATAACACCAATAGAATATTAAGAAAGGTATTATAAGATACGAAATTATCACGTCATTGGTCTAATGTGTAGAGTGTTCGCCAATGGTCCGGGAAAACGGGGTTCAATCTTAGGTCGAGTCATACAAAAGACACAAAAAAGGTCCTTGATGACGCTTTGCTTAAGTCTCAGCATTATATGGTAAGGATTAAGGATTAAGAGGTGGAATCCAGGGAAAAGAGTTGCGCCCTCATCTACACCTCGGTGTAGTATTATATCGTCATCTACAGCATCATAACGACACGATAATAACTGACGCAGGAAGACTTCTTTATACCAAATATTTATGTACCTCTCACTTTATTTGTAAGAGTTAGAAAAGGGTTACTCGAGGTTTTGGTGTGAAAGGGAGTTGAAGACCGAACAGAAACTGCAATACTTTGACTTCCACTCTTATGGTCGTCAACGTGGTGTCTTTCTCGTTCTCCAGGAATGCTCAACCGGAGGCCCAGAGGCCTACTCTGGTGGGTGATGGCTTTCTTTACTGCATCTTATCAACAACTTCTCTGGTCCCCAAACTCCATTGGGGTTCCCGAGGGCCCCTTCGGCCGGGTGTGGCTTTCCCTACCACATCTCGTCTATAACTCCGTCCGATCTCTAACTCGAACTGAAACTGTCTGACTTCTGTCTTGACTAAGTTATATAATAGTTCAGCGTCCACTCAGTCACCTACTCGATCTTTGGAATCGCATGTTTAATCGTCATCAGGCGGAAATAACTGTCATGCAGTTCACAGGTCACCCTTTTCCGGTGCATCAGTCTATGAGTGTACCATGGGAATATTTTTACCTCGTCCCATTTCATCAGCCAATTTCTGCCCACGCGATTTCCTCTCATAACTGCCATTAGAATGTGTCACTTCCTTCCGGTGCATCACCTTGGAATGGCATTTTTTTTTTTTTTTGGCCGGGTTGAAGGCCAAAATACAACAATAGTAGCAATTGAAAAGAGAGCGTTCGGGTCACCCTAAACTAAAATCGTATCCTTTACAATATTCAATAGAAAGTATGTAAATGCTAAAGAGTATTGGATTTAAAAAAAGGTATAATCATCAAACAGAACCACTGACAGAAGCCAAAAGAGCTATTATCATCTGGGACGTTGCTATCCAAAGTGAAAGAAGTTAAAGAGTCATAGACTGGATATAGTGGCAAAGGACTATTAGAGAAAAACATACCATCAAATTCAGTGTTAATAGATAATAGCATGTAAGTAAAAAATAGAATAAACTAAGTCAGTTCAAAGACTGAGAAACAGAAATTAAAAAAGATGTTTAATCTCAAACCTATCACCGAGCCAGAAGGAATAGGACACCTTGGTATAATCTAGAAAGGAAGAGTCAATATATATATATATATATATATATATATATATATATATATATATATAGGTGTGTGTGTGAACTAAAATACTTACCTATGCATATTGAAATAAATACCTAGATTAAGAAAAATAGGCATGACCAGGTATCTATTGATAGATTGGTCGATAGATAAATAGATAATGTGATTAAAAACAGAATTATATATAAAGATAGATAGATAGATAGATAGATAGATAGATAGATAGATATACATGAAAAAGCATAGATAGATAGATCGATGAGTTTTACATGGAGAAACACTAACAAAATTCGATTGATAAATTGGTAGATACATAATGTAAGGAGAATCTTTTGAAATAATGAAGACGACGAATTCGTCAAAGAGAGATGAAATTAAACCCCACATGTGTGTAATTTACTCGTTTAATCAATTTGATATCATTGAATCTTTAACATACTCCAATATTAAACAAACAAAATTATCCAACTAGTGAATATACTTACTAGTCTCTCTGTAAACACTTAGCAAATAAAACCGCAATAAATCATGTCAGAAAGGAGAAAAAAGAAAACAATTCATTAAAGACATTCTTTTTGACTTGAGTTGCGCATGCGTTCTGCGTTTTCCATTCTTGTCTTTTAACAAACCGTCTTCGGCATTAGGTGTCTCTTTATACAAGATCTCTGTTCTCGATTACTCTGACCCCACTTCCTGAGTCAATTCTTTGCAATTATTTCTACCCAAACAGATTCTGATGGACTCTGGACGCAAACATTTGATTTTATTTGATTATGACAACCAATGCAATGGCCGGAATAATATCCAATAAATATTCATATTTTACCGGACATTCACGGACACACTGACCACAGCCTGCATCATAAGTCTTTAGCTATGGTCAATAACTGCTTAGTTGTCAGTTGTAGAGTGTACTGTAATTCTGCTTTGTCGGCTCAGCATTTAAGACACTCACACAGGTGCGCCTGATTTAAAGAATATTAACAACACTTCATAAATTGCTTCACGTTGTTAAAACGTTTGCTTTTTGTTTCTCTACATAAACAACAGAATTATTATGTTTGATTATCAAATATAGACAATACATAATTGATCAATTGATTTGTTTAGACAGCACGTAAAATCGACGAGGTTTAATTTATACCTAGCTGCCAGGGAAGTGCATTCAGTGTACTTTTTTTGCACACGGTACTTTTGAATAGATTTTTTTAAAAAATCAGATCTATTTAATCCATAAAGGAGAAGCTAACAGGTAGTAACACTGAGAGTCAGAGAGCCTTTGAGAGTAATGGCAATAAAGTGTTACCCTAAATACTCAAGAACCCAAGATTCGTAGCTTTACCGTTACATGCCGTTGAGTCCATACCCAGGCAGCTCAATTTTCTTTACCCATAATTAATAAGGTCTAAAAAATCTTAATTTTAAAGAAAAAAATCGTTTAAACCAAAGTTAACGTGACTTGCATCTTTATCATTAAGGGTTTTCGGACTATTGTCTTCATCTTTATTGTTATTTCCACAACGTTGCGGCCGATATGTCCTCCGGCCTTCTTCAGGTGTTTGTCGAGCTCAGGAACCTTCATGGAATTTCGAACTACGTCCTTTATTGAATCCACGAGGGTCGACTGTTCTGATTCCGTTAGCCATTACCGGTTACAAGTGTTAAGTATTCCTGTATTGCTACTCGCCTGTAGTCAGCAGGACACATGGGGTAGCGGTTATAGGCGTTGGTTCCCAAAGCTTCTAAGGAGACAATCTTCTGGAGGTTACAAGTTCAATCCTGACTGCAAACACCTGAAGATAGCCGGAAAACATGTCGGCCGAAAGATTGTGGAAATAACAATAAAGATGGAGACAATAGTCCCAAAACCCTTCATGATAAAGATCAACAAGCTTCATCAGGAAATTTAGACAACTAATTCTTGCAGTTTTGTTTAACAATTTACAAACAACATATCAGGTTAAAAATTGTTATACAACCTTCCAATTTTTGAATTCTCAGATCAACATATCTATTAATTGAATTACCATGACTAGAAAATCCATCAGGTACTTCCATACGACATACGGTACATTTGACAGATGTTTCGACCTTATTAGGACTCATCAGCAGTGCATACAGTGATCTCCACCGCTTGAGATCGAACCAGCAAACATAGGAAACAAACACGAAACTCAAACACTGGGCTACCGGTCCATATCGCACACAATTCCTGCCAAATTAACCAGTTATCATAAATGTGCAACCACTTAACCTGGTGTGTCATGAAGGTACGTTAACATCGGGTTAAGTGGTTGCGCATTTTACCATGACTGGTTAATTTGGCAGGAATTGTGTGCGATATGAACCGGTAGCACAGTGGTAGAGTTTCTGGTCTACATTCTGTGGTTACTGGTTCGATCTGTAGTTGTGGAAATCACGTTATGTGACAGCTGCTGTGTCCTAATAAGGTCGAAACAACTGACCAGTGTCCCGTATATCGCATAGAAGTGCTAGCTGGATTTTCTAGTTGTGGTAAAATCAATTAATATTATACAATTCCTCTATTTAAATATATATATATATATATATATATAAGTAAAAAATAAATTGAATACTAAGACTCTCTGAAAAACAAGATGGTTCTTTGGAAAGACAAAGTGACTCTCCAGAAAGCTGGAGTGACGTTCTGGAAAGACAGGAAAGCAACAAATATGGATAATACAATGAAAAGAAAATGCCCTCAGGGTGTCTGTAGCGGGAGGGAGAATATATCACCCATCGTACTTGCCCTAACGGTAACGAATTGGATATGAACCCGGCTACAACGTGGGATTGCGGCAGAGAACTTACCAGCTTGCAAGGGGTTACGAATCCACATGGCACGCTGGTGCAAACAACGTAATTCTCCTACCGGAGAATGTAAATCGAATGATAGGCTTATGAATCAGGAATACCCCCAGGGGGCCATTGTGAAGCGACAGCGTCCTGGAGACATTCCTCGCAAGCCAAGAATTCAGCGGACCAAGGGTAATCAGTCAGCTACTTGAACAAACTTAAACCAGGAGCTTTCTTTTTTGCTCACCACCCATCAAGGGTCCCATTGATCATCAATTGTCATCTTTCTGCAGAGTTATATATGACGTTTGTCTGGAGTGGTTTGGTGCAGTAACGGAGAAAAAAGATAAAACCAAAGGAAAACGACCGAATAGACGACAGATACAGAAAGGAAAGTAAAGATCGGAACAGAGAATGCTGAAGCGCCGATTAAAAGAAGCCCCGATTCATGAGAGGCCAGAACTTCAGAATATCCTAAATGATATTCAAAAAAGGAGTCTAGTGATCTCCAGTGCTGAAAATCAGAGAAAACATCCAAAGAAAAAGTGTCAGGCTTCGAGAGCACTCGAATCAAATCCTTATGCTTTCACAAAAGAAAAAAAAAGAAAAAAAAAAAAAATTCGTGGAATCAAAGAATGGCATGCTTGATGTACCGAAGGTGGAACTAGAGAATCCTTTGAGGATGAGATACTCAGTTGATTTAAACAGTATCCCAATACCTCCTTAAAGGGATTTACCAAAACCCCATGATCCAACGGTAATGTTTGATGATAGCGGGATAAAACTAAAAGAAGTTCGAAATTTCGTCCATAAAGTCCGCGCAGGTAGTGCCCCGTGCTTGAATGGGTTATGGTACAAGTTATATAAAAACTGCCCACGTGTCCTCAGGAAACTCGCTGCCGATGGTTTACTTCAAAGGTGGTCCTTAAGGGCAGATTTCGATAAGTAAAAATCGAAAGTATTGCTTTTTATAATATATATATACATATATATATATATATATATATATATATATACCATCAGTCATGTCTCCCTCGAGTCAATTCTTATATGCATGAACAAGAAGACTTTTATATATATAAAGATGAAAAAAGAACATCTGTCTCTTCCACCTTCCAGAGCTTTAATGGACGACATCACCATTCTCGTCCTATCCAAAATCGCTGCCGATGGTTTACTACAAAGGTAATATAACGTTTTCACATGGGCGAGAATAAAGGCTAAGCCAAAGAAAACTCTAATCCTGTCGTTAGTCGGAGGATCTGTCAGGGAGATCCATTTCAAAATTGGATTGGGGATAAGATCCCAACAGTCAGGGAGAAACCGGTAAAGAGTCTTAGACGTCTTAATTCAATCCCTCTGACTGATCGTCATAGGGGTACAGAGGTCCAGAAAGTAGCCTTGAAGGGGCTTAAATCAATTGATAAAACTTTTTTACCCGAAAAGATGTAGGTTTGATGTTACCAACATGGTCTGCTACCCCGTCTTTTGTGGCCATTACAGATGTACGTGATTGCGATATCTCGTGTTGAACGGATTCAACAGTATAGCAAAAAATAGCTGCGTAAGTGGCTCGGAGTTCCTCCTTGTTTTTCGAAAGTGGGTTTATATACCAATCTTGGAAACCTACAGCTCCTAAAATCCTCACTGGTAGAAGAATTCAAAATTGGGAAAGTACGCCTTCACATGATGATTAAGGACTCAGCCGACGAGATCATTCGGAAGGCGTATCCAGAAATAAAATCAGGTAAGAAGTGGTCGTCAGTTAAGGCCGCCCAGGAGGCGGAATGCAGCCTACGAAACAAATACATCATAGGCGTTACACAAATCAATCGAGCTGGGCTATGTAGCACTAGCAAAAAGATATTCACCAAAATGGACCCAAAAGGAAAAAGAGACATGGTGAGCGAAAAAGTCAGGATATTTGAGGAAGAGGAAAGAAAAGCCAGTGCTCTTACTTAGGTCAAACAGTGTGCTTGGACAAAATGGAATGATATCGAACCAATTAAATTATCGCAGAAATCCTTAATTTTAATGGAACCACTGACGATATAATTATTTCTTCGCTCTACTTATGATCTTTTACCAAATGCAACTAACCTAAAATTATGGGGATATGCCAATTCGGATATGGCTTGTCGTGTAAAAGTGATCGGGGTACTTTGCGCCACCTATTATCTGCATGTCCACAATCGCTTCAGATGTATACATGGCAACATAAGAAGATGTTAGAGGTGATAATAGAGTTATTTAGAGCACAATGTGAGACATCAAACCAGCAATCTATAACAGTCAAGGAACCTATTATTCAGTTTCTCAAGGAAGGTGAATGTCCTGTGGGGAAACAAAAAAATGCTAATATGAAGCTACTGAACGGAGCTAGTGACTGGGAAGTTTCAGTGGATCTCAAGACATCTCTACAATTTCCAATTCACATTATTCAAACAGAAAAGCGGCCGGACATTGTAGCATGATCCGATTCAAAGAAGAGTGTCCTCCTCATAGAATTGACTGTCCCCTGGAAAGAAAACCGGGAGGAAGCACACGAGCGGAAGAAAAACTGCTACAAGACACTGCATGCCGGTTGCGTGCCGACCGCGTGGAAAAAGTTTGGATTTGCCATGTGATTCCAATAGAGGTTGGTTGTCGTGGTTTTCTAGGACACATAGTCATTTCGTTTCTTTCAAAAATAGGAATTACTGGCTGCAGTTTGAAAGTTGCCTCAAATCGCCTTCAGACCGCGGCGCAATATGCATCAAGTTTGATTTGGTCGAAAGCGTGAAGTTTTCAGCATGAAGGAAATACACACGGAACCACCATTCCTGTGTGATTACGTAAGAAACGGTTACTGTAAACGCGTAATAACATTAACGGCCGTTTGTTTGTTTTCTTAAATCACAAACTGCACACGAAAAATGAAGGTTAACATCGAATATAGTCTCTGCTTTTAATTGATCTGGCGTAAACATATATATATATATATATATATATATATATATATATTTCTCTTAATACCCTACCCGGTGGCAAAAGCCTAATGGAGTGGCAGTACCGCCTAGAGCTACCGAAACTGTGTTATCACACATGGTTGGCGGCTGATGAGGACAGGGTATCGCACATACTTTCACACGTTGTATGATGAAATATATATATATATATTAGAAATTAACTGCTGATGTCAGTGCTAAAAATGTTAAGCTTATTATTAGCAGGAAATTAGCGTTTGTAGCTGTAGTTTTATATTTAATGCACCAATCAGCGTGTACGCAAGAGTCTTTTTTTTTTTTTGAGAATTAGAGGACGAAAACAGTTGACATGCCCCGAAAAAGTTGAAGAGTCAAAATCCAAAATAATGTAAGGAATATTTTCCCTCCTAGATTGTTATGAAAGCATTTTTAATCAATTAGACTCAGACAAATTACCAATATCTTAAATCCAATTTCTTGATGCCTCAATCTTATGAACAAGCAATACATTTACACTCCAGCTGATGATATATTTTTTCTTACCAGAAAAAAAAAATCTGTAACTTCTGTTTTTCCGGCTAACTTTTCTCTCAGCTTAAAGAATTTTCATAATTTATTCAATCATCTATTCCTTTGTCCTTCATAAATGCACAAACACACACACACACACGCACGCACACACACACACACACACATACACTTGATAGATAAACAGGAAATTATGGCTTTTGTTAAAGCCGACGAAACTTTTTTCTTTTTTTTTCTTTTTTTAACTAGCTTTCTTGCTATTTTCCTTGTGACAGGTTCCAGTTGATACCCTCAGTTTTGATCTTAAGCGCTTTCTATCATAACCATTGATCGCCTCCAGGATGGTTATTTTAATAGAGGTATTTGTTTTAAGGATTGGATACGATACTTATTCAGATGGAAGGGTTAATTAATGGTTTAAACTAGCTGGTCACTTATTGATGGCGTTTAATGTATTAGTGCTTGTTTTGGATGCTTTTTGTTGTTTTCTTGTTTATCTTCAATACGGATCACTTCAAGGATTTATTATGTTTTTATATTATTTTGGTATTATTTGGAGCTTTGTGGAATGCGGAATTCCCCTTGATTACCATCGCTCCCATGTCCACTCTAGCCCTGAGTGTTAGCACCTGCTAGCATCTATGGGTCAAATCAAACTAAACAGTATACTTATGTAAAACTGAATTGCTTGAAATAGAACTGTTTTGACATTTAAACTGTTTACTTGAGCTAAACTGAATTGTTTGAAATTGAACTGTTTTTACATTTAACTGTGTGTAAATAAAATCTGATATTTAATTGAATTGTTTGTGATACATGGTGATATTTAGAACAACCTAGTTAACTAAACTGAATAATTTGAAATAAAACTTTTTTGACATAGTTAAATTCCACCCCGGTACGCTAGCAATTGAAAAAGGAGCCTTCGGGTTACCCTCTACAATGGTCACCAACATTACATTACTTACTTATCATATATCTGGGTGTAAAAAACACTGATTAAAAAAAATACCAAATGTCTAAATATAAATTTACAAATCCGTAAATATGCTGGGAGCGGAAAAATAGGAATATTCTTGTATAATGATAAATGCCTCAATTATAAAACAAGATTAATTTTAATTAAAAAAAAATAACGACAACAAAATAAGATAAACACAAAACAGTCAATTAACTTAATATGGCTGCCATTTTTCGCCAATTGTTGTATCAAAAAAACATTTGAAAAAATTTGCATACCTTCAAAATACATTCTTAAAAAGTTTTCTTCAATTCCTTAAGTGAACCAATATTTCGATGGGAAGTTGCATTTGTTTACTAATCTAAAACGCTCATATAGATGTAATCAAGGAGGTTAAAGTCAGGGTTTTATGGAGTCTATAAAGAAACTCTAATTATTTCCGAATTTTTTAGGCTTTCTTTCGACGTTAAGCAAATCATAGATTCTTTGTTGTTTCTTTTCTTGTTCATTCATTGTGGGCCTATCGTGAAAGTTTACATTTATCCCCTTTTTTTCTCGAAAATTGGACTAATCAGACTAAAAAAAAAGGTTTTAAATAGTTTTCTATATTTTGCTTCCGCATCCAGTTGGCATAACATAACCCTTGAAAGGTTCCTATGCTGTTAGAATTAATCAAGCATTCAAACATAACTTATATATACGAGGATCATTAAATAAGTTTCGAGATTTTTTTCGTATGGACACTTTTGTTGATAGTACACACATGAAACTCTACTCCCCTTCGAAGTAATCTCCTCCGGCTGCAATGCATTTATTGTACCGTTCCAACAACTTCTGGAAGGCTCCATGGAAGTCCTCTTCTGTGAGCGTGTCAATGACCTTCGTTACAGCCTCTTTCATCAACTCAATTATCTCATAACGGCAGCCTCTGAGCTAAAGGAATAACCAAATGTCACAGGGAGCAAGGCTGGACAATAGGGAAGTTGAGGAACAGTCTTGTTGCCCATCTTGCTTAAATAGTCTGTGACAAGGATGGTGTTGTGGACTGGTGTATTGTCCTGATGGAAATGCCACTGACCGGATTTGAAGAGTGCTGGCCTCTTCCGACGGAATCTCTTCCTGAACTCCCTTAAAACCTCAACATAGTAATCCTAACCCTAACCCTTTAGCTAATCAACTCTGGTCTATTGACTTCCTTACTCCTCCCACACCTCTCATCATTCCTCACAAACTATCTGCCTTCATTGAATCGGTTATGCCACACAAAAACTGATGCTCGATTCATGCAAGATGGTCGAATAGCAGTCTGAAGCATTCCACTTGTTTCTGCAGCATTTTTTCCAAGTTTAAAACAGAATTTTATAGTATATCATTCTTCTAAAGTGTCCTCAAGTCCAGATTGCATTTTTGAAATTCACCAGCTGTGACAATTAGGTTTTAGTCGGGTGTGTTCAAATTCCTGCGGCAGCTGTTTCTTTTGAACCTGAAATCATAAAAAAATGGTCAGTCATCTCATAATATTTATAGCAATCATCATCATCATCATGTCGCGCCGCCTGCGCGGATATCCCTGACCGTCTCTCGCCATTTCTCCCTATCACTCATCGCCTCCGGCAGGTCTTCAGGATTACAACCCGTGTCCTCACATAGCTGCTGTATGTAAGTTCGTGCTGGTCGTCCCACACTTGCACATCCATGAGTGGGGGTCCACAGGAGTACATCGCTTATGAGCTCGTCCTTGCTTCTCCAGCAGTGTCCCGCGTGTCTGGTTCGTCGAACTTGTATAGTTTTTGTGATGGGGGGCAAGTGTCCGTATAGTTGGAGTCTCGTGGGGTGTTGTCGCCAGGACTTGTTTAATACTGCTCTCAACTTTGTATTAAATAACTTACGTATAGTTTATATAATGTTTATCAAAATAACGTAACGAATGTTTCGTCATATTATTACAAATTTTTTGTTTGGGAAACACACGAAAACTTCTTATAAAACTCGTAAAACAAATAGATATTTCTGTCACAATTTCTGTATAAAAAGGTGAAAGGTGAATGCTAAATCTAAAATCTGATTTAGGCTTAGACATTTATGAAAGAGTCTCGTATATAATATCTCCATATCAACTGTGCCCTATCTAGAAACTTGATTATTGCAAAATAAAAACCTCAGGTGCGCATGCTGATCCCACTTAAATTAAAAGAGTCTTCAAACAGTGCAAAACACTTATTCTCTAACTGTTTATATACCCAATTATAACTTCTGTATTTTCCCAATATATTCCTTTATTTTGCTCACATGACGTTTTGTTTTATTTCGTAAATTTTCTTTCTCTTTCAATAGCATTTTTCTTCCATATTCTGTTGTCTTTGTTTTATTCTTTCTATTGTTTTCATTTTTTATTTCGTTATTTTGCTCTTTCATTTTTCCAACTTTCTACTTCTATTCTTTCTTTTGATGTTCCAAGGTTTTCTACTTCCCGTTTCTTTTCTTTATTCCGTTACCTCCTTCTTCCAATATTTCCTTCTCTCCATTTCTTCTTTTTATTTATTTTATTCTTAAGTTCATTCTTTCTTTCTTTTAATATCTTTTTTTTGTTTCGATTTTTATTCGGTTTTGCTTTTAATCTTTTCTTCCGAATACTTCTTACTTTCTATTACGTTCACTTTCGGGCAAATACCCTTGAGAAAAGTATGAACCCCCTTTTCCTCCCAGCTATTGGTTAAATAGTACCACTACTGTCCTTCTAAAATCATGGATTTTGCATTAAATAACCTACAAAGCTTGATATGCGATTATACAAAGAAAACAAACCAAACTTCTTACTTTAAGAAAATCATCATTTCTTTTTCTTGTTCTTTCAATATTTACGTCTTTTTACACTACCAGTCAAAAGTATTTGGTCACACTAAAAATGAATTCTTATCCTAAAAGTGTTATTTTTAATGAAACAAGTGTTCCATAGCCACAATTAACGCCATGTGCGAAATGGACACATAATGTTCATAACGATAGAACATATAAAGAACATAGGAATCTCGAAATTCGAAAACACGTAACGACTTCTTGTTCGGGTACGAAACCTTTTTATTAACTTTGAGTTAAAGATTTCGACATAAGGAGGAGAGACACAATCTTCTATGCTGTCTTATTCATTTGGCCCGCATCTCGAGCTGCCCCCATCGGACGCAAATTCGCCTCGCTTCTGCGAGCCCCAAAAGTCGAACCTCGTCGTTTGGCGACTAGTACTCAACTCTCTAACTTTCTTCAGATTCTCACACAAACCTCCGCGTACTTCCGGTGCGAGACGTCACCCGCACCCTGTCATTCCCTTTCGTTTCGGACTATTGTGACATCTGAGTGACACCTCCATCCGCCTGCGCGCGCCCGCGTTAACACCTGCCTCAATGTTGCACCTAACTAACCCATGTGCTTAGCCAAAAGGTTTTCAGCCTAACTAAACTCAAAGGCATGGGCCGAAATCCCTTGGCCATTAGGTTAAACAAGTAAAGCACCAGAATAGTTTTTTTTTATTATACTAAATACAAGTCTTTCCAATCCACATAAAATAAAAATAAAGAAAAGAAAAGAAATAAAGGCAACAAAAGACTTCTTAAATTTTATATTCATCCAAATATCCCCACTTTGGCCGCCATCACTGTTTCACGGATTATCTGCTTTCTTTCCTCCGAAGACTGGAGGGAGAAAAAAGATTTTCTGCTTGAGTTGCCAGAGTTGAACCGCACTTGTGAAATGTTTAGCTCTGCATTTTTGGTCAAATTCATCTCACACCAGTTCTTTGTGATTTAAGTCCACTTTTGGTGCCGGCCAAGACATCAATTGAAGGACGTGCTGTTCCATTTTGCTTTTAAGGTACTTTTGCCAGAGTTAACTAGAATGTATTAGTTCATTCGTTCTATTGGCCTCCATGTCAATGCACACAAAACTGAATATATGTGCTATAATTATGCAGGCGACATCTCCACACTAGACGGAACCTTTATGAAACTGGTAGACAAATTCACCTACCTAGGAAGCAGTGTCTCATCAATCAAAAAAGACATCGACACACGGCTAACGAAGACTTGGAAATCAAACCTGACCGATAAAATGAAACGCAGTTTCTTCCAGGCAGCGGTCATGTCGATACTGCTGTATGGATGCACCACTTGGACGCTAACAAAATGGCTGGAGAAGAAGCTAGACGGCAATTACACAAGAATGTTGCGAGCAATATTGAACAATCTTGGCGGTAACACCCCACAAAGCACGAACTATACGACCACCTGGCTCCCATCACGAAAACTATCCAAGTTAGACGAACTAGATATGCAGGACATTACTGGAGAAGCAGAGACGAGTTCATGTACTTGTAAGGACCCCCACAAATGGCGGAGCAAAGGCAGGACGACCAGCTCAAACAAACATACAGCAGCTATGTGAGGATACGGGATGTAGCCCTTAATACATGCGGGAGGCGATGAACGATAGGGAGAAGTGGCGAGAGAGGGTCAGGGATTGCTGTGCAAGCGGCATGACATGATGATGAGGATTAATTCATTACTGTGCATGAGTACAAATCCTTAAACCCCCTGCGTCGTCACACATGGGATCTTATCATGCTGCAATATGCTGTGATAGCTGCTCTGATTTAATTTGCTCTTCATCTGGTTCGAAACCCCTCACTTTGCAATTTGCAACCCACCCATGTTATAACAGCACTTTTTCCAAGCCACACAGTTGGTTTGATACTGGGATGAGGTGTTGCTCTTTCAGCAGCTCTTCACCGAACATTCATCCTCATATTTGACCAGAAGATTTCGAACTTTGATTTGTCAGTCCACGGGATTTTATTCCATTGCTCTAGTGCCTCGTCTTTGTGCGCGTTGGCCCTTTAGAGATTTTTGGCATCGTATTGCTTCCTCAACACTGGTTTATTGACAGCAATTCTGCAGTATATGCCTGGTTGACAGAGCCTTCTTTTCACAGTGGATGGTTTCATATTTTTTCATGACATTGCTTCAGTTGTGGCACAGGGATATTTGGACCAGTCAGCACTCTATCACGCAAGCTGGGCACTCTGATTAAATTGTCCTCTGCATAGGTAAAATAGGTAGTAAGTATATAGGAAGCAGTAATTCAAAACAAATATAGTCTACTGTGAGTTCAAGTAGTGGTAAAATGTAACTTTTGGAAAACGTTTTATTCATGCACTATACTAACGAAGAAAAACGTCTTCAAAAATTGTTTTCAAAATATATTTGATTATACTAAGGTCAAAGTTACTGGGGAAGACTTGTATTTAGTATCATAAATAAAAAGAACATTGTTGTGCTTAGCTTGTTTCAGTAAAAATAGCACTTTTAAGATGAGAAATGACAATTTTTGAGGGTGACAAAATACTTTTGACTGGTAGTGTATATCTATTGTTTCCTTTATCTTCTAATTTGTTCTTCTATCTTCTTATTCTTCCTATCGTTTTGAGACTTTATCACGTTATTTTCTTCTTTTAATCTTTCTCTCTTTTTATTTTCATTCAATTTTTCTTACTAATTTGTCTTTTTTTTCCGATTATTCTTCTTATTTTGTTCTTTTAGATAATTTCTTTTCGTTCTTTTGATCTTCTGGTGTTTATTTCTTTCCGATTCTATTTTTTTTTTTTTAGTTCCAAATTTGGTTCTGACAATCTTTCCTTCTAAACATTTTTATTCATTCCTTCTTTTTTCCATTTTTTCCTTCTTCCAAGTTCTTTCTTTCTTTCTTTCTTTCTTTCTTTTAATGTATTCTTCTTACGAATTCTTCTTACTATTCTTTATATCATTTTTTCTTCTAATGTTTCCTTCTTCTAAATTCTTTCTTTCTTTCTTTCTTTCTTTCTTTATTTATTTATTTATTTATTTATTTCTTTTAATGTATCCTTCTTACGATTTCTTTTTACTATACTTTATATCATTCTTTCTTCAAATGTTTCCTTTCTCCAAATTCTTTCTTTCTTTCTTTCTTTCTTTCTGTCTTTCTTTCTTCTAGTGTTTCCTACTTTAAGTGTTGTTTCTATTTATGTTCTTTTGTTTGTTCTTTTTCCTAACATCTCCATTTTATTGATTTATCATTATATTCTTTCTGAATGATCCAGTATTTCATCATATTTGTATTATCGTGGGATTTCTCATTAAATTCTAGTGAACCCAGTTTGATTACCAATTTACAAATGTTAATATGAAAATACCTACAGAGTAAAAAAAAAACTACCCAACCGGATCATCAGGACGATACTGACTAAAGAAAGGTTCGACCAACAATACATTTTATGGATTAAAAGACCGCTAGAAAGAATAAATGAATTGAAAAATAAATAAATAGAATTAATTCGAAGCTTATGTGGTTTCGTTTAATGTTATGGCATATCAACCATTTTAGGTTATCTAATGCCAAATCCATTTTTATAAGTATAAAAGTAAGTAAAGTTGGCGACCGTAGTCGAGGGTGACTTGAAAGCTCCTTTTTGATAGCTACTACACCAAGGTGTAGGGGAGGGCGCTACTCCAATACTTGTATTGTTCCACTTTACCCTTGATCCACACCTTATAATGCTGAGTGTTAAGCAAGGAGGCATCAATTACCATTTTTGAGACATTGTTATGATTCGACTTTGGATTGAATCCAGGTTTCACGGGCCTTTGGCGAACTTTCTAACCATTACGAATAAACAGTTTTATTTCAAACATTTTATTGTACTATAAGTTTGCAGTTTAAATGTCAAAACCGTTCTATTTCAAACAATACGATTTAGCATAAGTACACAGTTTAAATTTAAACACGAATTCTTTTTTAAACAATTCGTTTAGCATAGTACACAATTTAGTTCTATTTAACCCATAGATTGGACTCTATCAGGTGTTACCAGTCTGGGCTATTGTGAACCTGGGAGCGATGACAATAAAGGGGTTTTCCGCATTCTCCAAAGCTTCAGCATCACTGGAGCCTCACCATCAGATTTTTTTACGTCATATACAGGATACTCACTTGGTAGTCTTATCACTCTGCAGAGATGCAGTCGGTGTATTCTGCAGCCCCAGCCGACTGGGCCATCATACCTTATCTACGAAGCAGCCAACTTTTCTTATGTCTACAAACATTAAATGTTTCCGATCTTTGATTGGGTAATTCATTGGGATTATTGTAGGAACCAATGCAAAGTTTCTCCCCAAACATAAATTACAATATTTATCCCCCGTTTGAATTTCTAGCATTTTTTACTATCCCCCATTTTAATATAGGATCTGTACCGAGATTCTTCTTACCTTCCCACATATTGTTAGATAAACTAGTTCTCTCTCTCTCTCCCTCTCTCGCTTGCTCTCTCTCTCTCTCTCCCTCTTTCACTCGCTCTCTCTCTCTCTCTCTTTCTCTTCCCTCTCTCTCTATATATATATGTGTGTGTGTGTGTGCGTGTGTGTGTGTATCTATTTATTGGTGTTTGTGTGTGTGCACATATATGAATGTGAGCATCTATGTGTGTGTCTGTGTGTCGTGAAGGGGTGAGTAGAAAAACTATCGAGATTAGACCGGGATTTTCCAAGATATATTTCAACAATGAATGATAATTTTTCTCGAAATATTCCCCCTTCGTAATCAAACACACTTATCCAAGCGAGTTTTTTGTTTAGATGAAGCAATTTCGAAAATTATCCTTTGATGTGGAACGAAGATGCTGCTCAATCATATTTCTTTCACTCTATTCCAAGTCCTCACGTCTTAGCCTTGAGAAGAATTATTAGCTTAGGTCACACGACAAATGTCGCATTCCTTCAAGTTTACTGAATATGCAGAATATTGCTCTTGCAGAAGCTTTAGTTTTGTTTAGTTTAGTTTTATGGCATATCAACCATTAAAGGTAATTTAAGGTCAAGTCTGGTTTATGCATATATACAGGGTGTCTCAAAATATATGCAGCTCATTAATATGATTAGGATTTATTACTGAGACGAGCAAAAAGGCGGTCATTTGGAATACGTCCTGCAATAAATGCATGCTTTGATATAGACGATATCAAATCAGGTTATTATTATCATTATCTAACTCCTTTAGAGTTTTTCACATCAGTGTTAGCTGATGGTTTTCAGTGGTGTTTGAGTGACAGCAAGTCTCCTCAGATCTCCAGGACTCGTCTCAGGATTCTGGCCGTTCTTAGCAATGTTGTCATTTGGATAGTCTCTACCCGTCCGCCAACTTCCAAGTCCTCCAGGCCTTTTAACAATCCTTTAGTTATTGTGCAAAGGAACCAATTACAATTGGCACAATCGTTACTTTCATGTTCCGCAGCTTTTTCTCGAGCAAGGTCAAGGTACTTATCCTTCTTTTCACATTCCTCAAGACTTATTCTGTGGTCCGCCAGGACAGCAAAGTCGACAATTTTGCAAGTTCCCTTTTTTGTTGATTATTATAAGGTCGGGTCTTCTGGCTGGGATTTGGTGATCCGTTTGTATGTCAATGCCTCATAGAAGTTTATGCGTGTCATTTTCTAGGATAGGTGCTGGGTTGTGCATATACCATTTTTTAGTATGGTCAAATTTAAATTTCTGGTATTCCTCCTAGAAGATGACCTTGCCCATCCAGTTGTGTCTAGTCTTACACCCCTTCTGTTCTAATTTTCTGCATTCACTAATTATATGATTGATGGTTTCGTCTGTATCACCACAAAACCTATATTTGCTATTTTGTTGCATCTTATCCAGTGAACGCTGTTTTTAATGCAGGCAAGTCCTCTTCTTCCCTCCTTTCTTGATATATAGTCTGTCAACGTCGTCTCTTTGATGTAATGCCTTATGCATGGTCATTAGTTTTCTTGTTCTTTGGTCCGTTTGCTTAAGTTCTTCTCTGGTCCACTTAAAAAAAATCTCGAAGCAACACCATTATTCGTAGACTTCTCCAAGACATTTGACTCCATACATAGAGGGAAGTTTTAAGCTAGCAAGGGAAAAAAGCAGAAAATACCCAACACAAACTATTTCAGACGTAGACTGCGCCGATGATATAGCGCTTCTAGCAAATTCACCCACCCAAGCCGAATCCTGCTCCATAGCCGGGAACGAGTGGCAGGAATAATGAGCCTCCATGTTAACGTACACAAAGATGGAATACATATGCTTCAATCAAAGAGGTGACATCTCCACACCAAATGGGCAATCCTCTGAAACTAATTATTAAATTCAACTACTTCGAAAGCAGCGTCTCATCAACTGAGAATGACATCAACACCCGATTAGCAAAGGCATGGACAGCTATTGATAGGATATCGGTCATGTGGAAGACAGACCAGACCGATGAAATAAAACGTATTTTTTTTTAAGCAGCGGTTGTGTTGATACTGCTATTTTGGTGAACCACATGGACGCTAACTAAATGTATGGAGAAAAAGCTGGATGGCAATTGCACAAGAATGCTCCGAGCTATACTGAACAAGTCTTGGAGGCAACGCCTTACAAAAGAGCAGCTGTAGAGCCACCTACCACCTATCACTAAAATATCCAATTTAGACGAACCAGATATGCAGGACCCTGCTGGAGAAGTAAGGACGAAATCATTAGCGATGTACTTCTGTGGACCCATGCACATGGACGAGCAATGCTCGGACGACTAGCAAAAAACTATATACGACAGCTCTGTGCCGATACCGGATGTAGCCTTGAAGACCTCCCGGTAGCGATGGACATTAGATACGGGTGTTAAGAGAGGTTTAGGGAGATCTGTGCGAGATGATAATGATGATAATGATTTCACTTCCCAACCACCAAAAATATGATGACAGATTTATATCCAAGTTTTGTTTGCTAGAGACTCTGGAGTATAGATGCACTATTTTTCTATTGTCAACTTGTCCAAAAACAGTTTTGCACACGTTTCTCAACTATAAAAAAGATAGTGAAACGGCTTCTGTCTTTAACTGAACTCTCGAGCACTCACACTGAAAAATCGAAAGTTAGTCAGAGTAAGATTGGCAGAAATCAGCATAAATCGAAGATAAAGAGAAAATTCCAGGCAAGATTTGAACTCGGAATGATCATGGTGGTTTTAGTCTGTGATGGCTTATGGAACTTTTTTTACAAATAGAAAAGTAAAAATTTAAATATCAGAAATATACACAAATGCATGATGATCGATAAGAAATTCGTGAAATTAACAGTAATGGTGAAAGCTTATGATGACCAACCAACTTTAAGTTGTATTTTTAACGAGAAAAATATGGTTGTCATATTTACCCAACCCCTCCAGTCGAGCAGTATATGACACAAGGTCAATTTTTAAGCGGAGTTTAACAGGTTTGAATTCAGAGTTTTCCTTCTCCAAGACCAGTTGCCTCACCAAGGTTGAAGAACCTAGTCTGTCCTACTATTTACCCATAGCTAGAGGGAGAATAATTGGATTCATACCTTTCCGAAGGGTATTAGTGCTATGTGAAATGCAATCAGTCTCGTCTAGGATTTGGTCTCGTGTCGCCGTGTCCATTTCCGACGATAATCATTACACCACTGGCAGAAAAACATGGGCAGAAAAATATGGTTGTAATCTTCGTCTGTTTAAACTAATCCTCTATGACTCTCTCAGAAATAGTGAGCGTGTAGTTCTTGCGATGTTGTAGTTAACGTGTTCGTCTGCGATATACCAGAAACAGAGTTCGAACTCCAGTTACTCTATTACGTCAACTTCGGTAATAATACCTTTGGAGAAGTTGTGATCTCTCATATCCCTATGATATGAGTTAAATACTGCCAGTGCCGATATTTAGGGATTCTAATTACATATTTTAGGTAATTACATTATTTTAGTGATGAATAAATAGACTGTGTGTGAGTCAAACGCTCTTTGTTTGACTTCCAACGTGACAGTTCGTGCTGGAAAGGTCAGGAAGGTGAATCTTGGTGCATTCGAAGTCAGCTCCTGTTAAAATATGAAATTGACAGGATTGTTTCGAAATCGGCGGTGGGTGAGATGTTGAAATAGGCATCGGGTTAGGTGTCAGTTGATGCTAGAATAGCAAGGCAGTAAACATTTTTATGATTACGTGTTATTATCAGATTGATTAAGAGAATAAAGAGCAGTTTGTATATATATATATATATAAGTATTTTGTAATTTGCTTGAAGCATTGAACAAATTATTTTGTTTTATTAAATTTAATTTATTTAGATGACTATTGCAATGCGAAATAATAATTATTTGAGTCTAATTAATTTCAAAGTAACACTTTATCGTCAGAGACTTTTTTTAAAAAAATGAACATGATGTTGGGTGTTCATTTTTTTACAACGTTCAAAAAATTTTGAACATCTAACAACGTATTCATTTATAAAAAAAAAAAAGTCTCTTACGATGAACATTACTTTGAAATTAATCAGACTAAAATAATTATCATTTCGCATTACAATAACTCTTTATATTAGTTTAATTCAATAATATATATATATATATATATATATATATATATATATATATATATATATATATATATATATATATATATAAAGAGTTCTAAGACGTAGAAGGGGTTAGATGGAGTAAGCTGGTTAGCAGCGGATGTGTTGGTCAATTTGCTAGTTGGTCGGTCGGTGTATTCGAGTTCCAATTGGACCCAGAGATAGTCGAAGTTGGGCATCCTTTTTTCTAATCTTTCTTGTTCAGTAACAACTATTGTGAATGCTGTAGATCGATAATAATTTTTCACGAAACAACTAAGTCTATTTTGTACTTGTATACGTAACAACTTTCATATTTGATGCGGAAGTTTTGCATGTTGTTCTACGAGACTGACAATGCCATTAAATAACATTCCAGGGTTGATTGTCATTAAAATTTGAAACCAAATAGGCGAGGAGAGTAAAAAGACTACATAAATCAACGTTTAAATTTTGTTTATCGTTTAAATCGCAAAAATAATATTCAGTCACACACACACACACACACACACACACACACACACACACACACACACACACACACACTAACACAAATGTCTTGGTGGGCGTGACGCCATGCTTGATTTAACTGGATATTGGTGCTGCTTGAAGTTGTACAGATATAAGCAAATGATTATATGACTTTCGATCCAACGAGACAGTATTTCTTGGACACAAAATTAATCTTGCTCTCTACAAAATAGGAAACCCATGTTTTCGAAAGAGATCGATGATGGTCGAATGTACCCTAACGTAGACTACACTAACTAGGATTTGGACGGTTTTTGAAATGCCAAAGACCACAGGTGCGATATCACGTTCGACATAACTCTTCATCCTTCTCAGTCGTGTTCAATAAGACATACCCACAATATATATATATATATATATATATATATATATATATATATATATATATATATATATATATATATATATATGTGTGTGTGTGTGTGTGTGTGTGTGTGTGTTAAATAAAATTTTAAAACTATCGACTTAAAGATTCACAGTTTTTTCCTTACAAGGTGAGTGAAAAAAATTGTCGCTATTTTATTAACTTCTTTCTAAGTTTTTGCTCTCTATCAGTATCCTGTTGCATGAAAAATATCTACAAGGTGGTGGCACAATTGAAGGAGACTTCCTTTCAGATCATGTTTAAACAGTTAGACGCTGAGTGAGTGGTGGGCCATGATTTTCCTTCACTGAACAATTCTAGCATGAAAGCGAGTGCATCAGAAATCTTCACCAATTAAAAAATGCGATCATTGATTGTTTTTATGGCAGCGACAGAAAGAAAACTAACTCGTCAAAATTAAAGATTTGGCCGTAAAGGTAAATACGATATCTGCCAATGTGGTAAATCTGAAACCCAGGAAAGAAAAGAGAAACAGCAACCAAACAGTAATAAGCATACAGTTGCAGAAATTATCATATATTTTTTTATCATTAAGGGTTTTCGGAGTATTGTCTTCATCTTTATTTTTATTTCCACTGGAAATAACAATAAAGATGAAGACAATTCTCCGAAAACCCTTAATGATAAAGATCAACAAGCTTTGTCTGAGAAATTTAGACAACTTTAATCATATCTTCATTAGTCATTTCAGTGGTAACAAGAGTGAGTCAAGCTTACCCCCAATACAGACGGGAGTTGGGGTTTACTCTTCTTAAAATCTTGATTTTTCTGAATCAGAAACGTTGCTGGGCACTCCCAGACAGGATAATCCTGGGACAGAAAAAAATCTCAGAGAAAGATTCAAGAAGTGTTCTTACCAAAATAAGGAAAGACATACTGGAACGTTAAAGACTCGTGATTCTCCACCCGAACTTCTTGCGACCATCACTCGTTTCTGCAAAATTTCCCGCCAAAACAAGTTCAAGAAAGTAAACAATGGATAATCTTACATTTACTGCAGTTATCTTCAACCACTTTAATGATCAGTCGTCATCCTCTTTATAACATAGCTGCTTTAACCCTCCTCGAATGGATTAAGTTTATTGCCTGGCGCCTGATACGTTCCCTTTTAGAGGAATGCCAACGGGGCCCGAGGTATTTTTGGGAGTGCCAGATGTGTAAAGGATACCGCCCTGCGCCCGAACCCACCTAAAAAGGCCTTGTTTGGTGAGACAGCCGACAAATACAGCTGCTAATCGAGGTTTCAGAAAACACCAAAAATAGCTTCAACAATTTAACCCGGTTATTTACCTTTTGGTTCGGCTTAAAATAAGCTAACTTAATCACAAGCCGAGGGTTATGACCCTGACCCAAAAAGTGCATATCCTGTAAATGAACGCAAAGAGCATCTGACAGTAAGGCTCTAGCTTTGGATATCAGAAGAGGGCGGGGAACCCGATCATTGTTACTTCGTTTCACTCTGACCCGAAGTGGTAGTACTTGTTGGAGCCCCGTCTGCTGTTAAAAAATTATATTAAGAAGATTTAAGACTCATTTAGAATTCTTTCCCTGTCGGTTGTTTACAGACTGCATATAGATTGCATCTCTGCAGAGGGGTAACCCCAATGTGTGTCCTGTTAATATAACGCTAAATAATCTGATGGTGAGGTTCATTAACTCTGGATCTTTAGGGAATGCGAAATACCTTTCATCACTCCCAGATCCAGTCTGGGCTGGGCTGGACTGGTTGCACTTGATAGTGTCCTTTCTATGGATCAAATAGAACTAAACTGTGTACTTATGCTAAACTTAATTGTTTTAAATTGAACTTTAAAAAAATGAATTGTGTTTAAAAAATCTATAATCATGCTAAATTAAATTCTTTGAAATTGAACTGTTTTGACATTTAGCTGTATACTTATGCTAAACTGAATTGTTTGAAATAGAGCTGTTTTAGGAATTTAATCTGTGCACTTATATTTAACTTAGTTGTTCTAAATCGAACTGCTTATATGTATAAAAATGGATTTGGCTTTAGATAACCTGTAATGGATGATATGCCGTAAACCCGACCCAACCAAATCATATATATTCAATATATATGTATAAGGAGGATAGTATGAAATAATCTAAAATGATTGATGTGTCATAAAGCCAAACCAAACCAAACCAAACCAAATCATATATATTTATATATATATATGTATGAAGAGGATATATATTTATATATATATTTATATATATATGTATGAAGAGGATTTGGCATTAAATAACCTTCAATGGTCGATGTGCCATAAAACAAATCTAGACCAAACCAATGAATTGAAACATGTGGAAAATTGTGCAAAAAAAAACAAACAAACTCTTCCGACTCATCAACACAAAAATGAAAATATAAGCGTAGAATGAACACGATTCCCTAACATATTTTCATAAAAACACTTTAGATGTTTGATACACCGTTGAAATTAATCTGTCATTAAGTAAGCCAGACAATGACAGAGTATTGATTAAGTAGGTTAGGTTTCTTTGTTTTAGTTAACGTCAAATCCATCCTTGAGGAAGAAGAGTTGTGATACAATTTAACACTTTAGGAAGTTCAAACCTTTTCCAAGGTTATTAACCCGAAAGTAAATATAATAGTACACTTTGAGTTAGAATACACTTTCTATAATGTCTCAGTCCATCGCGTTAACCTCTACGCTACAGGAAGTCCCCCAATCAATTTATCCGAGACTTTGCAACTTATGTAGCTTCTACTTGAGGCTATGAAGTTAATTATCACTGCTCGTTTTAAAAAACTTTTTTAAAGAATATTCTCCTGCTTCTTTATAATAAGACAAGTGCATATGCTAGCTTTGAGCAAGTAGAAAATATTGTATTGACAATGATATGGTATTCGTATCTTTGTTTCCCGAGCACATTGCCTTTCGGTTAAAAGTGAATAGGTGAGAAGTAAATTAAAAATGGTTGAAATTTCAGTATAAAATAGAGTTGAAAATTCAATGAATGCTTGCTGATCTAAAGAAAATATTCAGAGATATAGCCATTTGCTTCATTTTGGTGACATATTTTCAAACTTTTTAACGTTCGTTACAAAGAATAAAAACAAAAGATTATAGTAGATAAAGAAAGAACGAGAATTGAGATAATCACAAAGGATAATAATTGTAAAGTTTAAGAAGAAGGGTAACTCTATTTTTAAAAAAATGCTGAATTTCAAATAAATATTAGGAAAATGAAGAAAACCATGGTTAGAATAGAGATGTAAAGAAAGGGGAAAATATTTAGCAAACCAAAGAGGAAGACTCGTGTGAGGAAAAAAAAAGGAAAGGCAAAATGAAAATACACATAAAAAAATGGCAGATATAAAAGATGAATTAATGAAGAAGCAGACAAATAAATGAAAAGAAATAAACAGAATGAGTTCTATCAAGCGAAAAGAAAGAAAGAAAGAAAATTGGGAATGCTTATTGCATTGAAAGAAAGAAAGAAAGAAAGAAAGAAAGAAAGAAAGAAAAAAGACAGTTTTGCACAATATTGAAAGACACAAAGAAGAAATGAACACATAAATTAACAAAAACAAGCAATAAGAGGATGGGAATTTATGACAAAGAAAGAAAGAAAGAAAGAAAGAAAGAAAGAAGAAAACTTGTTTCATTGAAAGAAAGAAAGAAAGAAAGAAAGAAAGAATGGAGAACGCCGTTTAATTGAAAGAAAGAAAGAAAGAAAGAAAGAAAGAAAGAAAGAATGGAGAAGGCTCGTTTCATTGAAAGAAAGAAAGAAAGAAAGAAAGAAAGAAAAAAAATGGAAAAGGTTCGTTTCATTGAAAGAAAGAAAGAAAGAAAGAAAGAAAGAAAGAAAGAAAGAAAGAATATGAAGAAAGAAGAGGTGGAATACATTTTATTGAAAAAAGTAAACAGGAAAAATAAGTAAACGATGAAAGAACCAAAGTAAAATGAAATGAGAGAAAAATAAATGAATTACGATGATTACATCAAAAGAAAGAATTAAAGAGAAAAGACATAAATAAATAGCGAACAATTAGGCCGGGTTTCTATGAAAAGGAAGAATTTCTGTTGAAAGATTTGAAAGATTGAATGAAAAAAAGAGACAAGTGGATGAATTTAAAAAAAAAAATTAACAAAGAATTAACAATCGATAACAAAGAAAAAATAAATCAATGAATAAGAAACGATCAGAAAAAAAAATGAAGGAATTAAGAAAGAAATAGAAAAGCAAATAAACTCGGAAAACATCCCGGATGAATGAATTAAAAAATTAAATAATGAAATGGGTAAATTTAAAAAGAAATGAAATCGATTAATTAATCGAAAAGAAGCGAAGCAAATCAATGAATAAAAAGAATTTTAAGAAATTGAAAAAGAAAAGAAAATACTGAATTCACAAAAAGAAAGAGACTAATAAATAGAAAAGAAAAGAAACCTAAGACATTCCCTAGGAAGAAAATGAAAAAAATGAATGATTCAAAAAAGAAAAGAAACCAAAGAATTCAACCAAAAGAAATAAATGAATTAAAAAAGGAAAAAAAATTAATGAAATAAAGAACATGTAAAAGAAAGAAAGGAATTAAAAAGAATAAAAATACCAAATGAATTAATAAATGAAGAAAAGGAATAAGTATTAAAAAAAGAAAAGAAACAAAAGAATCAATCTAAAAAAGAACAAAAAGTATAAAAAATAAAACAAACAAGGGAGTTAATTAAGAAAAAAGATAGAATTTGGAAAACAAAATAAAGGAATCAATTAAAACAGGAAAGACAGGACCTAAAAAGAAAAGAAACAAAGAAATGAATTAAAACGGAAAATAAACAAAGAAATGAATTAAAACAGAAAGGAAACAAGGAAATGAATTAAAACAGAAAAGAAACAAGGACATGAATTAAAACGAAAGACTGGATTTAAAAAGAAAAGAAAGAAAAGAATGCATTAAAGAAAGAAAGGAAAGTTATGAAAAGAAAAGAAACAAAAGAATGAATGAAAAAAAAGGATTGAAAGGATTTAAAAAGAAAAACAAAAAAAAAATGAATTGAAAGCAAAAAGAAAGGTTTTAAAAATAAAAGAAACAAAATAAAAAAAAGAAAAAGAAAAGAAAGGATCTAAAAAGAAAAGGAAACAAAAGAATGTATAAAAAAGGAAAGAAAGCATTTGAAAATAAAAGAAAAAAAGAATGAATAGAAAAGGGAAAGTTAGGATCAAGAGAGAAAAAAAAAGAAAAAAATAATTAAAAAAAGAAATGAAAGGATTTAAAAAGATTAAGAAAGAAAAGAATGAATTAAAAAAGAAAGAAAGGATATGAAAAGAAAAGAAACTAAATAATTAATTAAAAAGGGAAAGAAAGATAAGATTTTAAAATAAAAGAAGCCAAATAACGAATTTAAATAAAGATAGAAAGCACTTAAAAAGATAAAGAAATATAACATTAAATAAAAAAGAAGAAATGATTGAAAAGGATTGAGAAACATAATAATAAATTTAAAAAAGAAGGATTCTGATGGTGAGGCTCCAGTGATGCTGGAGCTTTGGGGAATGCATACTCCCCTTCATTGCCATCACTCCCAGGTCAACTCTGGCCCGGCGTGGTAGCACCTGATAGGGCCATATCTATTGGTTAAATAGAAATAACGGCATACTTATGCTAAACTAAATTGTTTGAGTAAACTGAATAGCTTGAAATAGAAATGTTTTTAACAAGTAAATGGTACTTACATTTAAACTGCGTGCTTATGCTAAACTAAGTTTTTTGGAATAAAACTGTTTTTGGTATTGAAACTGTACTTACACTAAACTGAATTCTTATATATAACTGCTTGAATAGTTTGAAATAAAAATGTTTTCGACAATTAAACTGTGTACACATGCTAAACTGAATTGTTTTAAATGGATTTGGCGTTAAATAACCAACAAAAGTTGATATGCCATAAAACCCAACAAACCAAAGCAAACAAAAGAAACAAAGAAAAATGGAGAAAGTGAGATTTATTTCGTTGATTGAAAGAAAGAAAGAAAGAAAGAAAGAAAGAGAGAAAGAGAGAAAGAAAGTGAAGGACCAAAGAAAAGAACAAATAATCGAATGAACGAAAAGACAGACCATCAAAAGAAAACGCTGACTAAGATAACTAATAAAATGATGAAAAGAAGATAGAAATAAAGAAAAGGTTTGATAAAGACGATTTTCTCCAAGAAAAACAAGCAAAGAAAAAAAAAAAGAAAAAAAAGAAAGAAAGAACAGGTGTATGAAAGAAAGAAGGTAGTACTCTAAATACTAATATATGATAAAAAAAGAAACACGAACAAAATAAAAAAAGAGGAAAAAGCGAATAAGCGAATTTACGAACGAAAGAAAAATAAATGAAGAATAAATAAAAACGAAAGAAACGAACATGAGAAAGAAAGAGAGTAGAACGAAAAAGAAAGCAGGAAAGAAATAAAGGAAAAAATATTAACGAATGAAAGAAAGATATGACAACAAATAAATGGAAAAAAAATGTTGTAACTACCATAAAATATAAAAGAAAGTACAACTGAAATGAACGGAAGGACGGAAGATTTAACTAAAAAAGAAAAAAAAGATGAAAGAGCGAAATAAGATTTGAATGAAGAGACGAAAGAAACAAAAAATGGAATGCAAAATTGCGGTGAAAATAGTAAGGAAAAAGAATGATAAGATATTGATAATAAATGAATAAACGAATGAGGAGATGAATGAAAAGGGCGTATTGAATTTTTTAAAAAAAAAGGATTGAAGAAAAAAAAAAAAAAAAAAAAGAAGGAAGAAAAGAAAATACTTACGAAAGAAAGTATGAAGAAAGAAATGATCAAAAGTGAGAGAGAAGAAAGGAACTCATGAATTAAAGACTTAAAGAACAATCCTTATCAAATGGAAGAAGGATTAAAAGGAAATAATAATAAAAATAATGTGAGAACAATCCTTCAAGAATGGACGGAAGATTAAAAGAAAATTGATAAAAAAATGAGAGGAGAACAAAATAAATAAATAGACAAATGAATGAATGTAATTAAACTAATTATTTTACCAGTGATGAAATAAGCGAAACAAAGGAAAAAAAAAAAAAAAAGAAAGCAAGAAAGAAAAAATAAAGAAAGAAAGAGAAGGATGAAGGAATAAAAAAGAAATGATGATTTCACCAATAATATTTAGCATAAAAACAACAAAAAATGAAATAAATGACAGAAAAGAAAACTAAGGAAAAAAGAAAGCAAGAATGAAAAAACGAACAAATAAACGAAATTAAATGTTGCATTTTTATAATATAAAATAGGATACAAAAACAAAGAAATAAACGATAATAAAGGAAAAAAGAAAGAAAAATAAATGTAATCATGAGTTTAAAAAATATTGATTTTTACAACAATGAAGTATATAAATATACAAAAAGAAAAAAAAATTGAAAGAAAGAAAGAAAGAAAATCAAATGACAGATCTTACCAACCATAGAATAAGTAAGTAAAGTGGCGACCATAGTCGAGGGCGGCCTGAAGGCTCCCTTTTCAATTGCTACTACACCAAGATGTAGGGGACGGCACTACCTCTTTCCCTGAATTGCTCCCCTTTACCCTTGATACGTACCTTATATTGCTGAGTGTTAAGCAAGGAGATATCAAGTACCATTTCTAAAGTCTTCGGTATGACGCGACCTGGGATTTAACCTAGATCTACCGGACCACTGCTGAACACTCAAACTTCAAGGCTAATGAACCAGTTTTAATTATTAAATAAGAGAAGTATAAAAATGAAATAAATAAAACAAAGAAAAAAATATTTGAAAAAAAAAATAAAAAGGTTTCACGGTCAGCTGGGGCGGTAGAATACTCTGACTGCACCTCTCCAGAGGGGTAAGACTCCCCTCGCAACGAATGTCCTTGGTATGACACTAAACAATCTGATGGTGAGTTTCCAGTGATGCTGGAGCTTTGGAGAATGCGGTGTACCCCTTCATTGGCATCACTCCCAGGTCCACTCTGTTCCGGAGTGGCAGCACCAGATAGGGCCCTATCTATGGGTTAAATAGGACTGCTCAGACTAAACTGAATTGTTTGAGTAAACTGGATAGTTTGAAATAGAAAGGTTTTTGACAATTAAACCGTACTTACACTTAAACTGCGTGCTTATGCTTAACTGAATTATTTGAAATAGTACTGTTTTTCGAAATTAAAACTGTATTTTTACTTTACTGAATTATTAAATATAACTGCTTAAATAGTTTGAAATGGAAATGTTTTTGACAATTAAACTGTGTACTTATGCTAAACTGAATTGTTTTAAATAGAACAGATTATTAACATAAAAATGGATTTGGCGTTAAATAACCTACAAAGGTTGATATACGATAAATTCCAACAAACAAACAAAAAAAAAAAAAGAAAAAAGAAGAACAATACATAAATTAATTAAAATAATAGCGACTTTTACGAGAAAGAAAATAAAAAGTTGCACCAGAAGAGGAGTAAGTAAAGGAAAGTTGGCGACATTTAGTCGAGGGTGACCCGAACGCTCCCTTTTCGATAGCTACTACACCGAGGTGTAGGGGAGGGCGCAACTTCTTTCCATGGATTGCTCCACTTTACCCTATAATGATGAGTGTTAAGCAAGGTAGCATCAAGTACCGTTTTTTGAGTCTTTGGTATGACACGACCCGGGATTGAACCCAGGTCTCCCGAGTCATTGGCGAACACTCTAACCATTATGCCAATGTCCGGTAATTTTATGCCAATACCCGGTGAGAACCAAAACTGGTAAAAAATTAAAAAAAAAACAATAAATGAAAGATTGAAAGAAATTAAATGACGAATTTTATTCATACTGAACTATGATGAGTAAAAAAATAGAAATTGATGGAAAGTAAATAATTTAAAACTGCAAAAATAGATAACTGAATAAAGAAAGAAAGAAAGAAAGAAAGAAAGAAAGAAAGAAAGAAAGAAAGAAAGAAATACTAAAATTAAATAATGGATTTTACAATAATAAAATAAGTGCATGAAAAGAAATTTAAACGAAACTCGAGAAAGAAAGAAATAACAGATAAATGAAATCAAATAAAAAAAAATTCCATTGAAAAAAAAACAAATGCAAACAAAACTACGAAAGAAAGAAAGAAAGAAAGAAAGAAAGAATAAAATTAAAACATGGATTTTACCAATAATAAAATAAGTGCATAAAAAGAAAAGTAAACGAAACTCGAGAAAGAAAGAAAAAATAAAAGAATGAGGTTTTTAAAAAGTCCATTAAAAAATGCGTATGGAACCAAATGCAAACAAAACTACGAAAGAAAGAAAGAAAGAAAGAAAGAAAGAAAGAAAGAAGCCAAAATTAAATGAAAAGGAAGAAGGAGAAAAAGAAAATAGGAATGAAATTATATGAGGTATTTTAGCAGTAAATTGAGTGGGGGATGAAAAGAAAATAAGAAAAACTAAGAAAAGAAGAAAGGAAAAAAAGAAGGAAAAGTGAATGTCATAATGTTATAAAAAAAGATTGATTTTACAAGTTATAGAATCAGACGAGTTTAAAAAGAAAGTAACCAAAAAGTGGAAGAAAAAGCAAAATTTAATGAATATAATTCAATAAAAATTTTTACAAATTACGAAATAAGTGTAAAATTTTTAAAAATGCCTACAAAAGAAAGAAAGAAAAAAAGAAAGAAGCAGTAAATGAAATTAAACGTAAAAAAAAAACCAAGAAGAAACAAAGAAAGAGAAAAAGAATAAATCAATGAACTTAAATAACGGACTTTACCAGAAAAAAAAATTAGAGGAATATAACTAGAATGAAAAAAAATACAAAAATAAATGAAGAAAGAAAGAAAAATAATGAATGAATGAACTAAAATAAAGACGGATTTTACTAGTAATAAAATAAGTGGACTATGAAAGGAAAACTAAACTAAAGTCAAAAAAGTAAAAATCAAACAAAGAAGTAAAGAAAGTACAAACAAAGGTCATTTAAGATAGAATTAAAGAAAGAGATAAAGAAAAAGAGAAAACTCGACACCCGGCAAAGAAAAGTAAAGTAAATTACAATTTTGAAAAAAAAAATAAACAAAAAAAAAACATTATTTAAAATAAAACTAAAACCAAGACAGAATCCGTAAAACGTGAGGTTAGAGAGTGCTTCAAGCGTTGTCATAGCCAGTTTAAAATGGCCAAGTTTTATATTTCTTATTCAAAGCACGCATTTTAACATTAAAGTAAAAAAATAATAAATAAAAAACAATGCACAACAAAACCAAATAAATAAATAAAAACGATATGTTGTGAAGAGTTCGCGTAACTACCCACAGGGAGTTCCTGTCTCCTACCCGAATAACTACATACATTTCTCAAGTGGTCTCAATTTTAATTTTATTAGTTCGTGTCGAATAAATTATTGCAGTTCTACGGACGGCCACCCGACGTCCGCAGGGTGCAATGTAATTTGATATGTTGGGATAGGGGTGTCGCTGTTTAGGGTTCAGTTTAAGCATTCAAATTTTTAAGAAAACAAATTCTTTTCTAACCACATTATAATAAACACACATGGCTTCTAGCAAGAAAATAGGATAAAAGAAGAAAAAAAATGAAAAAAAAGGCGGGAAAACAAGAAAATATGAAGGAAGTGAAAAAAGAAGGAGAAAATAGATAAAATAAATGTGATGGAATTGGAATAAATTTAAAAGGTTGTAAAAGAAATATATGAGAAATTGTATAAGAAATGTATTAAGAAAAAGGGCGGATAAAAAATAAGTAAATATAAAAATGAAGAAGGATATATAAAAAGGAAAGAAAGAGCGAAGGATATAAAGAAATGAAGGATGGAAAAATGAATCAATAAATGAATAAAAGAAAAATAAAAGGACAGAAGAGAGAGACAGAGACAGACAGAGACAGAGACAGACAGACAGAGAGACAGAGATGAGCAAAGAAAGACCATCATTGTTTTTCAAGACTCGGATATTCCCCAGATTAAGAATTTTACTTCCAATACAATCCTAATAAGCCACTCTCTCCAAGTTGCGGAATATGATATTTATTTGCAATTGATAGCTTTTTTTTTAATTTAAAATATTTAGTTTTTAATCATTCTTAAATAGTTTCGTCCTTAGATCAACATCCAGAGAAAGGTTTTATTTAGAAACTTTTTACATACCTTTGAAAAGCGTTGACCAGCCACAAAAATGACCTATGAAAAAAATTATGTTGAATGACCATATGTTAAATGAGTTTGATTTATCCACATTTCCACATATTTCGATCATATTATGTGTATAATATCTAAAGTCTGATCTTCACATTTGTATGTAGATAAAAAATATACAAAATAGGACTGTACATAGACATCAATAAAATATGATTTGTGAGGTGCCTGTGGTGTAATGGTTATCGTCGTAGGAAATGGACACGGCGACACGAGTTCAAATCCTGGACGAGACTGATTGCATTTCACATAGCACTAATACCCTTGGGAAAGGTATGAATCCAATTATTCTCCCTCCAGCTATGGGTAAATATTAGGGTAGACTAGGTTCTTCAGCCTTGGTGAGGCATTTAGTCTAGGAGAAGGAAAACTCTGAATTCAAACCTGTTAAACTCCACTTGAAAATTTACCTTGTGTCATATCCTGCCCGAGCGGAGGGGTTGGTAAATATGGTAAAATATGACTTTAAAGAAATTTACTCTTAGAGTTTATGCATGAAAAATTTAAGGTATATAGCTAATTTTCATGTTTCAAAAATCTACATTTCCTTATTTTTCACAAGCCATTATGTATACATTTATATAGAGCATACGTGAAAACTAATTATAAATTTTATTTATATATATATATATATATATATATATATATATACACGTATTGAAAGAGTCGTAGTGACAAAAATTACTTTTAAATTATATATATATATATATATATATATATATATATATATATATATATATATAATTTAAAAGTAATTTTTTTTAAATTACTTTTAAATTATATATATATATATATATATATATATATATATATATATATATATAATTTAAAAGTAATTTTTGTCACTACGACTCTTTCAATACGTCTTACTATGCACCTTAATGATTCTATCTCCATAGCCTCTCTTCTAAAATGTCTCCCTATTCCCCAATCCAAATTTCGTAGGTTATTTAACACCAAATCCTTATTTATTCTTACAATCAGTTCCATTCCGAACAATTCAGTGTGGCATGAGTACTCAGGCCGATTAACATAAACATTTCTATATATTTCTCTTAAGATTTGTCAAACAGTTCTAATTCAAACAATTCAGTTTAGCGTAAGTACAGTTTCAATCGAAAACAGTTCTGATTCAAACAATTCAGTTTAGTGTAAGTACAGTTTCAATCGAAAACAGTTCTAATTCATACAATTCTGTTTAGCGTAAGTACAGTTTCAATCGAAAACAGTTTTATTTCAAACAATTCAGTTTTTCATAAATATATAATTTAGTTCTATTTGACCCATAGATAGGATCCTATCAGGTGCTTCCACTCCGTGCAGGATTGGACCAGGGAGCGATGGCAAGGGTTTCAACATTGCCCAAAGCTCAATGATTACTGCAACTTCCCCACTAGATTGCTTAGTGTCATATCCTTGACACCTGCTGGGTGGTTATCAGTCGATATATTCTACCGCTACAGCGGACCGGGCAAATTTTAAGAGGCACACTCAGACACACACACACACACAGACACACAGACACACACACACACACACACACACACATATATATATATATATTTATATGAGTGTGTGTGTGTGTGTGTACGAATAGCTACGAAGTCAGAACTGGATCATCACGATAAATTTTGACTTTTTTTTTCCTAGATATTAGTCTGTATAATTTTTATTTACAAATCGTATCACCTATATACGTGGATCATTAAATAATATTCCAGACATTTATCGTATGGGCCCTTTTATTGATAGTACACACATGAAACTCTAGTTCCTTTTGAAGTAATCTCCTCCGGCTGCAATGTACTTGTTGTAACGTTCCAACAACTTCGGGAAGGCCCCAGCGAATTCCTCTTGTATGAGCGTGTCAATGACCTTCGTCACAGCCTCTTTCATCTCTTCAATTGTCTCATAACGGCAGCCTCTGAGCTTAGGGAATAACCAAAAGTCACAGGGAGCAAGGTATAGACTATAGGGAGGGTGAGGAACTGTCTTGATGCCCATCTTGGCCAAATAGTCTGTGACAAGGATGAAGTTGTGGACTGGTGCATTGTCCTTGTCGAAATGCCACCGACCCGATTTGAAGAGTGCTGGCCTTTTCCGACGGAATCTCTTCCTGAACTCCCTTAAAACCTCAACATAGTAACCCTAACCGTAACTGTTTGGCCAATCAATTCTGGTGTATTGACTTCCATACTCCTCCCACACCTCTCATCATCCCTCACAGACTTCCTGCCTTCTTTGAATCTCTTACGCAACTCAAAAACTGATGCTCGTTTCATGCAAGATGGTTGGAAAGCAGTCTGAAGCATTCCATTCTGTGGCATTTTTTCCAAGTTTAAAACAGAATTCTATTGCATATCGTTCTTCTAAAGTGTCAGATTGCTTTTTTGAACTTCACCAGCAGTGTCAATCAGGCTTTAGTAGGGTGTATTCCAATTCCAGGTGTAGCTGTTCATTTGAACCTGAAATCATAAAAATTGGTCAGTCATCTCATAAGATGTATAGCAATAACATACTGAATTCTCAAGCGTCTACGACAATTTTAAATGCCTGTACAAAATAGTCAGGAAACTTATTGAAAGCACCAAGTATATATTGGATGTGAGTCAGCCACGATGAAAAAGTTTGTAAATGAAGCATTATTTTCTTTTGATATTAAACACATTATTTCTAGCGTTAATTCCATCAGTTCAAGAACTAATGAGATTTTCTCTTTGATATAGTTTGAATTTGTGTTATCATTTTTTGTTTAATGATATCTCTATTTTCAAATTCTACTCACCAAATAGTTTTTTTCTTTATAGAGAAAGAAAAAAGTCACACTTTGTTAAACCCTGTAAACATATGGAATCATTTGACCAATCAAAAAATCCTTGGCATCTATTCACCGTTTTAGCTGTGTCATATACCGATACATGTATATGTATCCAATTTATCATGGAAGAATATGTCCTGATGTTTATTTGAATGGTTTGTGACGAATATACTGTTTATGTGATATGTTGTAGATGAAATTTCTTTGATTACACATTTCTATATCGTGTTATAAGTAAATCAGTTTGATATGGATTTATTATGATCTGCGTTTTTAACGTCGAAACGAACAAACTAATCTGATTACGGCACCAAATGTCCATATGAGATGAATAGTCCAATGTTAGCAGATTTTCAGCATTTTAAAAATAATTTTCTGGTGTATCAAAAAGGATCTAATGATGATGAGTGAAATGTTACAGAGGAAATAAAACAATTTAACAGTCCAGTCTGGGACTGTAGATTACGCTGACAGCATCTCTGCAGATCCACAAACAGCTAGTGCACTGGATACGGCACAAAACTGCATCTAATGGTACAGCTTCAATCCTGGGGCTTTATAGAATATGAAGAAGACCTTTATAGCTTTAACTTCTTGGTTTATTCTAACCCGGAATGTAAATACAAGTAAGGTTCTAATCAATGGGAAAATTGAACTTAAATTTAGATTGAATTGTTTGTCTTTGATAAGAATACTTGAAACTATTTAACTGTCTGCAAACAAGTAAACTTTGGTTTATTTATAGATATTTCCCACAAACCACTCATTTACACACCTTATATTTAAAATTTTTTAATAATTAGACATGATTTGGCGTTAAATAATCAAGACATGTTATAAAACCAACCAACCAAACAAACAAACAGAATAGTTTAAACACGAACTTCAGTTTTATGTTTCGTTAGGATTGGTTTCTTTTTTAATGGGATATCAACATTCATGAGTTATCTAATGCCAAAGCGAACATTGTAAAAAACACTAGTGGTACTCTTTAATCTATAGCTGGAAAAACTAGGGAGTTCATGCCTTTCCCTAGGTATATTAGAACGAAAGTGAAATAAAAAGATGGCTATAGTTCTAACTCGCTTAATACAATGTCACAACCCAGCATATTAAGAAGTAAGTTGCGGGGACACCGCTTACATCGAGTTTTCAATTCCTATTGATAAATAATTTGTCGGGTCGTATATCAAAATGAATTATTACGAATGCATGTTGCTGCTTTAACGCTTATCCTAATGATCACATTTTATTCAGGAGTATGCTGTCTCGACGATTAATAAGCACACTCTACAATAATTCTTTGAATATAAAATCAATTTTCTACTAAACCCGATAGTTAAGACAGCAGGATACACCCACAGCATCTCTGCAGAGGAGTAAGACACCCCAAGCAAATGTCCTGGATATGACAGTAAACAATCTGAGAGTGAGGTACCAGTAATACTGGAGCTTTGGTGAATGCAGCGTTCCTCTTTATTGCCATCGCTCCCAGGTCCACTCTGGCCTAGAGTGATAGCACCTGATATGGTCCTATTTTGGGGTTAAATAGAAACAGACAGTCAGTTTACTCATGCTAAGCTAAATCATTTGAAGTAGAACTGTCTTTACATTTAGCTGTGTGTAAGCAAAACGTGTACATATTCTAAACTGAATTCTTTGAAATAGGACTGTTTAAATGTAAAAAAAATGGATTTGGCATTAAATAACCTACACCGGTTGATATGCCATAAAACCAAACCAAACCAAACTTAACCCTACATGTTATTCTTTCTTGTGGAATACTGCACAATCGAAACGTTTATTATTAGGCTAGGTTTATTGTTTAATGGCATATCAACCGTCTTAGATTATTTAATGCCAAAACGATCTTTCAAGAAAACCCCCCAGAAATGTTTCTATTTAACCCACAGCTAGGATGATATCGGGGTTCGTACAATTCCTAAAGGTATTTGCTCGAAAGTGAAAATTATATCGCGGGTGGAACTCGCTTAAAACGATTCCATAGTTCCGCGATGTAATCATAACACTATGAGTATTTCTTTGTTATTGCTTGGTATAATTTATGATAAAATTCTACCGTATAGATGCAACTATGTAACAACAGTGAACCTGTTACAGTGCAAAACAAAGGACATGCCACTAATATATTCAAGCAATTCTATATTTGTTTGCAGGGGTATTGTTATTTTAGTTTTGAAAACGTAGACTCAATGTTTCATTTCATCAGGTCTTTCAAGAGGACATTATTTCTAAGGGCAACGGAAATAGTTTTGTTCAGGATTCAAACTTTGTTCTCTGAATTTATTTAATTCGACTAGGAAATTGGACAGACCAAAAAAAAAACGAACGGAGATAGATATATAGATTGATAGGTATGAAAATTCGGAAATTGATAGATAGAAAGTAACAGCTAGAACTGATAGATAGATAGATAGATACATACATGTGAATAGACTGAGATCGATGGTTGTATGGACACAAGTGAGAATGGATATATACATACATACGTACATACATACATACATATTATTACACTAAGATCGATCGATGGATAGTACCAAGATGGGATAGCGATGTGGACCCAAAGTCGGTACGACAGAAGAAAAACACGTAACACGGGTTAGAGGTAAGAAAGATATATTACCAGAAGTTACAAAGGATAGTGTCCAATATTGGTAGGTGTACTTCTAGTACTCTTGTACTACTGCCACTACTACAAACGGTGTTACCCAATACTCGGTAATAAGATATTACTACGCTAGTAATAAAATGCTGGAAGACTCCATGATACAGGTAAATTTCGGTCTCACAACAGATAGATGTATAGATAGATAGATTGATAGATTGACATGAAGAAACCAAGATATATGGACCAATACAGTTTGGATTGGTTTAGTTGTATTCTATGAAACTTTTAGTTATTTAGGGCCAAATCTACTTTAGACACACACACACACACACACACACACACATATATATATATATATATATGTAACCAATTATTTAGGGCAAGTTTATAAACCAATTCCGCCCAGATATAACACATCGCTACAGGAAATTGGAATGATAAATACAAAAATATTTAGACTGAAAGTATCTATAATTTTTTTATTATATATATATATATATATATATATATATAAAGTGTTTTGCTCAAATAAAAAAATTCCATTATATTATGGCAATTTTCAATGTTAGGTTTATGTACGTATGTAGACTCAATATTGTTTATAAATTATATCAGGTCTAAAAACAGATTGAGTACATTTTTGTCTTGAACTTTTCTTTTTTTTTCAAAGATTATTATGATTCTATTACACCATGTGGAAAATTATATTACAATTTTTGAAACAGAGTTTCAATGCTGGAAGTGTTCTTAATCGATTAATTTATTCAATATTCATATCGATTGTATAATATTTCATTATAAAAACAAAATCTGCGATTAAGTAGAATGTCAACTATTTATTGCAATTGATTAAAGCATTTATGATATGCCTATGCTCAATATACATTTCATATATATATATATATAATATATATATATATATATATATATATATATATATATATATATGTGTGTGTGTGTGTGTGTGTGTGTGTGTGTGTGTGTGTGTGTTATCCACAGACAGACTGTTTCGTTGTATCATACATATTCAGAGTCGGTAAACTTGTTAATTGCTTCAAGCCGAGACAGAAATCAAGCTGACTTTACATCAGTCAGATATCTTAACCAAAGCCATTGTTATTCTCAATGTAAGTGAAGGAATTTTTTGCATATCTTTTACATGTACGTCGTCGGCTACCGGAGTGCTCAGTTCATGAGAAGACCGTATTTGTGTCTATATAGCAGCTGGCAAAGTCCTCAAACTACGGAGCGGAGGAAACCCCTCTCCCTCTCTTTCTCTCTCTCTCTCTCTCTCTCTATATATATATATATATATATATATATATATATGTACGAAGATAGCAGAAAAGCATAATCCAAATAGGTGAATTTATTATGATGTAAACTCGACGTTAACTTTTCGGTTTCAGTAACCATCATCGGGACATTGATCGCTCTGTGAACTATTCAGATATTATCCATAATAGTTCACAGAGGGATCAATGTCTTGATAATGGTTACTAAAACCGAAACGTTCAACGTCGAGTTTACATCATAATAAATTCACCTATTTGGATTATGCTATTGAACTATTCTGATATTATCTGTGAACTATTCTGATATTATCCAGAATAGTTCACATAGCGATGAATGCTTGCTGCGATAACTGGAGCAAATGAAAAGTATAGAACGAATAGATACAAACGTGCACATAGTGTTCATGATTCAAAAGTATTAAGACCATGTCTGGCACGTGGAAATATATTTGAAAATGTTAGATTTCCCCCAAAAATGAGATAAATCCTCCGTTTTATTATGAAATACGCAAAGACAAGTAAGCTTCCATATATACAGTTCGTTTTGTATCTTATCGTTTTATTTCTTATTTGCTCCTGTCATCTAATCAAGCATCCATCGCTATGTGAACTATTCTGATATCCTAGTCCTGATGATGGTTACTGAAACCGAAACGTCTAACGTTGACTTTATATCATAATAAATTCACCTATTTGAATTATGTTTTTCTGGTATCTTCATACCGTCGATTTTTGATCCATACACACACACACACACACACACACACACACACACACACACATATATATATATATATATATTTTCAACGAATTATTATAAGTATATATTCAAGAAAAATTAAGGGAAATAATCAAAGTTAAAAACTTTTTTGAGTTTTTCTTATTTTTTTCAAGGTTTCTTGCTATTTTTTGTGTGTCAAACTCCACTTCTCTGTATTGCTTATTTTTATTTTATTTGGATGCAGAATCTTTTTTCTCCAAAGGGTTTCTTGTTGGTGGGGATGCTTTTGTTAGTATGTAAGTTCTTAAAGATTTCCAGTACGTTAGCACTGGTATTGAATACTGTTCAAAATACATTTACGGTGGCGTCGTGGCTATTGTGCTGGACTGCAGCCTCGAAGTGAGTTTGTATTCCAGCGCGCTATTATATTTAATTTCGGACTGATACTGTTTGGAAAGCCTAAGCCTTCTTATCTTCTCCTTAATGTGTTCATAGCATCACAGCTATTCTTATATGAGGATAGATTTTGCATTAAATACGTCACGATGATTAATATGACAGTAAAAACTAACAAACCGGATATTGTTTTATTTATAACTGGTTATTTACTATTTATCTCCATTTGGTATTGAATCGAGTTGGATCGATTTTCTTTTCCAAATGAACGGTCATTATGTAGTTGTTTTCATCGGCTATGAGAAAAGATTCCGTTATTTTTATTTTATTTTAGATTTATCTTCCTTAGATATGTTTCTGTCTTCCCGTTTGCCATATTTCTAATTTGGCGCTTTAGATATCCAGACATTTATTTTTTTTTTTTTGCTATTTCAGTTTCCTTGTTTTTGTTGTTTTTTTTATCTGTGTTTCTGCTGTTAAAGTTGCTATTTGATCCAGGTATTATTCTAACAGGGCATTTTTTATGAGATCTTCGAGCCCTTGTATTGATGTATCAGTGTTGGCGATTTCACTTACTCTGTCTTTTTGTGACACTTATAGTCCCTCCTTGTCATCTCTTGAATGTAAAGCCATGTGCATAGTATTCAACTTCCCTGTCCTTTGTTCCATTTGTTCTTCTCTTGTCCATTTTAAGAAGGGTTTAGGTTTTCATACAAGGAGGACTGCAAAGTTTTGGTTTAGTTTCCTTTGCTTTGGTTTTATGGCATATCAACCATTGGAGTTTATTTAAAGCAAAATCCATCTTAATACATATCATAATAATGGATTTCTGCTTGCACGGATTTCCCTGACACTCTCTCGTCACTCGTATCTGTCGTCTATGTTTCTCGGCAGGTCTTTCAGACTACATTCAGTATCAGTGCAGAGCTGTTGTAGATATGTTCTAGCTGGTCACCCAACACTTACCCACCCGTGTGAAGGGTTCCACAGGAGTACATTGCTTATGAGTTCGTCCTTACTTCTCCAGCAGTGCCCTGCTTATTTTGTTCGTCTAATTTTGCTGGGTTTTGAGATGGGTGGTTGGTAGATGTACAGCTGTTGTTTTTTGGGATGCTCCCTCCAGAATTTGTTCAATACAGCTCGAAGCATTCTTGTACAATTGCCTTCAAGCTTTTTCTCCTTACGTTTACTCAGCGTCCAAGAGGTGCATCCATATAGTAGTATTGACACGAATGCTGTGTGGAAAAAATTTTTTTTTTTAATTTTATCTGTTAAGTAAACAGTTCAAACAATTCTGATTAGTATAGTATACTGTTTAGTTCTATTTGACTCATTGAAGGGATACTCCAAATTCCCCAGAACTACAGCATTACTGAAGCCTCACCATCAGATTGTTCAATGTCATATTCAGGACACTTGTCTGCAGGTCTGTAGTCGGTATATTCTATAGCTCCAGCTGACTGGGTTCGACTGCAAAGGTGTTTATTCATTTGATAAGATTTCTACTGCAGATCAAAGTTACAAGAAGCTTTCTCGTTCTACTGAGGTAGTCTTTCCTATGTTTCCTTAATGTACACATGTTTGATGGTACCTGCTCCAAATTTTTATTTTTTCTTCTCGGCAAGCGTGCTAATGCTTTCCTGATTTGATTGTTTTATTCCTATTGCTGCCTCTCTTTTTCCATTTTTCATTATGAACATGGTACATTTTTCAATATTAAATTCCAATCCTGCATTTGCCCAGTCGGCTGGGGCTGTAGAATACACTGACTGCACCTCTGCAGAGGGGTAAGGCCCTCCCTCCCCCAAAGAATGCCCTGGATATGGCACTAAACAATCTGATGGCGAGGTTCCAGTGATGCTCGGGCTTTGGAGAATACGGAGAACCCCTTCCTTGTCATTGCTCCCAGGTTCATTCTAACCCGGCGTGGTAGCACTTGATAGGGCCCTATCTATGGGTTAATAGAGCTAACGGCGTACACATCCTAAAAATAATTGTTTGACAAAAGTGAATAACTTGAAATAGAAATGTTTTTGACAATTAGACCTTACTTACAGTTAAACAGTGTGCTTATGCTCAACTGAATTATTCGAAATGGAACTGCTTTTGGCATTGAGACTCTACTTACACTAAATTGAATTGTTTAATATAGAACTGTTTGGACATTTAACTGTGCGTGAACAAAATCTGTACTTATACTAAACTGAATTAGCTGAATAAGAACTGCTTGATTAAACTGAATAGCTTGAAATTGAAATGTTTTTCACAATTAAACTGTACCTACATTCAAATTGCGTGCTTATGCTAAACTGAATTGCTTGAAATAGAACTATTTCTATGAAATGTATTTGGCTTTAAAAAACCTTCAAATGTTGGTATGCCATAAATCCAACCAACCAACCAACCAACCCTACATCATTTCTGTATATTACTGGTATTTGTATTATGGTCTCCTGTTATACTGTATTTGAGTTATTTAAGTTATATTAAGTATGTTATGTATGTGTATTATGTGTGTAGATTATCTATGTTATAGTAATGTATGCCATGTTATGTTTCTACGTTATGCTATATTTGTTATGTATTTATGTTATATTATGTACGTTATTATGTACGTTATATGATAGTTATATTACTCGTTACAAGTTTTTTTTTTACACCAGCGTTAGCTTATAGCCTTTCATTGAAGTATGATTGACGGCAACTCAGGTCTCAAAAAATCTTGGGGTGTCCTCGTGGCGTTAAAGCGATGAACTGCGGAATCGTAGTACGCGAGTTCGTACTCCAGTCGCACTCTTCCGTTCACTTTCGGGCAAATACCCTTGGGAAAGGTATGAACTCCCTTATCCTCCCAGCTATGGGTTAAATAGTACCACTATTGTTCTTCTAGGAGAATGGCTTTGGCATTAAATAACCTAAAAAAGAGTTGATATGCCATTAAACAAAGAAACCAAACTAAACCAAACCAAACCAAACCTAACCAAAAATCTTTGCGGTGTTCTGGTTGATCAAAAAAATGAAGCAGTTTAGATGGCCTCAACTCTTTCTCTGATTTCCATCTCAATGAGCCACTTAACAAACGTTTGGCAGTTGTTCCTAACACACCAAATACAATTAGCATCACCGTTACATTCATGTTCAATAGCTATTTTAGATCTTTGTTAAGGTCTAAGTAAGACCAGGCTCATTAGCCTAGTAGGTAGAGTGTTAACCAAAGGTCCAGGGGATCTGGTTTCAATCCCAGGTAACGTCATACCAAAGACTTTAAAAATGGTCCTTGATCCTACTTAACATTCGGCAATATAACGTACGTATCAAGGGTAAGGTGGAGCAATCCAGGGAAAGGAGTAACGTCTTGTCCTACACCTCGGTGTAGTAGCTATTGAAAAGGGAGCCTTTTGGTCACCCTCGATTACAGATACATGGCAAAGTCCACTATTCGGAAGGTTTCTTTTTGTTTTTAAATATCTCTTGGTCTAGTTTTCTGGTCAGAATAGTGGGATCCATTTATATCTCAAAATCCTAGAAAAATAATTATTTTCCTCTTTTGAGAGTTTTTCACGCGCACGTTAGCTAATGGTTTTCCCCTGGAGTCTGAGTTACAGCAAGTATTCTCATGTCCCCTGGACCCTCTTTAGTATATTGATTGGTCTCACCATGATGTAGTTTAGATAATCTCAACTTGTTCTTGTATCTACAAAATCTCCTGTTCCTGTATTAATCTTTTGATGACTTTAACGAGCGTGCCAATTACAATTGGTATAACGATTAACTTTATGCTCCATTCTTTTTCAGTTATCTAGCAAGGTCTAGGTACTTATACCCCTTTTCGATTTCTTTGAGTTTTACTCTGTTGTCACCCGGAACGCCAAAGTTCACTATTCCGCAGGTCCTCTTTTTTGTTGACTATCACTAGGTCTGGTCGTCTGGATGAGATTAGATGATCCGTTTGTATTTCAAAACCCCGGAAAGATTTGTGCGTCTCATATTCAAGGACTGATTATGGGTTGTAAATATACCATTTGTTCGCATAGTCAAATTTAAACTTCTTCTCAATTCCCAGTCGATCACCTTCCCCCACCAAAGCGTGTCTAGTCTTATAATCTTTCTGCAGTAATTTACAGCATTTGCTAATTATGTGATGGGTCGTTTCGTCTCAATCACCACATAATCTACACCTACTATTTTGTTACGTTCTTGCTTTTACATAGTTAGTTCTTATGGTGTTTTTTTTTTAGTTGCTATCAGATGAGATTCAGGTTTTCTCTTAAGTTTTCTATTTCTTAGACATGTCCAAGTCTTCTCGTGTTAGATTTCGCTTATTTGTCATATGACATTTCCATACATTTCCTTTTCTTCCCATTTTTATTTTCTGGTTATTTTTGTTCTGTTGATGCTTGTTTGTATTATTTCTGCTTGCTGTTATGAATCATCCTTCTCGCTTTTTTATATAATCTTCTAGTCGTTGTATCAATGTATCGACGCTACCTTGAATGCTGGTAATTCCTCTTTATCTATTCAAAATACTTACTATCTATTTACGTCATTCCTGGTATGTAAGGACTTATTCATTGTCATTATTTTTTTTGTTCTCTAGTTGATTTATTGAAGTTCTTCCCAGGTCCACTTTAAGAAAGGTCCCGAGTATTTTACAAGAGGGACGGCACGGGTATTTATCCTTTTGATGAGATTCCTGGTATGAAGTTTGGTTTCGAGTAGTTTTCTAATTCTCTTGAGGTATTCTTCTTAATTTTTTCTTTCATCTCCGTTTGTTTGATGTTCCGCTTTCAATATTCTCAAGTTATCATCATTATCTACTTGAAATCAAATCACTCTGTGCAAACAAAGAAAAATTATTGAATAGAAATAATTACTGCAATGTGTATAATCATGTATGAAGTATTAATATTTGATGGGAATAAGTGATAAAACACTTTGTATATAAAACTGTGAAATATACAAAGAATGTTCATAAATAATTCATATATAACATATAACATAGGAATCCCGAAACACGAAAAACACGTAACGACTTCAGGTACGAAACCTTTTATTACCTTTGAGTTGAAGGTTTCGACATAAGGAAGAGTTGCACAATCTTTCTCTGATGAATTCCCCCCCCCGCGCCATCTCGTGCGGCACCCGTAGCGCGCAAATTCGTCTGGCCTCTGCGAGCCCTGAAAGTCGACCCTTCCCGTTCGGAGTCTAGTTCTCAACTGCTGACTTTTTCAGATCTCCCAAAATCCTCTGCGCGCGCTTTCGGTGCATGACGTCTTTCACATCTGGTCAAATCCACTATCTCGGATTTTTATTTTGACATCTATGAACGAAACATCCTCCCCGCGCGCGTGTTAACACCTGCACTCAAGTTTGCACCTAACTAACCCATGTGCTGAACCGAAAGCTTCTCAGCCTAACTAAACCCAAAGGCAAGATATATAAAACGAAATATGCTCGGCCATTATATTACAAAACGTCTTTTGAAACCATAGAAAAAAACTAAATATAAATGAACAATAAATGTGATTCTCTAAACCTTTGGCATAAAATATTCCTAGACGCTTTGTCATACCACAAAATCAGTCAATGAATCATTATAGTTATAACAAGCTATTATAACTCCCTTTTTTATATTCATTGGTAAACAAATATCATATACATTTTATTCATTGGATGTAATTATTTCTACGAACTTAGCAAATAAAGAGGACTTAAGAGATTATCTACAACCATTGAATTAAATTGTTTTACAACAATAACCCATTAAGAGGAAATTAAGAGATTATCTGTAACCATAAAAATAACTCTTCTTTGATAATAAATGCATTCAGAGGATTTTAAGAGATTATCAGTGATCATTGAATAGCCTTTCTTTAATAATAAATGCATGAAGTGCTTTTAAGAGATTATCTCTAACCACTGAAATAATCTGTCTTTAATAATAAATGCATGAAGAGGATTTTAAGAGATTATCTGGAATCATTAAATTACCTTTCTTAAATAATAAATGCATAATGTGCTTTTAAGAGATTATCTCTAACCACTGAAATAATCTGTCTTTAATAATAAATGCATGAAGAGGATTTTAAGAGATTATCTGGAATCATTAAATTACCTTTCTTAAATAATAAATGCATGAAGAGCTTTTAAGAGATTATCTCTAACCACTGAAATAATCTGTCTTTAATAATAAATGCATGAAGAGGATTTTAAGAGATTATCTGGAATCATTAAATTACCTTTCTTAAATAATAAATGCATAAAGAGCTTTTAAGAGATTATGTCTAACCACTGAAATAATCTGTCTTTAATAATAAATGCATGAAGAGGATTTTAAGAGATTATCTGGAATCATTAAATTACCTTTCTTAAATAATAAATGCATAAAGAGCTTTTAAGAGATTATCTCTAACCACTGAAATAACCGGTCTTTTATAATAAAAGTATAAAGAGGATTTTAAGATATCATCTGTAGCCATTAAAAAAACAACTTTAATTGATAATAAACTCATAAAGAGGACTTTAAGAGATTATCTATCACCATGAAAATGACATCTTTTTAAATAACCATTCTTTAATAATAAATGCATAATCATTTTTTCTTTTTTTTTATAGAAGTAGTTTTTTAACAATAAGACCTTAAAAAAAGACTTTATGAGATTATCTGTGAGCATTAATAGGAATAAAAGTTTTTGCAGCAATCAATTCCGAAAGAGGTCTTAAACAGTTTATATCTAGTCATTAAAATAAATATAAGCTATATCTTTACATCAACTATTTTTATCCGGATTTTTTAGTGTTATCATACACAAATAGCTAGCACAATTTCAAAACCTGATACTTATTTTAGTGATGAATTGAAACAATACTATTTATGTTACTCTTACACTTTTTGTTTCATATGAACAGCTAATCTTCAATTATAATATATTTTTATTAGGTATAACGAACTAATATATTTCTTCTCTATCAATAAATATTCTGATATCAGATCTTTACTTGCATAGTCTTGTAAAATCCGAGGGAAATTAATAATGACTGACCTGCTGCAACGCTTACCTGGGGCTGCAAACCTGGACATTATTGTCCAAACCACCTTGAGGAAGAGGAAAGCGTTGGGCAAATTGTGTTCCCTCGCCAAACCACATCCCATATGACAAACTCGCACGCTTAAGCAATGTTTCCTTGAAGGCAAGGGAAAGAAGGGGCAGGTAATTCCAGCACAAATCCTCTTCCTTTTCTTTGCCTCTTACATCCATGGAAATCTCATCTCTTCCTCCTGACGTAAAGCGAACGCATCTTCCTTTTCAACGACACCCGCATATGCATAGAGAATTTTTAATGGGGTGTGGGTAAGGCTTGAATTAGCGGAGCCTTTCCCCTCTCTGTACATGTCACAACGCTCACGGCAAAGCAAAGAGAAGCAAATTAATAAGGACATCCTACATTTTACAGTTTATGCTCTCACTACCACCTCTACCACTCCGAAACCATGTGACCTGCGAGATCGGACCAATCAGAAAGCATCCCTTATGTAATGGTGGGGGATTGCTTTATACGCTTAAAGAACTATACGTTTCCGTTCCCGTGACTTGCTTTGTCCAGTAAAAAGCGACTGGGGGAGGTCAAATCCTGGCAAATCGCGTTACATAACACAAAGTCACGTCATCCTGTTTCGAAGGAAACAGAAGCAGGGATAATGGTCAAATCTAGAAGAGTCAGAGTGCTTATTGACTGTTCAAGCCTTTCTTGTACTTACGCATGACCGGATATCCGGACTGGACTCCGTAGGCCCTCTTCTGTTTGGTAGACTGGTGGAAAAGGGGCGGATCCAATGGATACATTCCCACGGAGTAGGGGCTTGGTTGAAAGGGATTTAATATGTGTAATTGTAAGAATTAAAAAGGTATGTGTTTAATGCATTGTCTTATAGTAGGAGACGGGATGAAACATAAACACACTATATAAACGACGAGTACATTGGTCAGGGTTGTGACAGAAATCATATTACCAGTTATGTATGTGTCATTTTTCGAAGATCGAGCCTAGAAAAATTTCCCGAATTTAGAACCTGATACAACCACATCAACAATAACATACTTTCTACAATTCCGCAAATTTAACCTCGTTACCTTCCAGACTAAGTTAAATAAATATCACGCTCTTTTCGAAAGACTGTGACTGGCTTTGTATTTAAAATCATAGCAATATGTCATTTACGTCAGAATAAATATGCAAACCAATTTTTAAAGTCTAGATAATTATAACTGATTTTCTCGCTTTCAGTTGTGAATAATTAGGAGAAGAAACATTTGCTTTGTTATGCCTCTCTCCGTAGTGCTAAGCTACTTTACTCCATTGATTTTAACGATACATAAATATGTATAGGTTTATTCTTTGCCAAGAGGTTAGGGAATCGCACATATTGTATGTTTATGTTTATATATTTTGTTTTTTGATATTTTTCTTATGATCAGACATTTAATAAAAAAGTATTTCTATACCATTGGCATATGGTTTGAGAGTTCGCCAATGGCCTGGGAGACTGGGGTTCAACCCAGGTCAAGTTATGAAAAAGACTCAAAAATGGTACTTAAAGCCTCCTGGCATAACACTCAGCATTATAAGGTATAGATCAAGGGTAAGTGGACCAATCCAGGGAAAAGAGTAGTTCCTTCTCTTCAACCTTAGTGTAGTAGCTATTGAAAAGGGAGCTATAGTCGGCCAACTTACTTAATTTATTTATGTCCGATACAAATAATTTTCACTCAGTTATACGACTGTCATTGATGGCGCACAGGTATTCTCGTCGAAAGTTAACTAGGCTATTCATGTCCAAACCCAGAATTAAGCTGTTTGCATTTAATACATCGTTAATATTCACGGAAAATAATAAAATCGTCTATTTTCTCTCCATTTGTGAGTAATTAGTTGGGCAGTCAAGGTTCTTTAACACTAGGATTGCAAACGGTGAAGAAGAAGAAAATTCTAAATTCAAACCCGTTAAATACCAAGAGAGGACTGAACTCCGCCAGTCTATTTCAAGAGGTTACACTCTACATAAGCAGAACCCCAATAAACTAAGTTACACGAACATTGACTATTCTATATCACGTGTTCATATCAAATACAAATAATTTGCACACAAGTTTAGGATTTCTTAATTTAGTATGGACCAATCAGCTAAGAGCGCCAGAATACACCGTCTGCCTCTCTACAGAGGGCTATGACTCCCGCAACGAGTGTCCTGATATGACACTAAACAACATGATGGTGAGGTTACAGTAATGCTGGATTTGGGGAAATACGGAGTAATTATTTAATGCCATTGTTCCCAGGTCCACTCTCACCTGGAGTAGCAGCACCTGACTGGGTCCTCTCTATGGGTAAAATAGAACTAAACAGTGTACTTATGCTAAACTGAATTGTTTGAAATAGAACTGTTTATATGTAAAAAAAAATGGATTTGGCATTGGATAACCTACAATGATTGATGCGCCATAAAATCAAACTAAACCAAACTAGACTTCATTTCATACTTATTTTCTATACTCATTGGCCATGTGGTTTGAGTGTTCACCAATGGCCTGGGAGACCGGGGTTCAGTTCCTGGTCGAGTCATACCTAAGACTTAAAAAATGGTACTTGATACCGCATTGCTTAACACTCAGCATTATTAGAGACGTATCAAGGCTAAAGAGGCGCAATCAGGTGGAAGAAGAAGTGCCCTCTCCTACGCCTCGGTGTTTTAGCTATTGAAAAGGGAGCCTTCGGGTCGCCTTCGACTACAGTCGCTAAACTTTTTACTTACTTATAAGGTTTTAAGTTACTTATTATTAACATCCGTAATAAACCATTATAGTTTCAAGTATCTATTCTTTATGCTAATAATTTATTTACATTTATATTGGATCACGTATCCTTAATACAAGTAATTTTCCAACATATCTATTTGGAAACGTTCGTGAAGTTTCCATGGAAGGAAAAAGGACACGGTGACACGAGTTCAAAACCTTGATGAGACTGTTTACATTTCAAACAGTGTGAATACTCTTTGGAAAGGCATGAATCAAATTATTATCCTACGAATTATAGGTAAATAGTAGGGCAGACTCGGTTTTTTCTCTTGCATATTTCCCTCCGACAGGGCCGTCATGTTCCAGTTGTGTAAATAGGAAGACAGCTATATGTGGGTGTAAGCTGATCAAGCGGGTACATAGCAGGAAGTGGGTCACGTGGTTGATAACCGAAATACCTTGCGAAATCATATATGCAGAGACCCACAGTAGTAACAGTCAGTCTTGCAGTCTCAGTCATGTAGACACAAAGAGCGGCCGGCGTGTTACCAGAGGAGGGGGTGCCCCCAGCCGAGAAGCAGTCACAGAGTTACGATTAGTCGGTGTCGCAATCTCGGATACATGATCGGGCAGTCGAGAAGCACAAACAGCGCAAGCGAGCACCAAGAGTGGGACAGTGACCCCCACCCACGACCAAAAAGCAGAAAAATTTGTGTGGGTCTCTAAAAATCGAAGCACAGCGGGGTTAATGAATTAAGAGTCAGTATAGCAGTCCTCTATTAATCTCTCTCCCACTGCCAGTCTTTTACTAAAGTCACCTTCAGACCCTTTCGTGAAATAAAGCTGAGAGAATTATATTTTTATAAAGCGAGTCTTATGGTTATTCGTTCCTCCATTATTATTCTTCGTTAATTTCTTAACTATGACAATCAGCGTAGGAGAAAGAAAACTCTAAGCGTTGATCTTGCGTCCCATCCTGATCTTGGGGGTGGGTAGGGTGATATATAAGAATCGGAACATTAGAAGTAGAAATAATCAAAGTCAGAATGAACCTGCGATTAATGGCAATCAAGGAATACTGTACATGTCCAAGAGGTCCGGAAATAGAAGCTCACTATCAGATAAAGTTTAGTGCCATGGAGCCGCCGCAGGCTTTGGCCTCCATGTCAATACACACAAAACTGAATATATGCGCTATAATCAAACAGGCAACATTTCCACACTCGACGGAACCTCGCTGAAACTGGTAGACAAATTCACCTACCTAGGAAGCAGTGTGTCATCAACAGAAAAAGACATTGACACGCGGCTGATGAAGGCATGAACGGCTACCTATAGGCTATCGATCATATGGAAATCAGATCTGACCGACAAAATGAAATGCAGTTTCTTCCACGCAGCGGTCGTATGGACACTGCTATATGGATAAACCACTTGGACGCTAACAAAACGGCTGGAGAAGAAGCTTGACAGCAATTACACAACAATGCTGCAAGCAATATTGAACAAGTCCTGGATGCAACACCCCACAAGGCACCAACTATACGGCCACCTACCTCCCACCACGAAAACTATCCAAGTTAGACGAACCAGACATGCAGGACACTGCTGAAGAAGCAGGAACGAGCTCATAAGTGATGTAATCCTATGGACCCCAACATATGGCCGAGCAAAAGCAGGACGACCAGCTCGAACATACATACAGCAGCTATGTGAGGATACGGGGTGTAGCGCTGAATACTTGCCGGAGGCGATGAACGATAGGGTGAAGTGGCGAGAGAGGGTCAGGGATATCCGTGCTTGCGGTACGACATGATGATGTATGATGATGATTAATCCCTTGCAGAGCATACAGGCAGTGTTTCCTATAGACGTGCCAAAAGGACGTAGCAGCTAAGCCAAGTTTCTTCAATATTTTTTATTTTTATCTTTATATCAAATCAAACATGCACACTGAATTCAGAGACAGGAAAACCTAAGAATTATTTCTGAGGACTTATTAATGGTAAACCCTAATGCGCTCTCAGCCAAAGGATTAACAGTTACCACCCACGTAATGCAAAGCAATTCTAACGAGGTGAACATTCCGATACCTGGTAAAGCAAAATGTATACAAACGAAAGCTCATAGAAAATGCGTTATCATTCCTGAGATGACGTAGGTTAACTAAAATTACTGAGTGGTAAGTTAGGCGGGTTTCGATGAGTTGTGATACAACGAAGCAGTCTGTCTGTGGATGACAATATATATATATATATATATATATATATATATATATATATATATATATTGATATTATAGCTGTATTTACCAGAATAGATCATCACCATTATCATCATCATGTCGCACTGTCAGTGTGCATCACACTGACCCTCTCCCGTCAACCATCTCTGTCGTCCATTGCTCCCGGGAAGTCTTCCTGATGTATCCAGTATTGATATAGAACTGTTGTATATAGGTTCTAGATGGTCGTCTATGTTAAGGAGTCTACAGCAGTATGTCGCTTATGAGTTCGTCCTTACTTCTCCAGGAGTGTCTCGCATGTCTACTTTGTCTATGATAGTTTTCATGATGGATGGTAGGTGGCCGTATAGCTGCTGTTTTGTCGGATGTTGCCACCTGGATTTCTTTAATATTTCTCGCAAACATTCTTATGTAATTGCTGTCAAGATTTTTCTCCATACGTTAAGTTAGCATCCTTATAATGCATCCATATAGCAGTATTGACACGACCGCAACTTGGAAAAACTGCGTTTTATTTTATCGGTCAGGTCTGACTTCCATATGACCAATAGCCTATTAAAAGCTATTCATGCCTTTGTTAGTCGCGTATTGATGTTTGTCTCGATTGATGAGACACTGCTTCCTAGGTAGATAATCTTGTCCACTAGTTTTAGGAAGAATCATTATATGTGATATCGCCTCTTTGATTAAAACACACGTATTCCGTCTTGTCTGCGTCGACTACTATGCCAGCAGGGATTCGGCTTAGGCAGGTATATTTGCCAGAATCGCTTTGTGATTTGCCTAGTCCGCGTCTGTAATTGTGTGTACGGGTTATCTTATGGTTCTTTCCTTTGCCACATTGACACCCTTATATTTCATTATATCAATAGACGTTCTACGCCTGTAGTCTAGGCAGATGATAAAGTGGTATGGTGCTAATGTGTCTCCATGCTGCACACCTGCTATAATGTCGAAATCGTCTGTCTCCATCTGGGGCGAAGAATTTTACTTTCATGTTTTTATATAGCATCATTATGGCAGTGACTGTTTCTTTGGGAGACGGTAGGCATGTAGTATTTGCTCGATCTTCTCTCTGTGTATGGAGTCAAAGGCATTGAACAAGTCGACAAATAATACTGTTGTTTCAAGATTTTTTACAAGTTTAACTTTTAGAATTCGATAGTCAAAATTTGTGATGTCCTGGATAGATTTCTCTGAAAGCCATTTTAGCTCTTCCAAAATTTCTTCCCAATTTTTGGATTCTATGCGGTTGCGTATTAGAGCAATGTATATCTTAGCCGCTATGGATGTATGAGTTATACCTTGGTAGTTCTTGGCTATTCCGAACTCATCCTTTTTAGAGAAGAGGAGGATGCATCCCTTTGTCCCTCTGTCTATTGAGTTTTAGTTATATACTGCATTACTGTTTCGGAGCAGTATGTCGTCGAATTCCCTGGTCTTCCATACTTCTGTGGGCATTTCATCAAGTCCTACTGCTTTCCTATTTTAAATGTTTCTTAGTACTGAGTTGAGTTCTACTCGTGTAAACAGTCCAAGTTTTCTGTCCACATAATAATTTTCGTGATTGGTTCATGCCTAACTTTCGCAGTTTTACCGAGTAAATTCTCGAAATGTTTTTTCCACTACTACGTTCGTTCTTCTTGGCTAGTAGATTTCAGTTTAGCTCTCGCATTGTTCTTTCTTCTACTAACTTGGTTTATTGTATGCCATGCTATCATAGATTGTCTATCTTCAACCGTTTTCTGTAATCTTATTGATCGGATTTGGTATGCATTCTGTTCGTTCTTTTAGGTATATAATATCTAATTCATGTTGTGCCTTCTTAAAGGCATTGGTATTGGTTGGCTTCCTCCAATTACATTTGGATGCGGTTTTCATGTCTGCATGCTTTTTTTTAACCACTAATGTCTCCCATGGGACTCTAGGTTTAGCTCTTTGTTTAGTTGTTATGCATTTTGCTGTCACTTCTAAGTGGGCATTGACGAAATTCTCATATTCGTCATTCGGAGTAGTTTTTTCTGATATCTCCTAAGGTGCATCGAATTTTTTTCTTAGTGTACGCGCATATTTATCTGTAATATCCATGTTATTAAGCAGGGACCAGTCATAGAGCACAGTGGTTGTTGTTCGGGTCCTATTCCTTAGTTGGCTCTGCCGTATCTTTGCCATGACAATTCGGTGATCGGAGGACGCACCTTCGAAAGAGGAATATGCCTCTCATTATAATGCGCTATTATTCCACCTTTGCTTCAGTATTATTTGCATAGATTTAGGTCCATAGCTTTCCCATTCTTTTCTGAAATTTTGTATTGAGGCATGTTTATCTATTTTCTAGCGTAAAATCTGCTAGATGTTCCCAATTTCTGTTGGATGAGTTGTGTAAGCTAAATCTGTAGTTTACGTTTTTACCAGTTTGAGCATTTATGTATCCACCGAAAACGAGTACGTCGTGTTTTGGGATGCTACAAACAAAGGATGATTGCTCGTTATAGAAGGCGACGAGGTCAGTTTTGTTACTAATATTGGTAAGGCTGTAGCAGGAGATTATTGTTGCGCTAGGGTTGCCATTAAAAGTAGCTATCCTCGGTTGTATCTTCTCGATGCTATTTAGTTATTTCAGGGCCCGTGGTCCAATAAGCATATCTACACCTCCTATCGTGTCATTAACAGAGTATTTCCAGGCAGATGCTGAGTCTAGTGTCCATCCATTGCCGGTATCTTGATATTTAGTATCTTCGCCATGAAGGTATCTGTGTTCTTGTAGCGTATTATATCTTTGTTATGATGTATCGCCGAAGATAACAGCTCCGGTATTTAACCTCTTCTATGTAAAAGAAAGCTTCCGATAATAATGCATTAATATTCTTCGAAATAATACCTTTGGCGTTGAACATAGTTATTTAAAAAAGTTTGCTTAGGCCGATTATTTCCAAAGGTTTTGATGTCTTTGACGTCCCAGGATCTAACCATTAAGATTAATGTATAATTTAGGAAAAAAGGAAAAAGATACTCACATCTACGGCTAATGAATCTGGAGAGTAGAACTGTTGCATAGCCATGTGTTTCGCGAAAAGTAGAGTTCAGACATTTAAAGAGATACAGAGAATCGTCAGATTCATCTAGATAATGTCTAAACGTCTAAACAGACATCTAGATATCTGTATTCTATTATATGAATTAGCCACGTGGGTCCACGACTACATTCCAGATTTCTAATGAAGAAATAGTGGGGACAAAAATTTTTGGTCTAACCACACACACACACACACACACACACACATATATATATATATATATATAGAGAGAGAGAGAGAGAGAGAGAAATAGAGAAAGAGAAAGAAATGTGAATGTGAGTGAGAAAGACCGAAAATAAGATTAAATATATCTGTAATATATATATATATATATATATATATAAAGAGAGTAAGAAACGAAAAGCGAAATAAATGTGAGAGAAGATGAAAGATATATATATATATATATATATATATATATATTGGTACTACAGTTTGGTATGATTTATAAATGTATAGTTCTTAATATCATCGAACATGCTTATATAATTAAGATAGTATTGCGTAGTCACATAGTCACTGATGCCAGACAGCAGTAAGTTTCCCGCCTCCGCGTTCAAGACAACTTTTGAACGCTTATGTAAAAAAAAACTGACAGTTACCAGACATCGGTAACTTCGTATCTACGCCATCCGTATATAAATATGTTAGATCTGTCTGTGAAAATGACTCTTTATCTGTAAATGTCTGAAAGATAGAAAGATAGATAGATAGATAGATAGAGAGAGAGAGAGAGAGAGAGAGAGAGAGAGAGAGAGAGAGGATTATATGACTGATTTGATATAAAAATATGTTTGATCTGTCTGTGAAAATGATGACTCTTTATCTATAAATGTCTGAAAGATAGAAAGATAGATAGATAGAGTTCGAGAGAGTTCGAGAGAGAGAGAGAGAGAGGATTATATGACTGATTTGATATAAAAATCTCTTATGTTAAAATTACATAAATCTGCTTTGTTCAAAGTACATAAATGAGCTAAGTAATTTTTCTATCTGGAAAAAAGGATGTTACTAGGTAAAGGGAAATTGTCTGTTGTTATGGAAACAGCGTTTGACCGGATATACAGTGACATGCTCTCTTGTCATACTCTGCTGACTGCGCATCTCAAAATTATAGACGCTTTTTTTTATATCGGTCTTCTTTTTATACATTCTATTATAAGAATACTGGCCACGAATACACACACGCACACACACACAAACCTGGCCTGTTAAATTTATTCTCGAGTCTGTGTTTCACTCCATTCGAAACTCTAAAAAAGTCACATGTCTGTCGCTTCTAACCACCTCCTCAACTCTGGCTGCACTAACCGGGTAAAATGGGATATCTGGTCCTTGCAGGACATTCTTATTAGGAGAAGGAACACAGGATTCAAATTGTGAGAAACATTGTAAAGTGGTAATACATGTATGCCCAATTTTTTCAGTTCATCGTAAAATTATGTTAGGCTCTTAAGGAATCTTCCTCATATTAAAGAGGTAACTTATTATGGAAGTCCATTATATATATATATATATATATGCTTTGTAATGGAATACTTTGAAGGAAAATGCATTTGTAAATAATGTAAGAGCTCACTTCCTCGCTCACAGATAAATACTTTCAAGTATATATATATATATATATATATATATATATTCAGAAGTTATTAAGCAATTCATATAAACTATTTAGATAGTTTTAAATTTTAGATTTAGTTCAGTACTTTTTTAGTTTTGACATTTATTAGGTCTGCATAATATCTTCAGACGGGCTGTATATATTTGTATATGCACATACGCGCACACACACGCGCGTGCGCGGGCTCACACACACTCACGCAGGTGCACGCGCGCACACACATACACACAAACACACACACACACACATACACACACACACACACACATATATATCTATATCTATATATATATATAGTGCAATTAGAAGGAAACTCAAACGTGGTTAAGTTGACATTATATATTTATTTCGCCCGAGAATATTGTTATATATTTCGTCTCGCAGATGGCTTTTTACATTTTAGATATGAGGTTGTGGAACAGCATATGTGTTTAGAAGAACGATATGCAATAAAATTCTGTTTTAAACTTGGAAACAATGCCACAGAAACGTATGGAATGTTTCAGACTGCTTTTCGACCATCTTGCAGGAATCGAGCATCAGTTTTTGAGTGACATAAGAGATTCAAGGAAGGCAGGGAGTTAGTGAGGGATGATGAGAGGTGTGAGAGGAGTAAGGAAGTCAATACACCAGAGTTGATTGGCAAGCGGTTAGGGTTAGGGTTACTATGTTGAGGTTTTTAAGGGATTTCAGGAAGAGATTACGTCAGAAGAGGCCAGCACTCTTCAAATCGGGTCAGTGGCATTTCCAGCAGGACAATTCACCAGTCCATAACTCCATCTTTGTCACTGACTATTTGACCACGATGGGCTTCAAGACAGTTCCTCACCCTCCCTATAGTCCAGGCCTTGCTCCCTGTGACGTTTGGTTATTCCCGAAGCTCAGAGTCTGTCGTTACGAGAAAATTGAGGAGATGAAAAAAGCTGTAACGAATGTCATTGACACGCTTACACAAGAGGACATCCATGGGGCCTTCCGGAAGTTGTTGGAATGGTACAACAAGTGCACTGAAGACGGAGGAGATTACTTCGAAGGGGACAAGAGTTTCATAAGAGTACTATCAATAAAAGTTCCCATACGAAAAAAGGATGGGATATTATTTAATGACGCTTGTATATAATACAAGGGTCATTAAATAAGATTCCATACTTTTTTATATATAGTCATATATATATTGTCATCCCGAGACGGACTGTTTCGTTGTATCACAATTTTTTCAATTTGTCAAGACCCGTAGAGAGGTAGGGATCGAAACCCGCCCAACTTTAAGTTAGACTTAGTATCATAGCACTCAACCACAAGCGAAGTACATCTGCTCGGTAATTATAAGGCATTAAGTAGTAGCTTTGGTTTGCTTACATTTATACTATCCCGGATACCAGAGTGTTCAAGTCGTTCGAAGAGCTTTGCATTATACGAGTGACAGTCATGAATTCCTTTGTCAAAGTGTTCAACATGAGCAAAATGTTTCCTTTAAAATATGTTTGACCTGAAATCCAAAGAGAATTTTGAGGAACCTAAGACTTAAAATAAATTTATTCAAATGAAATAAAATGTCCTTCCTAATTTGTTTTCTTTTAAATTTGAACTCTCTAGCTTTCGGAAAGCAAAAATGATAAAATTGAATTTAAGCTTAGATTTCTTATAAAGAGAAAATCCGTTTACTAAAAGACACCGTACAAAATGTTCCCAATTAAAACATACAAATATTAAACGAAATCCAATTTAGGTTACTGAAGATCTGTTAATTCTCTAGAACAATAGATTTAACAACGATATCTTCAAAATAATTTTCAATGTCAGTCATTTATCATCAATAAATTAAATCTCAGCTTGATGTAACTAAATTATTCGGAAGACCATTGAGGTGTAGTGGCTAAAGAGCATGTCAGAGTACGTAAGTTCGAACTCCAGTCGTACAGTTGCGTTCACTTTTGAACAAATACCATTGGAAAAGGCATGAACCCAATTAGCCTCTATGCGATGTGTCAACTTGAATTACTAATGTTCTTCTGTAAGAGTGACTTTGGCATTAAAAAATGCATGAACGTTGATGTACTTGGAAACCAAAACCAAAGATTTTAACATGAAATTTTATGAGGTTTGGTAAAGGTTGGTTGTTAATATTTCATTGGTTAGTTCCTTGTTTATTGTCGTTCAGTTAATTATGTGGTTTTATGGGATGATTTTGTAGTTTTTGGTATATGACTCCTTTGTTTTTCTTATTACCCATTAACTAGTTCTCTTATGGATGGCTGGAGCTGTAAAAAAAACTTAAGACGGAAAGACAAAAACAAGGATACTTTAAAGTTAACTTTTATTCTAGAGGTCGACAATTATTTCGTGATAAAAAAAAACTTTCTTCCCGACCCAAGAAAAGTATTTGTTCAGTAGGAAAAGGGAAAAGAGAGAAATGCTGTGCTTTTCTCTCTCTTTTTTTTTTAAAGCCTGGACGACCGTCCAGATAGCGTTTCCTGTCAGAGGCCTGCTTGCAAATTGTTATTTTTTTTATTTTATTTATTTATGCTACGTGCAATCTTAAACAAGTCCTGGCTGCAACACCCCACAAGACACCAAATGTACGGCCACCTACCCCCTATCACGAAAACTATTCAAGTTAGACGAGCCAGACATGCAGGACACTGCTGGAGAAGCAGGGACGAACTCATAAGTGATGTACTCTTATGGACCCCCACACATGGCCGTGCAAAAGCAGGACGACCAGCACGAACATACATTCAGCAGCTATGTGAGGATACGGGATGTTGTCCTGAAGACCTACCTTGGGCGATGAACGATAGGGAGGAGTGGCGAGAAAGGGTCAGGGATATCTGTGCTACCAGCGCGAGATGATGATGATGATGATGATGATGATGATGATGATGATGATGATGATTTATTTATTAATGAATTTTCATTCAATCCCCCACTTTTTATGATAAATTGCCCGAAGATTTTAACCTGCGACAAAAATAAAATTGCTTCCGAGTTGATTCTGCTTCAAGGAGCAAAAACTTGGGTATATTTTAAGTATCCCAATTTGAAAAAAAAAATATTTACACTCACCACTAGAATCCTCTTTCTTGTCTTTCTCGCCTTAGAAATTAATAATTTTCGGTGAAAATATTTATAGTAGCCTTAGTCAAAAATCTTTCAATATTTTGGTTAATTATTTGCTTTATTCACAAAGTTACAACAAAATCATCCCAGTTTTCAAAATCGTGGCAATCGTTTTGCACTGTCGGAATCCAGCTTTCTTCCGGTTCTTTCATCTTACGGTGATGTGAGTGCTATTTGCTCGAAACAAAGGACAACCTCATTGATCTTCCATCCCTTTTTGGTTGTTGAAACATCACGAGCAAAAGAAGACGGCCATTGTTCGGAAAAGTTATATTCAGAAGAACCCAGATCTCTACTATACCATTGATGACGCACCTTTTAGCTTGTTTTTCCATTCCATGCTGAAAACCATTCTTGTATATCGAAAGGAAGGTCCACAAAAAAGGGGAAAACATGACAAAAAAATAAGAAAAAAGCAAATAAAGCTTATTGCTATGTCATATTATCCCTTCCTCTACCGGGAAATGCCGAGCAGCCATTCTTGTTACATATTAAAAGCTTAGACTTCCTTAAATGTCTTTAGTTAACACACACACACACACACACATACACACACCTATATATATATATATATATATATATATATAAAATCTCGTCTTGGATGTCATTATAGATTTATTTCAGCTCTATGATGACTCTCTTCAGATGGGTAACGTAAACACTGTTTACTATTTGGGGATTACTTCCGGGGAGAAGAAAATTTAATCTTCAAAAAAAATGTTTACATAGAAGAAAATTACTTTTTTATTTAAAAGTGTATTCATAAATTTTAAAAAATTAACGGTGGAAATATCATTATATATTATTTTCAAATATATTGTCTGTACATTCCTCTAAAAAAATACCGTTATCCCTAATTTAGATATCACTGTAATCTAAAAAAAAAACGGTAAATACTGAAAAAATTAATAGTGCCTTGCAACTCAATAAAAAAACTATAAATGAAATATGAATTCATTATTTCATAGAAATTATTATGAATTATAAATATTACATAAAATAATATATTCGTAACAAGCGTAAAATGTATCGTTTTTTAAGAGTCCGTGTTTATGTTGTAAGATTTATTTTTCAGTTGTGTTGTTTTAACGGTTTCGATTCTTCTGCTGCGACCTGTTCACAAACATAAACTGATCGGATTAATTTCTCGCCCTAGAAAAATTACATCCGGGTACGGCCGTAAATGACGAAGCCTTTTTTACGACCATGACCTGCTGTTTCAGCTAAAAAAAGGGATAAATTAAAATTAACAACAATTACAGAACACTTCTTCCAGAAATTAATTATCTTCGGTAGCCTATATTAGGCTAAAGAAGTACTGTATTTCTACACCCATTTTTTTATAGAAGAACTTTCTATTTACGTGCCTGGAAGAAGTGGTACTGCGTTCCCTTTATGTAAACAAGTCTTCGGCTTCGAAAAATCCGGAGGTCTCATGACACTCTCAGGACCCGCACCCAGAGCGAGGCTCCGAAAGGCTGAAACGTACATCTAGTGGTTGTATTTACATTTCCCACCAGATATGAGCAAAGGGTCTTTTAAGGGCCATTAGAAGCCCCCTCTGCGGGTTGGAGCATCTCTGACGGTCCTTACCGACCAGTCGAAGTAGACGGCCCGGAGGCAAACACGAAGAGGACTCTAATACCACCCGGTCCTAACCATTTGGTCGATTCCTCACCGTCTTCTTGACAGCGTAGCGCAGCGCCGCGCCGCGCTTAAAGCACGAGTTATCCTTTAGCTACTGCTTCATTATCTGCGCAGCGCTAAGATAACGCCAATATTAGTCGTAGCATCCTAGCCGGTTCACTTGATAGTGCTGAGCTTTGGCACTGAAGCCTTTGCTACCGTCCTGATACACCCGAACAGCTTTGGCGCGGCACAGCCATAGCTATCGTCTCCGATACGTCCGCACAGCTTTGGCGTGGCACAACCATAGCTACCGTCCTGATAAGTCCGCACAGCTTTGGCGCCGTAAAGCCATAGCTACCGTCTCCGATACGTCTGCACAGCTTTGGCGCGGCACAGCCATACCTAACGTATCGATAGGTCCGCACAGCTTTGGCACGGAAGCCATGACTACCGTCTCCGATGCGTCCGCACAGCGTTGACACGGCAAAGCCATAACTACCGTCTCCGATACGTCCGCACAGCTAGGGGCACGACAAAGCCCTAGCTTCGCCGATTCGTATGTGCTAAGGCCTGGCAAACCTTAGCCACAGTTTCCCCGTCCGTTTACTTGGTCCGCAGTACTAAGACACGACTCAGTCTTAGTCGCTAGCTCGCCCAACTCTATGCGACCAAGCTGCCAACACCGACTTCGACCACGACGCAATGCTGCATCCAGTGCACGTACTCCCTGCTGTACGGACTGCCCTAGCATTGCAACAACTAGCCCTCGTACGACTCGCTGCACGGGCTAGCAACTATATCGACGCATCCCCGGTTAACCCAACGTACTGTCAAAACCGGAATATCGATTTACTAACCACGACCGACCCCAGCTTCCCGCAACGATCGTCCAGCTGCATTCAATGACTCGACCGACCTCAACTTCCCGCAACGATCGTCCAGCTGCATTCAACGACTCGACACACCTCAGCTTCCCGCAACGATTGACCAGCTGCATCCTTCGACTCGACCCACATCAGCTACCAGCAACGATCATCTAGCTGCTTCTCTTCGACTCGACCAACCAGCTAACGGCACCACCCATCTAGCTGAAGACAAATACAACCGCCACGGACTTTACTCACGCATTTATAAAGACCACAATAAATTGTCATCGTTGTTATATTTGTTACCTCGCCTTTGTTTCCTTCATTGTCTTTTGCTGTCATTACTCACACGCTTAAACTTAAATTATTTGCGGGGTCGACAAGCTGATCGGCTCTGCAACACTTCCACGAATTTTTTTTTTTCTGTTCAATATTCATAAAAAGTTTGCATCACTATTATATTCATATTCCACGGTAGAAGGCTGAGACGTCCCAAAGTAATTCCTGGATCTGAGATTAAACAATCTGATGGTAAGGTTTCAATAAAGCTGCTGTTTGGGGGAATTCGGAGTAACCCTTCATTGTCTTTACACCCAGGTCCACTCAAACCCGGAATGGTAGTACCTGATAGTCAATTACTAAATTTTATTTTTAAATACTGAACTAGTTGATCATTTATATGTTTAAACAAATTACACATGTTTAAATAATTGATACGTAGCAATACATGGAACCGTTAAATTTAAAAAAAATAAGCTCAGGTTCGTTTACAAATCATATTCATATTTGATAAATATATGAAGAGGATTTTCCATTAAAAACATAGCATCTGATAGGGCCCTATCTATGGGTTAAATAGAACTAACTGCATAATTATGCTAAACTGAATTGTTTGAAATAGAAATGTTTGTATAAACTGAATAGCTTTATATAGAAATGTTTTTGACAATTAAACTGTGTACTCAGGCTAATGTGAATTCTTTGAAATACTGATTATTTGCATAAAAATGGATTTGGCGTTAAATAACCTACAAAGCTTGATATGCCATAAAACCAACTATTCAATAACCTCCACTCTTTGCCATGCCATAAAACCAATGCAAGGCAAACAAAATCAAATGAAATCAAATCAAATCCAATCAAATTCAAGGTGGGCGTCCTTGTAGTGTAATGGCTAAAGTGCTGGACTGCAGAATCGTAGGACACGAGTTCTAAATTTAGTCGCCCTCTTACATTCATTTTCGTACCCTAAACCTTCGGAAAGGTATGATTTCTCTCATCGTTCCAACGATAAATTAAATAGCACCACTACTGTTTTTCTCAAAGGATGTATTTGCATTAAGATGATTGATATGCCATTATATAAATAACAAACAACCAAACAAATTTTTGGTTTATAATTATTATTATTCATTCTATTAGAAAGTTTCCCCACCGGATTAAACTGAATAATTTTCACTAACACCAAAGTGACAGCAAATCTTCTAAGATCCCCAGGATTCTTCTCAGTATTCTAGTTGCGTATTGGCAAATTATGAGTTTTTGTTTGGGGCCAAATAGACCTTTTGTCATTATTTTGTGCTTCTTTTTAAGGAGATTCAGTTTCTCTCTTATCTTTTAACTAATTTAAATTCTTGGTCTGAACGGCTCATTTACTTTACAGTTTGGTTTTCCTCATTATTGTTAGATTTTCCCTACTATTCATTAAATTATTCGACTGATATTGCTGTCTATGACTTTTGTAATAATTCTTTATTTATATATTTTGTATATTCTTCAAGTTTATGGTTTGTTGCATTTACACAGTCCCCTATAGAGATGAGTTCTTTACTTCATTTTTTTTTCTGCAGACATAGAATCATATCTAGAGTGTGCGGACTTCTGCATCATCTTCAATATTTTCTCCTTTCAGTTTTAAGTTATGTTGTTTCACTAACGTTTGAATGACAGTAAGTCAATGCAAGTCTTCACAACTTTTCTATTATTCTTGAAGTCCCTACAACCCAGTAGGTTCGATGGTCTTGAATTGTCTTCAACTAGACAATTCAACTGGCTCCAAATATAGTTGGTATTACCGTGACATTCCTGTTCAAGTGTTTATTCAACTGTTTGGCAAGTTCCAGATATTCTTACAATTTTTATTTTCTTTCTTACTTTCTTTCTGTTTTTTTCTTCTCTTCTTTCTTTCTTTTTCTTTCTTTCTTTCTATTGACGGGAACATCAAAATCCACTTGATGATAAAGTCTTATAAATTAATACTAGTTCTGATCCTTTGGATGGCATTAAAGATTCCTGTGTATCTTAAAAGCCAGTGAATTTCATGTTTTTCATTTTCTAGTTGACATTTTAGCTTGAGGGGGTAACCATTTTTCTGCCATGTTAAATATCAAAATTTAACAATTTAATAATTCTCAGTTGTGTTTAGTTTTGAAACATTCGTTTCTCATGTGATGTGCTTAATTTTGAGGTTTCCGTTTTTTATGTAATTAACCATTTCATCTCTTTTATTCCCATAGTTGGCGAACATTGTCGAGGGTGACCCGAAAGCTCCCTTTTCGATAGCTACTGCACCAAAGTGTAGGGGAGGGCGCTACTCCTTTCCCTGGATTTTTCCACTTTACCCTTGATCCATACCTTATAATGCTGAGTGTAAAGCAATGAGGCATCAAGTACCATTTTTTGAGTCTTTGGTATGACTCGACCTGGAGATTGCACCCAAGTCTCCCGGGCCATTGGCGAACACTCTAACCATTATGCCAATGACCGGTATATTTATTCCCAAAATCTTCATTTTATTATTCCTATGTGTCTTATCAGTTGATTATGATTCTTCTCCATGCGAATTTTTCGTAACAGAATTTATGGTATTTTTCACTGGAGTCTGAAAGACAGCAAGTCTCCATTGATTTCTAGAACTGTTCTCAGTATTCTGATTTTAACAGTGCCGTGGTCCTGATGGTCTCAATACTTCCCCGAATTCCAGTTCCCCGATATCTTTTTTATAGACTTTCGGGAATCCTTCCAAATACTCCAAATACAGTTCATATCACTGTCACCATCGTATCCCTCCAAATTCTTCAGCTCTTAGGCAAAGTCCCCATGTTTGTACAGCTTTTTGTTTTCTTTTTTTCTTATCGTATTACCCGTCGGAGCGGTAAATCCCCCAAATTATAAATTCATTATGTTAATAAAATCTAGATATTGTCTTTTGACAAGCATTTGGTGTTCTATATTTCATTTCGAAATCTCAGATTATCATTATTATTAGAATTATTTTTACAAACCTTAAAACCATTAACGTTAAAAATGAAGCCAAACAGTTAATGTCTTGAATAAAACCATTGCTATATTAGTTTCAGACTAAATAAGTCTCTGTCCCCAAACTCTGAATAAGTTACTTGTGTCGCATCTTTCAAGCCGTGCAATACATACTGATTTTACCACCTTTCGACCAACGCCGGTCAATCCATTTCCTTCAAGTGGACACGATGCTCAAATAGGCGACCTGAGACGTAAGAACCTTTCCTCTGTGAAACGCCCTTGCATTCAGGGGTCAGTGAAAAAGGACGAAAAGCAACGCAAGACGGCCAATCAGTTCAAGCCGGAAAACCTGTTGTGGGAGTGTGACCCAATTTCAAACGATCAACGCCAACTTAATCGACTATGATGCGGAGGCGATGCGCTGAATAAATGATTCGTTCACTTCAATTTGTCCGTCGATATGTTCGACCCATGTCCTTCTGCTCGGTTTTCTCATCACCATCCCTTTTATTTTCATCAATATCGTTATCTCGTATTCGACTCTGCTGCCATTATCTATTCTTTTTTTTTTCTTTCTAATTTTGATTCGTTCATCATTTAGATCGTCCTTATTTATACTGTTAGTTTTTATATTCAGCTTATACTTCACTTCTTTGAATTTCCGATTATATCAAGAACATTTTTCATGCTTAATAACTATGAATATATCGTTAGCACATTTTAGGAATACCTGTGTATATTTGCACAACCCCTCCTCGAACAGGATGTGCTAGGTCATTTTTAAGCATTATGCAGATTGTTTAATTCAGAATAGTTCTTCTAATTTAGTTGCCCTACCAAAGTTAAAGGACCTCGTCTTGGATAACTATGAAACCTTAGATGGATGAAGAAGAGATATATTAATACCTTTCTCATGGGCATTAGCACGAAGGGAACAGCTTTTTTCAAGGTTTGGACTCAATTTGACCATTTCATGTCCTCTCTCAACCATGGCATTAACACATGTCCCACAGGGTCAATTAAATCCAGACTGTAATTTAATGTTTTTTTCTTTTTTTAAATCAGATCTATCTCTTTCAAAATAATTCCCTCATAAAATCACCCACTGACAAAAACGTTTGTCCCACTTTTGAAAAGAGCGGTGGGGGTCATCATTTAACAACAGTTTCGTTCGTCACGAATTGTTCTATCTTCTCGACATTTCTCGAATTCTGATCACGGAGGTGAGATTTGATTCATGTATATAAGGATAGTCACGAGAACTGAAATGAGAGTAGTAAGAGGAATATCGGTTTTTGATCCACAATGCGTCAGGTAATTAATGAGACTTTTTTTTCAGGTTTGCAACCCTGATTGAAAATCAGCAGATCAACGTTAATTCTTCCTTAAATCAAAGTACAAAGATAAATAATTGGCCAAACTGACTGAAAATCATCAGATTAACGTCGGATGGACTTCAGGCAGTTTTGCCACCGTGAGAAAAATACATATTTATTTTAGTACTCTGATTTAGTGAAGAATTAATGCGAATATGCAAATTTTCAATCAGGGCTGCTAATCAGAAAAATAAAACAGTCTCATTAATTTCTTTTCCACATTGTGGATCAAAAACTTATATCCCTCTAACTACTCTCATTTTATTTGTCAAACATCGCAAACACTTAGATCAATGTTGTAAGAGGAACAAAGTTTTCGACCCTAACTGTATCTAAAAGGAAATGAGAAAGTTTTGACTTTAACACCGAATTAAATTTTACACAGTTCAGTTTAGTATAAGTATAGTTTTTATTCACAAACATTTAAATGAAGAAAAAGACAGTTCAGGTAAATATCAAAACTGCCCTATTTCAAACAATTCAGTTTAGCAAAATTACACAGTTTAGTTCTATTTGACCCATTGATAGGAACCTATCCAGTGCTGCTAAACCGGGCCAGAGTGGACTAGGAAACGATAGCAATGAAAGGGTACTCAACATTCCCCAATGTTCCTGGGAGGTGTCCATGGTTATGGCGATGGACTACGGAATCGTAGTTAGCGAGTTCGAACTCCAGTCGCGCTATTACGTTCACTTTCGGACAAATACCCTTAGGAAAGGTATGAACCCCCTTATCCCCCCGCTATGGGTTAAATAGTACTACTACTGTTCTTCTAGTATGATGGGTTGGGCATTATATATCCTACAAAGGTTGATATACCATTTAACAAAAGAAACAAAACCAAACGAAAGCTCCAGCATTACTGTAACCTCACCATTAGATTGTTTAGTGACATATACAGAACACTCGTTGGGGGTGGTCTAACCCCTTTGCAGAGAAACAGTTGGTGTATTCTACAACCCCGGCTAATTGGGCAACTTTTAAGAAGGTAACGAGTTAATGGAACACATTCGCAAAAAATATTATTCAGCTGAATGTGAATTCGGAGAGACAAATTAGAAATGAAATCTTTTCCCCTGTTTTCAGATAATAAATTGATGAGATGATTTAAAATCAAGGTTGCCTACCAGAAAAATAAAAATAGTATTCACGCTTTCGAAAAATTCTGAACCAAAAAGCAATATTTCTCTTACTCCGCTTATCAGCATCCTCGATAAATTAACGTTGATCGACTGATTTTCAATCAAGGTTGCCAACCTGAAAAAAAAATCTGTCATATTATTTTCTGTCCATTGCTTTACATTGCTTTTCTCATTTGAATTTATGTTTTTAGCGTAGCACACAAGTTCCGTTGAGCTTTTAAAGTACAAAAAAAAATCGTTTTCTTTGGCAAATGACACGTTAATATAGAATTCAGCGGTAATTTCGGAATAAATGGTCTGTTAAGATGCAAGACACAGGTCAATAGACACTAAGATATAACCCAACAAGCAAGGAAGATAACAAAAATTTACATATTGGTCTTATATGTGATCAGTTGCTTCTCCCTCAATCGATTGATTATTGACGGTCAAGTTTGAGATGAGAGGATTATCTAAGTTTTGCTCTGATTGTGCCAATGTACAAAAGAGCAAGTGACCCGGATGAAAGGGCACACACACACACACACACACACACACACACACACACATATATATATATATATATATATATATATATATATATATATATATATATATATATATATAAGTAAAGTTGGCGACTGTAGTGTATATATATATATATATATATATATATGCATATATATATATATAGAAAGAAAGAAAGAAAGAAAGAAAGAAAGAGAGGGAGATGGAAGAAGAGAAAGAGGAAAATAAAGAAATCCCAAGGGTATGAGGGCTAAAGTGCTGGAAAGCTGCTTCGAAGTGAGTTCGAACTCCAGACACACTATTACGTTCTCTTTCGGACGAATACTATTGGAATTGGCACGAAACCTCCCATCTTCATCTAGCAATCTGCTAAGAAAATATCACTGATGCTCTCCAGCAAGGATAGATTTGGCATTAAATGACCCATTAAAGTTGATATTCCATCAAAGTAAGAAACCAAATCAATATATATATATATATATATATATATATATATATATATATATATATTGTAGGCGCTGGAATGAGTGTGTACTGGATATCTTTAAAGTTGTATATCATTAATGTTACTTCTCTTTGTTACTTGAATGGCACATCAACTTTCCATCAACTAGCTGGTAGGATAAGAAGTGTATACTTTTCTCGCGGGTATTATTCCGAAAGTGTACGTAATATCACGACTGAATTTCAAACTCGCTTATTATACATATTTACCGACCCCCTCCCCTCGGGCAGGATATGACACAAGGTCACATTTTTAAGCAGAGTTTAACAAGTTTGAATTCAGAGTTTTCCGTCTCCAAGACTAGTTGCCTCATCAAGGCTAAAGAACTCAGTCTGCCATACTATTTACCCATAGCTGGAGGGAGAATATTTAGATTCATACCTTTCCCAAGGGTATTAAGACTATGTGAAATGCAATCAGTCTTGTAGGATTTGAACTCGTGTCGCTGTGTCCATTTCCTACGACGATAACTATTGCACCATGGGCACTCGCTTATTATAAGATTACAGTTCAGCTTGTAAACTAAGTCACGCGAACTCTAATTGCATGTCTATTTGAATGTACATATTCATGGATCGATCAGATACAATGGCTCAGAGTGCATATATCGAGTAAATGACAATTATTATTAGTTACTTGAAAATCTAGGATGTTTCAAAATATATGCTACCCATTAATATAAAAAGACATGTGCAATGGCGGTCATTTGGAATACGTTCTGTAAAAATGCATCTTTTGACCTTGAAACATCCAATCAATACATTACTTTAATTGTTATCATATCAGCTTTTTGAATTTCGTGTCTCAGTAATAAATGATTGTAACATTAATGGGTCGCATACATTTTGAGACAGTTTTGAATGATTTTGCTTGCAAATAAGTAGTGACGAGAAATATTTTTCTCTCTTGTGCAAGGCATTGTGATCAAGCATTAATAGTTGTTATAGTATACTGTCTTCAAATGGGAAACAAAAGAAGAACACAACATTATTATTAGTAGAGTTATTAACTGTTACGTGGGTCTTATGTCTATTGAGACAATCTATACAGTCAAATAGAAACATCTTCGGCATTAAACCACACAACAAATATTGGCACGCTATAATAAAATCAAACCAACAAGTCTTCTTTCCCAGTCGAGAGAGCTCAGTGCCAATAAACAAACCCAAAATAAGTACCTTCGTAAAGACTCCTGGTTTGCATGTTAAAATGGGACATTAATCAAAAATTAGTATTATAATCGATTCTACTTAAGTAGAAACCATACACAAATACCTTTTGTAAGGTATCTCATAATTGCGTAATGGTTAAAGAGCTTACCCAAAAGATAATTACCCATGAGAGGGATTCCCACTTATGGTTTTAGTCTAACCTCGTAACAAAACTATTGTGGGGAGACCGCTTAGTATTGTGTCTAACGTGCGGTACTGTGAACTCCAAGTGAGCGAGTTAGAATTCCAGTTAGATTGTTTCAAATATTGCTATATAACACGAATAATACAATTTAATATCAGTCATTTGTTTGCACACAGTTTACTGGTCAAACAGTTCTATTTGACCCTTTGGTGGGATCTTAATTAGTGCTTCTCACCGGATCTGATTTGGCCTGGCGGTAATGGCAAAACAATCCGACCTAACACTTTTAGGTTTGTATCTCAGTCGATAGACAGTATACTTGGCTTTTAGCCAGATTAAGCTAACCTTAATGAATTAGAATTTCTTAATTTAAAGAAATAAGCCAAGTGTATGCATATTAGCTAAAGTCATTAGAGAGATGTAAAAGAAAACAATCTCGGTTAGAATTCGACACAATGATTGTATTTTTCCAAAAATGTTCGTTACGCCAACCGTAATTTCATCCCCTTTGGGGTTTTTATGTGACGTACATCCGTGGACTTTAGAAGCAGCAATGGCGTGACGGTTATCTTCGTAGGAAATTGAATCGGCCACTTGATTTAAATCTTGAAAGAAGCTTTTTCCATTTATCTTCACAGAACTCTCTTTGAGAAGAAAATGTGCCCGCTTGTTTTTCCTGTTGCTATGGGTAAGTCGAAAAGCAGACTGGATTCTTTAGGCATTCAGAAAAGGAAAATCAAAACCGTATCTAAATTAGCTTTACACCGCTTCAAAATTGACCTTATGTCGTATCAAGTTCATGTCTGTTTGTAATGAACTAAGCAGAATAACGGACTAATATACGCTGGTCTATTACAGTGACCCTGGATCATATTAGATTTCTTGCCTCATGTTCTTATGCCAGTCTAAACTAGATTTAACTAATTTTTATGAGTATTTGGTCTCTGGAACATTGTCCCGTATGTTATTCTCGAAATATCTTGTTCCTAGAGACCAAAAGGACAAAACCAGAAAACTAACAACGAAATCTCGGCCAAACAGGTGATTCTCTTGATCAAAAGCTAGACGATTTCGATCAGACAATGGTAATGACATCTCGTAGATACATGGACCGGCAGATCAAACATATACCCAAACACTTTACTGTGACCATCAAACAGAGTCGGCAACATCAAACGACGACGGGCCCACTTTAAACAGGCATACGCAGCAGAAAGTACATTATGTACAGAAGAAAACGGAACACTTGTATTTGGATAATAGGCTGGGGAGACCAGGAAGTGCGCGGCGGTGTTATACTAGTGTGTGTATGCGCATGCATGTGTGTGTGTGTGTGTGTGTGTGTGTGTGTGTGTGTGTGTGTGTGTGTGTGTGTGTTTACTTCTGTCTCTGTGTCTGCTCCTGCACATATCGGAAGTAAAAGGAGAATTATAGAATATATGGAGTCAGTCAATTGAATAGGAATAAGAATGAAAGGAGTGAAAGAATATGATGAAGGAAATAAGAAAGAAAAAGAAAGAACATTTGGGAAAGAGTTATGGAAGCTAGGCTGAAAAATCACAATAGAATAACTAATAAATAGATTTTAATAATGATAAGGAAAGGGATATGGAAAGAATAAAAAGAAACTTTGAGATAAAAAAAAGATTTACATGAGATAGATATAATGTATATCAAAGAAAGAAAGAAAGAAAAAAATGAAGCGTGGCAAAAAAAAAGAAAGAAAGAAAGAAAGAAAGAAAGAAAGAAGCCTGATAGAAAAAAATGAAAGTAAAAAAAAGGAAGAATGAACATCTGTGTCAGAAAGAAAGAAAGAAAGAAAGAAAGAAGCCTGATAGAAAAAAATGAAAGTAAAAAAAAAGGAAGAATGAACATCTGTGTCATAAAGAAAGAAAGAAAGAAACCTCATAGAGAAAATGAAAGAAAAAAGAAAAAAAAGGAAGAAAGAAAAGCTGTAGAAAGAAAGAAAGAAAGAAAGAAAAGTTGTAGAAAGAAAGAAAGAAAGAAAGGAAGAAAGAAAGAAAGAAAGAAGACTGATAGAAAAAATAAAGATAAAAGTAAAAATAAGTAAGAAAGAACAGCTGTTTTAAGATAGATAGATAGATAGATAGATAGATAGATAGATAGATAGATCATAACAAAACTGAAGAGAATAGAAAATAACAGAATATAATGAAGAGAAGAGAACGAAAGAAAATGATGAACGCAAATAAAGAATTCTAACAGAAATCCAGGAAAGAAAATGTAAAAAAAAAACCCTCAGAAATACAAAAAAAGCAATACAATTAAGTAGAAACGATGTTTACTGATGAGACCATACAATTGAACAAAACAGAAAAATAGTATCGAGAAATGAAAGAAAATGAAAATAAAAAGAAAGCAAGAAAGAAAGAAAGAAGGGAAAACATCTAAAAATCATATGAATCGATGAAAAAAATCGAGAAAAGACAATAATTTGACAGAAATATTGACTAATAATACTAATGATAATTGTAAAAGCTATGGAACATAAAGGTGACAGTTATACCAATCGTGACTGGTGCTTTTGGCTCAATAACTAAATAATTTTTAAAGATCCTGGAGGTCTTGGAAGTTGATGGACGTTTGGAGATTATCCAAACGACAGCATTATTGGGAACAGCCAGAATACTGAGAAGAGTCCTGGAGACTTGAGGAGATATGCTGTCACTCAACCTCCGGTGAAAAAACATCAGCTAACACCTATGTGAAAAACTCTGAAGGAATAATAATAATAATAATTATTATTATTATTATTAATATTATTATTATAAGGAAAAATATCTAAAAATCATATGAACCGATAATAATAATATTATTATCGGTCCATATGTTTTTTAGATATTTTTACTTTTCTTTCTTCAGTAGAATTTCTTTGATTAAAAAAAAAACATTGATTTTTCGCTTGTCGAAAAATATTTCAGTGAACTTTTGTATTTTAAATGAAGAGTTTTTAATCACCAACATTATTTTCAGCTAAACTATTTCGAAATCACGAAAAAGATTGTTTATTGCCCAGTCGGCTGGGGCTGTAGAATGCACCGACTGCTTCTCTGCAGAGGGGTAAGACCCCCCCCCAACGAGTGTACTGGATATGACACTAAACAATCTGATGGTGAGGTTCCAGCAATGCTGGAGCTTTGGGGAATGCGAAGTACCCCTTCATTGCCATTGCTCCCAGGTCCACTCTGGCCCAGAGTGATAGCACCTGAGAGGGCCCTATCTATGGGTTAAATAGAACTAACAGCATTCTTATGCTAAACTGAGTTGTTTGAGTAAACTGAATAGCTTGAAATAGAAATGTTTTTGACAATTAAACCGTACTTATGCTAAACTGAATTGTTTTAAATAGAACAGTTTTACATAAAAATGGATTTGGCGTTAAATAACCTACGAAGGTTGATATGCCATAAAACCCAACAAACCAAACCAAACCAAACCAAAGATTGTTTAAATGTACTGCTCTAAACTCTATACAATCGGAAAACAGCAGGAACCTCATGTTTATTCTGCTGCGGCGTTTCATATTTTAATATGCCTCAAAATAGGACAATAAATATCAACCATGGAGGTAATACATGAACACCTAAAAGTAGTTCAGGTTAGTTCAAGAAATAAGAAAAAATAGCAAGATAATGGACTTTAACTTAATTAAAACTTAAGGGTTTTTGTGACCCGCTTTTCAGGAACAGTCACGGTGACTGTTCTCGGTCACATCTGCGTCAGGCACGCAGATCATAAACAACACCTGGATCTGGTATAGCGACAATATACTACCCATGATAAAATTATTGAATAAAATATGACATAACGTGGGACCCAGGCAACAGGCTTGGGTCTCGTGATCTGCAGGTGCTCTCCCGATAGCCAACATGGGAGATCCAGTCGTCATCATTCGAATCTTGGCTTTTTTTTGCAAGTACACAAATGGCAATTTAAGGAACCACAACAACCAGAGACGTAAATGCAAAACATGGACTAGGGAAGAGGGACAACTTGAAGTGCACAGCTATTTTAGGAGCAACCCTTCACTGAGAGGATATTGGAAAAGAATGATAGAGATCTGGCAAGAATATATTAGTCTTCAAACAAATAGACAAATACTTGCCGACCAAGTTATAACAATAAAAAAGAAAGGTGGGTTTTCTAGCTTTAAAATACTAGAAATACATAAGAAAATAAATAAAGAACAAACACATTAAAGTACAAAAATTTCTAAAATACTAGAAATACATAAGAAAATAAATAAAGAACAAACACATTAAAGTACAAAAACACATCAACGATTAAAAAACAAAAACAGCCAAAAAGATATGAACTGCCAACCTCGGAAAATAGAAACACTACACAACCAAATAACACACAACCAAACAACCCAAAACAAACACTATCACAAGAAAAAAAAGGTAAACCAACAGAATTTAAAGAGAATTACGAACATAGAAAAGACTACTTTACCATCATTAAGAAACATAGAACTGAGAACAGTCAAGACGGAAAGGAATAAAATAAATCAAGTACTACCTTATAAATCAATGGATAATGTAACCAAATTAAATGAAATTTTCTCTGCAGAGGCGAAAGTAATTTGTGAAAAAGTTGGGATCCTCTCAAAAAGCACTAAGAAAAAATCAAAACCAGGATGGGAAATTCGACTGGAAACGCAGATAAAGAATCTATAACAAACAGGCCAAAATAATTAAACAAAAGAAAGACGCTGAAATATGTAGGAGCAAAAAGGAACAAGCAGCACAAGAAAAGATAACAGAACAACACGAGGAAATAAACCAGAAAGTACTGGCGAAAGAAGGAAAATTAAAGAGATATCGACAAGAGTAAAACAATACAGACAAAGCAGGACGTTCAAAAACAACGAAAGAAAATTCTATCAACAACTGGGTGGAGATGACACGAAAACATACTATAGCCGCTGGATGCAAAAGAAACCGAACGATTTTGTACTGAAGTATGGCAACCCCCCCCACAAAAAATACAATGAAAAGGCCAAATGAATAAACAACATGACAAGAGAATAAGAAAGACTCGAAGAAGGCTCAAAGGCAGAAATAGGCAACGATTTACACAAAACGAAACTTAAAAGTGGAAAACGCCAGGTCACGACAGACTAGCGCCAGAAATGAACAGATGCCTACAAAGAGCACATGTACCCGAATGGATCACCAAAAGGAAAGACGACCGTGATCGAAAAGGACCCAAGCTAAGGAACTGGCTCAAACAGCTACATACCCATAATCTGCCTTCCGATTATGTAGAACATATTAACAGCACAAATAAGGGAAGAGATTTACAACTCGCTAACAAGCTGGGGATTGTTCCCTGCAGACCCGAAAGGATACCGCAAAGGATCGAGAAGCACAACAGAGTTACTTTACATAGGTCAATACACCCTAAACGAGATCAAGATCAGACAAAAAAGATTAGCTATGGATTGGATTGACAAAAAGGAATATGATATGGTCAAAGAAAGTTGCCTCAAAATGTACAAAATATCAAATAAAGTCATAAATTTTATCGAGAAAACTATGAAAACCTGGAGAATGGAAGTAACAGCAGGAGGAAGAAGGCAAGCTAAAGCAGAGATTTTACCGAGAGTAAAACGTTTATTCATCATGAATGTTTGTGATCAACGTTCCTTGCAATCAATTATTTAGCCACATTCATATTGTTTCCAGCATTCTAATTCAATCGTAATATTTTAAAAAAAGTTCTATTTTGCCAATAGACAGGAACCTAACAGAGATTGCATGTCCTGGTCAAAGTGGATCTAGGAGTAATGGTTACAAAGGAATTATTCACACAACTCTGACTACAAGAAATGGAGTCTCAAAGCCAGACACTCTTTCGAGTCCTACCAAAGATAGCCATACGATAATGCTTAAAAAACATTACTTAAAATATGGATAACGATCTATACATTTTCCAGTTCAAAATGGGAATAATTTAGTTCAAAATGGGAATAGTTCAGTTCAAAATGGAAAAATTATTATTAGTATAAATGTAAAAAAGCTGCAAAGAGACAATATGGGGGTCCAGTTGTGATGGTTGTTGACAATGCCCCATGTCACTCAAACATTGAAGAAGTTTTTAGTGAAGAAGAATTTCTAGGGTGGGAAGTGCTTAGATTGGGACCATACAGTCCAGTGTTTAATCCAACAGCAATGGACAATTAGTGTCACTAGGTCTATTTTTTTTAGTATCTAAATCCTAGTTTGAGTTTAAAGTTGTTTTTTTTTTTTTTGACTAGTTACCGTCACAAGTATAAAAAAAACACAGTGTACTCGACTGTTGACCAAAACTGGAGAGAGAACAAATACATTCATACTTTTTTCTAGGCTATCAAAGCAAAATGTACACAAATTGTCTCTTGCTCAGTTGGTTGGGGCTGTAGAATACACCGACTGCACCTCTGCAAAGGGGTAAGACACTCCAACGGGTGTCTTGCTGATGACACTAAATTATTTGATGGTGAGGTTCCAGTGATGGTGGAGCTTTGGTGCACTCTGACCCGGAGTGATAGGACGTGATGTGGCCCTATTTATGGGTTAAATAGAATTAAACTGCATACTAATGCTTCTTTGAAATCGAACTGTTTTGGATTTAACTCTTTGTGGACTAATCTTTACTTATACTAAACTGAATTGTTTGAATTAAAACTGTTTTGACTGCTTGAAACAGAAATGTTTTTGACAATTAAACTGTGTACCCATGATAAACTGAATTGTTTGAAATAGAACTGATTATTTGTATAAAAATAGATTTGGCATTAAAAATCCTTCAAAGGTTGATATGGCATAAAAACCAAAGAACCAACCAACAAATTGTCTCCTCCAGGATTTGAACTCTGGTCACCTCTTCCGTTTACGTTGACGATAAGCGTTATGCTAAGCATGCCACTATTACAACCTTGCAGTTATTATCAGGATACTATGAACAGTTAACTTTTAAGCTGAGTACAGATATTTGAACGATAGTTTTTATCTCCTAGACTGGTCTATTACCCAAAACCATAGAATTCAGTCTGCCCTGTAATCTAGTCTTAGCTAGGGAGGGAAGAAGTAGATGCCTTTCCTAACGGTGTTGGCATTAAAGTGAAATGCTTACAGCTTCGTCTATTATTTGAATCAGAGTTACTTGGTCAGTTTCCTAAGTCAATGAATATATATATATATATATATAACCACTTCCTTTATGAACCTTATGATAATGTTCGTCTTATGTTCATTGAAGACTAACCTTATGCTATTTATGGAATGTTTATTTCGTGAAAAAAGAGCACGACATGAAATCGGTAAATGTTTTATAGTTTACTAGGTTGACACATACTGGAATGATTTGCCTGTTCAGTGGCATTTTGGGGTTATTTAATGCCAAAGCATTAATTCCTGATCAGTTATAGCAAATGTTTATTAGCATGTTTGTAGATATAGATTTTCATAATATATAGGCTTGTTTGCTAAAATCAGATTCTTCTCCTTTTAATCTGTTAAAATGTCTTCTTAAAGACTAAGTATGTTCTGGCTGAATTCTAACGAACCGACACCGACGAAACTCTAAAAAAAGATCCCCTATGCAATAATAGGGAACTTTTTGGAACACTTACGAGAAATTTGGAGCAATGTTTTCCCAGGTGATTTATGCCTGCAAGTTTAATAAGAAGAATAAAAGATAAAACGTGTATTTACAAGATTCGTGTTTTATGTGCTCACATAGGAAAAACAACATTTTAATGCATGCCACGATTTCATGGAACAAGTTTAAAGTGAACTTTAACTGATTTCCAAAGACATGATGAGTAATACGTAAAGTTTTTTTTTGTTTATTTTGTGTTTCACTCGTACATGTTAATCCTTCCTTGGCAGAATTTTTTTTTTCCTGGGATTGGATAAGTTAGACATTAACATCAAATATATCAAATTCTTTAGTTGGTTGATTTGTCTTCCATTCTGTAAAGTTTTGTTGGGTTGTTTTATTCCAAAGTTCCTATCATAATTACCGTTTTCAATTGCGATAAATTGTGACGCACATATTGCCCAGGTTTACGAGCTGTTCACCTGATTCTAGCACATAATTCAGTGTTAGACCTATAACCTGTGTAAAGGTTGATATCCAAAAATACAGTAGGCAACTGTAAAAATATATAAAGCATTCCACTATTATATTTAGAGCTTGTATTCATTTGAGTTTCAAATTTATTACGCTATCATGAGATTTCACTGGGGAACAATGCACAATAGTTATTTGACTGGTTGTCTAGGTGTTGTGATGTTCCATTTAGTGCTTAGATTCAGTGTGTCAGTAACTAGAAATGGTTCGAGTTACTGTGTTAAAAAACTGGGGCACCTCGGGTGGTGTAATGGTTAGCAAGGTAGATTAGCAAACCTGCACGAGTGAGTTCGATTCTCATTGGGTGCCCCATTCATACGGCCTTGTGCTATATCTAAGCAAAAAGCTTAGTAAATTACTACTGTGTTAATAAACTAATTAATTTGTATTTGAGTTTTTATCATTTTATATTTGTCTTTGTGTTAATATCTCAAATATGTTCACTAAACAATAGTTAAGTTGGAAATGTTTGCACCAGTCTGATTGGGTTACGATAATTGACGTATACCGACTTTGTTGTAAAGCTTTGGGTTTTATACCAGCCGTATAAATCATTTATCTAATTCTTTTAAACAGGTAAACACATCCTACTTCATTGAAATAAGAGTATTTTAAGAGATAATGTATTGATAAATTTTATTAGTATTTAAAGAAAATCTTAAAGTCATCTATTTTACCCCTAGATTGAACTCTTACCGTTACTACCATTCAAGGTCAAAGGTGATCAAGACGAAGTAACGAATAACTGATACCCATCATGTCTTCCCATAACATCATAAATTGTACCTTAAACGTCCTGATTGAGATTAAACTGCATCTAATTGTGAAGTTCCAGTCTATGAATTTTGGGGTGTGTGAAACAACTACTTGGTTGTAATTACTCCCAGGTCGACACGAGATGGGGTGTAGTAACAACCGATTTCCCACCTATGAGTCAAACAGGCGAAAATGAGTAAAATAGATCTGTTGGAAAGCTATTTAAAAGTTATTCTGTGGTAAGAAATGATGATCATTATCAAATAGTGGAGGTGCCCGTGCTGTAATGGTTATCGACGTAGGAAATGGACACGGCGATACGAGTTCAAATCCTGGACGAGATTGATTGCATTTCACATAGCACTAATACCCTTGGGAAAGGTATGAATCCAATTATTCTCCCTCCAGATATGGGTAAAATTTTAGGGCAGACTACTCTATGGTAAATAGTAGGACAGACTGGGCTCTTCAGTCTTGGTGAGGCAACTAGTCAAGAAGAAGTAAAAACTCTGTATTCAAAACCAGTTAATCTCCGCTTAAAAATTGACCTTGTGTCATATCCTGCCCGCGCGGAGGGGTTGGGTAAATATGGATAATTATCAAATAGAAATCGTTACGAGAAACCTTATCTTATTTACCAACCCCTCCGCTCGTCAATATTTTTAAGTGGAGTTTAACAGGTTTCAATTCAGAGTTTTCCTTCTCCAAGGCTGAAGAACCTAGTCTGTTCTACTATTTACCCATAGTTGGAGGGAGAATAATTTGATTCATACCTTTCCCAAGGGCATTAGTGCTATGTGAAATGCAATCAGTCTCGTCCAGGATTTGAACTCGTGTCGCCGTGTTCATTTCCTACGACGATAACAATTACACCACGGGCACCTTATAATTGTAAATGAATGAATTATTTTTAGTTACTTGAAATCATATTATTTCGAAAATAAAAAGATAGACTTAAGCACATAAACCTTTGCTAATATCTTTACTTCCGGATGCAGTTTAGTATCGTATTCATTACTTTATTTTTAGGGTCGGGTCATATCAGTCATACAATTCGGAGGATTACGTAAAAACATGTTTTTGCATTTATATTAATCCTGAGAACGAGTTATTAACAGAAATTGGGGATTCTCAATATTTTGATTTAGACAATTTTTTAAAGGTAAGAAAATAACAAAAATTCATAATTACACTTGCTTACCTCGAGTATATGGCTACTCAAAGATCAACCTTTAGGCAAGGTTGGTTTGCTCCTATCGGCTGGTAGCGAGAAAACTTCTTGTCAATGAGATCTATAGTGAAAGAAAATGTTCTAAAATTTATTGAATTCCACAAATGGGTCTTATCAAAATATTTACAGAACACAAAATGTTGAGCAATGTCACAATTTTTTCACCTGCAAAAAAGAATAGGGATAAAATAACAATATATACAAATGGCCCTGATTTTCACTTTGCTGATCATCAATTGAGCCATTATGAACACGACTAAAAAGCAATTTTATTTTATTTGAATGATTAGATTAACGAAATAAAATATTCTTTTGAACATCAAGCATACACTTCAATATATATATATATATTTATATATATACACACACACACATATATATATATATATATATATAATTCAGTAAACAGCTGCTATAAATTATTTTATAAGACAAAAATATTTATCAGGCGTATTAATTATAATTTTAATGTCAATTATAGATATAGCCATGTTTTTTTTTAGAATAATTTGTATTTCTTGACTAATAAAAAAAATCATATATATATATATATATATATATATATATATATATATATATATATATATTACTATCCATAGTTTTCTACGATTCAAAGCAGACATTTCCTGCGGCCTTCATACTAACACCCCAAATTGAATATATTGAAATACCGACCAGACGGTCTGATCTCACGTGTCGGATCTGTCATTGGCTGAGTGATACCTCTGCGTGTGAACAAGGAGATTCACTTAGAAAGCAAATAAACATGTAAATATATGTACGTTTCTTGATGTTGCGTTTTCCCTTGACTTTCATCTTACATCGATGCTTACTCGACGGAAAAAATAGATATCAAAATCAGTGAACCTGTACAGGAAAATATGATTTCATATTTCACCTCAAATCAATTATTTTCGTTGCATAAGTTAAAATCTGAATCAGATGACTTCATCACGATGTTCACTCAAGTATGAACCAGGGTGCACCAAAACGTTCTAAGACTCACCAAGATAGCAAAGCCTTAGGTGAACGTGTTTGTCGTGGTAATACACAATTTCTTCTCATAAAACTAGAAAAATTAATTCATATATTTCTACTTTTATAAGGAGAGGTAGTTTGTTGCTATTGCAAAAATATTTAGCAATGCTCCTCTTTCTTGTATTTTGAGAAGCTGAAGTGTATTGGTCACCGTGGTTAAAAATAGACAAGGAGAACCGAGTTCGAATTATTGGTTAGGTATTCGACGTTTCATTGCAGAATAATGTGCTTTATTCGTTATTGTTTTATTAAAGATAAATTTTCAGAAAACTCTGAATCAATAATTCTCCCTTTAGCTATAGATAAATAACTGGGAAGCTGTTTTCTCACTTGCCTTGGAAGAGTAACCAGTGTAAGAGAAGTTAAACTCCTAACAAAATGACTGGTTACATTGACGTAGTGGAATGGCAAGACCGAAAGCTAGAGTCTCTTTGTAGAATGTTTTTGAATCCCCACGAAGCTAAAATGTGACGCACTCATCTAGATAGGCGTTTCAAAACGGTTTAAGATTCGTCGGCAGTCTCCGTGACGTTTCAAAATGTTGGAGGTATATCAGTCACGATCTGTATAAAGGTTTGAATTTTATAATACATGTAGCACATCGGCTCCCTGACTAACGATATTTTATTTATAATCTTTTATTTTAAGAGAGGTGGGTGTAACTATTATTACTTCTGATATTTGTAATATTTCGGGAGACTTTGTATAATGTACTATAAATGTGTTATGGACGATTATTCCGCTCATCATTTGTTCAGATAGGTTTGCTTTGATTTTATGGCATATCAAGTATTCTACATTATATGTTGTAGGTGACTCACCTATGACCAGAATAATGGACTTACCCAAAGAGAATATCAATCAAGAACTAAGCTGGTAGTGGAACAGCAGCAGCAGCTGTAGTAAGCACCTTGCCTGTCTTCGTGTACGTTGAACCAAGGATGTGTAGGTGAATGGACCTGTATTTAGTATTTAAGTTCCCGGGGATGTTATGTTTCCCCACAATATAATGTTGAAGATATGTTTTGAAAGAGAGTGTTTAGAAAAAGGTATAATAGGGCATATTATATATTATAGGCACATGGATAAAGTATTAAATGAAGGAAGCCAATGAAATAAATGAGTGAAGACATGAAACAAATAAAAGTTGTAAAACGGCGTGGACAAAATGAACATTTAAACAAGGCGACGAACAAAAACAAATTTATATTCTACAACAATAAAACTTACATTGATACATAAAAGAAATTACTAACTCTACTAACAAAATAATTGTGTGTGTCTGTGTGAGTGTGAGTGTGTGAGTGTGTGTGTGTGTGTGTCTAACACAACTAAGCTACAAAAGAATTACATGTTAAAATGTCCGGGCAGTTTCACTGAGACTGGAAAGCGTCTCATAGTCATTGTATATGAATGTCTGCGAGGCCCATCCATGGTGTTGCTTTTCTCTCCTGTTGATTAACGCTGAAGGGAGTGTGTTGCTGCTGCGAAGAAATTTGGTAAAAGAGAACAAGGGTGTTTGAAGACGACGTATTAATAGAAAATACGCGTCTTGTAGGTGGCTCAAAAACGCAGGACTTGAATTTACGCGCGGACGTAGTTTTAGTCATGTCACGTGGTCCTCCTGGCCAATGGTTTCCCGAGACTGAATAAGTGAGCGTCCGCCATCTTTGTGGGAACAAGTGGCATACCGCCCAAAATAATTTACAGGAGTGTAAAGTCCTATAGACGCCCTCTTCAGAGACTTTTGGATACATTGTATGGCACTCATATCTCCAGGTTGAGTTTATTTATTTATCGACCATTGATAATCGGTCATAACATTATGAAATGCCAAATCAATTTTTATACAAATAAACAGTTCTATTTCAAACCATCTGTCTAGCATAAGTACACTGATTAAATACACAAAAAAAATTATTTTATTTCAAACAATTCAATTTAGTACTTGTCTTTAATTGGAATCATTTTGAGATGAGGTTTCTTAATCTAAGAATTAATTTTGATTTATTGCAGACTTTTTTCCTCATCTTGGAAGTTTTTGTGTTGTTTCTTCTTTCACTACGTTTTAGCCAAATTTCTCTTCTGGCCTTCTTCAGGTGATTTTACCGTGACCTCGGATAGGAATGCTGAGTCTTGTTCAGCATTCCTATCCGAGGTCACGGTAAAATCACCTGAAGAAGGTCAGAAGTGAAATTTGGCCAAAACGTAGTGAAAGAAGAAACAACACAAAAACTACCAAGACGAGGAAAAAAGTCCGCAACAAATAAAAAAAAAATTCAATTTAGTGTATTTACACAGTTTAGTTCTATTTGACCCATAGATGTCGATGTCTTTTTCGGTTGATGAAACGCTGCTTCCTAGGTAGGTGTGGAGATGTCAGCTTTCTGATTAAAGCACATAAATTCAGTTTTGTGTGCATTAACATGGAGTCCAATGCCTGCAGCGGCTCGTTCCAAACTATGCAGTAGTGTTTCGGCTTGGTTGGGTGTATTGGCCACTAGCACTAAGGTTTTCGATCATATGGAAATCAAACCTGACCGATAAAATGAAACGCAGTTTCTTCCAGGCTGCGGTCGTGTCGATACTGCTATATGGATGCACTACTTGGACGCTGACTAAACGGTTGGAGAAGAAGCTAGACGGCAATTATACAAGAATGTTGAGAGCAATATTGAACAAGTCCTGGCAGCAACACCCCACAAGGCACCAACTATCCGGTCACCTACCACCTATCACGAAAACTATCCAAGCTAGACGAACCAGACATGCCGAACACTGGTGGAGAAGCAAGGACGAGCTCGTAAGTGATGTACTCCTGTGGACCCACGCATATGGCCAATCAAAAGCAGGACGATCAGCTCGAACATACATACAGCAGCTATGGGATGATACGGGATGTAACCCAGAGGACCTGCCAGAGGCGATGAAAGATAGGGAGACGTGGAGAGGGAGGGTCAGGGATATCCATGCTGGCCGCAGTACATGATGATGATGATGATGACCCATATTTAGGACCCTATAAGTGACTAACTTTCTTGGCCAGTGTTAATCTGGGAGAGATGGCAATTCCCCCAAACTTTGCATTCCCAAAAGCTTTGTATTCCCCCAAATCTCCAACATTACTGAAGCCTCACCATCAAATTGCTTACTGTCATATCGAAGACACTCGTTGGAGGAGTGTTACCCCACTGCATAGATCTAAGCAGTGTTTACTGCACCCCCAGCTGACTGGGGCATTCATTAGTGCAATAGGATTAGTTTGCTTTTTACATTTATTGATGAAACTTTTAACAGTATTTTTTGATAGATATCAAGTTATTTTTTTGCAAAATATCCGAGTTGGATGAAAATTTATATAAACACATACGTATACCCCCACCAAATATTCATGCACATGCATAAACAATCATACACACACACACACACACACTATATTTTCATTATGATCATAACAACCGATTTGTGTTGATAACATGGAGTCCTTTGATTTTATTTCTCACCACCTTTCCGATGTCCGTCAGAACTGATGTATGTACGACTTTGATGATAGCCAATACCAGTGTGTACATATGCAAGAGTCCGTAGAATAACATTACTAATGAAATTGTCTTTATTTCCCCGCCTGTGATACACACACACACACACACACACACACACACACACACATATATATATAGTTATCGTCGTAGGAAATGGAATCGGCGATAGGAGTTCAAATCCTGGACGAGACTGATTGCATTTCACATAGCACTAACATCTTTGGCAAAGGTGTAAATCCAATCATGATCTCTCAAGCTATGGGTAAATAGAAAGACTGACTAGGTTATTTAGCCTTGGAGGGGCAACTAGTCTAGGGGAAGGAAAACTCTGAATTAAAACTTGCTAAACTCCGCTGAAAAATTGACTTTGTGTCATACCCTGCCCAAGTGGAGGGGTAAGTATATATATATATATATATATATATATGTGTGTGTGTGTATGTGTGTGTGTAATTGGGTTGCAGTCTTTCATTTAAGCATGCTTGATTAGATAATAAAGACACATTTTGTCAGTATCATTTTATAATTTTACATGCAAAAAAACCCTGATGATGCCCCAAGAACGGTCTGAAAACACCCGAGACAATTTTGGTAAAAACATCCACCAATTCCAACCGGAAACCAAGTCACTTTTCTGAAAACTTGAAAGGATCTTATTAAAACTATATAGACAAAATATGTTTTTATTATTTCATCACACACCCACACACACACACACACACACACACACATATATATATATATATATATATAAAGTTGACGACCGTAGTCGAAAGCGACCCGAAGGTTCCCTTTTCCTTAGCTACATCACTGTGGTGTAAGCTAGGGCGCTACTACTTTTCCTGGATTGCTCCACTCAAACCCTTGATTCTACCTTGTAATGCTGAGTGTTAAGCAAGGAGATATCAAGTACCATTTTTGAGTTTTTCGTATGAGTTGACCTGGAGTTCAACTCATATCTCACGGCAAACACTCTACCCAGCAGACCAATGAACCTGTCTTAATAAATTTCAAAATATATACACTTTATATGAAATTTGACAAAGATTCGGTGTTAACGTCCATCTTCAGGTCAATGTAATTCATGTTTAACATTTTCCATAAAAAAAAAGGTCAAACGAAAAGATGGAACTTATATTTTTTTATTTCATCGTTCTTCAACATTAATCACTTGCCGTTTCAAAGTAAACGGATGTTCATTTTGTGTTCTAACGTTACAAACTAAATGTTATTTTTGTCATATTTACCCAACCCCTCTACCCTTGCAGGATATGACCCAAGGTCAATTTTTAAGCGGAGTTTGATAGGTTTGAATTCAGAGTTTTCCTTCTTCTAGACTAGTTGCCTCACCAAGGCTGAAGAACCTAGTCCGCCCTACTATTTACCCATAGTTGGAGGGAGAATAATTGGATCCATACCTTTCACAAGGGTATTAGAGCTATGTGAAATGCTATCAGTCTCGTCCAGGATTTGAACTCGTGTCGCCGTGTCCATTTCTTACGACGATAACCATGACACCACGGGCACCTCCTAAATGTTATTTTTATGGTAGCAATCATTAGAAAGTGATTTAATATGAGTAAAATTTAGTCATAATCAATAAAGCCTAATTTAATTGAGCTGTTTTGAAACTATTGAGAAGTAATTTAACTAAAGACGATGGGAAGTTAAAATAAACTGCTTTTTTAAAATCATATTTTTATTAGAATAATGATATATATATATATATATATATATATATATATATATATGTGTGTGTGTGTGTGTGTGTGTGTGTGTAAGGTAAAGTTGGCGACCGTAGTCGTACACACACACGCACACACATATATATATATATATGCTCCCCCATGGGGGTTGAGCTCTCTGGCGAAGGAATTGCCGTAATGCAAAGCTCTTCGAAAGAATTGAGCACTCTGGTAGCCGATAGGGTATTAAAAAATATGTAAACAAAGGCTGCTGCTGCTGTTTCTAAAAATAAAATACCTTAAAATTCCCTAAGCTGACGTGGTCCGCTTGATGGTCGAGTGGGCTGAAACACAGTCTAACGTGAAGTTGGACGGGTTTCGATCCCGGCTTCAAGCGTCCTGCGTGTCTAGCCACACTGAAGAGTTCTGATAGAACCAAGCAGTCTGTCTGTGGATGACTATATATATATATATATATGTATATTAGCTTATAGTAACAATAGTTACTTAATGACGGTATTAGGTACCCTGATGAGCCGCTTAGGCGAAACTAAAGTAGATTAGTTCCTGACTCATTAAGTATTTATCCTTACTATTTTGCTCTACTTAGTATTGAACACTTTTTGCATTGCACCTTAGCAGTCCGAACGGTGTTTTTTACTTTTTACCAACCACTTGCGTGTCTTCTGTTTTTTTTTTTCAATTGGTATGACAAGGTTGGCCTTTTCTTCCTTTCCCAATATATATTTTTTTTCAAATATTTAAATTTTCCCCTTAGACAGTGATTTGTTGTATATTTTCATCTTCTAATCACTTGCTGTTTTTTTTTTTTGTTTTTCTTTACCATATGGGCTATTTTTTAATATATATATATATATATATATATATATATATGTATATATATATATATATATATATATATATAGTATACTTAGTCCAGTTAAACCGGAGTTGGGAGTAATTCTATCAGGACAAGAAATTATTCATGAATGAATATTGAAATTTTCCTGGTAAAGAGCTCAATGTAACAATAATACAGAGCAATAATTTCTTTAAGAAAAAACAACGAAACCAATCACAAAGGATTATAAATTTATTTCCATCCTGTTACACATTTTTGAAATTTTCAAAAACACGAAAAAAAAATTAACAGGACTTCTTCAGATCTTTTTGATAAAAACACTAGAATAGACATATAAGAGTGGGAGGCGATAGAAGAGTGGGAGGGGTTACATTTTTTATGCGTAGTACATATGTATTATATGCTTTTTCACAATTTTCTATCTAACAATTTCTTTCATTTATTCTAAAAATTAACTCTAATTCTTAAAATAACTTTATGCTTTTTTTTAAAAAAAAGCTTTATTTGTTTAATTATTTATAGTTTAAATTTGACCATATGTCTACACCTAATATTCTAAATATTTTTGAAATTTTAAAATATTTAAGTAAATTAAATATTTGTTTTTGTTTTAATATATCTATTACTGCATCTTTACGTGAGATTATTATTTAAAATTTTAAATCTAATTAAAAATATCTGTAATCTAAGTCTAAATGTAAATTTTTAAAAAGATATTAAGCTTAAAAAAATTTTTTTAAAATAAGTTTACTACATTGCAAACCGATATTCTAAATTTAAAACGGAAGTGGGCTTAATGAAGAGGTAACTCTTCACCCCTATTCTATCCCCTCCCACTCTTCTATCCCCTCCCACTTTTATGTGTCTATTCTAGTTTTTTTATCAAAAAGATCTGAAGAAGTCCTGTTAATTTTTTTTCGTGTTTTTGAAAATTTCAAAAATGTGTAACAGGATGGAAATGAATTTATAATCCTTTGTGATTGGTTTCGTTGTTTTTTCTTAAAGAAAAAAAAATTATATATATATAGTGTTCGCCAATGCTCAGGAAGACCGGGGTTCAATTCCAGTAATTTTCATACGAAAGACTTTTAAATTGTACTTGGTACCTCCTTGCTTAACACTCAGCAATGTAATGTGCGTATCAAGGGTAAAGTAGAGCAATTCAGGGAAAGAAGTCGCGCCCTCCCCAGCACCTTGGTGTAGGAGCTATTGAAAATGGAGCCTTCTGGTCGCCGTCGACTACTGTTGCCAACTTTACTTACTTTATATATATATATATATATATATATATATATATATATATATATATATATATATATATATATATATATATAATCTAAATGACATGTAAATTCACTCATAAATATGATTTGTACATAGTTCATCTTTCGGTGAATTTGTATCAACCAAAACGCATCAACAATTGGTTGGATTATTTAATGTTGAATTCAGTTTTTCCTTTTTCAAACAATTATTTAGTTTCAAGAAACTAATGATAATAATAAATTCTTACACACTTACATGATTTCAGTTAAGTATTTCTTTTTTAATAAAAAATCTGCAACACAAAGAAATACAAACAGCTTAGTAGACCGAAAGATAATGCACTTTTAGCAATATTTTTCTCCAAGTATATCGACTTTTTCGAACAATTTGTATCGACCATTTATGGCCTCTCCCGGTCCAGTTAATCAATTAACAGAATCAATTTACAATCAATTAAGAACTAGACTATCAATAAAATTGTTTGTCCGCTTTATATTTGTCTAAGGCGACATTATGAACATTGACCAGTTCTAGGATTCAGAGCAAAAATATCGATCTATTTTCCATCGATCGAAATTTGATAAAATGAATATAAGATGTATTAAAAAAAAACGAAAAAAAAAGCCGATTCATCACGCAACCATAGAGAATACAAATATGTTTAAAAGAAAGAAAAACGTTATATATATATATATATATATATATATATATATATATATATATATATATATATATATTTGGTTTCATTCGGTGGGGAAATATAGAGTCTAGGGAAAATTTACATATATCTGATTTCGAAGAGCAGTATATGTCAATATTAAGCAGTGATTTTAGTCAGAATTTGACACGTTTTTTTTCCGAAAGGAAAACCTCTGCCATCATATTAACTATTCATTTTAGTCCTTGACAATTTTTACTCTCTCTGGGAAAAGTTATTAAATTAGATTGCTTAGAGATGTTGTCACCAAGGAATCGGGATGAACATAGTCGTTTCAAATCAAAATAGACACGGGGAATCACTCGTCTAGAAAATTGAAAATTTACCGAATCCAAATCCATAGAAGGAAATTAGAAGAAGAATCATTTGGGGCATTAAGATATATTAGCTTAAAAGAACGATCAAATAAACTTGGCACAATTGAAAAGGTAGACAACCCAATAGACAAGCAACACACCGGTCCTTCGACATAAAAGTAAAGTTAGCGACCTTAGTCGAGGGTGACCCGAAGGCTTCCTTTTCAATAGCTACTACACCGAGGTGTAAGAGAGGGCGCTACTCAATTCCCTGGATTGCTCCAGGATTTACCCTTAATCCTTCACCTTTTAACACTGAGTGTTAAGCAAGGCTGTATCAAATACTATTTTTAAAGTCTTTGGTATGACTCGACCTAAGATTGAACCCCGGTCTTCCGGACTATTGGCGAACACTTTACTTATTAGACCAATCAACATAGACCGTTTTAAAAATAGAAGGAAGTTAATTCCCAAGTAACAGACATTCACCAAAAACTGAGCGGATAGAAAATGCTCCTTTAGCCATTCTCATTTCCACCGAGCAGTTTAACTCCATGCTTCTTTTGGGGTCATCAGGAGAGAATGCGCACAGTTTCGGGGCTTTCCTCTCTACGCTTTTATTTGTACATCGCCCCCACCCTCACTGACATGAGACTCCATTATAGCATCCTATCAAATTAAGGATGCTATAAGCTATTAGCTTAATTTGTTACTCCATCAAATAGGATGCAGGTATAATCTTTAAATAAGAGAATACACAGCTAGTTTATCAAAGAAGATGAAACATAAGTAAAATTTAAATTTTAGAACAATGGTAGAATATAGAGTCACTCCTTTGACTACACACTTATTTTTGAACTTCAAATCACAAAAATCGAAAATATTTCTGAGAAATTAAACAATGTTGAAATTTCCAGCAATTCTTAATATGAAAAAGAATCAAACAATACCATACCCAACTCAGACATCCTACAAATTGAATCCCAAAATAATTTAACTTTTAAAGTCGACCGCAAACCCACAAAAAATGATAATATACCTTTTTACTCCCATCACAACAGTAAAATTAAGACAGGCGTTATAATTGGGTTTTATTTACGTACACTTAGAATATTTAGTTCACAATCCCTAGATTATGAATTTGTATATATCAGGCATTACTTTAAAGGCTTAAAATGCCTAATTTATTATTACTAAATGGTAGAAAAAACCTCCCAACATACACTCATCAAGGAAACTCCAGAAAAACACATCCAGTATTTCTATTATCCTCTGACCCATCTCTCTACCCACTGATATGTTAAAGAAACCTTTTTTTTTGGCAAATTAACTGAATTATGAATACTTATTATAAAGACCACAGTACAAACCACTGAAAATTTCTCTAACACCTCTAAACGCCCTAAAAAATATTACTACTTCTCACGCAGGCATATGCTCCATTCTGTGTAATGATTGTGACAAATATTACATTGGCGAGACCTGACATAAGTTAGACGAAGGGAGTTATGAACATAAACGATCAATTGAATTTAATGATGACCGAAATACTCTTTATTCCTGCATGTGAAATTTTAAGCATACTTTCAATTTTTCCAAGGCTGCTTTACTTAAATTTATCCATTGTTGAAAATCTCCTCGATTGTTTGAATCTGCAACAATATCTCATTCCAAACACACCATTAAACAACGTTCAGGATTTTTTGTATATTTCACCATATTTGGTAGACATTATTTTACGGGAGAATAATATCGCCTATGAATAAGAATATCTTTTATGATAAAAAATAAAACATTTATTTTCTATCCCACTTCCATACTCCTTGATATTTCATTTAGATATTTTTTCTGATGGTTATGTTTTGATAAAATTTGGTCCAGTTGACACTAGCTGTAGCCTAGCTTCTGCTTGCTTATCCATTGCCTGGACGATTCAAAAATGTTACCTAGTTGTAGCCAATAATCCTGATGTCACTCATCATTCGACACTCAGATTTATATTTCTATATTTTTCTTTCTTTTTTCATTTTTTTTCCTTCTCTGTCTCTCCTTCTTTCGTCTCCTCGCACTTTTTTAATCTAATTTCTCTTATTGCTCAACACTACAAAATAACCAACATACTGAAGAAGTCTGTGATGAAATAAAGACGAAATATTAATTTGAATACATTGTGTGTGTTTTGGTTTATCTTCTTTTTAATTTATTTTTTGGGTCTTGGATTTTCCAATTTTCTATTTCTCAATAGAAATGTGTTCATGCAGAACACATCACGTGATGCAATTGTTTCCATGATTGATTGTAACTAAGGTAGTTTCTTATTGGGTACTCATAATAATGCCACAACTAAGGTCAACTTACTAAACTACTGTTTGTGAACCTTCATGAGTATATATATATATATATATACGTATATATTATGATATATCATCATCGTCACGTGGCACTGACAGTATAGTGTTCTCTGAATGTCTCTTGCCATCTATCCCAATGATCAATCGCTCAAGGTAGTTCATCGAGGTTACATCTTATGTTAGCAAATAGAATATCTTAGTTGGTCTTTGTTTGTTGGTCAACAATGTCCTATCCATGTGCAGGAGTACAAAAGAGAGTATTTCTTATGGAATCGTCCTTACTTCACCAGCAGTGCTAAAAATGTCCTGTTTGTCCTACTTAAATGAATTAAGACATGGTAGCCAATTAACCGTACTGCTGCTGTTTTGTGGAATGTTGCTTCCGGGATTTTTTCAAGACTGCATGCAGCATTCTTGCGCTGTTCCCATCTAGTTTTTTTCTCAATTTTTCTACATATATCGATGTACTATATAGATACTAATAAGAATTAAAGTCTATGTTGTGCATCCATACATTAACGCAGACACAGCAACTGCCGTTAAGAAATCCAGTCTTATTTTCTCGGATAGTACAGAATTTCTTTCTGTATAATATTAGCCTTACTATCTAAGAGAAGTTTAGGTTTTAAAATCCTGAAAATTTGATAATTACTTGCCCTCTTAGTGAGCATGTATGAAAAGAGAAAAAGAGAGAGAAAAAAAGAATGATGAAAGGACATAGCTAAGAATTTGACACCAACTGTCTTTCTCTCTATACCCCACACTCCCTGATCACGAACAGCTTTTTATGGCGAAAGATTTCAACAGCTTGGTTAGAAATGTTTCAATTGAGAAACCATTTAATTTATAACCGGCTCATTGGCCTAGTGGGTAGAGTTTTCACCAATCGTCCGGGAGACCTGGGTTCAATCCCGGGTCGTGTTATACCAAAGACTTTTAAAATGGTACTTGATACCTCCTTGCTTAACACTCAGTAATATAAGGTAAGTATCAAGCGTAAAGTGGAGGAATCCTTGGAAAGGAGTAGCGCCCTCCCCTATACCTCGGTGTAGTAGTTATTGAAAAGGGAACCTTCTGGTCACCCTTGAGTACGTTCACCGAATTTACTTTACTTTTTACTTATTTAAGTTATTGACCACTCAAAGAAAGAGAGCAAACTAACTGAAATTATATCAATTGATTTCAGATACGAAAAAATACCAGGATAAGAAGCCAAAACTTAAAGAAAAATAATCTTCGTTGATTTTTTCATTATTTTGTCTGTATATATTTGTAAAAACAATCTTTGCCTTCCAATCGAAGTGAAATTTAGTCTAAGAATACATGGGAATTTAATAAATAGTAACCTATTAAGTATGAACAGTGGACCTTTTTATGAATTAGTGAAGTTCGTATGAGTTTTCGAATTCGTTTTAATAGCTAACATTTAAATGAAAAAAAAAAGTATACTTTAACTATGTTAAAACTTTGAGAATTTAAACCTCGTAAGTACATGGAAACATTGCTATTCCCTTTCACATATCCAGTTTTGAGAAAATAAATATAAACTCTTTAAAATCAGAAATTATGTAAAAATGAAAGAAATTCAACCAGAATAAAAGTATTTATTTGCATCTGAAAATTATGAAACAATTTCTCCGGAGTAATTTTGTCTAAGTGTAATGAGAGAACAATCCCACATGTGTGCTGATCAAGACAAGATGGGATATTTTGATTAGAAATTTAAGGAAAACAAGGTATTAGCTTTTCTTTTCCTTTATTTTATTTTTGTACCTCCATAACCACTCAGATATTATTCCTTAGCTTTCCTTAGGGTAACAGCTGATGGAGGAGAGTGTTTTGTTAGCCAAACAAACATATACCAATAGTAATCATGGGATGCAGCATAGTAGCTGTGAAGCAAAGTAAATGAATCCGTAGCTTAGTCAACGGTGAGCTTCACCAGATACTGGCGGAAAAAAATGCATAGGTCATCAGTTAGAGTCAGGTATTTCGGTGATGAAACTAAGGCTACTTATCTTTAAGTGTGGCGTTTTTTTTATGGGAATATAAAAAAAACAACCAACAAAAGATTAGCATGACTCTAATACAAACCACATATCTTTTCGAGAGTAAACAAGAGTTGTTTTCTGCTGAAAGCGGAGATCTGGTCCCAGTGTTCAAAAAATCAGCTCCAGAGCTCAGTGTGTGTGTGTGTGTGTGCATCACTTTGTGTGTTTTTTGTGAGGGCACTTTCCTGAGACGATGTGTAATATACCCATAGATGAATATGTGAAACGTTCATACAATGTTCATAACATATGTACATAGAACATAGGAATCCCGAAACACGAAAAACACTTACGACTTCTTAGTTCAGATACGAAACTTTTTATTATCTTTGAGTTTAAAGGTTTTTCGACATAAGAAGAGAGATACACCTGACTTTTCCATCTGCCCCAAACCACGTGCGCACCCGACACAAGGCCTCGGCGAGCTCACGAAAGTCAACCGTCTTCTCCCGAGGCAGAACTCAACTAATTGACTTTTTCAAAATTCCCAAAATCCTCCGCACGCGCTTCCGGTGCATTACGTCATTCACATCCCTGGTCACATCCACTCTCTGGGATTTTTATTTTGACATCTGTGAACGACGCATCCTCCCCGCGCGCGTGTCAACACCTGCGCTCAAGTTTGTACCTAACTAACACATGAGCCGAAAGGTTCTCAGCCTAACTCAACCCAAAGGAAAAGATATATAAAACGAAATCTTTCGGTCATTATATTACAGATGTTATTCCACAAACACGCAGAAAAGTTCTGTCATGGTATATCACCTTGGAACGTCAAATTTGCAATTTCAGTCATAAGTAAATTGTATTATCATTAAATTTTTAGTTTTTTACCCGAATACAAACAGAAAATATACTATCAGATATTGTCGTCCTATATACAGACTTTTTTTTAAAGTTAATTCATCTCACTGCTTCTCTCTCACTTTCTTACTCTCAATTTCATCCTTTCTCTCTTTCTCCCTCTTTGTTTTATTTTTTTTTTGTTTATTCTCTGTCTCTCTGTTTGTCAGCGTGTCTATGTTTCTGGCTCTTTAGACATTATACGCTCTGTCCCCTCTTATCCACTATTTTTACCTCTAACAATCTATATATCTATTAAGGTTCCCCATGGTTATCTTTGTAAACTAATGTTCTGCTTGCAAAATATTTCACACACACACACACACACACACACACACATTCTCTCCCTCCCTCACTCCCTTTCTCCCTCTCTCGTTGACTTATTGTGTATATTTTTTAAGGAGTGTTGTATTTTTGTGTGTGCGTAATACGTTTAAAAGCACTGGTGTTGATACTTATATTTTTTTTTTAGATCACATGATACTAATGGTTACCTACTGCATTCTTCCAGAAAAGGTCAATGAATTCGTTCTTTGTCTTCTTAGGCAAATAACTTGACAAGTATGTCTGGATTTTAAATCTTATTTAAGAGCGATCGAATTTTAAACAGAGTCTCAACACATTTCATGTGGTAGATACATCAGTTTCACTTTAATAAAACAGCCGTTGTCAGATTTAAATGAACAGAGTTTTGTTTCTTTAGGGATATATTTTTATTAATTCTTTACAGATTTTTTTTTATAATGTATTTTTTCTCCTTGACATTTTGAAGAGTTTTCTATTGCATAATCCTTTTGCGTTTTAGTTTTTCGATTTGGTTCTCGAATATTTCTTATATAACCTATCAACTAAATAGACAAAAAGACGGACGGACTGACACTTAGATAGATAGATAGATAGATACTTCCTAATTCAATTTTTTCCGGATTTTTTCATAGTTTCAAATATTAAAATCTCGTCCATTTTGAAGCGCGTTTAGCATGGTGGTTATGGTCATATGAACTGGAAATAGTGGCCGAATTTCAAGCCCTAAACGAGGCTATTTCTGATTCATTTTGCGCTGATACTATTTGTTCTCCACGCTATAAATAATTAAATAGTAAAGCTTACTACCATCGTCAGCCTCGCTGAGGAAACACGTCTTGGAGAAAGAAAACTGAATAAAACCAGCTTTATTCCATTAAAAAATAGCCTTGCATCACACCCTGCTGGCGGTTGAGGGGCAGGGTAAATACAACATTACAATCTATTCTCTTATATAAATATTTCTACTCAACTGCAAGGTTAAAACAGTCTCATGAACCGGATTTAAGTCACTTATTTAGGTCGGTTTCTTTGTTTAATGTCATATCAACCTTTGTAGGTTATTCAATGCCACAGCAATTCTCCTAGAAGAACATTAGTACTATTATTTAACGCATAGCTGGGAGGATGAGTGGGTTCATACCTTTCCCAAGGGTATTGGTCAAAAAGTGAACATAATAGAGCGTCTGTGGTACAAACTCGCTTACTACTATTTCGCGGTTCATCGCTTTAACCATTACACCACGAGAACAACCACTTCACAAAATTAGTAAAAAGTAAAGTTGGTGACCAGAAGGCTCTCTTTTCGATAGCTTACTACACCAAGATGTAGGGGAGGGCGCTATTCCTTTCCCTGGATTGCTTCACTTTACCCTTGATCCGTACCTTATAATGCTGAGTGTTAAGCAAGAAGGCATCAATACGATTTTTTGAGTCTTTGGTATGACTCGACCTGGGATTGAACCCAGGTCTCCCAGGCCCTTGGTAAACACTCTAACCGCTAGGCCAAACACACACAATTAGACTAAGTTTAATTTTGAATTAATTTATCTTATAAATCGTAAGTCTCGGGTGTTACCATTTTTAACTGCACTTTTTATATTTGCTTAAATAATCATCATTTTTTGCACGCATTTATGTCATCAATTATTCCTATTTAACACAAAAATTTACACAGCTGAAGTGTTTGAAGTATTCCTACCTTAGATTTAATAAATATAAAAAGTTGCTAGAAATCACACAATTATATATTATTTATCATCTTAAGGTAGGAATACTTTAAACTATTCAAATGTGTACATTTTCATGTCAGATAAGAAAAATTGATGACGTATATGCGTGCAAAAAATTCTGATTGCAATGGGTAAATAAAAAAGCAGTTTTAAAAAATGGGAACAATGGGAAGTTAAAAATACAAATAGGTTTAATTTTGATAAAATATTTACAAGTGAATTAAATTGATACATTAAATAACTGAGAAAGGTTCGATATGTAGTTAAAGAAACTAAAGGCTGCAAAAACAACAAAACTATTCAATGTAAGTAAGTAAAGTAAAGTTGTCTCCCTTTAGTCGTGGGCAACCAGAAGGCTCCCTTTTCAATAGCTACTACACCGAGGTGTAGGGGAGGGCGCAATTCTTTTCCCTGCATTGCTCCATTCAACATTGATACGTACCTTATAATGCTGAGTGTTAAGCGAGTAGGTATCAAGTACCATTTTTAAGGTCTTTGGTATGACCCGACCTGGGATTGAACCCAGGTCTCCCGGACCATCGACACGCATTCTATCCACTATATAGTCTAAAACTAAAGAGAACTATACTTTTATTCATTAACTCGTATTCTTGTTTGCACAGAAAGAAAGAAATAAGGATTAATAAAATTGATAAAATCACAAACTGCACAGTAAATGAAGATGAATGTACAATGTAATTTCTCCTTTATTTGATCTGGCATATATATATATATATACCAGTAATATCCAATCGTGGTCCGAAGACAGTGGATGTGGATTATTCGCGTACTGAATATGCGACAAATATCATATAAATCCATGCAAGTGCTCGATGTATGCCTATTGTTACGTCTCTTTTTTCGACCAGGTTTATATAACAAAACTCATATTGAGAGCGTAAATAGTGCAATTAGAAGGAAATTCAAACATGGTTAAATTGCCATTATAAATTTATTTCACCGAAGAATATTATTATACTCTCCGTCTTTATATGTTAGACTTGAGGTTGAAAATTAGCCAGTGGTTTAGAGTATATAAGTGTATGAAAAAAAGGAAAACCTTTATAAATTTCAGATTCTCTGGAGAGGACCAAGGGGGTCAAAACAATAAGGTGTTAGGAACATTAAAAAACAACAACAGAGTTTTCCTGTTAATCGACCCATCTCAATTTGATCACATTTTTCTGAATAATCTAAGCTTGTAAACTAAATGATTATCTCCATATATTCTTTGTTTACGTTTCATGCATATGTTAATTTTCTCTGCTGATGTGGCCATCTGAGACTATATATATATATATATATATATATATATATATATATTTGAAATACCTTGTCCAGTGGCAAAACTGCTTGCAGTACCGCCTTGGCCTACTGAAACTGTGCTATAACTCCTGGTTGGCAGCTGATGTAGACAGGGTATCGCACGTGCTTTCACACGCTGCACAATTAAAAAAAGGAATTATATAATCAGAAAAAGTAAAAATGTCTTTAGTTATATTTTTCATTGTTTAATGCCATATATACCCTCATGATTTATTTAATACCGATTCTAACTTTGTCGGAAAACTTGTGATGATATTTAACCCAAAGCTGGAGGGGATCGGAGGTCACATATTTCTCAAGTGTTTTAACGCGAAAGCAATATAACAGTGTGGCTGAGGTTCAAACTCGTATGTTACCATGTGATAGTCCTGCATATTAGACACTACACCAGGGGAAATATCTTTCACCTATATCAGATAGTACCAATTATCGATAACAAACAGGCAACATTTCCAAACTTGACGGAACCTCTCTGAAACTGGTAGACAAATTCACCTACCTAGAAAGCAGTGTCTCATCAACCGAAAAAAGACATCAACACAGCTAACGAAGGCATGGACAGCTACCGATAGGCTATCGATCATATGGAAATCAGACCCGACCGATAAAATGAAACGCACTTTCTTCCAGGCAGTGGTCGTGTAACGTAATGGCTGAGGGATTTCGGTTCATGCCTTTGAGTTTAGTAAGGCTGAGAACCTTTCAGCGAAGCACATGGGTTAGTTAGGAGCAAACATTGATGCAGGTGTTAACGCGGGGGCGCGCAGGGGGACGAAAGTGTCACTCAGATGTCACAATAGTTTAAGACGAAACGGGTGACCGAGTGCGAGTGACGTCACGCACAGGAAGCGTGCAGAGGTTTGTGGAGAATTGAAAGAAAGTTAGAGAGTTGAATACTAGACGCCAAACGAGGAGGATCGACTTTTGGAGCTCGCAGACGCGAGGCGAACTTGCGCCCTATGGGGGCCGCTCAAGATGGGGGCCAAATGAATAAGACAGCATTGAAGATTGTGTCTCTCCTCCTTATGTCGAAACCTTTAACTCAAAGGTAATAAAAAGGTTTTGTACCTGAACAAGAAGTCGTTACGTGTTTTCGAATTTCGAGATTCCTATGTTCTTTATATGTTCTAGCGTTATGAACAGTGAATGCATATTTCGCACATGGCGTTAATTTTAGCTATAGTACCGTCGTGTTGGACGCTAACAAAACGGCTGGAGAAGAAGCTAGACGGCAATTACACAAGAATGTTGCGAGCAATATTGAACAAGTCCTGGTTGCAACACCCCACAAAGAACCAACTATACGGCCACCAGCCTCCTATCACGAAAACTATCCAAATTAGACGAACCAGACATGCAAGACACTGCTAGAGAAGCAGGGACGAGCTGATAAGTGATGTACTACTGTTGACCCCCATATATGGCCGAGAAAAAGCAGGACGACCAGCTCGAACATACACACAGCAGCTGTGTGAGGATACAGGATGTAGCCCCGAAGACCTGCCAGATGCGATGAACAATAGGGAGGAGTGGCGAGAGAGAGTCATAGATATCTGTGATAGCGGCATGACATGATGATGATGACTTATCAAAACAGACCATTGGCCAAGTGGGTAAAATGTTTGCCCATGGCCCTGGAGACCAAGATTCAATCTCAGGTCGGGTCATACCAAACACTCAAAAAATGGTACATGAGAGCTCCTTGGTTATTACACTGCATTATACGGTATATATCTAGGGTAAAGTGGAGCAATCCAGGGATAGGAGTTGCACCCTCCCCTATATCTCGGTGTAGTAGCTAATTAAAAGGGAGCCTTCTGTTCACGCTCTACGACTGTCACCAACTTTACATACTAATGAACAGTCCTCATTAAAGTCCATACCATCAAAGTCTTGATATGTGATATGGCTTGATTTCTGAACTGAAAATTCATGTTAAACGTAACATATGAGGTCGTCAAGAATATTAAAAGAAACATGATGGCATATCTGTACAGGATAAATTTCACATATGCTTCGACTAATGAGACGATGTCTTGAATAAACCTTTCGAATGCTTAGCGGATTATTTGAAGAAAAATAATCTTTCATTCTTAGTTCCATTTTGAATTGTCAAAACTGCTTCATCCAAGATATGTAGTGAACAAGCATCAAGATGTTAGAACTATCAATCGAGGGAAATATTTATGGAATGCTTTCGTTTGGTTTTATGGCTTATCAAACATTGCAGGTTATTTAATACTAAATCTTCTTCATACATATATATCAAATATATATGATTTAGTTTGGTTGGGTTTTATGGCATACTAACCATTGTAGGTTATTTTATGCCGAATCCTCTTTATACATATATATTAAATGTAGATGATTTTGTTTCGTTGGGTTTTATGGCCTATCAACCATTGAGGTTATTTCATGTCAAATCCTGTTTAAAGATATGTCTTTAAAATATATGGTTTTGGCTTGGTTTAGTTATGTTTGGTTTTATGGCATACCAACCATTGTAGTTTATTTAATGCCGAATCCATTTTTATGCATATAAACTGTTATACTTCAAGTAATTCAGTTTATTATAAGTATAGGTTTTGTTTACACTCAGTTAAACAGTTCTATTTCAAGCAATACAGTTTAGCAAATGTACGCAGTTAAGTTGTGTTTGATCCATAGATATCAGGTGCTGCCATTCCGAGCCAGAGTTGATTTGGGAAGAATGGCAATGAATGCGTACTCCACATTCGCCCAAAATTCCTGCATTACTGGAGCCCTACTATCGGATTGTTTAGTGTCATATTCAGGACACCCGTTGCAGAGAAGCAGTCGGTGTATTCTATAGGCCCAAACGAGTGGGCGAAATTACGGAATATTGAATTAATCCCTTTATTATTTCTGAAATACAGAACAGTCGTCTAGAGCTGTAGAACACACCGAATGAATCTCGGCAGACGAAGTGGGACCCCACCCCAAGAGTATCCTGTTTATGACGCTAAACAATCTGATGATGAGGATCCTCTTATGCTGTAACTTTGGGGAATGTGAAGTTCCTATTCATTGCTATTGCTCCCAGGTCTTATCTGACCTGAAATGGTAGCACGTGAGAGGGTCCTAGCTAGGGATCAAATAGAACTGTTTGACATTTAAACTTAGTGCAAACAAAAGACATGCAAAATTGAATTGCTAGAAATAGAACTATTTGATCTTAAAAATGTGTGTAAACAAATAGTTGATTTTTAATTCAATTGACAGTTATACATAGCAATAATTGGGACCTTTTAATTACGTGCCATGAATAAGTAATGTTGAATAGAAAAATTGGTGTTAGATACCTATCCTTGAAAGAATGTAACTATGTTAAAGTTTCAGGTTTATTTAAAAATATTATTTTAAAAAAGTCTTTACAAATCATATACATTTAATATATATGTATTTACCGGGTTTGGCACTGAATAACCTACTATGGTTGATATACCATAAACCGAACCAAACTAAATCACATACCAGGATAATTAAATAAGTTTCCAGACTTTTTTGTATGGGCATTTTTATTGATAGTACACACATGAAATTCAAGCCACCTTCGGAGCAATCTCCTCCAGCTGCAATGAACTTGTTGTACCGTTCCAATAAACTCTGCAAGGACTCATGGAAGTCCTCTTGTATGAGCGTGTCAATGACCTTCGTCACAGCCTCTTTCATCTCTTCAATTGTCTCATAAAGACAACCACTGAGCCTAGGAAATACCTAAAAGTCACATTGAGCAAGGTCTGGACTATAGGTAGGGTGTGGAACTGTCTTGATGCCCATCTTGCCCAAATAGTATGTGACAAGGATGGAGTTGTTGACTGGTGAATTTTCCTGCTGGAAATCCCCCTGAGCCGATTTAAAGAGTGCTGGACTCTTCTGACGGAATCTCCTCCTGATCACCCTTAAAACCTCAACATAGTAACCATAACTATAACCCTTTGTCCAATCAACTCTGGTGTATTGACTTCATTACTCCTCCCACACCTCTCATAATCTTTCACACACTCCCTGCTTTCCTTGAATCTCTTTTGCCACTCAAAAATTGCTCTATTCATGCAAGATGGTCGAAAAGCAGTCTGAAGCATTCCATACGTTTCTGTAGCGCCATTTTTTCCAAGTTTAAAACAGAATTTTATTGCATATCGTTCTTCTAAAGTGTCCTCACGTCCAAATTGCATTGTTGAAATTCTCCAGCTGTGACAATCAGGCTTTAGTAGGGTGTATTGCTGCTGTAGCTGTTTATTTGAACCTGAAATAATAAGAATTGGTCAGTCATCTCAGAAGATAAATAGCAACAACATACCGAATTTTCAAGAGTCTACAATAATTTTAAATGCCTGCACACAAAGTTTGGAAACTTATTGAAGGCACCACGTACATTTATATTCATATACACAGGATCTGGCATTAATTAACCGAGAAAGTTTTCTATGCCGTAAAACCAAACCAACTAACAAATATTTCTGAAACAGAAGCACCAATATCATCGTGAATAACTCTAGAAACGTCTTTATTAATTCTAATCTTCTTCAACAGCGGTAATTGCATCTTGTTTGTGAGAAGAAAAAATAAAATAAAATAAAATATTACTTAAATAAATTGCTACTTGTTTTGTTTTATTAATATCTTTATTCATTTTGCTAATTTGTTTTACTAGAGTCTAATTCTGCATAGGCTGTAATATATTCTAATGACAGAGAACAAAAATGTTCTTCCAAGAATTCATATTTTCAAAGAAAACATAATTGGAAACCTACAAACGGAATTCAGTTATCATTGTTGCTACGTGCTATCCATTTCCAAAGAATTAGCAGGTTTTGACACTGCGAAATCTTATTGACAGATATTTTCATGAGGTATTTGTATATAGGCCATGCAACTGTGATTATATAGCTATTGACGAAATTCATATTAGTAAAAAATATTGAAAGTCTTGGTATATGTATTTACGGCTTCTCAATAATATGTCCTATCTGTAACTGAAACGTTTTTACTAAAAAAAATATCTGCAGATTTTCTTTCAGTTTTATTGTTTGGCTTTATTATTGTCTAAAATATTGTTTTAGACAATGTCTTCGATGAATACAGAAATGAATGAAATAAGAATTATCGTGCATACAGGATGTTAGAAAAGGAAATCGGGTCATCTTGCAAGATTATGCTTATGTGTCTATTTCTGGTTGTAGTGGGGTCATTTTGAATTATCTAAGCAACCTGTGCCATGTTTGCCGATCAGGGATTAAAAGTTCAAGACGTTTGAAATTTCTTACGAATTTCTTCCCCTGATAATAGTTCAAGATAAACTATATATATATGAATCTTATTCAATAAATAAGGTAATTTTTGTCAAGAATTTAACGGAAAATTCCCTGTTTACTAAAATAATTGTATCCTATGCATTATAGTAAGATACTTGCAGCCCAACATCGACTATATATATATATATATATATAGGTAGATATAGATATATCGTTCACCTGTTTTTCTTAATAATAGCATGTGTTTTCAAAGAAAGAATAACACAATACTCAGACAGTGTATATATATATATATATATATATATATATATATATATATATATATATATATAGATAGATAGATAGATAGATAGATATGTTTTTACTTTAACTTTAAAAACACAAAAAAATATTGATAAAGAAATTAGCCAAAGAAGGTAAGAATAGAATTATTTTAGGATATATCTTGCCTTGCTGGTTGGCATATAAACACTTTGGTTTATCCAACGTTTACGAATGTTTTTTTATTCATCATGCATATATATATATATATATATATATATATATATATATATATATATGTGTGTGTGTGTGTGTGTGTGTGTGTGTGTGTGTGTGTGTGTGTGTGTGTGTATGTCATTATATTATATCAGTGTTGTTTGTCTCTGTCTTACTCCTCGGGTTTGTGGCAAACCAAATGTGGTATGATTTGGAAAGTGATCAATATCTGTGATAGAGCTATCACAGAATAATAATAAGTAAATATATGTTAATTCTATATATATTTAATACCATTGAATCTTGTCTGCCACCTCAGGTTTCATGACTTTTTATAAACGACAATCATCAGGCAGTGAACGTAAGATAATGAAGAAATCGAAAAATACAGTCAAAAGAACATTAAAATTGTGTACCACTCATTATGTGTGTGTGACGGTGTGTATGTGTGTGTGTTTGTGTAGGCTATATAAGCATATTATTATGTGTGGACGTATATGTGATATTTAGTATGTGTCTATGAATATATATACGCTGCGCGACGAATTTGAGGTTGTCTCCTGGATGTATGAGATGCAATGTGTTGTCAAAGTCGTGAAAGAATGGCTTGGAAAAATAGTCGAAGCTGACCCAAAGGCTCCCTTTTCAATAGCGACTACACCAAGGTGTCGGAGAGGGTGTTTATCCATTCCCTAGATTGCTCCACTTTACCCTTGATCCGTACGTTATAATACTGAGTGTTAAGCAAGAAAGCATCAAGTATCATTTTTGAGCCTTTGTCATGACACGACCTGGGACTGAACCCCTGTTTCCCGGATCATTGGCGGACTCTCCACTGATTTAATCAATGGCCAGGTCATATATATATATATATATATATATATATATATATATATATATATATATATATATATATATAATAAGAATGGGTGGAAATTGGATAAACCAACACTGACAACGGTTTCAGGAATTTTCTTATTTCGTTCTTTATCGAAAAAATAACTTCTTCAGTTTAATGAATATCAAATTTGCTGAACGCGTTGTCAAAGTTGGTTGATCCACTATTCATATCATTTTTATTATCTTGTCAGATTTATCAAAATCTACCATTTTCCAATATATATATATATATATATATATAACAGCTCTGTCTTTCATATTGATCACTCTGTTTCATAATAACTCAAAACTTGGCCAATATTGACTAACCAATTCAGCCAGTGATAGCAATAATCTATTACAATATATATATAGTCGATTACTAAATTAGTAATCTGGTCCAGTAATTATCTTTGAACTGATACGGTAATGAAACTTGGATAAGAAATGCTTACCGTATATGGCAGCCTACAGTCGATCTGGCATCTGATTCGAACACATGGTTTTTAATTCTTGGTTAAATCTTTTACAGAGATACTGATTGATCCTCAAACATAAAGTGGGCTAATGGTGGTTCAAAAATTTTCCAGTAGTCTTAAAAGAAGGTAAATTATGATAACTTGTACCCAAACCATATCAGATCAAAATTATTTGCATGAAGACATTAAGTTTCATACCTTTCTCTCTATGGGTTATATATATAATATATATATATATATATATATATATATATATATATATATATATATATATCATAGGATATTTTCATGTTTGGTTTTCTGAAGATTGGTATATTATAGCAAAACAACAGAATTCCTTACAAAAATAAGTGTTACTTCACTCATACATGAAACATAACATTATACATTAGAGATAATATTGATGTAATTTTACAATCTATTGCGTTATCATGTCATGGCACAAAAATAATCTACCATTGTTGTCTGACTGACCATCTGCGTGCTGTGACGTTTCGGTTAGTGTTTGCATTCAGTGCATCAGCTGTTGGTGATAATTCGTTAATGCATTATCTAATTTGTATTGCATTTTTATTATCTTATATTAATCCCTGCGTTAATTTGTTGAATATGTTAATCAAACGTGAGTCTAAGTTGCAAATGTCTGTTTCAGCCTGGTAGCGTTCGAACAAGTATTGTATATTAAAATTTAGGAGTATTTTTCCCCTGCGATTCCTTATTGAGGTGAATGTTTGGTTTTTATCTCTGCCGTATAAGTTAAGCGATTCTTTTGTAGTGATTTTCAGGCTTAAAACGTTTACTTGTACGACACAATTTGCGATAGATGTGTTTCTTTTCAAATCTCCAAGTATATTATTGAACAAGATAATATTTAGTGTTACACTATTTTCCAAATGTACTACATATATCTTTCTCCTGTCCATGAATAAAAGCTTTGCTATAGCTCTGCCTCTTTTGAACCTAGTGACATAAAGTTCAGCGTCTGTGAAAAAAAGTTAGCTTTTAAATGTCTAACTTCAGAATCATATTCATTTGCTTAATTCATTGGTTCAGGTGAATCATGGCATCAACTTTTCTTGATTCTCTCGAGTATCTTTAGAATCGATAGGAATTTTTTTTTTATACGTCAGTGAATTTTGATCTGCATACTGCCTAAAATTCTATCACGGATTCCTACTGTTTTCACAAAAGGATGTTGAAGTACCGATTACTATTAAAAACGTCATACAGCGAACTGATAACAAATATCTTTGAACAAGGTTTTATGCTCCGTGAAATAAATGCTTCAATACAATTCTCTCTCCATTATTAGCAACGCCACACGGGAGCGGAACCGTTTATCAATCCTACTTTCTCTCTCTCTCTATCTATCTATCTATCTATCTTTTCGTGTCTCTTTTTGTCTGTATGACTTTTTTTCATTCTAACACTCTCTCTCTCTGTCATATATGTGTAAACATATATATGCCAATTTTGACGCATGTGCAGGATCTGACACAGGATCTATTTTTAATCAGAGTTTAACAGGTTTGAATAGAGACTTTCTTTCTCCCAGGGCGGTTATTTTATGACATAGTTAACGATACGAATATTCCTATGACTGAACCGAAAATTGTTGAATTCATACCCCTTCAAAAAGCATAGAGGCTCTGGGAAATGTGAACAGCTTCATTCATGATTTCAACTAAGGTAACCGTGTCCTACGACGGTAATCATTGCCATACAAATGCCTCTCTCTGTCTCTGTCTCTGTCTCTCTCTGTTTCTCTTTCTCTCTCTCTCTCTATATATATATATATAATTGTAGACTGAAGGTTCATAGGTTTAAAATCTTATTGGATGTCTTTTTTAGAAATGTGACTCAACCACTTCAACACTGATGGAAGAAGTGTTTCGACCTCATTTGGTTATATATACGTACACGCACTTCGTTCGAAGTGGAAACTGTGATCAGAGTTCTGATCCTAGACCAGGCTTTTTGCTTTCACAAAGTGATATCGCCCTTGCGAAAGGTATAAAGCCAACTAGTCTCCCTCCAGCTATGGCTAGATATTAGTGCACACTGGGTTCTTTAACTTTTCGATGGCAACTGGTCTATGAGAAAGAAAACTCAGAAAAAAAACCAGATGAATTTGTCTTTAAAAATTGACCTTATGTCACATTTTTTCTGTTCTCATTGTGAAGGTTAGTTACTGTCAAGTTATCATCGTTTCCCCAAATCATTGAAACAGACATCGTAAACCCATTTTACACCATGCAGAGAGCAGTTTACATTTCCCTTCATGCTTAGACTTTTGGTAAAAGGTTTGATCATTCTCTCCTTTCGACGCTTAAGAGTAAATAGTAAGGTAACCTTGGCCCCTCAGCCTCGGTAATGAAACGATCTGCAAGAGGGAAAACTCTGATTTTACAATAGGGTTCAAAGAGCCGTTTAGAGAATCTTTGGGAATCTGGTACAAAGTTGTTTTTCCTCTGCTCTGATTTTTCAAGTCTTCACCACTATAAAAAAAGTCTCCTATGTAGTTTATTACTAAGCCTCAACGTTTTCTCTGGTCATCTTCAAATCGATGGAAGAACATTAATATTTTTAAAGCTAATATGAACATCATTAAAATGGTGCCTTTTTTTTCTGTTTTATTCATATTTCTTTTCCTTTTTTCTATTTTGACCATTTTTGAAAACTATCAAAATACTACAGTATGCTGTGTTTGATTTATATACATTGGTATCATACAATTACTGATGTTCTTTTACAGTAGCAATGCTTCCAAAAAAAGCCTTCATGAGATGATGTGATTGGATTCAGGTATGGTTTCGGGACCAAAGCATCGTTACCACTAACTCAGAACTCCTCAGCAGTTAGTCACGATACCACCAGACTTTACTGGATTGTTTCACTCTACGGGATTTAATACGTAGATAAGGTTAGAGCCAAATCTTGGATCTTTTTTATATATTTCCTCTAGTCTGATGGAGAAAACCCATGATTAGTCAAGAATGAGGATGTTGTGATGGTACTAAAACCTCAGCATCCTACCACCATAGTAAATACATGAGCTATCAAACCATTTCTGTCACAGTGTTTTTGCAGATACTTATATATTTCCTATTTACGCAGATGTACCCAGGTGAATTTTCCTTCCAAAGGGATCGTTAATTCAAAAACAAAAACATTTTTGATAAACAGACCAAATGACAATTTGTGGACGCTGGGTTTTGAATACTATTTCAGCCATCGTGCAATGGTGATCTGACCATATTTATATGCGTAAGTTTTAAAATATTTCCTTCTTTAACGAAATTAATCGCTCTATTGGTGATATTATCTAGAGCTTTATTGACAGTCTCACTATATCTTCGAAGCCTCAGCAAAAATCTCCAGGACTTCTTTATGTCTCCACATGTACCTTCCTAGAGCATACTCACAATATAATAGCCGAGGGATTTCGGTTCATACCTTTGGGATTAGTTAGGCTAAAAACCTTTCGGTTCAGCACATGGGTTAGCTAGGTGCAACATTGATGCAGGTGGTAACGCATGCGAACGCACAGAGCGGACATGTCACTCAGAGATGTCACAATAGCCTGAGATGATGAAACGGGTGACAAAGTCCGGGTGACGTCACGCACCGGAAGCGCGCGGAGGATTTGGGCGATTTTGAAGAAAATTAGAAAGAGTTGAAATTATACGCCGAACGAGGTGGTTCTACTTTTGGGGCTCGCTGAGGCGAGACGAATTGGCGTGCCATGGGTGCCGCACGAGATAGGGGCCAAATGATAAAGACAGAATAGAAAGATTGTGCCTCTCTCCTTATGTCGAAACCTTTAACTCAAAAGTAATAAAAAGGTTTCGTACCCGAACAAAGAAGTCGTTACGTGTTTTCGAATTTCGAGATTCCTGTGTTCTACGTTATGTATATAAGTTACCAACACTCGATGTCCATTTCGCACATGGCCATATTCGTGCATATGGTTATGCAACACATCCAGCGAGAATATGTTTGAGGCAGGCAGTTTTCCGACATGTTCTGCATCGGCCAGATGTAATTAACACCCGAGCATGAAGGTTGGCTGGTGTTGGTAAGACATCGTAGACTGCTTTCATTAGAAAACTTAATTTTTGGGGTTGCCCTATGTGACAGCTCTGACTTTTGCACTCTCATATATATATATATATATATATTAGGTCCTTAAATAAGTTCTAGCTGACTTAAAAGAAAAAAATTATGTTTTATTTTGAATTTGTTAGAAATATGACACTGAATATATTGCTCATCGCTGGCCAATACATTTCAATAACTTTCTAGCAGCATTGGAATTCCATATCGGAAAAACGACACGTCTTTTAAGGATAATTACGTCGACCCATTTTTTGCCATCTTTTTAAGAATAAAAGGGTTGCTAAGCATGGCCATGTGCCATCGATCGGAACAAAAATAATCGGACGGAGCAGTGGCTGGTGAATACAGTTGGTTGAGTAGAACTTCCTTTTTAAAGATCTCAAAGTAGATTTTCACCCGTTTAGCAAAATGTAGCTTAGCATAGTAATATTTCAAAATTACTTTGTTGGGTCTCTGTTCGTATAGCGGTCGTTATTTCCTCAATGTTCGGCTCAAACTCATCAATTGTTGTCGGTAGCTCTCCCCATGATGGTTTCTGTCAGTTTGAGCAGTTCATAATAAACTTCACCCAACTGATCCCAATATATTCTGAGCAAAAGCTTCGAACCAAGGATATTCGGCTTTAACGCCAATTTTGATGTATGACCGGGCTTATATCATAATCTTCTACGCTTAATGTTATCATAGTGTATCTATTTTTCATTGCTGGTCACGATACGATACACAAAAAGCATTCCTGTTCTGTCTTTGAAGCATCTTTTCACACGTGACAAGACGCCATTCGGCATCTCTCAGCTTCAACTTTTATGGTACCCAACGTCCTTGCTTTAAAAACATTCCTAATTATGTCAAACGTTTTGAAACTTATGTGATCAACTCCTAATAATTATGCTTGTTCAGGTTGTCCCTGACATGAATCATCAGGTAGGAATGCCTCCAATTTTTCGTCTTCGGACTCTCCACAACACCAGAATGTTCTTTATCTTCAACATAAAAACCACAATTTTTGAAGCGCCTAGAAAAATCTTTGCATGTTGTTTCCGACAGACTATGGTCGCTGTTAGTATAAGCAAGAAGGTGTCCGTGGTGTAATGGTTATCGTCGTAGGTTTTGGACACGGCGACACGAGTTCAAATCCAGGACGATACTGATTGCATTTTACATAACACTAATACCCTTCGGAAATGTATGAATCTATTATTCTCCCTCTAACTATGGGTAAATAGTAGGAAAGACTGGTTTCTTCATCCTTGGTAAGACAACTAGTCTAGGAGAAGGAATAGTCTGAATTCAAACCTGTTTAACTTCGCTTAAAAGTTGACGTTGTGTCAGATCCTGCCCGAGCGGAGGGGTTGGTAAATAAGATAAGCAAGAATTCTGTGTTCTTACGCAGCAGATTTTTTGGAAAAAATTAGTACGGTAAAATTCTCCTCTAATTAACTTTCATTGGTACGAAATATGTGTTTAACCCAATGAAAAAGAATGTTGCTTTACACTTCAGCGAAATGAAATTCTCTGAATTTGAAACTTGCTTATAGTCCTTCCTTATATATGCGTTACCGTCTAAAACTGCACGCACGAATTTATGGGAACAGTATCCGTTAGAAAACTAGAAGTATCTATTCAAAGTCCAAATATACGAGGGGCATACAATAAGTTTACAGGCTTTTTTCGTATGGGCACTTTTAATGATAGTACACACATGAGACTATAGTCCCCTTCAAAGTAAACTCCTCTGGCTGCAATGTACTTGTTGTACTGTTCCAACAACTTCTGAAAGGCCCCGTACAAGTCCTCTTGTGTGAGAGTGTCAATGACCTTCGTCACAGCCTCTTTCATCTCCTCCGTTGTCTCATACCGACAGCCTCTGAGCCTTGGGAATAACCAAAAGTCATAGTGAACAAGGTCTGGACTATAGGGAGGATGATGAACTGTCTTGATGCCCATTTTGGTCAAATAGTCTGTGACAAAGATCGAGTTGTGGACTGGTGCATTGTCCTGTTGGAAATGCCATTGAGCCGATTTGAAGAGGGCTGGTCTCTTCTCTAGGAATCTCTACCTGGACTCCTTTAAGACCTCAATATGGTAACCATAACCCTAACTTTTTGGCCAATCAACTCTGGCATATTGACTTCCTTACTCCTCCCACACCTCTCATCATCCCTCACAGACTCCTTGCCTTCCTTGAATATCTTATGCCACTTAAAAACTGATGCTCGATTCATGCAAGATGGTTGAAAAGCAGTCTGAAGCATTCCATACATTTCTGTGGCATTTTTCCAACTTTAAAACAAAATTTTATTGCATATTGTTCTTCTAAAGTGTCCTCACCTCTAGATTGCATTTTTGAAATTCACCAGCTGTAACAATCAGGCTATATTCCAATTCCTGCTGTAGCTGTTTATTTGAACTTGAAATCATAGAAATTGGTCAGTTATCTCATAATATGCACAGCAATAACATACCGAATTTTTAAGAGTCTGCGACAATTTTAAATACCCATACGAAAAAAGTCAGGAAATTTATCGTATGCCCCTCGTATATATATATATATATATATATATATATATATATATATGTATGTATGTATGTATGTATGTATGTATATTTGTATTTCCAACCCGTCCACGCGTGCAGGATGTGACACTAGGTTAAGTTTTAAGCGACGTTTAACACTTTTCCTTGACTGGTTACCTTACAAAAGCTAAAGAAATCAGTCTGCCCTACTATCCAACCACAGGTGGAGGGAAAATGATTAAATTCCTAACCTTTCCAAGGCTATCAGTACTATCTGAAGTGCAATCAGCCACGCCACGCGAATTGCACTTCCCAGCCACCAAAAATTAGATGTAGAACTTTGATTCGTTTCCATTCTGAAAAGTCTTAAAAAATGTTTTGTATGATTAAAAAAAAAACGCTTGCAAAGAAATTATTTCACATAATGCGTTGATAGAAAATGATTCGAAAAAAAAACAAATATTTATCAACTTTAAAAAATGTATCCTCTTTGGGCTTTGGATCACCCGCATATATATATGTGTGTGTGCGTGCGTGCGTGCGTGTATACATATGTGTGTGCGTGAATGAGTGTGTGTATGTGTACATAAAGGCACATCCTATAGACGCACTTGGTTTATATTGGCCTTCTAGTACTCATCAGATATTTTGAGTATTTTAAATTCAGACACTTATTTCCAGGTTACTTATTTAGACCTGATCATTTTCCAGCTTCCTTCCTATCAGTAAATATTCATGGACACACGGGTGGAGTCTTCGTGGAACAGTTGTTAACGTGTTGAACAACAATATTGTGTAGCATTAAATAACCTACAAAGGTTGATATGCCATGTAAACCAAATGATGTAGAGCGACATATGCATGCAGAAACAGTTTTTTTAGAAAAATATACCTCTGACTTCATTTGAAAAGGTTCGAAAGGGTAACTAAAGGTTTTACTGTGTGAGAGGTGAGTTGGAGACTGAACAAAACTGCAACATATTGACCCGCACTCTTATGGCCATAACAGCGTTTCTTTCCCGTTCTCCTGGGCTGCTCAGCCGGGGCCTGGGAGCCCAGCCTCTCTGGGACATGGTCCTCATTCCAGCATCTTCTCTCCAACTGATCTGAACTCCAATTACCCTGAACTTTCTGTCGCCGGGGTTATATAATAATTTGTCGTCCACCTACTTCCTGCGTGCGTCACAATTTCGCACTCAATTGAACCCCTCGACAGTCAAGGTCGTCCCTGATCTCCTGATATCTTCGACCGGATGCACCTGTTATTTACACAGGTGCAGTTCTTCTTTTGACAGCTTGGGTGAGTCGAAGGTCAATATACAACACAAATAACCAATATGCAGTATTGTAGTAAGTGAGTTCGAACTCTGATCTCACTATTTCAAATTAATATTCTCAGAAAAATGATGAACTCCTTTATTTTCCCAACTATAGGTTAAATATATCCCTACCGTTTTTCAATAAGTATTTTTTTAGTATAACTCACGAAGGCTGATATGCTATTGAACATTGGAACTAAAACTAAAATTGGACTATCTTTCTTCATCAAAAAACAGCTACTGACATTTTTTTTCATTTCTATAGATACCGAAATGAATCTATTTGTACCTTTCTTTTTTATGCTGCACCACTCAAATCAATTCTAGAGAAGTAGATTAAGATACCTCCATTGCTTACTTCTATTCGCTCATGTACGGCTCACCGGTCCTGACTATTACACCGTTCTACCAACTTTTGCTATCGGGTGTGCTTACGATCAATTTCTTTCATATTTTTTCTTAGCGCACTGCTAATTCCTTCATGTTAAACTGTTTTCCTGCATACACATGCCCTGAATATGACACTAAACAATCTGATGATGAGGCTTCAGTAAGGTCGCAGCTTTGTAAATATGAAGTACCCCTTTCTTGCTATAGCACCCAGGTCCACTTTGGATCGGAGTGGTAGCATCTGATAGGGTCCTATCTATGTGTCAAAACGATCTTCCGTGTACTTACTCTAAACTGAATTGTCTGAAAGTAACTGTTATTACATTTAACTGGGTGTAAAAAAAAAACTGTACTTAACTAAAATGAATTGTCGGAAATAGAACTATTTTTACTTTTAACTATGTTTAAAAAATGACTGATGCTTAATTAAATTTTTAGTGAAACATAGCAATATTGCAACAATTAAACTTCTTTCAAATGCTAAATTGAATTGTTTGAAATAGAACAGTTTTTTACTGTGTAAACAAAACTGCTTAAAACAAAGACCGTGAGTTAACAAAAGTCTGTACGTATGCTTATTTGAATTGTTGGAAATTAAATGAAACCGTTTAACTGTGAGCAAAATAATAACGAGGTGCCCGTGTTGTAATGGTTATCGTCGCAGGAATTGCACACGGCGAAACGAGTTCAAATCCTGGACTGATTGGGAAAGGTATGAATCAAATTATTCTCCCTCCAGCTATGGGTAAATAGTAGGGCAGACTGATTCTTCAGCCTTGGTAAGGCAACTAGTCTAGGAGAAGGAAAACTCTGAATTCAAACCTGTTAAACTCCGCTTAAAAAAATTGACCTTGTGTCATATCCTGCCCGAGCGGAGGGGTTGGGTAAATATGAAAAAAATAACGAGCTCAAACTCGTTTAAAAAATTTATCTTCAAAATGTACTTTAAAATAGTATATATATATATATATAAAGGATTTGTCATTAAATTACCTACAATGGTTGATATGCCAAACCAAACCAAACTGAATACGAGAATATGACCATATGACTTTTACTCTGTTCTACCAAATCTTGATATCTGGTGAGCTTATGATCCATTTCTTTTGGGAGCATTGCTAATTCCTACATAGTCGAACTTTGTCTTAATAATGTGATCAGTGAAGTCTAATTGTTTTCTTGAATGCATACTCACTTGGCAGGTTGGGAGTGAGAAAAATATCTTTGTCATCGACAGGGACTTTGGGAAAGGAAAATGTAAAAAAAAAATGTGCATATAAAATATGAATACACACTCATCACCATGCATACACATTCTCTCTCTACCTCTCTCTCACTCTCTACCTTTCTCCCTCTCTCTCTCTCTCTCTCTCACACACACACACACACACATGCACACATATATATTTTCAATTTTTTTTTTTTCTGGCGGCGTGAAAAAAACATAATGCAATTTGTGAATATATCACAAACTGATTGCTGGAAAAAATAATAAAAACGAGAAAAGATTAAAATCATCAGTTCTGCGTAAAAATAATCAACCAGAACCACAATGCCTAACCAAAAGAAAAAATAACGACAAATTTACCTTAGCCAATAAAGAAAAGTGCTCAATACTCTAACTAAAACATATACATATTGTCATCCACAGACAGTCTGTTTCGTTCTATCAGAACTCTTCAGTAGGACGCTCGAAGCCGGGATCGAAACCCAACCAACTTTTCAATCTACTAGGTCTCAGACCGTTCGGCCAACAAGCGTACCACGTTTGGCTTAGGGAAATTAAAGGTATTTATGTAGCAACAGCAGCGGCCGTTTGTTTACATTTTTATACCCTATGGCTACCAGAGTGCTCAATTTTTTCTAAGAGCTTTGCATTATGCGAGCGGCAGCCATCCACCCTCTCTCCGTCTTTCTATCTCTGTCTATCTGTCTGTCCGTCTCTAACTCTCTCTCTCTCTCTCTCTCTCTCTCTATATATATATATATATATATATTAACAGTTAAGGTATAGCTTCAATTTTGAAAGAAAAATATGAATTCCAACGGAATCACAAGAGAAGGTGGGTCTGATGTTTGACGACTTGAAACATCTGATGAAACCTGCAACACCAATATAGGCCAAGTGCGTCAATATGATATATATATATATATATATATATATATATATATATATATATATATACTAAACGGTGTCTTGTTCAATGAATGAAATGGGAAAAAAAACAACCGAAAAGAAAATTGTTTATTTGTTGTTTTTTTTTTCTTAGAGTTAGAAGAAATAAGGAATTGATTTGTTTTTGAAATTGAATTGACGCCAATGGATGAGTTCTGCTTGAAAAAACAAAAACAAATCGCAGTTTAGCACAGAAAAATAGTTAACAAGAACCAATTAGGATTTCCGAGTCTTCATGTTGCAGAATACTATAAATACGCATATCTTCAATAAAGATGTAGCGCTTTAGCCTAGAGAATATTGTCGAAGGAATAAGACTCATCGGTCCGAGTTCAAATTCTGGTCGAGATCGTTCATGTTTCAATTACCGTTAACGGCAAAGGTATTAATTGTTTTGTAATCCTTCTAGGTAAACGTTATATAGTATGGGATGTTGGGCTCTATAAACTTTTCACACAAGGTTTCTTGAACTTGTCAATTGATGCTTTCCCTCGTAAAAATAATCCTATTTACCCAACCCATCCGCTCGGGCAGGATATGACACAGCGTCAATTTTTAAGCGGAGTTTAACAGGTTTTAATTCAGAGTTTTCCTTCTCCTAGACTAGTTGCATAACCAAGGCTAAAGAACCTAGTTTGTCCTACTATTTACCCATTGCTGGAGGGAGAATAATTGGATCCATACCTTTCGCAAGGATATTAGTGCTATGTGAAATGGAATCAGTCTCGTCCACGATTTGAACTCGTGTCGCCGTGTTCATTTTCTACGACGATAACCATTACACCACGTAAAAATAATTAATCTCCATTCACCCGAAAATAAATGAATTGAATATTGAATAACAAAATATAAGTAATATACCAGTTTTTTTTTTTAAATACAGTTTAAAGGCAAAAGTGTTTCATTGCCACATCCATGATACATATACAACTATACACATTTACATGCGGAAGCATTGTCAACAAAATAATGACGAACGGACACAGTTCTTTAGAAAAATATACCTCTCACACTTGGTTGCGAAAGGGTTACGAAAGGGTTTTGTGTGAGAGGTGAGTTGGAGACAACAAACTAAAACATATTGACCCCCAGTTCCTCTGTCTTTAGCAGCTCTTCTTTCTCGTTCTGCTGGGCTGCTCAATCGGGGGTCCTGAGGGCCCATATCCCTCAGCTGGGTGCTGGTTCTCTCTGCAGCATCTTATCTCCAACTAACTGACTCCCAAAAAACTGAACTTCCTGTCGCACCGGGTTATATCATTGTTTGACACCCACCTACTTCCTATGAGCGTCGCATCTGCACCCAATTCAACCCATCCACAGTCAAGGTTATACCCTGATATCTTCGACCGGATGCACCTGTTCCTTGATCGACGACTGGGTCGGAGGTCAATATGTTAGAAAAGGTTTGGTTTCTTTGTTTGATAAAATATTGAACTTTTCTGGGGTTTTAATGCCAAAGAAATCCTTGTTGAAAAAAGGGATTTTACTCTTTAATAAGACTTTTATACTTTTATGAAGAGTATAAATCGGAAAGTGGGAATAATTACTCACGTACAACAACATCCCAGGCCAGCATATCAACCATTAAGCAACAAAGACTTTCTTCAAATGAAGACAAAAATTGGTAAGATATAATCACAAACGCAGCATCAATTTTTGAATTATTCTTAGTTTGGTGTTTTCGGACATAAAAACTTGTGGGGTATTTAATGCTATATCCTGTTTACATATATATATATATATATATATATATATATATATATATATATATATATATATATATATATATTAGTGTGAGTGTGTGTATGTGTGTGTGATTTCTATGCGAGCAGTGTGTCAGTAACTTTAATTAAAATACATTTTCGTGTTACATTACCGTAATCGATGGGATATAAGGCCCACGTGTATGTAAGATGAACCTCAATTTCAGCTGGGAAAATTAAGAACCAAAAAGTACTTATATTAAACGTGATGAAATTGATATAATGATCATCATAAAGGATAGCACTTTAAATTGGCTTTGTGGCATTTAAATAATGACAATAAGTATATGAAAGTCACTCTAAAGTCTAAGTAAAGAGGAATTCCCAGGAAGCAAATTTCGACCTACAATAGCGATTTTAAACGTACATATGGAATACAAGACGCAGGGAATTTTTAAAAGATATATCTCGTAAAAGAAAGTGCGCCTTACATCCTGTGAAATACGGTAATTTAAAATCGGTCAATGATTTCCATTATTACTATCAAACACTAATAAGTGTATAAGTTTTGTACACAGTTAAATAAATTCACGTATTGCTATTTAAGATACGCAATTCCCTTAAAGATATTTGGGTTGTTGGTCATTATGGCATATCAACCCTTGCAGGTCATTTAATGCCAAATCAAGTTAATACATATATATATATATATATATATATATACATATGTATTTATATATATATACACACACACACATATATATACATACACATATATACACACACACACACACACACACACACACACATATATATATATATATATATATAAGTGTGTGTGTGCGTGTGCGAATAAATTAAGAGCAAATAGTTTGCAGGTAACATTTTCAACAGGCCAGACCACATTTTATATATATATATATAAGTGTGTGTGTGTGTGTGTGTGTGTGTGTGTGTGTGTGTGTGTGTGAATTGAGAGCGCATAGTTTGTAGGTATCATTTTCAACAGAACTTATTTTTTGCACCCAGTAAAATGCTCCCACGTATGTCAATGTAACACTAATTTTTTATTTAATATAAGTAATTTGGTCGCTAACAGTTTAATAATTAAACAGTTTTATTTTAGCTATACTATCACTCCGGGTCAGAGTTGATCTGGGAATAATTGCAAAGGAAAGCTACTTAATACCACAATTATCTTTGACTAGAACAGTGTCTCATCAACCGAAAAACACATTGACACCTAGCTAACGAAGGCATAGACGGCTATCGATAAGCTATCGATCGTACGGAAATCAAATCTGACCGATAAAATGAAACGTAGTTTCTTCCAGGCAGCGGTCGTGTCAATACTGCTGCATGGATGCACCACTTGGACGCTAACAAAACGGCTACAGAAGCTAGACGGCAATTACACAAGAATGTTGTGAGCAATATTGAATAAGTCTTATCGGCAATATCCCACAAGGCACCAACTATACGGCCACCTACCTCCCATCACAAAAGCTATCCAAGGTAGACGAACCAGACATACAGGACACTGCTGGAGAATCAGCGACGAGCTCATAAGTGATGTATTCCTATGGACCCCCACATATGGTCGAGAAAAGCTGGACGACCAGCCAGAACATACATACAGCAGCTATGTGATGATACGGGATGTAGCCCTGAAGACCTGCCTGAGGCGATGAACAATAGGAAAAAGTGGTGAGAGAGGGTCAGGGAAATCCGTGCTAGCGACACAACATGATGATGATGATGAGAACCTAAACATTACATAGTTTCCTATCATTTCCAGCGCAAACGCTTCGTGAGTTTTACTCTTCTGCAGAAATGCAATCAACTTATTCTACATCCGACTGAGCACTTTAATAATCAAGTTATCCTCGGTAATACAAATAATTTGTACACGTCTGTATGATTTAAAATAACTGATGATCAAAATTCTTACTAAATGATTTAACAGTTCTGTTTAACCCATCAGTAATTTGGCGACCCTAATCTAGGGTGACCCGAAGGCTGCCTTTTCAATAGCCACAACATCGAGGTGTAGGGGTGGTTTCTGCTCCTTTCCAAAGATTGCTCCATTTTACCCTTGTTACGTACTTTATAGTACTGAGTCTTAAGCAAGGAGGTATCGACTACTGTTTTTTGAGTCTTTGCTATTACTCGAACTGAAATCGAAACCCGGTCTCCTGGGTTATTGGTGAACTCTGTGGCCACTACACCAATGACAACACCTTTGGGTCAGAATGGACGAGCAAATGATGAAAATGAAAGGATATTCCGCGGGAAGAATAGTTTTAGGGACACTAAGAATATATATATATATATATAAGTATTATTCGGTCAAGTTAAACCGGAGTTGGGAGTAATTCCATCAGGACAAAAAAAAAAAAAACATTCAACAGGGAACATTTAAATTTTCCTGGTAAAGAGCTCAATGTAACTGACATTAAAAGAGCAATCACATCAAGATTATAAATTTATTTCCATCCTGTTATGGGTTTTGATATAAATCAATAACACCAAGACAAAAAACCCAAATATATATATATATATATATATATATATATATATATATATATATATATATATATATACATTAATTTGTTTAAGAAATTTATTTTTAAATTAATATTTTCTTAACGACATCGAATCGATTTTAATCTTTTTGTTCACAACTTAATAATTCGATTTTTATGACTCGTATTATTAGAACGACCAATTGCAAGAGGCCTTCATAAGTCACTTATTTTACAAGGTGTACGCTGTCTTCTGTTTATAACGCTTTTTTAAACGCAAACTTCTAAATAAATCCCACCTTTTATTTCTAAGCTTTTATTCCACCTGCCAATATTTCATTCATCCCCAAAGGCCGAACCTTATTTGCTTGGGCTCTAGAATACTTCGACTGAATCTCTGCTGAGGGGTAAGACCCCGCTTAACAACTGTCCTGGGTATGGCAAAAAAACTATATGTTGAGACTTCAGCCTTGGCTATTTTGAGAATATGAAATACTTCTTCATTGGTATTGCTCCTATGTCCACTCTAAACAGGTGTGTCAGCAACTGGCAGAGTTCTATGCATGTAAATTTGAACAAATTGTGTCACTGATTTTAATTTTCCATATTTATAAAACAATACTTGAAACCATTAACTTCTGAGTCCTGTTAAAAAAAAATACTTCCAAATATCTACCTAGAATCATGCTACTAGGTTCATGACATTTTGATTGTCAAATAATTCAGCAATAAATAAAATCATTCTGTGAATACGTTGATTTTTCATATTTGTGTATTTACATATTGTCAAATTCATTTCCATTGCTCCTATATATATATATATATATATATTAGCTTTACTCATCTAAAGGATACCTTTTGGATTGTGTGCACTATTTGATGTTTCCTTGTGGTCAACTGTGTAAAGAAAGTCTGTTTGCAAATTGGACATTTTTTGCTTTTACTGCTGTGTCGATACTGTTATTTGGATGCACTACTTGGACGCTAACTAAGCGGCGGGAGAGGAAGCTACACAGCAATCACACAAGAATGCTGAGAGCAATATTAAACAAGTCCAAGTGGCAACACCCCACAAAGAATCAAATTCATTTCCATTGCTCGTATATATATATATATATATATACTTTGCTCATCTGGGGGATACTTTTTAGATTGTGTGCAATATTTGATGTTTCCATGTGGTCAACTGTCTAAAGAAAGTCTGTTTACAAATTGGACATTTTTTTATTTTACTGCTGTGATCTAGAGGAAATTGGTGGTGTTTATTTTCAGAACATCTGGCTAAATGTGCTGTTCCATGGTACCGATATAAAGAACCATTTGATTGGCTATATCATTGTTAGGCAATAGCGATTTAGATGAGAATAGATGCAGAAATACGGGCTGAATATGCTCAACCAAGGTTCAGATCTAATAAATTATATGATTGGTTGTTTTACTTCTAGAAAATAGTGTTATAGATTACGGTTGATACTCAAATACCGGCCTGTCTATGGGTTAACAATAAATTAGTAAATAAATAGGTAAATAAAATTGAAAAATAATTTTTAGATATTGGAGATTTAATGATTTCTAAGTTTTTTTTCTGATCTTGTCGTCTCATAATTCTTTTCAGACGCAAGAAACCTACACTTAAAAAACAAATAAAACTATTGAATATCTCATATATTGCGAATTATCGCTTGCGATATTCATGTCTATTCCACGGACTAGCTAATATATATATATATATATATATATATATATATATATATATATATATATATATATATATATATATATATATATAAGTTATCTAGGAAGCAGCATCTCATCAACCGAAAAAGACATTGACACACGGCTAACGAAGGCATGGACAGCTATCGATAGGCTTTCGATCATATGGAAATCAGACCTGACCGATAAAATGAAACACAGTTTCTTCCAGGCAGAGTTCGTGTCGATACTGCTATATGGATGCACCACTTGGACGCTAACTAAACGGCTGGAGAAGAAGCTAGACGGCAATTACACAAGAATGCAGCTAGCAATATTGAATAAGTCCTGGCAGCAACACTCCACAAAGCACGAACTTAACGGCCACCTGCCTCCCATCACGAAAACTATCCAAGCTAGACGAACCAGACATGTAGGACACTGCTGGAGATGCAGAGACGAGTTCATAAGTGATGTATTCCAAATGACCCCCACATATGGCCGGGCAAAAGCAGGACGACCAGCTAGAACATGCATACAGCAGCTATGTGAGGATACAGGATGTAGCCCTGAAGACCTGCCACAGGCGATGAACGATTGGGAAAAGTGGCGAGAGAAGGTCATGGATATCCGTGCTAGCGGCATGACATGATGATGATGATGATGATGACGATAAATTATCTAAATCGGGTAATTTTCCTTTCCAAGCAACGCAGGATCGACATGCAAGTCATAATGTTGTTCATTCAAATTGTAATAAAATAAAACCCGTTTAATTCTTACGCGCAGACAATAATGTTTCTATGAATAAAACATTTGGTCAAAAACTGCTGGAAACTTTTGGATCGTAACCAACGCGGTCGTAAAATCTACTAGAACATTCCAAGTTACCTTGAGTTTATATACATCTCATTTTCTATTTGAACCACTAATATTGAAATCAGTCGAATATTTAGTAATCTTTTCATATAAAAATATTCCATATTTCAAACCTTACAAGGGATATCATTATCCTAACCTGCATTAGACAAAAATAGATTCAATAAAAATCTATTGATAAACACTGATTAAGTTTTCCATTATAATAATTATTAGAGTAAATTCCAAAGAAAGGGAGAAGAAGGATAAGCAGCGGTGTTATATAGTCATAAAATAAATATGCTTATATACACATATGCATATATATACTGGATACATACCGACGCAATGAATAAACGACGAGTGAAGACTTCTTTAACAAAATATACCTCTCACTTTATCTGTAAGGGTTCGAAAAGGATTACTCAATGTTTGCGTGTGAGAGGGATCTAGGGACCGAACAGAACGGAAATAATTTGACCCCCACTCTTATGGCCGTCAGCATTGTCTTTCTTGTTCTCCTGATGCTCAACCGGAGGCCCAGAGGCCTACTTTGCTGGATGATGTCTTTCTTTACTGCGTCTTATAAGCATCTTCTCTGGACCCCAATTCAATCGGGGGCCCCGAGCCCCTTCGGTCTGGTGTGGCATTCCTTTACCACATCTCGTCTATAACTCCGTCCGACATCTAACTGCAACTATCTTGACTTCTGTCTTGACTGAGTTATATAATAGTTCAACGTCCACTCAGTCGCTTACTCGATCTTTGAAATCGAATGTTTGATCGTCATGAAGCAGAAATAACTGTCATGCAGTTCACAGGTCACTCTCTTCCGGTGCATCGGTCTATGAGTGTACCATGTGAATTTTTTTTACCTCGTCCCATTTCATCAGCCAATTTCCGCCCACGCGATTTTCTTTCATAACTGCCATTAGAATGTGTCACTTCCTTCCGGTGCATCACCTTGGAATGGCATTTTTGGCCGGGTCGAAGGCCAAAATACAACAGCGGGACCTTTTCATGAAATGTAAAAAAATGGAAAAAGAAAATGACGGTAGTACCAATAGTAATTCGAACTCTTGGTACAGTCTCCAAAGAATTGGAACAGGGATTCGAGGACTTGGAAATAAGAAGACGAGTTGAGAACATCATAAGCAACAGCTTTTGTAGGATCAGCCAGAATATTGAAGAGAGTCCGGAAGACTTGAGGAGACTTGCTGTCTCTAAAACTCAAGTGAGAAACCATTGGCTGGTGTGAAAACTCTCAAAGATTAAAATAATAATAATTATAATAAATGATGGATGCACAAACCAGAATCCGTTCTAGAGAAATAGATAAAAAAAATTCTCAGGGATTTTTATATAAAAATAGACAACTTAATCCCTGCCAGGAAACCATAACTAGTGATATTTACAAAAAAAAACCCAAAAAAAACAGAACTTGCCGTCTTGAGACTTTTGCCGTCCCAGCGGACCACAGTGTCGGGAAATCAAAGAAACGGAAAAGACAGGCAAGTGTTGAGGCCTTGCCAGAGAACGAAGAAAGCCGTGGAATATGAGAGTGATGGTTATGCCCATTGTAATTGGAGTGCGGGAAATGGTCCTCCAAGACTTGGAAATGGGACTGGAAGAATTGGAAATCAAAAGACGATTCGAAACCATCCAGATTACATCATTGTTGAGATCACCCAGAAAACTCAGAAAAGTCCTTAGCAGACTTAAATTCATTCAGGTTCAAGCGAAAGATCATCGACTAACACTAGTGAAACACACAAAAGGAGTATAATAATAATAATGATAATAATCTCAAAGTGTGTAAGGTATCCGGCGAAATCAAAAGTATAACAAGAATTTAAAAAAAAAAACTGTAGAGAGGAAAAATCTTAGCTGGGGTGAAAATCCAGAGAGGGATCTCTCAAGGAGATGCGCTATCTCCATAACTATTGTTATATAATAGCCGAGGGATTTCGGTTCATGCCTTTGAGTTTAGTTAGGCTGAGAACTTTTCGGCTCAGCACATAGGTTAGTTAGGTGCAACATTGAGACAGGTGTTTACGCAGGCGCACGCGGGCGGATGGAGGTGTCAATCAGATGTCATAATAGTCCGAAACAAAACGCGGTGACAGGGTGTGGGTGACGTCACGCACCGGAAGCGCGTGGAGGTTTGTGTGAGATTTGAAGAAAGTAAGAGTCGGGTTTTAGACGCCAAACGAGAAGGATCGATGTTGGAGCTCGCAGACGCAAGGCGAACTTGCGACCTATGGGGGCCGCTCGAGACGGGGGCCAAATGAATAAGACAGCATAGAAGATTGTGCCTCTCCTCCTTACGTCGAAACCTTTAACTCAAAGTTAATAAAAAGGTTTCCTACATGAACAAGAAGTCGTTTCGTGTTTTCTAATTCTGAGATTCCTATATTCTATCGAAATGAACATTATCTCTCTATTTCCCAAATAGCCGGATATGCTGAGGGTACACTATTTGTAATAGCGAAGATAGCTTAAAGTCACATTCTTAGGAAATGCATAGGAGGATACAAACCACATAAATCGCAAGAAAAACAATCACTCACCTAATGTACATGGACGACATCAAACTGTTTGTCAAAAATGAAAAAGAAAAGAACTGGAAACTCTAATACATATAGTGAGGATATATAGAGAGGGTACAAGGATGGAATTCGGCATAGAAAAACATGCTATGCCAATAATGAAAAGCGGAAAACCATGAATAACGGGAGGAACGGAACTCAAGACAATTCCCAAAGGCTTGATCAAGTGAGTGGGAGTCTACTAAATCAGAGGACGAGTGGATACAATGCAGATTATAGTATTATTAAGCTCGGCCACAATACTGAGATGAGTCCTGGAGACTTGTTGACTTATACTTCAGTGAAAGACCATCGTTTATCATTTGTGTATAAAATTCCCAAGGAGTAACGATGATGAAAATGATTTTTCTTAAAAATAGAAGCCTTAAAGATTGTGCATGTCTTATCTTGACCATTTCTATAATGTTTTTGTAACGACTTACATTTTCGTATAGCCAGTTAATTACATATCTACAAGCCTTGTACATCCAGTTATGGGTTAAATAGAAGCAATACTATAATTTTTACGAGGAAGGCTTTGGCATCAAACGACCTTTGATATTTGATTTGCATTAAACAAAGAAAAGAAACAGAACTCTTTTTATATCTTGATTGTCTTTAAAGCGTATTTTAATGAACATAAATAAAAGGTACAAAATAAAAAAAAAAATAAAAAAAAAATTTACACTGATAAATAAGAGAAAATTGAATTCTGATCGTACTTGGATTCTTCAGAAACTTTTCTTCTCCAACTTCCGTCCGTCCTTCTTTCCTTTATTTCTTTTTATCTTTCTCGTCTTTAAAATATACTCTTCTTTCTTTCTTTCTTTCTTTCTTTCTTTTGTTAAGAAGATGCTACTCTCTCCTTGCATTCGTTCAGTCTTTCTTTCTTACTTTCTTTCTTTTTTATTTGTTTGTTTGTTTCTTTCTTTTCTTTAGAAGATGCTACTCTCTCCCTACATTTGTTCACTCTTTGTTTGTTTGTTTGTTTGTTTGTTTGTTATTTGTTTGTTTCTTTCTTTTGTTTAGAGAATGCTACTCTCTCCTTACATTTGTTCAGTCTTTCTTTCTTTCTTTCTTTCTCAATTCATTTTTCAGTACTTAATCAGTTCATTTTTCTGTACTTGATCAATTCATTTTTCTGTACTTAATCAGTTCATTTGTCTGTACCTGATCAATTCATTTTACTGTATTAAATCAATTCATTTTTCTGTACTTGATCAATTCGTTTTTCTGTACTTAATCAATTCATTATTTCTACAATTGAATTTCATGTCATTCTGAGTTTCAGGAAAATGCTGAAATGTTGCCGTAACAATATTTTACGTTGTGTTATATTTTGACCCTCGCCCCAGCCCAAAAATGCTATTCCAAGGTGATACACCGGAAGGAAGTGACACATTCCAATGGCCAGTATTCGAAAGAGATCGCGTGGGCGGATTAAGGCTTATGATATGGGACAAGGTGAAGGTCCCATTGTGCCACTACAGTGATGCACTGGAGAGAGTAACCTCTGAACTGCATGACAGTCATTTCCGCTTGATGACGATTAAACATTCGATTTCAAAGATCCCGTGGGCGAACGTGTGGGCGTTGAATTATTATATAATTGAGTTGAGTTGGGTGCCAAAGCATTTGTCAGTAGAATTCCAGACAGCTAGAGACCAGATGTGGTAGGGAAGGCCACACCCGACCGAGGGGGCCCTCGCAAAGCCCCGATGGAGTGGACCCCATAATCAGGAGAACAAGAAAGACACAACGTGACGGTCATAACAGTGGGGTCAAAATATGAAGTTTATGTTCGGTCTCCAGCATCCTCTCACATGCAAAACTTGAACAACCCTTTAAAACCTTACAAATAAAGTGAGAGGTAAATATAATTGTAAAGAAGTCTTCCTGTGTTTTCCCTCTTGCGTCTTTATCGTTGTGTCGCTGTGAATTATTCTACATATATATGTGCATATATGTAGATGTGAATCTACATATGTGACTATATAACTGTTGGCGACAACACTTTCTTTAAAAAAGGTTACTAAAAATACTAAGTTTTTTTTCTGCAACAAAAATATCAACTACATGAAGTAAAAGAAACTGCCACGAATATATTTCCTCTTATCTGGTCTTTTTGCTTCAAGACCGGCCCATACCCATGCAGAATATCTCCATATAACTCAACTTTCTAAGGGGTTTGAAATACGTAGTTTCGTTGACCTTTCTTTGTTTTTAATGGTATATCAATCTGTAAGGGTTATTTAATACCAAAGATAGTAACAAAGAAGAATACCTGAGGTACTCTTTAACAAATAACAGCTGGATTATAGCTACCTAACTTTTCCAAATTTAACTTCATCCAAATTTCTCAGATGAAGGGTGATAATATTTATCACTAAAAGTACTCGAAATATTGTCTTTATCTTCATTATTATATGCACAACATTTCGGCCGACGCATCCCTCGGCCTTCTTCAGATGTTTCAAGACAAACTTAAGAGCTGACACAGAACTTACAACCAAAACCATTATTTAATCCATAGGGTAAGATTCTTCTAATTCCGTTATCTCTGAAACAGTGTAAATATAAGAATAAAAATGAAGAAAAAAGTCCAAATACTGTAAGAGATAAAAATAATTACGAAGAGTAATTGTGCGAAAGTGAACGTAATGGTGCGACTGGGGTTCGAACCTGCTTACAAGGATGTCACAGACGAGTTCGTTAAACACTACATCAGAATTATTAATGATGTGACATGTCTTCTTTATTCCTCAAAAATAACATTTCTATAGTAATTTGCTTTGGACATCATAAAAGTAAAGTTGGCCACCGCAGTTGAGGGTGACAAGAAGGCTCCATTTTCAATATCTACTACACCGAGTTGTAGGGGAGGGAACAACTCCTTTCCCTGGATTACACCACTTTACCCTTGATACCTACCTTATATTGCTGAGTGTTAAGCAAGGAGGCATCAAGTACCATTTTTAAAGTTTTTAGTATGACGCGGTCTGGGAATGAACACTGATCTCCCGGACCACTGGCGAACACTCTACCCACATAATACCACGTGTTAATTGGTTTCGTTTTATGTTATATAAGCCATTTTAGATCATTTAATGCCAAATCCGTTTTATACATATCTGATATATATACAATTTCTCGATGCATTTTGCAGATAACATTTTAAACAAGCCTGTTCTCATTTTTTTGCACATAGTTAAATGGTTTGAATTAATTTCAAATAATTCAGTTGAACATAAGTCGATCTTTTTGCTTATGCACATTTAGTCATTTGTTCAAATACAATTTTCGTTTACACACAGTCAAATATAAAAACAGTTCCATTTCAAACATTTAAATTTAGCATAATAACAGTTTTTTGTTCGCACATAGATGAATGATCAAACAGTTCTATCGAAAACAATTTAGTATAGCATAAGTCCACATTTTTTGCTGACACAGAGTTAACTCTATTAACCATTCTATTTCAAGCAATTCTATTTAACATAAGAACACAATTTGAATGTCAAACAATTCTATTTGACCCAGAGAGATAGGACCCTATCAGGTGCTACCGTTTTGGGCCAGAGTGTACCTGTGAGCGATGGCAATGAAAAGGTACTTCGAATTCCCCAAAGCTCCAACATTACTAGAGCCTTATCATCAGATTGTTTTATGTCATATCAGGACACTCGTTTGTAGGGTCTTACCCTTCTGCAGAGAACCAATCGGGATATTCCAGAGCACCAGCCGACTTGGAATATCACGAGTTGAAGCACAATTAATTGAACAATTTCAATCTCAAAATTTAAGAATAAAAATAGCGAATAACGCCTGCAGCAAATAGTTATCCAAATTTACTTGAACACGATAAATTAAACCTATATCTAATTCTTCAAGGTGGAAACGAAAAATAATTACATATTCTTATTGCTTTATGCAAATAACTACCCGAAAAAAATATTTAAATTCATAAATCTCTCAAGTGTCACTTACTTAAATTAAAACAAAAATATTTCTGTACAAAGTTCTACAAATATCTCCAGAGAAAGCTATTAATTTCAGAAAATAGTACAAGAGATATAATTAGCTAATCTCTTTGCTGTTATATCGATTTATATTTCATAAATTATGTAACGGTTCACTGTCAGTTTTAGATTGATAACAACGATTTTAAAATAACCAGAATCCATCAAAGGGTAAAATCTTGTAACATTATTCACGTGTAGTCGCGGCGTACGAATAAATATTTTGTCTAAAATAAATCCTGCTGCTGGAAGCGACACAAATGGACAAAGTTAAACATTTTGTTCAATAAGCTAAGTATGATGTTATACACTTAATCCATATTTACCCAACCCCAGGATATGATACAAGGTAATTTTTAAGGTGAGTTTAATAGGTTTGAAATCAGAGTTTTCTTTCTCGTAGACTAGTTGCCTCACCGAGGCTGAAGAACTCAGTCTTCCCTACAATTTACCCATAGCTGGGGGGAGAATAATTGGATTCATACCTTTACCAAGGGAATAAGTGCTATGGTGAAATGCTATATTATACATTTTATCTTGGAGCCCAGGATAACAATGGTTAAAGCGCCAGATTGAAAGCTTGTTGTAGGTGAGTTCTACCCATTTGAACACAATAAATTAAACATATATCTAATTCTTCAAGTTGGAAGCGAAAAATAATTACATATTCTTATTACATCATGCAAATAACGAAGAAAAATATTCAAATTCAAAAATCTCTCGAGTGTCACTTACATTAAAACGAAAATATTTTTGTACTTTCGGACTAACACCATTGGGAAAGATATGAATCCAATTACCCCGCTCCAATCTGCAGTGAGCTAATTTATACTACTTCTGTCCTTCTACAAGGATTGTTTTGGCATTAAATGGTTATCGTCGAAGGAAATGGACACGGCGACACGAGTTCAAATCCTGGACGAGACTGATGCCATTTCACATAGCGCTAATACCCTTGGAAAAGGTATGAATCTAATTATTCCTCCCCCAGCTATGTGTAAATAGTAGGACAGACTGTGTTCTTTAGCCTTGGTGAGGCAACTTGTCTAGGAGAAGGAAAACTCTGAATTCAAACCTGTAAAACTCCGCTTAAAAACTGACCATGTGTCATATCCTGCCCGAGCGGAGGGGTTGGTAAATAGGATTAAATAACCCACGAAGGTTATATGCCATTAAACAAAAATGGATATGCTATTAAACGAAGAAACCTAAGGAAACAGAACAACTAAATTTATTGTTTCTTCTTCTGCTGAGTCTTAAGCAAGGAAGCATTGGGTACAATTTCTGAGTCTTTGGAATCACACAACATGGCACTGAACCCTTGCCTCTCCGGCCTTTGGGAAAGAATCAAATGGGCCAATATATATGTTAAGCGTACATCTCAGTGTTGCAGCAATTGAAAAAAGGAGCCTTAGGGTCACTCTCGACACTCGACTACGGTCGTCCAACTAATAACTTGCAATATGCATATATAACTTACAGGATAGATAGATAGATAGATAGATCTTTTGGGTTGGAATGCAAGAAAAGTAGAAATTGTAATCCATAATAAAGGTATTTCGATTTTTCAAGGTCATTCGCTATATTTACAAATTGAAATTAATCTAATGAACGAGAAAATAGGAAATAAATATATTATGGAACACAATTTTTAATTCTCTTGTATTGTAACCAAAATATATATATATATATATATATAATTTTCTGCGGGGATATATTCATTAAATATCCGTGCATTAAGTACTCATTCTTTGGACATTCGCTGTCCTTATTCTCTTTATATTCATATATAAATGTTTCTCTCCCCATAATTTAGATGGAAAAAGTGATAAAAAAAGGCAATAACTAGCCTTAGATATGGCTGCATAAAACTAAAACGGTGAGAGAATCTGTAATGAATTCCACATGCATTGAATAAACAAACACACTTTATATAATAATAATAATAATAATAATAATAATAATAATAATAATAATAATAATAATAATAATGTCAAGAAAAGTACGATCCTCTGAATGAGTCCCTAGTATGACACTAAACTGGATCTGATGATGAAGTTCCCGTCCTGGACATTTAGAGAATACCTAGTAATCCACACCTATTGTCCTTGGATATTTATAAGTCTACTCTGAAAGGGATCGGTAAGTCTTGTTAAGGTCCCATCTATAGGTCAAAAACATTATTTGTTATTCATCATAGATTTAAAGTAACTATATATAGTACAAATAAATGACTCAGAGATATATTGTTTCATGTATCGAAAACGTTTCAGACGGATCTATTTAGCCCATGGATAGGAATCTAATCTAATCGTTACAATTAGATTTCCAGTTGTTCTTGGAGCACTGGCAAAGGAGAGATGACTTCGCACTCTTTACAACTCCAGAACTGGAATATCACAACCAAGTGCGCTTTAGTGTCACGCCGAGGAAACCTTCTGAAGAAGAAAAGTTCCATAACCCTGATATTCTGATCATTTTATTTTACAAACATGATCTTTATGGGTTCCAGTGATGCCGACTTTCTTGTATTTTTAAATACCGGTTTGTCTGTCTTCAGCCTTCATTTCCATGAAACTAATATATGATATAGTTAACTTTCTGATCAAGTTTCTAAACAAAGAAGAATACAAGTCTTAGTTTTCCATGTGTTTAGCGGAACAAATACTACCCCAAAATATATAAAAATCTCTCTACAGGCAATATTGCTTGTTTGTGAGATAAATGAAAGCTTGGGTCATTGAATAAAAATATCGCCGATTCTATGTTAATCGAGCTCTACATACGTTTTGCAGAATTCATTAATTCATAATAGTTTAAAGCCATTTAAAATCGATTGGAGACTCAAACTTGGTTAAGTCGTCATAATAAATTTATTTCGGCGGAGAATATTATTGCCATACTCTCCGTCTCGTCAGATGACTCTTTACATGCTTCTTTCTCGTCGAAGAATAGTAAAGAATAATCCACACTTATTGTCCTTGGATATTGACTGGATATTATATATATATATATATATATATATATATATACAAAAACCAAACAGAATGGACTCTTGTAATCATACACACCAAAAAAACAAAAAAAAACAAAAAAAAACGTGCGGAGGTCAAAAGTTGTAACGGATAATCAACCCCAAGACATTCAGAGACATAAATCCTGGAGCTAAAGGAAGCCACAACCTTATCAAAATAGTCACCATTCTAAAATTCGAAGGGAGCGCCCAAATTAACCATTAGCATCATGAAAACGACTATAAAGTCAGAAACCCGTGTTGATGCAAAAATAAAAAAAATGAAAATCTTAAATCAAATTCACTTGAAAGCCTATTCATTTTAAAGTATTTATTTTTATCTTGTTGGACAAACACACACACACACACACACACATATATATACATATATTTATATATATATTGATCTCCATGAGTTAACTTTTCAGTAAAGTATTTGCATGTAAATTTCTTGAATTTCACAAATCTTGTCCCTTTAAGAAAAGTGACAAACACACAAAACCTGGTTTTGGTTCGTTAAAACGAACGTTTATTCGGTGCTACACATTTTAATAGGCGTAAAAAATAGATAAATACAGAATGAAAACTAAGTCAACCGCGTTAGCTAGACAAAGAGAAAGAGAGAGAGAGAGAGAGAGAGAGAGAGAGAGAGAGAGAGAGAGAGAGAGAGATTGAATACTCTTTCACGTTTTCTATTTTAGTTATAACACGTGTTTCCTCGCGGGATCCGTCCTCAAAAGTTCGCTTCTGGGTGTGAGACCACTTTTCTGAGGCCGCTACTTTCGGCTATCTTCACATCATCGTGGCTTGTCTTAAACTGACAGCCTTTAACTTATTGCATCCAACCGGCAACTACCTTTCTCCTATCTTTTTTTTCCTTCAACCACTGCCTTATGGAGTTTTCATTTTTGTTCAATTTAGCCAATCAGAGCTCGTTGTCCATTTGCTGCTCATATGTTTCTCTTTTAACTCGGGCGCACCTAATTATTTTACTGTAAGTATGCTATCAAACTTATCATATTTTATTCATTAGAATAATTGGCGTTTTTGATATTGTCAGTGTCATTTATCTTAATACATTTATTATAATTATTACTTTTAACGTAAATTTAATATTTTTGAAAAAAATTAATGTTATTCATATGTCAGTTTAGTCATTGTTTTTAATCTAAAGGACGAGGAGCACATATTAATTTTAAAACAATAAGGGAAGACAGAATATAGACAACACTTGAAAGAGCGTTAGGTGTTAACTGTGCTTATAAGATGTATATGAAATATCGATTTGTTCGTCTAATAAATGCAATTAATCTTGTAGTGGTTTTCATTTTTCTAACCATATACCTACTTTCACACTCACGTATATATATATATATATATATATATATATATATATATATATATATATATATATATATATATATGTCGGTGAGTAAGTGGGTAGTTATAAAAGTCTCCAGCCTAATGAAAACGCTGTCGTAGACGCGAACCTTTTTGGGAGAACTTAAATCAAAAATCAAAAGCAGAAAAGAAAGCCCAAGTATCAAACTTCTACTGACTTTGACGGAGAAACTCACTGAGAAGGTACTCTAAAATAAAACGTCCAGTTTTCTTAGTCCCTTGTTATCTTGCTATGCATGTCACTGAGTTATAGCTATGTTGAACCAGAGAGTGTCATAAGTGTCATACAATTGTATGTCAAAATAATTCATGAACGTACAAAGTTTTACTACTTGACACGTCTTGGATAATTTTCACGCTCAGGATATTTGAGTTTTAATTTTAGTGGTAAAGATGATTATCATCTGCGATGATGTGGCGGTTACCACACACACACACACACACACACACACACACATCCATATATATATATATATATATATACACATACACACATATATATATATAAATATATATATATATATATATATATATATATATATATAACATTGTTGAAAGCGCTGGGGCTATTATGGGATACGTTCTTCCTCATCTAGACCCAAACATAAGAAAAGTAGCAAGAAGGCTTGAATGTCTTCATTTGAAAGTTTTATGAAGGACACAATCCATGGTCTTTAACCGAACTTGTTTATATATATATATATATATATATATATATATATATATATATATGTGTGTGTGTATATATATATATATATATATATATGTATATATATGTATATATATATATATATATATATATATATATATATATATATCATCATCATCATATCGTGCTGGCAGCACGGATATATATATATATATATATATATATATATATATATATATATATATATATATATATTGAACGGATGTATTTAAACAATAGTAATTGTGATTCATAACCGTTTAAAATTTATTTCGCAGCTAATAGCTCTTCGTGGTGAATGGTTAGAAGCTTGGCTTGGGATTGAAATCAACCGATCGACCGGGTTTCGCTCCCTGCTACGAGGAGCTAATGTCTAGCCACACTGATGAGTTCTGATATAACGAAACAGATATATCTGTGGGTGACTATATATATATGTAAATATATAAATGAACACATTAGAGGCTTCTGACAACTTTTCTTATGCCTGGATCTAGATGATGAAAAACGTACCCCATAATAGCCCAAGTACTTTTAACCATTTCATTTGTTTTCCTTGACCTAGACATAGGAAATATAGCAAGAACTCTCGAATATGTTCACTTGAAGATTTTGAAAATGAAACAATCCGTAGCTTTTAAACGAAGATGTTTAGATAACGACTTTCTTCCTAAGTATACAATATATATATATGTATATATATATATATGTTTTTACATTAAAGTAATTTTGTTTGTGTTTGACTTCTGTAGCTGATTTTTTAAACAATGAAGCTAGAGCTCCAACCTCAGCACAACGCACCCATTGTTTACCTGCGGAAAGGTCAATGCAATTTAGATATATGGTTTGAGTTAGAGTCATGGTAATCTTTTGATTCAAATGTAAGGACGAGTCCATAAGCGTCATTCACATATAGACCCCTTCACATGGAAGTGGAAGTGTTGAACGACCATCAAACCTAATCTACAACAGTTCTCTACGGACACAGGATGTAGTCTAGAAGACTTGCCGGAAGTGATGGATGACAGAGATCAATGACGAGTGAGAGTCAAGGAAATCCGAGCTGGAAGCACGAGATGATGATGATGATGATGATGATGATGATGATGATGATGCTATATAATAATATATATTTTGAGAAATTTATACCGCTATTTACACTACCCAATCTATTATATATGAGGCAGGAACGTCTTTAATTTTACAACGCACAATTACTAACCTAGTTATAGATATGTTTATAAAATATTTATCCCGTTGATGAAATATTTTCAAGAGGAAATTTATTTTTGATGTATAAGAACTCTTTAAGTTGGAGATATTTTCGAGAAATACATCCTCCATCTATTAAATATTATCAAAAATAAGAATTATTTTGACATGATGAAAGCAAAGAAATAACAACTTAATCAATAATCAAAATGAGAAAAACAAGTAGAAAAATGCTTAATATTGCAGGTGTTTTCCCCGTATATTAAATATTTTCAAACACTCTCTCACACACACACACACACACACACACACACACACACACATATATATATATATATATATATATATATATATATATATATATATAAAGGTATATAGATAAGAAACGTTCCATGAACTGTTGGTTTCATGGATTTTTTTTCTTGGTTTCATTATGTATATTTTCAAAAGTAAAACATATTTTGACATCATAAAATAGCTGCAACAACAACAGCAACAACAACAATAACAAGTGTAGCAGCAGCAGAACATGAAGATAAGAAGGCTTTGTGTTTCAGATGTGTTTTTTTTTTTTTTTAGAATAATTTACCCCATGTTATTCAAATAATGATAATAAAAAAGAACATAGTCTCTGTAAAACCAACGAAAAATTATCTCAGCCTAAAGTATTTATTCTTATCAGCGGAAATACGATCAATTGATAGATGAATGCATTTTGAGTGGCAGAAATAGTTCATTACATCTTTTTTTTGTCTAACTTACCTTCACACAAACAAATAGTAATAATCTAAAGTGTCTTATATTTCTTTATCACAAATAATACGAATAATAATAATTCTAAGTTCCCTATATTTGTTTATTAGTAATAATATAAATGATAATAATTCGATGTGTTTTATATTTCTTTATTACTAATAAAACAAATTATTATTATTCAAAAGGGTCCTATATTTCTTTATTACTAATAATACAAATAATAATAATTCTAAGTGTCCTATATTTCTTTATTCGTAATAAAATAAATGATAATAATTCAAAGTGTCCTATATTTCTTTATTAGAAATAATATACATGATAATAATTCAAAGTGTCCTATATTTCTTTTTTTAGCAATAATATAAATGATAATAATTCAAAGTGTCCTATATTTCTTTATTAGAAATAATAAAAAATGATAATAATTCAAAGTGTCCTATATTTCTTTTTTTAGAAATAATATAAATGATAATAATTCAAAGTGTCCTATATTTCTTTTTTTAGAAATAATATACATGATAATAATTCAAAGTGTCCTATATTTCTTTATTAGAAATAATATAAATGATAATAATTCAAAGTGTCTTATATTTCTTTTTTAGAAATAATAAAAAATGATAATAATTAAAAGTGTCCTATATTTCTTTTTTTAGAAATAATATAAATGATAATAATTCAAAGTGTCCTATATTTCTTTATTAGAAATAATAAAAAATGATAATAATTCAAAGTTTCCTATATTTCTTTTTTTAGAAATAATATACATGATAATAATTCAAAGTGTCCTATATTTCTTTATTAGAAATGATATAAATGATAATAATTAAAAGTTTCCTATATTTCTTTATTAGAAATAATATAAATGATAATAATTCAAAGTGTCCTATATTTCTTTATTAGAAATAATATAAATGATAATAATTCAAAGTGTCCTATATTTCTTTTTTAGAAATAATAAAAAATGATAATAATTCAAAGTTTCCTATATTTCTTTTTTTAGAAATAATATACATGATAATAATTCAAAGTGTCCTATATTTCTTTATTAGAAATAATATAAATGATAATAATTAAAAGTTTCCTATATTTCTTTTTTAGAAATAATATAAATGCTAATAATTCAGAGTGTCCTATATTTCTTTTTTTTAGAAATAATATACATGATAATAATTCAAAGTTTCCTATATTTCTTTTTTAGAAATAATATAAATGATAATAATTCAGAGTGTCCTATATTTCTTTTTTTTAGAAATAATATAAATGATAATAATTCAAAGTGTCCTATATTTCTTTATTAGAAATAATATAAATGATAATAATTCAAAGTGTCCTATATTTCTTTTTTAGAAATAATAAAAAATGATAATAATTCAAAGTTTCCTATATTTCTTTTTTTAGAAATAATATACATGATAATAATTCAAAGTGTCCTATATTTCTTTATTAGAAATAATATAAATGATAATAATTAAAAGTTTCCTATATTTCTTTTTTAGAAATAATATAAATGCTAATAATTCAGAGTGTCCTATATTTCTTTTTTTTAGAAATAATATACATGATAATAATTCAAAGTTTCCTATATTTCTTTTTTAGAAATAATATAAATGATAATAATTCAGAGTGTCCTATATTTCTTTTTTTTAGAAATAATATACATGATAATAATTCAAAGTGTCCCATATTTCTTTATTAGAAATAATATAAATGATAATATTTCAAAGTGTCCTATATTTCTTTTTTTAGAAATAATATACATGATAATAATTAAAAGTGTCCTATATTTCTTTATTAGAAATAATATAAATGATAATAATTCAAAGTGTCCTATATTTCTTTATTAGAAATAATAAAAAATGATAATAATTCAAAGTTTCCTATATTTCTTTTTTTAGAAATAATATACATGATAATAATTCAAAGTGTCCTATATTTCTTTATTAGAAATAATATAAATGATAATAATTAAAAGTGTCCTATATTTCTTTATTAGAAATAATGAAAATGATAATAATTCAAAGTGTCCTATATTTCTTTATTACTAATAAAACAAATGATAGTTATTGGAAGTGTCCTATATTTTAGTTGATGTACTGATATATTTTGAGAGGCAAACATGCTTCATTGCCTCTTTTTTTTTTAGCCTAATTTACCAAATAAAAAATACCAACCTGTATTCTCATGAAATATACGATTCTTTGAGACTATTTTTTCACCTAAAAAATAAGGCGCCTTTCATTAAACCAGATACGTTTTCAAAGCATTAAAGCTTATGTCGTTTCTATGCCTAACGTTGCCACGATTGCAATTCAAAGTGTCCTAAAAAGCAAGTAACATAGTCTAGTGTTAACGAGCTAACTGATACATTGTACGAATTGAGTCCGAAGTTCAATCAAACAATTACGTTCAATTTAATGAGTAGAATGTTCACAAATGGTCCAGGACAGCAGGGTTAAATCCTAAGTCGAGTCATACCAAATACTCAAAAAATGGTACTTGATGCCACCTTCTCAGCACTCAGGTTTTAATGTGAGGATGAAGGATAAAATAGAGCAATCCAGGGAAAAGAATAGCACCCTCCCCATCACCTCTGTGTAATAGCTATTGAAAAGGGACTGTTCGGGTCGCCCTCGATAAAGGTCGCCAACTTTACTTACTCTTGAGAAAGGTATGAGAACCTGATGCCTCAAAATGTAGGTTAAATATTTTCACTTCTCTCCTTCTACAAGAGTAGATTTGGCCCTAAATAACCGAGGAAAGTTGATATGCAGTTAAACAATGAAACCAATCAAAGTGTCACCCCCATAGACTTTATGGACATGGCGTAACGGTTATAGGCGTTGTTTCCCTAAGCTTCTAAGGAGGTTGCAGGTTCAATCCACACTACAGGCGAGTAACAATACAGGAATACTTAACACTTGTACCCGGTTATCGCTAAGGACATCAGAACAGGTGACCCCAGTGTATTCAATAAAGGACGTAGTTCGAATTTCCGTGAAGGTTCCCGAGTTCAAAAAACGCCTGAAGAAGGCCGGAGGACATATTAGCCGAAACGTGATGGAAATAACAATAAAGATGAAGAAAACCCTTAATGATAAAAATCAACAAGCTTCGTCTCAGAAATTTAGACAACTATTTTATTTAAGATAATAATGTTTATATTTAATTCATTTATCATCAATAAAAATTGTACATGAGATATATACAACTTTCATGAATAATTTACAAAGTTACGTGAAAACTCATATTTTAAGTAAAAGTTTTTGTTTTTACTCCGTGATGAAGTTAAATTAGGAATATTTTAGTATAATTATAAATGATTCAGTAATACAACGAGATAAATCTTAATTTAAAAAATTAAACAACAAAATAAGACGATAGACACAAAACAATACATTTAGTCAATGTGGCAACCACTTTTTACATTTTTTCATGAACACGCCTTTGAAATTGTTTGTATGCCTTCAAAATAAATCATTCACACATTTTATTCAATTCCTCCTCAATAGCTGTCTTAAGCAAACCAATATAGGGATGGGAAGTTGCGTTTGTTTTGTTTTCTAAAGCTCCCCAAATAACGTAATCAAGTGGGGGGTAAGGTCGATGCTGAAAGCTTGTCTAAATTCTGTCCACACTGTTTTCTCGTAGATTTTCAATTCATTAATGTGCTTTCTTATTGATGTTGTAGGGTCCTTTTTAATTGCTGTAGCAAGAGAGGTTAAAAAGCATTCTTTTCGTTTTCTGTCCAATCCTTCACTCCCGCTTTTCACTTAAAACGCACTTTTTCGGTATTTTTTTCTTTGCTTTGTATCCTGTAGACAAGAAACTTTGGCTTGGTTTCAGTGTTAAGCTAGTCATAGATTCTTTGTTGTTTCTTTTTTTGCACTCTCGTATTGGATTGAATTTTTTTTTAAATACTAGAACAATAGCGCAAATCTTGAAATTTAGATTTAACGCGTTTTTTTTTTCTTTCAAAAAATGGACTAATAAGATTAAAAAATACGTTTTGAAATGTAACACTACAATTTGGTCCGGTCACCTGCACAGCCCTAAAATTAGTACCATAACTTGGCCTCTGGTTTTCAGGGTCGAATCAATTTTATTTCTCTATTGTGTGTTTTTAGGGTCGAATCCTGCGTCTGGCTCTGCCGTGGATTTTCAAGCACCAAATAGAATACTATCGTTTCGTCCGGCACCAAATATACACCATGGTCTGTATTGTCTGGGCTCTTATCTTGGGTACAGTACCAAATATAGTACTATGGTTTGGCCCCGCACCAATTATAACACTCTCGCTTTTCCGGTACCAAATGAGATACTTTATTCTGGGGTCGGTTACCATTTGTAATGGTATCGTTTATGTACGCAACTAAATGTAACAATATCTTTACACGGCACCACTGTAACGATATCACAGTCTCCAATACCCAACGCCGATACGAGCCACAAATGTAATATCATTGTGCACGACAACACTCGTTGTACCAAATGTAATAATAATGATTGCTCTTATCCTGGTAATGGTGCCAAATGTGCTCCTATAGTTGTCTCGGTACTTTTACTTTTGTCTTATCCAAGTAACGGCGCCAAATGCGTTACCAGATAGTTTGTTTACCAATACTCTCTGTGGCCACGCTGTGTTTGAAAGCTCCACAGATAGGGAATGATACAATTCATCCAGAATTTTTTCTTACTGTCGGGGGTGATCTGTTGGAACAAAGCTTCTTAGGCTTTGGCCACAAAAAAAATAAGAACTCTCCGTCTTCAATTAACAATCATTTATTGTTCGATGTTGAAACTGTATACAGTAGGATATGAGAGAGAGAGAGAGAGAGCGAGAGAGAGAGAGACAGATAGAGAGAGAGACAGAGAGATATCTATGAAGTTCTATGAACAGACACAAAGAGACTCCTCCCAGCCCGACCGAACTCTGAATACAAACATCCCTCTGACCCAACTGACAACTGATATCGGTAGGCTGATGTCATTTAAGTAATTGCATCACTCACACGTCTCCAAATTCACTGTTTTCATTTAGTCAATCAGATTTGTGACAAGACATTAATCTATTTTGTCTACATTTGGGTTTTCCTTGGTTTGTCGTTGGTGTACTCGTTTAAATTTTCCAATTTGACTTATATTTATGCTCAAAGATTTCAGTTAAATTAACAGCTAACAGAAAAACTCGCGTCGTAACCAAACCATATAATAAAATAATTAATCATCACGGCAACTGTGTCATAAAAAAATTATTCGACATTTTGCCTCCGCACCCTGTTGACATTAGGCAAGGCTGGACGAAATAGTTTATTCACAACAATACATTGATTTTTATAGTATTAGATATTTGAAATTATTATAATATGTTTGAATGTTTTCTCGTTCTGTCTTTGGATATTGAAGAAATGTTTTTGTGTGCTAGCATAACCAAAAATTCATTTCCAGTTCATCGTGGTAAATTTATTTTCGGCAAATTTGTCATTATTCATTTATATTGTGGAATTTCATCTCTGGTAACTTCATTGTTGGTAAATTAAGGATATGGTAAATCTATCGCATGGTAAATGTACCGCAGGCAAATCAATCGTTGTACCTTTAGGAAAAATACTAATTGCTCTTAAAGATTTGATAAAACGAAGTAAAGAGTTAGAGGTAGGGTTAGGGGAAGTCTATATTATCAGAGCAATTAATATGATACGATGAATTTAACTGCGATAAATATCATATGTGATATATTTATTGGCGATGATTTTACTCTACAATAAATTTACAAACGATGAATTAGTGACGATGAATTCATCGACGACAAATTTGCCAATATAAATTTACCTATAATTTGAAAAGTTGGGCATTATGATATATGATAAAAAGCAACATTTTGTAGCAAAAAAAAATTATAGGTCGTTCATTGTATCGTTAGATATAGACAATTGGTCAGCCATGGATAAACTGCCGCCCAAAGGCCACTTGCAGCCTGAGGTTGTCTCTGAATATCCCGTCTTAGTTATTTTTTTACTGATGAAATAAAGAAACAATTTTTTTTTCTATTTACCCTGCAGATTCTCACGCCTTTCGTCTTCCGTAGTTAAAATGTTTGAATTATCTTCAACGTTAAATGACTTTCATTTTTGTTTTTAGTTGTGTGACCCACCGGACGATGAGCCATGTCTCACATGGTCAGCATCTGGAACAATTTTGCAAATGTCGGAGAGAGATTCTGGTATTTACCTGGTTTTGCATTGTTCTTAGGAACATATTGCAACTAAATGGTCACCGAAAACTTCATCATAACTCTTAATTTTAGTAATCTTTACTTATTCTTACTTACAATATTGCGAAGCACGGGAGATTAAGCAAACAGCAGCACGCTTGGCATTAAAGCCAATTACGAACGGGCGGAATTGGTTGTGTGTGTGTTTGCATGTGTGAGTGAGACAGAGAGAGACAGAGAGAGAGACAGACAGAGACAGAAACAGAGACCGAGAGGGGGAGAGGAGATGGAGAAAGCTAGGAAACTGCCAGGATTTAAACAAAGTTGAGACAAATATATTCAGAACCTTGCTTCTTCGTGCTTTTTTCACTGGATGTTGATACAGAACTGCCTTACAACAAGGAGAGTGCCGCTCCCAGGGCTAGCGTCCAAAACGAAGTGACTCTGCCAACTGCAGAATGACTGCTATCTCTGCTGACTGACCACAAAACCTTGGTGTTGAAAATTTTTATCGTTATATATTTTCTGGACGCCTACACAATGTCATCATCATCATCATATCGTGCTGGCAGCACGGATATCCCTGACCCTCTCTCGCCACTCCTCCCTATCGTTCATCGCCCTAGGCAGGTCTTCAGGACAACAACCTGTATCCTCACATAGCTGCTGAATGTACGTTCGTGCTGGTCGTCCTGCTTTTGCGCGGCCGTGTGTGGGGATCCATAAGAGTACATCTCTTATGAGTTCATCTCTGCTTCTCCAGCAATGTCCTGCATGTCTGGTTCGCCTAACTTGAATAGTTTTCGTGATAGGGGGCAGGTGGCCGTACAGTTGGTGTCTTGTGGGGTGTTGCTGCCAGGACTTGTTCAGGATTGCACGCAGCATTCTTGTGTAATTGCCATCTAGTTTCTTTGTACTCACGCAATTCTCGTTGCATTTCCACTGCCTCTTATTTACCTTAAGACACAGCTGCACATCCTTTTTCTGCTCCACACTAACCAGCCCGTCACAAGTTAATATGTAATAAATACCTGTATTCATATAATGGTCACCCATCAAAGCAAAAACTGGACTATCGAACGTATAAATTCGGAGATTTCACACGTATTGTGTATTTCGGCGTGATGTATTTCGGCAGTCTTATGAGAATCTGTATTTTTTTATTTGTTCGTAAGTCTAAATTTCATTTAACCTTTGATTAATCTGGAACACAGGCCTTATGTCGCTTACAGCAACAAAATTGTCATTCAATTAAGTAATGAGCATGCAAATCGTTACTTATCTTCCGTTGTCTGACGGAACCGATGCTTTGATCGTAAATGTTAGTCTAATTTTTATCATTATCTGATTACTCTGGCACATAGGTCTGAATTTACTTATAAAACTTTAAGTTACAAAATCTCACCCATTTAAGTACTGAACAGACCCATCACCGCTTAACTTCTGTAATCTTATGTTGCTTACAGGACCTATGGTTACAAAGTGGTCATCCATTAAAAGACTAAACAAGTTTCCTGCTGATCAACTTTGAACTAACTGAAAGCGGCAATTTAAACGTGATATAGACATCGCTCAGTTGATGATAACTTGTAATTAAAAAAACTGACTGCTTCCAAGGGAGTCTTGTTTAGCGGGTGTCTCGAAGAAATTCAGCGAATACTCAGAGATAAAGAGAGGATGGGACGAAATTATACATATCCGAAAGGAAAAACTCAGAGAAATAATAACTGAAAGAAAAAAACAATAACATTTTTGACGATGTTATAATTTTTCAATGGATCAGTCAAAAAACAGAAAGAGGTGAAGATATATTTTAAAATCAGTCAAGGAGAGATGTATTCTTTGAAAAATTGTCACCTACCACTAATTTGGTTTGGGTTGGTGGAGGCTTTCTTTCAGCCACTAAAATTAAGGCGTGACTTGTCCCTTTCTTAGAAACCAACTGACTGATCCTTTTCAAAACCACCCATTTGTCTGGAGCAGTAGAATACGCCGACTGCACCTCTTCGTTTAGATGACACGTCTCCTAATGAGTATCCTCAGTATTAAAATAATCAACTGATAGTGAATCTTCAGTCCTGGAGATTTAGTGAATGTGGAGAATTCCTTTAATGTCATTACACAAAGGTCCACTCTGAAAGTTAAGTAACGATAAGCATTCTCAGTACTTAAATGGGTGACGATTTTGTTTATTTAAGAGACCTAAGACCTGTGTTCCAGATTAATCAAAGGTTAATAAAATTTCGACTTACGAACATATGAGAAAAAATAGTAATTCTAATAAGTTAAACAATAATGAGCCTGTTCACATCACGCCGAAAGAACAAATATACTTGAGACAATTTAACTGTGTGCCAAAAAATGAGTTCTGGCTCATTTAAAAATGTTGCCATCAAACTATTCACTTACTATTCACTTATTGTTGCATGGTGGTAAACAAGAGATACAAAGTGAAATAAAGAGTTAATTATTTATTAACTGAATTAGTACAGTCCACCAAATATTATGAGTGCGACGCTAAGGGTGTTACGTCCGAAAATAGTCTTACTACTGACCGAGATCTCACGGAACCCCCGTGCTTAAGAAATACAACATCTTTTATACCTCCGCAATACCGGAAGTCACGTGGTACAAGCCACTATAAAGTATATATATATATATATATATGTGTGTGTGTGTGTGTGTGTGTGTGTGTCTTTAAACCGTATTTTTTCTTTAAATAAACCGTAAGGGTTTATATGCCATCAAAGGAAAGCAAAGAAAATTTTTCCTAATATCTCCAAGTTTTTTGCATCCTACAATGAAAGTTCCAGTGAGTAACATTTTTTGTCGGACACAAAATTGAGCAACAGTGTCATTGTTGTTGAGAGGTGGTCACACTATCAGAAAAGCGTCAACCTGTGTTAAAAGCATTTTCATTTTTTTTAATCTATTGAGAATTAATTAAAAAAGTTGCGTAGGCTGTTTATTTTATTAGGTTTGTCTTTTTATGCTTCCTTTACATTTTCCCTGGACATTGGCCTAATGGTTAGAGTGTTCGCCAATGGCCCGGGAGACCTAGGTTCAATCCCTGGTAGAGACATACCAAAGACTCAAAAATGGTATTTGATGCTTCCCTGCTTAACATTCAGCATTATAAGGCAGGTATCAATGGTAAAGTGGAGCAATCCAGGGAAAGGAGTAGCGCCCTCCCCTACAGCTCAGTGTAGTAGCTATTGACAAGGGAGCCTTCCGGTTACCCTTGACAAAGTTCGCCAACTTTTCTTGATTTACTACGATTTCCCCCAAAGTATTTAGCAGGAAAAAATGCATACTGTCTCAGGAAAATCTTGAACTTGGATTGTCTAGTCATTTTCCTACGATGGCAACGGTTTCGCTACCCCGGATATGCTTTCCCTGTGTTTTTTTTTTTTTCTTTTTTTTTTTGCCATATATTGAATAAAGCACGAGGAAATATCTCGGTAACAATGGTTTTGTAGTCTACATAGCTAATTTTTACACCACACAAAGCTCTCAAAGCTTAGTTTGACACAAGGTCAAATGTATAGAGCACCAATTGATGTTCAACGTATGCTGTTGTGACAGTTGTTAAAATTACGAAAAGAAGGATGTGTAGATTGAATCCTGCCTGCAAGAGAAGTGAGCGACACAAGGTTATTTTTTTAAAGAACAGCTAATTTGAATTCAGAGATTTCTTTCTCCAAGACTGGTTGCCTGTGTACCAAGATTTTGCTCGTGCGAAGCTACCACAAAATTAGGGTCATACCCAGGTTACCCTCTTTTGGCGTTTACCCATATTCAGGGGATGGAATTAGCCTATTGTAAGACCCAACCACAGACTACTATATAACTGCCCTCATATATGTTATCAAATAGGAAAAGGTACTTTAAACCATATACTCATGTATAAATCACTATTAGTATTATTTTCGATCTTTTCCCACCAGTATTAGCGCATAGTTTTTCACTGGATTCTGAGTGACGGCAAGTGTCCTCACGTCTCCAGGACTCTTCTTAGTATTATGGCTGGTCTTAACAAAGCTGCAGTTTGGACTGTCTTTGCACATCCTCTGTTTTCCGATTCTTCCAGCCTCTTTAACAAGCCTATGGAGATCGTTCCAAGTGTACCAATTAAAATTGGCGTCACCATCACTTTCATATTTTAAAGACATTTTTTTTAGTTCTCTGGAAAGATTTAAGGGTTTGTCTCTCTTTTCACATTCTTCGATCTTCAATCTGTGGTCTACTTGTCGGCAATTTCTTTTTTTTTTCTTTTTTGTTAACTATTAACAGGTTTGGTCATCTAGCTGGGATTAAATGATCAGTTTAATCAGTTTCACTCTATGGTCTGCCGAGACGGTAAAAAAACATTATTCCGTAGGTTCTTTTTCTTTTCTTTTCTTTTTTTTTTGTTAATTAGCACTAGGTCTGGTCGTCGGGTCGAAATTTGGTTTTATTATTATCAACATTATTAGATATGAATACTTGAAACCATGCATATTTGTGCAAATAAATAATATCAAACAAGCAAACCAATCATTTAAAAACAAACAAGAAAAAACAAACAATGGGACGTTATGAATCTTGTTATTATAATCAAAACTGAAAACAAATTAGCATTAAATCAATTACCAGGAGTTGATTTAACATCAAAAGATTAAACCTGATCTCTACCTCTCAAGTGAATCAAATTATAGCATTAAATAACGCATAAAAGGTTGAAACGCAGTCAAAAAGTAAGCAAAACAAACCTTGATAAATTAATCAGATTTCGGCATTGAATAACACTTAAGAAGTTGGTATGCCATTTAAAATAAAAACAAAACTTAAATTAATGAAAGGTTGGCATAAAACAACACATAAGGAGTTGATATCCCATAAAATAAATGAACTAAACCAAGTCAAACCTTAACAAATTAAGGAAATGTTGGCATAAAATATCCCATAAAGAATTCATATGCCGTTAAACAAATAACCAAAACCAAACCCATCTTTACAAACAAATCAAATTTCAGTATAAAGTCCCTTTCTTTTATTATCTTTTGTATTAGTGACCACTGTGGGGAATGAGATAAGAGTTCTATTGTAGTTAGTCATCAAGTGTTTGATTTTCTGGTATCGTCAGAGCTGTAACAGGATTAGTAGCAATCGCTCTGGCTGAAATGAGGGAGACGAAATTCTCTAGCACGATTGAAAAAGCAAATGAAAAAAGGGACGTGTCATGTATAATAGGCAAAGTGATCAAAGCCTAGCAGATCGATCACATCCGGACGATCGATTATTGGGACACTTTGCTGAGTGCTCTATTCATAAAGAATAAAAAAGAAAAAAAAAAGAATACAAAAGTTTGATCAGCCATCATAGCATACCCTTAAATTCATCTCTTAGTAGACGCACGTGCGCACATCTATATACACAGCCGAGTCGGCTGGGGTTGTAGAATACACAGACTGCATCTCGGCAGAGGCGTAAGACCCCACCCCAACTAGTGTTTTGGATATATCACAAAACTATCTGATGGTGAGGCTCCAGTCTTTGAACTTTATGGAAAGTTGAGTACTTCTTAATTACAATTATTTCCTGGCCTACTTTGACTCGGACTGGAAGCAATTGATAGGGTACTATCAATGAGTTTCATAGAACAGTTTAAAATTCAAACAAAACGGACTGGAAGCAACTGGTAGGGTACTGCCTATGAGTTTAATAGAACAGTTTAAAATTCAAACAAAACGGACTGTGTTGCGTAGCCATATACACGAATATGGCCATGTGCGAAATAGACATGTAATATTCATAACGATAGAATATATAAAGAACAGGAATCTCAAAAACACGTAACTACTTTTTGTTCAGGTACGAAACCTTTTTATGAACTTTGAGTTAAAGGTTTCGACGTAAGGAGGAGAGACACAATCTTCTATGCTGTCTCATTCATTTGGCCCCCAACTCGAGCGGCCCCCATCGGGTGCACGTTCGCCTCGCGCCTGCGAGCTCCAAAATTCGATCCTTCTCGTTTGGCGTCTAAAACCCGACTCTTATTTTCTTCAAATTCTCACACAAACTTCCGCGTGCTTCCGGTGCGTGACGTCACCTGCACCTTCTCACCCAGTATCGTCTCGGACTGTTATGACATCTGAGTGACACCTCCATCCGCTCGCGCGCCCCCACGTTAACACCTGCTTCAATCTTACACCCAACCAACCCATGTGCTGAGCCGAAAGGTTCTCAGCCAAAGTAAACTCAAAGGCATGAACCGAAATCCCTCGGCTGTTTCATAACAACTGGAAGGAACTGATAGGGTACTCTCAATGAGTTTTATAGAACAGTTTAAAATTCAAACAAAACGGACTGGAGGCAATTGATAGGGTACTGCCTATGAGTTTAATAGAACAGTTTAAAATTCAAACAAAACGGACTGGAAGCAACTGATAGGGTATTGCCTATGAGTTTAATAGAACAGTTTAAAATTCAAACAAAACGGACTGGAAGCAATTGATAGGGTACTATCAATGAGTTTAATAGAACAGTATAAAATTCAAACAAATGACTTAGGCTAAATTGAATTGTTTGAAATAGAACTGTTTGATCATTTAACTGTGTGTAAACAAATAACTAATGTTTGATTGAAGTGTTATTAATACATAGGAATACTTGGAAGAATTCATCTGTGTGCAAACAAAAATTATTCAATAGAATAATTATTGATAAAGAGAAATACTTGCAACCTCTTCACTCTCAAAAACAGCTTATTTAAATTGAATAGAATTTTAGCGATAGATAGAAATAATTAAAATCATTTAACTGTTTAGAATAAATAGCAATACTATTGTGCAAAAATAGTTCTAACTCATATTAAAACGATATTTCCAACAAACTATTCCTTTACAAATCAAACGTATATCAATTTAAATGTATGCAAACAAATGACTGATTAAAAAGATACTTACATAACTATATTTAAAAACATTTAACTGTGTTTAAAAATGAGCTCAGGATCCTTTATTATCAATTAAATGTGTTTCCAAATCATATATCTAACATATATGTATGAACAGTATTTACCATTGAATGACCTACAATGGTTTATACGTTGTAAAACGAAACCCAATCAAAGGAAACAAAAACGTACACCCTAACACACGAACGCACACACACGCTATATATATATATATTATAACAGTGTTGGTTGTCTCTAAGTCCATTTGTGGGTTTGTATTGAACTAAGTGCAAGTGTAAATTTCATGAATTATATATATATATATATATATATATATATATATATATATATGCACTGGATTTGGAGGTATCTTTTTAGACGACATGTCTCCAATCCATAATCCCCAATCGCTCTCTTTTGTTCCCCGTCTTTTTTAAAATAGAAAATGTGGTTTCCTCATTTTTATTCTTCGAATTATTAAGGTGTTCCTTTTGTACGTTGATTCCCCTATGATATATATATATATATATATATATATATATATATATATATATATATATATATATAGTTTGGTTTGGTCTGGGTTCCATTTTTTTAATATCTAATGACATATCAACATTCGTAGATTGATTAATTCCAAAGCCATCCTTGCAAACGAAGTTTAAGGAAACAATTTAACCCATTGCTGGTTGGGGATAAAGCGGTTCATATATTTTCCAAGCGCATTATTCAAACAGTGAACGTTATAGTCTGACTGGATTTCGAATTCGATTACTTGAAGCCAGCAGTCTACCGTTACGCCATGTTGACTTAACACACACACACGCACACACACACACACACACACACACACACATATATATATATATACACACACACACACATATATATATATATATATACATACTCTTATATATGTATATGTGTTTGTGTGAGATTGAGAAAACTTTGAGATCGACAGTAAAGTGAATATGTTTACTCGTTTTGAAAAGTATAACTTTATTTAGGATATGTACTGGTGTTCCCCAATAAGAACAAGACATTGTAGTGGAGTACTTCATTAGAGCAATACACTTAAAATTTGAGCCGTGCGTGTCATCGCAGTTATCTTCATATCATGTGGCATTGGTAACCACAGAGCAAATCCCGAATGTGACAGTTTTACTTGGCACAAAAACCCTTGAAAAAGCTATTGGTAAATGGTAGGAAAGATTTAGTTATTTAGCCTTTGTTAGGCAAACATGATAAGAGAAAGAAAATTCTTTATTCAAACCACATGTCGTCTGCTTAAAGATTGAACTAGGGTCCAATCCTATCCATGACGGAGTGATTGGTTGAATTGATGCGCTTCAAATTATTTCCTTTTCTTTTTATGCATATGTTAGCCTGACAAAAGTGGCGACAAGGAATTCCTAATGACTTACTCGAGGAAATTAAAGAAGAGAAAATATCTACCAAACGTGACAACAAATTTTCAGGACTCCAGGTAAATAAATAGACGTCAGAATTCAAGGACTAATTAACGAAATCTTTCAGCAAAAATCTGAAGAATTAAAGAATTTAAAACTATCTTGATTCAAATATTGGCCCCACAAAACCAACAATTGAACAACAATGAGAACACAAAAGCAACAAATCAATTAATACCTGAAAAAAACAACGAAAGCAACAACGGGAAAAACTATTGGAACTACAAAAGCGACAATAGAACTTTTTGGAATTGGTACTCAATAAAACATCGAACGAACAAACGTCAGATTCATTTACATAATCAAGATGTCGCCAAATGATGCTCATCAAATTCTGTCATGGAAAAAAATAAAGAAATTCATCCCCTGATTTGTGCTGAAGAAATGATTTTATGGAATCTATATTTATTCTGCTGTCATTTTTTTATCTTCCAAATCCTCGATGAAATCGAGATAATTATAGAATGCCGATAGGATGTCACTTCTTAATAAAGAGAAACATCCATATCATAATGGACCACAATTACAAAGGAAAGCATATGGGTTCTTGAGTCATCTAGTGATATGTAATTAAGATTTGTTTTTCTTTTTCTTTGTTTTTTTTAATTTTCAAAACATGCTGCAAAATTGGATTATTATAACACATACTTTTATAAGTTGTGTCCTTAAAGTTACTCACAAGGTCCTGTGTGCAACTATAGTCAAATTACTTGCATTGTATTTGATGCTGTGTTCCACAATTTTTCGTTTGGTTTTGTTGGGTTTCAGTGCCGAAGCCATGTTTGTAGAATTAGTGTATTTACACAATTTGTTCAACAGCTTATGAGATAAGGGGACCATACTTTACCACAATGTATTAGACCGATAGTGGACGTTAGAGAGTGACTAGAAATCGAACTCAATTAGAGGTAGCTGTCCAGTACTTAAACCAGTACGCTACGGGAATCCCCTCCGATTGTCTTTGAACTACACACTAATTTCTATTGAGCTTTTTTGGAGAGAAGTGTCTCGTTATTTCGACATTAAAAATCGTTTGATTTTGTCAGTTGCTTTTTTTTTTATAGAAAATATTTTGAAAGAAAATATGGTCGAGAAATCATTATTACCGACGGCGTAGCAGAAAACCGATATAATTTCGTGATCTAGTAACTTGACCCATTCTCGTCCAAATAATCTCAAATTTAAACAGCCTGCGTAGAGACAAGGAAAACTGCAATATTCTAATTTTCTTCGGGACTTGAAACGATTTCCATTTGAAAAGGAAAAGTGTTTAACCATAAAACATAATTTTCTATGTGTTTCTACTCTTGCTGATAAAATTTAAGGTAAAATGAACGAAAATGAGTAAAGTTATTACTTAGTTAAGTTATTTTTTCTGAAGCACATCGTACAACTTTTCAGATATAAACCACTCTGAGACACTATTTATATATTTATACACTTTAGTCAAACAGTTCCATTTCAAACTATTCAGGTTAGCATACAGAAAACTGTTACATTTTAAAGTATTCAGTTTAGAATAATACGCAGTTTAAATGTCAAAGCAATCGTATTATAAGCAATTCAGTTTGGCATAAGTACGCAGTTTAGTTATATTAGTTCCATAGATATGACCCTATCAGATGCTACCAGTCCAGGCCAGAGTGGACCTGGGAGCGTTGGTAATTTAATTCCTTAATGCTCCAGCAGTACTGGAACCTCACCATCAGATTGTTTAGTGTCATATTCAGAACAATTGTTGTTTCGGGTTATCTGACCTTTCTGCAGAGATGCAGTCTGTGTATTCTACAGCCCTAGCCGACTGGGCAAATGTCTGTGTGTAAATTAAGAATAAACTTCCAGACGGTCGATTGAGTCTGCATTTCTTATTATCCATACCCAGATCTTTGATCTGGGATATTTTCTCTTGTAGTTAAACAAAAATTCGCCGATTGTATTCTCTGGGTAGGAACCACCCCAACACCAAAAAAAAAAAAAGAAAAAAGAAAAAATTCCTGTGTCCAGGTGACAGAAATTGGCTTTTAAGTATGATGCCCAATTTCTAAGTTCTGGTAAATAAATAGTTCCTAATCTTTTTCATTACACCCACGTCCACTCTCACATCATCCTTATCATTCTTTTTTTCTTTTTTTTTTTTTTTACTCCGTTAAAATTTTTCACATCAGCGCCTGCTGATGGTCTTCTACTGGAGTTTTAATGGCAGAAATTCTCCAGGACTCTTCTCAGTATTCTGGCCGTTCTCAATAATGCTGTCGTTTGGATGGTCTCCACACGTTCGACAACTTCTAAGTCCTCTAGACCATTTAATAATCCTTTAGTTACTGTACCAAAACCACCAATTACAATTGGTATAATTATCACCTGCATGTTTCACCGGTTTTTTCAATTCCCTAGCAAGGTCGAGGTATTTATCCTTCTTATTACATTCTTTCAGTTTTATTCTATGGTCAGCCGGGACACCAAAGTCGACAATTTTTCAAATTCTCTTTTTTTCTTTTTGTTGATTATTATTCGGTCTGGTCTTCTGGCCGAGATTTGGTGATCCGTGTGTATGTCAAAGTCCCATAGGAGTTTATGTGTGTTATTTTCTAGGACGGGTGCTGGGTTGTGGATATTCGATTTGTTAGTGTGGTCAAATTTAAATTTCTTGCACATCTCCCAATGGATCACCCTGCTGATCCAATCATATCTAGTCTTATATTCCTTCAGCGCTAATTTGCTCCATTCGCTTATTATGTGATTGACGGTTTCACCTCTGTCACCCCATAGCCTACATTTGCTATTTTGTTTCGTCTTATCTATCCTCACCTTCATACGATTGGTTCTTATGGCGTTGTTGTGTGATTCAGTTTCTCTCTTAAAGTTTCCTTTCCTTAGCCATGTCCAGGTTTTGTCGTGTGAGATTTTAATTAGTCTTTTAAAAGAGTCATGGAGTTGTTTTCCTTCCAATTTTGTTTCCTAGTTATTGTCATTCTGTTGTCCACCGTGTTATCGTTATCGTTTCTGATGGCTGTAATCGGTCCTCCATCGTGATTTTGTATATAGTCTTCGAGTCGTTGTATCGATGGGTCAACGCTGTCTTCAATGCTAGCAAGTCCTCTTCTACCACCTTTTCTTGAAACATATAGTCTGTCAACGTCGTTTCTGGGATTGTAATGCCTTATGCATTGTCATTAGGTTTCTTGTTCTTTAGTTCATTTGTTTAAGTTCATCTCTGGTTCACTTGAGAAAGGGTCCGGAATATCTAACGAGTGGTACAAACAAGGTATTTATTCCTTTAATAAGGTCTCAGCTGGAGAGTTTTGTCTCGGGTAGTTTTCTAGTTCTCCTGAGCTATTCTTTTTGAATTTTGTCATGATGGTTTCTTTCTTAATAAACTTGAATAAATCTTCCCTTGATTGGGTATCCAACTTAGAAAATAGACATGGTAACGGGAAGTTATATTGTTTCAATCTTTCATTCGAACCTGTTGAAAAATCAGCACATACGTGGATTTTATTATTTCTTTTTTGATGTAAACTGTTGGCAATTCTCATTTAGAATAGTCTATTTTAATATCACTCTAAATTCTTCTAGTTTTTCTAATTCCTTATTAATTAGCACTAACGCAGCAAAAGGATCACTCATTTCTGGTTTAAAAAAAACGTGTTACATTTGTCTTTTACTTCAAATTTAGATTTGTTTTGTGCACGTGTCCTGATTTTCTGAGACAATTCTGGGAAACTCTTTTTGAAATTGATTCTTAAATCTTTTAGTCACCGTATTAACACTGCCGGTAATAATATTAATTTTGTTGCAGAAGAAATTAATTTGGAGGTCCAATAGATGGAATTGGTTTGGTTTGGTTTATTTGTTTAATGGCACATCAAACTTTGTAGTTTAATTAATGCGAAAGCAATTCTCCTAGAAGAACAGTAGTGGTACTATTTAACCCATACCTGGGAGGATAAAGAGGTTCATACCTTTTCCAAGGGTATTTGCCCGAAAGTGAACGTAACGGCGTGACTGGAATACGAACTCGCTTACTACGATTCAGCATTCCATCGCTTTAACTAATACACCACGGGGACATCCCCAATTGATGAAATAATGCACTCCTTAGTCTTCCAAATAAATAAAGTGTATTCTTTTATACAAACACAACCGCTTTTTTTGGTTTTACTAACAAAAGAAATGTTGCAGATGAATTCACCCAAAAAGTTCAATGTCTTTCTAGAAAATCCATGAACTATTTCTTAAGAAGTTACTTAGCTGGGTTTTACCCGTTTTCCTCCAATTTGTTCATTGATGATGATGATATCAGACCCTGTATCTTGATGTAGTTTAATTTTTATATTATTAATTTTTACGAAGAATACACTTTAGACACTTTTTAGCTCAGTTTATGATAGTCTCGAAGTTGACTTAATCTTCCCTTTATTCGACTTTACAGCAAGTATCTATGATATTTGCGCATGTTCTATTTTTTTCCATTTTTTGAATTTATAATGAGTATTTTTGAGACCAAAACAATTATATTTGACACTTTTCTAGATCAGTTAATAACAGACTTGAAGTTTACTTGATCTTTCCTTTTTTTCGAATTTACAGCATGTATCTATTATATTTACGCATGTACTATTTTTTCCATTCTTTTGTATTCACAATAAGTAGTTTTGTGTCCAATCCTATTACATTTGCATCATCTTTTGGTCTTGAAAAAGCTTTTATTTTTAAAATGTTTACCAACTCAATCGTGGAAAATATTAGGCATTGAGTATGGGTCTATAGTCTTTTTTAATGTTTTGATTGGAGTGGAAAAATATCTACAGTCTTTCTTTAATGTTTTCTCAAGAGTTAAACAAGGTCTATATTCTTTTTGCTTAAATGATCGGACCATATGATGTCGGGAAATGTTTCTTTCCTCAATTAATGCAGTATCGTGTTTTGCATTTACAAACTGTCGACACTCTTCTACTATCGTCTGTTGATTTAGGATCCATTTTCAATTTGGCAAGTATCCTTGATCTTATTCCCGCGTCCTTATAAACATTTAAAACAAGTAAGAATATTAGGCATTTAAATAAATCCGGTATTAATTCATTCATTTTAATTTCTCGCTTTCCCAGTTTAAAAATTGTGCAAAAATGACAAAATCTACAATGTCAACTTTTAGTAACTTAAGACATTGCCAATGTGTATTGAATAACACACTTCTATCTAAAAAAAAAATGTCGACAGTATTAGTATAGTGCATTAATGTTAATCTCGCGTGGTATTTTGTAAAAGTAAAATTCACGTATTTTTTGTGTTCAACGGGAGATAATTTTCGTCATAATAAGCAAATATTCATCTCGTCATTCCAATGTAAACAATCCCTTTTAAAGATCCTTTCGTATATTCTCTAATAAGCTGAAAATGTTCATCTATCGTCTAGATTGTATGCGAATAGGCTTATTGAATTGGTGACATCTTGAATGAATGAATCTGACGTTCGTTCGTCCGAAGTTTTGAGTAACAATTCAAAAAACTTTTGTTGTGGCTTTTGTTGTTCTAGTTACTTTTCCCGTTTATAATTTCGTTGTTTTTGTTGTCTTAATTGATCTTTTTGTTGTTCTAATTGTTGTTCAGTTGTTATTTTTGTGGGCCAATATTTGAATCAAGATGGAGGTGCCCGTGGTGTAATGGTTATCGTCGTAGGAAATGGACACGGTGACACGAGCTCAAATCCTGGACGAGACTGATTGCATTTCACATAGCACTAATACCCTTGGGAAAGATATAAATCCAATTATTGTCCCCCCAGCTAAGGGTAAATAGTAGGGCAGACTAGGTTCTTCAGCCTTGGTGAGGAAACTAGTCTAGGAGAAGGAAAACTCTGAATTCAAACCTGCCAAACTCTGCTAAAAAATTGAACTTGTGTCATATCCTGCTCGAGCGGAGAGGTTGGTAAATATAGTTAAATGGGAATCCTTGAAACCATATTTCATTGTAAACAAATGATTATTGGAAAATAGTTATTTCAAATAATGTAATTCTGTATAAAATTGACCTTGTGTCATGTCCTTCCCGAGCGGAGGGGTTGGTAAATATATATAAATATTTGAATCAAGATAATTTTCAATTCTTTAGTTGTGTGATGAAACATTTCATAAATTAGTCATTGAATTCTGTCGTCTATTGATTAACCTTGAGTTCTGAAAATCTGGTGTCACTTTTGGTTGATATTTCTTCTTTAGTTTCCTCGAGTAAGTTATCGCGAATTCCTTGTCGCCACTTTTGTAACGCTAACATATGCATAAAAGCAAGAGTATCTAATTGACAGAGAACACAGCAAACACAGAAGAATTTCTTTTAATTGATATAATACATTAACAGAAAATATGACAAATAAAAGATTTCTACAATCCTTACACTTCCGGCAAAATAATTAGTCAAAAGTTTTTATCGCTGATAGTCAGACAACTTATGCCAGAATATGGCACAATTCCTTTTTATTGTAGGTACAAGACGATAAGCAGTACCTCACATACGTCTACCAGTGCCAAAAATGTCTTTGCTTCCTTCGGCATTCATCTAAAAAAGCCGCGCCTTAGAGACAAGTCTATAAACCTGACTCCGCCAAAAGCGAATAAGGACCTACGAGACAGCGCCAAGAAGCCGAAGGATCTTTGGTTATAGGTGCGTGAGATGAATGCTTGGCTTCCCCGAGACCCATGTCAGGCGGCCTCGACCGACGTGTACCGACTAGAGACTTTTCGTCTGATGGTAATTCGGCGGATGTCTCACGGTCGCCAGAGTACGGTAGAATGTGTTTTTTTCATTGTGGGTAACAGGCGCAGGACCGAAGCCCACACATGCCTGTAGTGCAAAAATGTATCAGGCCTGGCTGCCATTCCTCTACAAAGAGGTCCTCAGATTCCAGTAGATAAACCTAGACCCGATTAGGATGCGTAAGAGTCGGTGGGGAAAGCTCCCTGAAACCCTGAGAGTGTTGGTCTTAGCCATGTAACACGAATGCTGGGCTTCCCCGATACCCATGTCTGTTGGTGTCATCAACAGTCTAGAGACCTTTTGTCTCATGCTCGGTGCTTACAGCATGGTATCTCCATTTATAGTATCTAGAGGTTTGCCACTTCTGTTCACAGGCGATCAGTGTTCAATCATAAGTGTTTCATTTTATTTCTTCTGAGGCACATTCACATGTTTATGAGTATATATATATATATATAATGGAACAGATTGAATGATTAATACCGAATGAGCAATGAAAGAAATGTTTAATATGGAAAAAATATAAAATAAATATTGAAGAAAGGAAGAAAGAGACCAGAAAAAGAAGGAAGAGAAAAATGAAGGAAGGAAGGTGGGAAGAAAGAAATATTTGAAGACTGGAAGACATCTATTTAATCATGGCAGATAAAGTGACTAAACCAGACGAATATGTTTAGAAAAACTAGGGAAATAGATAATTAAAGCTAAAATAAGGCGATAAATCTGAACAAAGAAAAGATAGAATAAAAAAAAGAGGATCAGAAACGAGCGGGAAAGAAAATATGGACAAGAATTTTGAAAGGAATGCAAATTGGATTTCAAACACATACAAACACTGTGACGATAACACAAAAATATAATCAGATAAATAAGACGTACACCAAGATGATCAAGAAGCTATTTCGATGTAGGAAAGATAGCTTCGTCAGCCATTAGTTGACTTAAAAAAGGAAAATTAGGAAAACAATGTTATTTTCAAGGCAAACATTGATTTTTAATGAACAGTTTTACTGATGTTGGTTTTTAAAGAAGGTTATTCAATACCAAATCTTCAGCGGGTTCTGTATTTATGATTTGTAATCGAATATTTTGTTGATTGGTCGATGTTTTATGACACATCCATTATTGTGGATTCATTAAGGCCAAATATATATATATATATACATTTACAGAGAGAGAGAGAGAGAGAGAGAGAGAGAGAGTTCGCCAATGGCCTGGGAGACGGAGTTCAATCCCAGGTTGAGCAATACTAAAGACTAAAGAAATGGTATTTGATATCCCCTTACTTAACAAGGCACGGATGAAGGATAAATGGAGTAATCCAGGGGAAAATAGTAACTCCGTCACCAACACCTCAGTGTTGTAGCTAATAAAAAGGGAGCCATCGGGTCGCCTTCGACTATGGTCGCCAACTTTTTTTAACTATATATATATGATTTGTAAGAGAATTGTTCGTTGGTAACTACTTTTAAATGGCGTAGAGCTCATTAGTTTGTAAAGAAGACTTAGTTTCATTTTTATCTAAAATTAAAAATTCTATTTAGTATAAATTATTTATTTCACACAGTTGAATGGTTTCAAGTATTACAATCTAACACTAATAATGCTATTTAATATCAAGCATTTGTTTAAATTGTTTCAATTATTCCTTTCTAACACTAGTGAATCTGCTAATCAAATTTGTTTTTTAGCAATTATGGCTTTTTAGAAATTGTTTGTTATTAATGCCAAATCCTGTTTTTACATCTGCATTCGTTGATTCGGAAACACATTTTTATAAATATACAGATTTAATGATCAAACAGTTCTATTTCTAACAAGTTGGGGTTGTTCTCGTGGTGAAATGGTTAAAGCGATGGACTGTGGAGTCGTAGTAAGCGAGTTCGTACTCCAGTCGAGCTATTACGTTTACTTTCGGGTGAATACCTTTGGAAGGTATGAACCCCCTTATCCTCCCAGCTATCGATTAAATAGTACCACTGTTGTTCTTCAAGGAGAATAGCATTGGCATTACATAACGTACAAGAACTGATATGCCATTAAACAAAGAAACCAAACCATCTAAAAATTAAATTTAGCATAAGTCAACAAAGTTAAATTGTTCCAAGTATTACTATGCATCACAAAAAATTCTATTAAACATCCCTCGTTTGTTTATACACAGTTAAATGACCAAATTGCTCTATTTCAAACATTTCAGTTTAGCTTAAGTCATTTTTTGCATTCAGTTTAAATGTCAAACAGTTCTATTTGATCCATACATTGGACCATATCAGTTGCTACCACTCCGGGCTTGAGTGGAAATATGAGCAAAGGAAACTAAGGGCAACTCCACATTTTTCAAAGCTCTAACATTATAGGAGCCTACACATCAAATTGCTTAATGCCATATCCAGGACGCACGTGGGTTGGTCTTACTTCTTTGCATAGATGGAGAAGGTTTATTCTACAGCCACTGCCAACGAGGTTTCTGCTTGTTAAGTTTTCCTATCTTATGCGAACAATTTGCACATAGCCGTATTATTTCAAACAACAAGTACTTATATCAGCACTTACCAAATGATCCAACAAATTATGTGAACCATACATGGGACTCTAACAGGTACTACACATTCGGGTGAGAGTGGACCTGGGAGTAATAACAATGGATATGTAATCCATATTCATCAAACTACAGAACTGAAGCCTTAATATTAGATTCAGTTTAGTGTCACAAACAGGACATTTAAATCTTACTTTATCTCGACGAGACTGACCCTCAGCCACCGCTTTAAGTTAACAAGGTTTGTTGTTTACCACCACTGTAATTTGAAGAACAGATGTGCTGCTATACCTTTGCACATGTATTCAAATTTTACTTATTGATAACACCAATTTTGTTTCATCCCATAACCTGTGAAAGCACGTGCGATACCCTGCCCCCATCAACCGCCGACCAGGATTGATAACACTCTTTCGGTAGCTCAAAGCGATACTGCCACTCCTGACGCTACCAAGCAGCTTTTGCCACTGGACAGGGTATTTAAAAGAATTATATATATATATATATATACGCCAGATCAATTAAGAGCAGAGATTACATTGGACGTTCATCTTCATTTTTAGTATGCAGTTTGTGATTTAAAAAAAAAACGCGTTTACTTTCGGCCGTTGATGTTATTACGCGTTTACAGTAACTGTTTCTTGATGTTACGTTATCACACGGGAATGGTGGTTCCACGTGCATTTCATTCATGCTGAAAACTTCTCGCTTTCGACCAAATCCAACTTGATACATATTGCACCGTGGTCTGAAGACAATTTGAGGCAACTTTCAAACTGCTGCCAGAGATTCCTATTTTTGAAAGAATACCTAATTATATTTGGTTTTATTTGTATCATCATCATCTTGCTACGCTGCTTGCACGGAATTCCACGACTCTGTCTTGCTATTCGTCTCTATCATCCATCGCTTCCGGCTGGTCTTCAAGCTTACATCCTGTGTGTGTACAAAGCTATTGTAGATAAGTTCTTGTTAGTCGTCCAACACATTTCTCATGAAATGTTACGCTATGGGACGAAATAAACGTAAGCGTTGCCTTACCTGCCATGTCAAAAGTCGGAACGCTCACAAATACAAAGGGACTTGTTCTTGATACGAAAATTTATTACCGCTATTGTTTTTTACTGTAGTCGTGGTGAAACGAGAGATATAGAATAAAGGATATGCGTCACTCAGAGAAATAGAAACTTTTACCGTGGCAGACAAGAAGACAACCTAAGGCTTCATCTCTTCTTCACCACGACCAAGTCCCATTCCAAGGGGTTGTTCGCCTCAATTGCCTATGTCTTCGACAGGACTCTGATCACACGTAATCACTGAAACTTTCTAGTGACACGTCATACGAATCTCAGCTGATATCGATCCAATTTTTTTATTTTAATATCTCACCCACAGCCAAATTAAAAAGAAAAATCTTAAGACAGAATTTAACATGTAGATGCACCCAAGGTTGACCCGCATGACTTTTCAAACGAAAACTTTCTTCTACAAACTGATTTTTTTTAAAGTTTCACACAATTTATCATTAAAGTAAGATAATTAACTAGTTATGGTATTAACATTAGTAGTAGTAGCAGTCGAAGGCTACTTGAAAGCTCCCTTTTCAATAGCTACAACCCTGGGGTGTAGTGGAGGGTGCTACTCCTTTCCCTCCATTGTTTCACTTTACCCTTGTAACGTATCTTCTTATAATGCTGGGTGTTAAGCAAGTAGGTATTTTGAGTCTTTGGTATGACTCGACCTGATATTGAACCCCAGTCCCCTGGGCCATTGGCAAACACAACTAAATTGATTAATTAGAAACCCAAATTATCTTATAGGGGCGATATATTTTTGGAACAAATTGCCTAATCAGATTTTTAAAAAGCAATGATTAGAAAAAAATATTGAATTAGATAGTTTCAGAATAAAATGGGTAAAAATAATTTAAAAGGGTATTTTTGTAAAGTATCGAATAACTTAAAAACAGAGGTTTATTTAATTGATAGAAAATCTAAGTCCTGTTTAAATATTCTTTTTGAGTAAAAAAGGATATCCCTAAGAAGACATAACAAACAAATAATAGCTATTAAAATAATGTTTATATATTCTATTCTTATAATTCTCTCGGCCAATGTCTTAATCCCACGTAATCACTGAAAGGAGACTAGCTGTTTTTTTTTCTTTCATTTTTTTGTGATTTTTGTCTTTCTTCATTACTGTTTAAATCTTTCTTTCTTTCTTTCATCAAGGCGCGAGAGTTATTAAATAAAACGAAAAAAAGTGAGAAAGTTTTAAAACATTCTCTTTCCGTTGGTAGCATTCTTTTTTAAACGTGTGTGATGTAATTAGCGTTGCAAAATCTATTTATAAAGAAGAAACCCGGAAAAAATTGAATCTAATATAATTTCAAACCACAATACTATGAACGCGGAGACCTGATTTTTTTTTTCCAACTTTCTTCTTCTCTGTGAAGAATGGTGCTGAAAAGTTACTAGACCCCTTATTTCAAATAAGTATGCTTCCTTTTATATATATATATATATATATATATATATATATATATATATATATATATATATATATATATATATTAGAAAAATATGAAGATAAACCGTCGAATTAATTAAATCCAGAAAGAGGAGCAACGCTGAAAAAGGCGGATAGATTTTTTATGAAATATTTGTAACTGGTAGATAGAAATAAAATTATATAAATATCAACACCAATATCTCTCTCAATCTCTTTTTCGATATATATATATATATATATATATATATATATATATATATATATATATATATATATGTGTGTGTGTGTGTGTGTGTGTGTGTGTGTGTGTGTGTGTGTGTGTGGCTGTCAAAGGGGTAAATGATGAATGAAGTACCAATCAACAAATTAGGATATTTTTTCAAATTTTACTGAAAATACAAAAAGGACCAAATCTTTCCCGTAAGAAAATGTAATTATAGTCAGAACGTATATTTGCAAATATTTTCGCTATACAAATCTGTTACTTTCTATGAAGAAATTTGAGTGGTCTAAATCTGTGTTAGTTTGGTTTAGTTTGGTTTCTTTGTTTAATGGCATATCAACCTTTGTAGGTCATTTAATGCCTAATCCATTCTCCAAGAAGAACACTAGTGGTACTATGTAACCCATAGCTAGGAGGATAAGGGGTCTGTGCTGGTAAACTTTGTGCGTGTGATAGATCTTGTGTACGCTTAGCATTATATTGAGACAGAAATGTATTCATGCCTTAAAAATATGTACAACTGCAACTGAAATTATTATCAGCAGCGGAGTGATAGAACGGACAGATCAGTAGTCGGAATGTTTTTAACACAGCAAGATTTCCAAGATAGTGAAGCGATTTCAAATAAAATGCATTCTTGAAAGAAATGAATGCAACTTTTCCGTCAAAAGAAATAAATCAAAAGATTGAGTCAATGTGAAATATAGTCCATACCTGTTGGTAGTTGAGTAAGTATAGGCTGCCCGACGAATGCAAAATGCATTAAACCCAGGGTTACGTTATATATATATATATATATATATATATATATATATATATATATATATATACATATCAACATTCTGTCAATGAATATATCTATGTGGATAAAACGATAGACTAATGTGATATATATATATATATATATATATATATATATATATATATATATATATATATATATATATATATATATATATAATATGTGTGTGTTTGTATAAATATGTGTATGTATATACATATAAAATAGTGAAATTCTCAAATTCTCTCACTCCACCTCTCTCTTTCTCTCTCTCTCTTTCTCTCTCTCTCTCTCTCTATATATATATATATACACAGAGAGAGAGAGAGAGAGAGAGAGAGAGAGAGAGAGAAGGAAGAAAAAGTAAAGTAAAAAAAAGAAAATAAAGAATGAAAAATACAAAGAAGAGAAAAGTTAGTAATGAAAGAAAGAAAGCAAGAAGGAAACAGGAAAAAAGCCTGAAAAGTGGTAACCAAAGCAACCAAGAAAGATAGATAGAAAGAAAGTTAAGAATCTGAACAATTAAAATGAAGTGAATGGCGAAGATGCAAAAATAATTTAACAAAACCTGCTATGAAAGATTTGTTTAATCAATACGATAATCAAAGAGAACATCAGTTTGCACCGTGATGTTCACACGCAGTTACGCCATTTTTTTAACGGATGGGGGCGCCACTGAATGGCATAGGCAACCATTTCTTGTCTAGTCTCTAACACGGCATTCAGATGAAGAAACATCACTTCATATTCGATTTAATTATAATATCCATACATCAACTCTAATTGAATAGACCAATTAACGGAAGCCGGTACGTTATTGAGATACGAGGATCAAAACACACCCGCCTACACACGCATGGATTTTTACGTAAGAGAAAACAGATAATGAGATAAAATTGCGTTGAAAAAGAATGGAGAAGAAAGTATTCCCCTCATATAAATTCAATGCTGGCCCGCGGTACTAGGTAAAACTCTAATAAATTACCCCCCCATATATATTCAATGCTGACCCGTGGTCCTAGGTAAAACTCTAATAAATTACACCCCTGTATATATTCAATTCTGACCCACAGTCCTAGCTAAATCTCTAACACCCCCCACATATATTCAATACTGGCCCACGATCCTTGGCAAAACTTTAATATATTACCCCCCAATATATATTCAATGCTGGCCCACGGTTCTAGGTTAAACTCTATTAAATTACCCCCCACCAATATATATATATTCAATGCTACCCTGCAGTCCTAGGTTAAACTCTAATAAATTACCCCCCAATATATATTCAGCATTTTAAGGTACGGTTCAAGGGTAAAGTGGAGTAATCCTGGGAATGGAGTAGCGCCCTCCCCTACACCTTGGTGTAGTAGCTATCGAAAAGGGATCCTTCGGGTCACCCTCGACTATGGTCGCTAACTTTACTAATATATTCAGTGCTGGCCCGCGGTACTAGGTAAAACTCTAATAAATTACCCCCCCCATATATATTCAATGCTGGCCCGTGGTCCTAGGTAAAACTCTAATAAATTACACCCCTGTATATATTCAATTCTGGCCCACAGTCCTAGCTAAATCTCTAACACCCCCCACATATATTCAATACTGGCCCACGATCCTAGACAAAACTCTAATATATTACCCCCCAATATATATTCAATGCTGGCCCACGGTTCTAGGTTAAACTCTAATAAATTACCCCCCACCAATATATATATTCAATGCTGCCCTGCAGTCCTAGGTTAAACTCTAATAAATTACCCCCCAATATATATTCAGCATTATAAGGTACGGTTCAAGGGTAAAGTGGAGTAATCCTGGGAATGGAGTAGCGCACTCCCCTACACCTTGGTGTAGTAGCTATCGAAAAGGGATCCTTCGGGTCACCCTCGACTATGGTTGCTAACTTTACTAATATATTCAGTGCTGGCCCGCGGTACTAGGTAAAACTCTAATAAATTACCCCCCCCCATATATATTCAATGCTGGCCCACGGTCCTCGGTAAAACTCTAATAAATCACCCCCCCATATATATTCAATGCTGGCCCGCGGTCCTAGCTAACAAGCATTATTTAATGAAAGCGATTCCCTTACCTCTCTTTGAATGTATATAGTTTTCTCCTGCAGTGGTGACGTGATGATTTTATATTTACACTGTTGCTTGTCAATGATGTTGCTAAAGCTGGAACCTTCGTATTCTTGTGCAATAAAGATGAAACTGCATTATGTTTTTATAGTGAAAACTGCGTACGTTGGTGTAATGAAAACAGAGCTGAAGTATACTGATGTAGTAAAAACGGAACCCTTCTATAAGATATAAGGATGTACTGATGTCGGGACGAAGCAGTTTGTACCAATGTAGCCAAAGAACAGGGCTGTGTGTACTGCTTTAACAAAGGAAAGGGTCATTCTATTCTAATATATCAAAGAACAGAGCAGATATAGCTAACGAAATAATCGCTTTGTACAAAGGATCGCTATATTCTGATGTAGCAAAGTTAAGGGTAGCTGTATACTGATGAAGTAAAGGGAAGAGTCATCTTATATGGATATATCAAAGGAAAGATTCGTTGTATACTGATGTAGCAAAGGAAAGGGTTACAGTATAGTGATGTAGCTAAGGAAATAGTCACTGTATTCTGATGTATTAAAAGAGAGGGTAGCTGTATACCGATGGAATTAAGAAAAGAATCCCTGTATATTAATGTAGCAAAGAAAAGGGTCACAGTATACTGACGTAGCAAAGGAAAGAGTCACTGTATTCTGATGTGTTAAAAGAGAGGGTAGCTGTATACTGATAGAGTTCAGAAAAGAATCCCTGTATATTGATGTAGCAAAGGAAAGGGTCACAGTTTACCGATATAGCAAAGGAAAGAGTTGCTGTATACCAATGTAGTAAAGGAAAGGGTTGTAGTATACCCATCTAGCAAAGGAAAGGATCACAGTATACCGACGGAGCAAAAACAAAAAAATAGTCACTGTATTCTGATGTAGCAAATTACAGATCAACTGTGTACTGATGTAGCAAACAAAAGGGCCGCTATGTACATATGTTGCAAAGGATGGAGCAGCCGTTAACTGATTTAGCAAAGGACTGATGGTTGGGTACTGTTGAAGGGAATGAATGATCAACTCCATACTGCTGATTCACCAAAGTATGTATCCGCTCTGTATTAACATAGAAAAAGACGGAAGCACTGTAAACTGATCTGACGTAGGACAAAGCCAAAATGGACTGAAATAGAAAAAGACGAGCCACTGAATACGGATAAAGTCAATGACTACCGTTACACTCAACGTGTTCTCCTTGTTTTCTTTCCATTGTAAAATCCCACATTTACTTGCATATCGATCTATCTATCATTTTATCTATCGCAGCAATTAGTTCTTAATTTTTTTTTTTAAGTATAATTTTCATTACTCCAACCCTGAACAAATGAACTACGAATATGCCATTGACAAATCAATTTGACAACGTTAAATAAATCATTATGTGTTCACCAATGGTCCGGGAGACCTGGGTTCAATCCCAGATCGCGTCACACCAAAGATTTTAAAATGGTACTTGATGCCTCCTTGCTTAACACTCAGCAATATAAGGTATGTATCAAGGGTAAAATTGAGCAATCCAGGGAAAGAAGTAGCGCCCTCACCTACATCTCGATGTAGTAGCTATTGAAGAGGGAGCCTTCTGGTCGCTCTCGATTACGGTTACCAACTTTACTTACTTTTTATGTTAGCAAGAAATTATTTTGCTAACAAAGTGGTATCAATATATATCATCATATTCATCATCATATCACAATGCTAACACGGGTCTCCCTGACCATCTCTCACCACCCGTCCCTATGGTCCATTGCTCCCGGCATGTCTATATCCTGTATCGGCACACATATAGAAATAAACACATTCTGGGAACTAATAATTGAAAAGGTCAAATCATAATTGTTTTTAAAGCAAATTACTTAAACATATCAAGAATAACTGATGCCATTGGGTTTTACGTTTCAAATTCATCTCCTGACGCTTCTCGGAAACTTGTGATATCTCTTGGATTGATACGAGTGAAAAAATAATTAGGTCATCATTTGAATAATATCTTCATATTTCTTGAACGCCTTGTTTCATCAACAGTCAAACTTTAAAAATGATTTCCCAAGATGAATCATTTCTATGCCAAGAAAAGAAATGATTCCAGTGGAAGGCCGGAGGATACAACGGCCGAAACGTTATGTTAATTCTAACAACAACAAAGATGAGTACAACAGTCCCAAAAGTCACAGACATTTCTTTTTTTACTTTTCCTGTAATATTCAATTGATAATTTGGTACACCATTGAGTCACTGAACATGCGTGTCGCACGTTGCTGATATCAATAAATTCAAAGCAGACACGCCTAAAACCCTGTGGCTTAGCTGGATTGATATACATATGAAGAGCCGCAACAGCTATAGTCGTACGAAAAGGAATCGGTAGTTTTAGTTCGAATCCCGGACAAAGCATTTTGCATTTCACTTTGAATCAATACCCTTGGGAAAAGTATAAATTCGTCTATACACCCCAAAGAGCTACTTTTATATAAGCGGGCAAACCGGGACTTTAGCTTTGGTAAAGGAACCAATCTGGGAGAAAGGGGATTTTGAATTCAGATCAGCCTTATTTCTCTTAGAAATTAACCTTGAATAAGATCCTGCTCGTGGCTGATGTTTTAGGTAAATATATACCCACGTAAATACTCCAGCATTTCATTGAATCCATATCACACACGTTCTGCTTCATTGTCATTACTTCCAGGTTCACGCTGGCCTGAGGTGATAGTACTTGTTAGGTTCCCATCGTTAAGGTAAAGTTGATTTTTTTGGAAATTATTTGTATTCGATCAGGCCATGTGCTAAAAGAAAAAAAAAACAGCCTTAATATTTAACTTTACAATGATTCTAAACATGAACGTACAATGAACGCAATTCTCAAACGTAGGACGGCTTGATAATTTGTTAAAATCAATCAATCAGTAAATTTTTCTTTCAGCTATGTTTCCTACTGTAAAACTTCAAGTATAATTACGTTACCGAGTGAGGGCACCTCTGGTGGAGTAATGGTTAGCAAACTAGTAAACCTACACGAGTGAGTTCGAGTCTCATTGGGTGGCCCATTCATTTGACCTTATGTTACATCGAAGCAAAGAGCTTCGTAAATTACTACGTTACCGAGTGACTTTTTAAAAATCTTACTAACTCCTAAACGCCGTATCACTTAACATGAGATGTCTCTCACCCAATCAGAGTACAGAAAATGTTTTATCTTAATGTGTGAGTTTTCGTTTGGAAGTGAATTATTCATCAGCTCCTATTAATGTTTGTTTTTGAGTCAATCAGACTGCAAACTAATTCATTGCTTATTATTTTACGCAGATAAACGTTAGTCGTTAGTAGATATTAGTAGGATCTAAAAAGTTATAATGCAAGACTATGATTACATATAAAATATTGGCTCTATTTTATCACGTATTTTAGATGATAGAATATGTATATATTGATTTTCATGACTAAAATTTATAAAATATGCTTGAAAAGGTCTAGATGCCCTTATCTGAATTTTTCTTCTTAAGGCTTGTTGAAAATAACTTTCAATTTTTTCATAATATTGATGTTTTTTAGTAGCAAAAAAAGATCCTTTGATCACAATATAATGGTTATATTTGATCAAGACCTTTTTTTATCGAAAATAATATTACTTTCTACTAATATAGGATTTATTGAATATTTGAATGTGGATGTAATTTTATTCCCACAAAGAAAGTAATATAATTTAGTGGTCGCTCCATGAACCAGATAAATGCAAAATTTTATTTTATTACCTTAATAGAATTTATAACATCCTGCAGACCACCACTTTATCAAAGGTTGGGATTTCTTTTTCTGGTTGAAATTTATTGAGTTGGTAACAACATTCGCTTGTCCTAAGTTATTTTATTTATCTTTTATATATTTCAGTGCCTAACTGAAATCCATTGAAATAAAAAAAAGGTTAGATATTTGTTTACAAGTATATTTTCATCTTATCATTATACACACTACGATATTTTATCCACAATCTAACCATTAAATTATTGATCCCAACGTTGTATAAAAACAGAAATATTTATTTTCGGAAAATTTTACCCCAGCCTTATTTTTATCAATCAAACTTATTTAAATAAATAAGCTCAGGTTTAGTGTACGTCGTATGGTCAGTTTAAAAAGGACACATATGTACAAGCAAGATATGCACAGTTATTGTCTTTGAAAATTATACGCGTGACCCGAGTTCAATTTTTGTACTTGAATGTAAGCATTTACCTCGGGGTTAATGCATTTGAAAAAGGCTTGAATCGATCTGCTCCTCGTCCAGCCATGAGTAAATTGTAGGAAAGTGGGGTCTTTAGTCTTTGTTAGGCAACTAGTTTTGAAAAAGGAAATCCCTAAATTAAATCCAAAGTAATTCCGCTTAAAATAATCGTTCAATAAGTTTCCAGACTTTTTTTTCGTATGGGCACTTTTATTGATACTACAAACATGAAACTCAACTCCCCTTCGAAGTCATCTCCTCCGGCTGCAATGCACTTGTACCGTTCCAGCACCTTCTGGAAGGCTCCATGGAAGTCCTCTTGTGTGAGCGTGTTAATGACCTTTGTCACATCCTCTTTCATCTCCTCAATTGTTTCATAACGACAGCCTCTGAGCTTAGGGAATAACCAAAAGTCACAGGGAGCAGGGTCTGGACTAAAGGGAGGCTGTGGAACTGTGTTGACGCTCAGTTTGGTCTAATAGTCTGTGACAAGGATGGAATTGTGGAATGGTGCATTGTCCTGGGGGAAATACCACTGACCCGATTTGAAGAGTGCTGGCCTCTTCCCTAGGAATTTTTCCTGAACTCCCTTAAAACTTCAACATAGTAACCCTAACCCTAACCCTTTGGCCTATTAACTCTGGTGTTCTAACTTCCTTACTCCTCCCACACTTCTCATCATCCCTCACAGACTCCCTGCCTTCGTTGAATCTCTTATGCCACTCAAAAACTGATGCTCGATTCATGCAAGATGATCGAAAAGCAGTCAGAAGCATTCCATACGTCTCTGTGGCGGCATTTTTTCCAAATGTAAAACAGAATTTTATTGCATATCGTTCTTTTAAATTGTCCCCACGTCCAGATTTCATTTTTGAAGTTCAGCAGCTTTGACAATCAGCTTTAGTAGGGTGTGTTCCAATTGCTACTGTAGCTGTTTATTTGAACCTGAAATCATAAAAATTGGTCAGTCATCTCATAAGATGTATAGCAATAACCTAGTGATTTTTCAAGTGTCTACGACAATTTTAAATGGCTGTACAAAAATGTCTGGAAATGTATTGAATGCACCACGTATGTCTCTTCCTGCTTGTGATTGAGGAATTGGGTAGATTTGCACGCATGTAAGTGATAAAGGTAAAAAATATTGCTTTCACCTCAACCGGTGTTCATCGAGCAGCAGATTTATCTGCCCCTTCTTTTGGTTCTGTAAAGGTGCCGATAATAAATCGTTGGAAACTAAGAAACATGTTTTCCTGTTTTATTTAAAATGTCTACAATAATATATGCGAGTGAATCTAACGTTATCACATGATCCCTGACATAATTACAAAACTATTATTAGTCAATTTACGTATGTTCCAGTGAAGGGAAGATATTAGCAAACGTATTTTGTGTTCTTGATTCCCACGTAAATTTCGGTGTAGATTTACTAAAAAAAGCCACTCCCTTTGTTTTATTGATAAGGTGTCAATCTCTTCTTTTAGAAAGAGTAGAACTTTTTTTTACAAAATATTTCACTGCAGATCATGAGGTCTCAAACACTTTAGTGGGGTTTCGATGCTAAAATTCACTGATGCATACCGAATAACATTTAGAATTTTACTAAATCTCAGACCCTGTCTCTCTAAACATGTCATATCTTTCACTCAATAAGAACACACCTTTCCTATAAAATCTAATATTATCTTAGTCGCTAGTTAGCTGCACCAAGAGAGAATGACTCATCACTTCCTGTCATTCATTATTAAGTCGTACTGATGGAGCAGAGGATATTCCCATCCATACATACTTTCTACCACACCTGGCAAGTGCTTTTGACAGAATCTAGTATCCGCACAGATCTAATGAACGTAAGTCTTCACTTGTTGGCCACAACTAGTGTGTCTATGTTTAGTATTCCATCGGAGTCCGTCACTTATGAGTTCACCAGTACTTCCCCAGTAGGACCTAGCATGACTTATTCGTCTTTTTTGAAAGCATAGTTAGGTGGAACGTAAGTGGCCGTACAACTGCGGTTTTGATAGGTGCTGCTTCCACGATTTGTTCAAAACAGCAGGTAGCATTCTTGTGTAGTTCCCTTCTAGTCTTTTCTCTTAGCGTCTTGTTTAAGTCTAAATGGTGCAACATGACACAAATACAGTTTTGAATAAATCATTTCTTTCATAGAAAGAAGATCAGATTTCTATACGATCAGCAACCAATCATTTGAAGTCCATGTCTTCTCAATGATATCGCTTTTAATTGATAAGATATTGCTGCTAAGGTATGTTTACTGGTTTATTAATGTTAGTGGTTTGTCATTGAATGTGATGATGGGTCCTTCTTGTTGAAAACACATGAAGTCTGTTTTATATTCATTCACGTTGAAACATATGAGTCTTTATGTTTAATGCAGGCATATCATCTGTGTAGTCAGCGTGTGTCGTAGTTTCTAAGGGATATCGTCAGTTTGTTTTCTTATTTTTAATAATCCTTTAAACTGTTTATTTTTCAGTTAAACAAATCAATCAATTAATCTTTGCGAATAGAAAGGCAAAAAGTCTCTAATGGAGCACAGTCCAGCACATTAAAAAAGAGTTTATTTATTTTCTCTCCACTAAAGAATCATTGCTTAATAGATTTCAACGGCAAATCAAATTATCTAAGGTTTTATGGCATATAAACCATTGGAGGTTATTTGATGCCAAGTCCGCTTTATACATATTTATTAAATATGTATGATTTGGTTTGGTTGGGTTTTATGGAATATCAACAATTCTACGTTATTTAAATCCTCTTTATACAAATATGTAATATATATATATTATTTGGTTTTGTTTAGTTTGGTTTTATGACATATCAACCATTCATTGTTCTTTAATACCGAATCCTCTTTACACATATATATTAAATATGTATGATTTGGCTTGGTTTGGTTTTACCGCATACCAAACATTATTCGTTATTTAATGCTAAATCCTCTTGATACAGTTATATTAAATATGTATAAATTTGGTTTGGCATATCAGCAATTGTTTGTAAGTTATTTAATACCAAATTGTTTATATATATATATATATATATATATATATATATATATATATATATATATATATATTTAGGCAGCATTTCTTCGTTAATGCAAATTTCATTAAACATAATGGACATTTTATGCCTACATATTTTCTTCTGGATCCGTTCGAATTCCCGTATTACTTTTATCATATTCGGAGGGAATTGATTTAGGTATTGTCCATAGTTGTATGTATCCCTAGTACGTTCTGTCCGATTTTGGGTCATCATCAGGGGAGAATCTATTACAAAAGTGATGTAACTTTTGTTTTAGCAAATTACTACTGTGTAAGGACGTCTTTGCTGTTGGAGATTATGGCGATTGCTTTTAAATGTAATTCTGTAAATAGTGCCAGTAGCTAAAGACATTTAAGTACGTTAGCACTGGTTTGAAAATTAATTCTATTAAGTGCTGGTTACAGGTTTCTTATATATAGTGCTTCGAGGATCTGAAGTTTTTCTTTATTATTTTGATGTTCGAGTATTGTTGTGTTGTCGGTGAGAATTTTTCGTAGTTGTGTTGTTGGGCATGTCTATTATGTTTAATGAAATGTGCATATATACATATATATATATATATATATATATATATATATATATATATATATATATATATATATATCAAATATATATATTTTGCTTTGGTTGTGTTATATGACATATCAACCATTAAAAGTCCCTTATCTATTAATTTATTTGTTTATTTATTTATTTTACCACACAGTTTAATAGTTTCAAATATTGCTGTTATCGTAACAAGTTAAAATCCGTCATTCCTTTGCCCTTATTTAAATGAATATACATACCGGAATTGTAAGTAAATATTTTGCTAGTAATCTAATTTTTAGTTGTGTTATAACTAATTTGTTTGCACATTCGTATCGATATTGTTTCCACAGAGTTAAATGGTTTCAAATACTGCTATATATCACAAATGACTACACTTAATAATAATCATTTCTTTGCAGACAGTGAAGTGTTTATTTTTGTCCATTGCCTTAAGATTATAACCGTCATGGTAATTGTGCCTCCTACAAAGGTCTAATCCTCAACAGTTATGCATTGAAAAGTCTGACTAATTCTCCAAATGTATTTATTCCATACGCCAGCAGCTGTTGAATACACCGACTGCATCTCTACAGAGGGCTAAGTCTTCCCCTACAAGTGTCCTTGATATGACATTAAATGATCTCATGGTAAGTCTCCAGTAATTCTGAAAGTTTGTGAATGTTTTTGGTACTTCTTCATCCCCATGGCTCTCAGGTCGACTTTGGCCCTGAGTGTTAGCACCTGATATGTCATATCTACGCATTAAATAGACATGTTTAGCATTTCAAAAATGTGTACTTTGACATTTAAACTGGATGCAAACAAATGACTTAGTTGAACTGAATTGTTTGAAATAGTACTGCTTAATCACTTAACTGTGTATAAACTTATGGCTGATGTTTAATTGAATTGTTAATAATATATAGTAATACTTGGAACAATTTAACTTTGTTGACATGTGAAACTGAATCGTTTGAAATAGAACTTTTTGATGATATGACTGTGTCTATACCAATGACTGGCATTTAATTAGATTGTTAGGGAAAGATAGCAATGCTTGAAAACGTTTAACTGTGTGCAAACAAATGATTAATTGTGAATTGACTAATTCATATTAAATCGAAATGAGTTAAACCATTTAACTTGGTGCAAAAAATGAGCTCAGGCTCGTTTAAAATTATTATCTACAATATGTGTTTGGAAATTATATATTTTGTATACATGGATAAAAAGGATTTAATTTTTAACCTACAATGGTGGACATGCTATAAAACGAAACGGAACGAAACGAAAACAAAAAGTAATGCTAACTGTTTATTTCCAGGAAAATCACGAGAAATGTAGGGGACAGGTTTTTCAGAGACATAGTTTTTTCGGGTTTTATTTACGAAGTTAACTCCCTTTGCTATAATTATCCGATGTGAAGAACTAGGGCCTGCATTTCGATTTCATAAAAAACATTCTCTAGTGAAAACAAACTCTTTGTTACAGCGGCGATAACGGCGATATTTCTCAAGGAAAAACTTGTTTGATTAGTCCGTTTATCACCAGTCTGAATCAAGCAAGTTCAAAATATAGTCACGCTATTACTTTCGCTTTTTGTCTAATATCTTTGGAAAATATATTAACCCAAGTATCTTCCCACTATATGATAAATTGTATCACAGATTTTCTTCGAAGAGATCACTTTGGCATTAAATAACTTTCGAAGATTATTATGCCATTAAAAATAGAATAAACCATTGCAAAATAAAATATAGTATTTCTGGAGTCTTTATTTAACCAATATATAATGGGAAAAAAACTTCTCAATAGCAGGTAAAATAGATATTAGGTAAACAGTGGTAGGGACTCTTTCTATAAGCTAGACTTTCCTTGGATCATCTACTTTCCATTAAATCAATAAGAAGCTTTAGTTTAGTCACTTGTTACCAACGAAAAGAAAAAAACAAACAAACTGTGATGACTCTGTTTTATCAGTGAAGGAAAATATCACATCAATGCGCACTGTCATGACTATCAAAATGATTTTACTTGACCAAAAGCTTTCAATGGAAAAAATATATATATACATATACAAATATTCTTCTGAACGATCGTATATTCATCACTTTGACTTTAAAAAACACTTTGAGTATCATTTGCACACATGATTGCAACGTTACACGCTGTCTATATTCAAGCAATGAAGATGAGTATTTGTAACAGCACAGAAAACTATTATTAATTTTCTCTTGTATTTTCTTTCATCTTTGTATGTTTGTTATTCTCTCTTGTTTTTTTTTTTTTTGTTTTTTTTTTTTCTTTATGGCGACTGACTCAGGATTTCATTTGAAAGACATCAAAGAACGACGGGTATCAGAGACAATAATAAACAAATCTCGGTAAGGGTCAAACCTACGTCCCTTTGTGTCTAGGGAAGGTGTGGTAATTCGAACCGTTTGCTTCAGCAACTAAACCTATAACGAATCCTTTTTGTGATTTATTCAGTCAAAATTTGACAGGAGTTCAGTTTAGTTTGGGGTGTTCCACAAGGAACAAATCTACAGGCGAAATGGTTTAAAATTTTTCATTTTTCTCTCTATATTTCTGATATAAGGTATTATGTACAATATTTACATTTTTCGGACTACTGTCCTCATCTTTGTCGCCATGTTTATCACAACGTTTCGGCCGTTGTACGCTCCTCAAGGACACAAGCCACAATGGATAAAAGCATTGGTTAGATCCTGTGACATACCCAAAAGAGTGTGAGTTAAATACCCGGTGAAGATAGTGGAGAACATTCAGAGGGGATATTAACAGGAGGTTACTGATAACTGATAACTGACATCCATAAAATATGGCTCGTGGAACTAGAACAGTCTACCACGGTAAGCGAAATAAAGGGTTAAGTTCGACATTCCAACCACCTGAAGAAGGCCGGAGCGTACAACGGCTGAAATGTTGGGATAAAAATGGCGACAAAGATGAGGACAATAGTCCGAAAAATGTAAATAATATTCATTTTTCTTATGGCTTTCGCTTTTTGGAGTGTTTCAGGCGCCTGGCAATAAACTCAGCCCTCATTTCTTTCAGGCAAAGTAGTAACTTCTGTCTGGAGATAAAGCCACATGGGTCTGAGCCTGAAGCATAAAAAACAGGCATTGTTGACAGCTTTATCTTTAATTCTTTGCATCCCTTTTTTTTTGAGGGGGTCACTTTGCTTTTTAGGGATTTGGGTATTCGATCCTGCTTTTTAGAAATAAGTTGAAGTGTATCTTTGGAAGAATATACACATATTCGTGTTAAAGTGGCCCCGTGTCATGTCTACGCTGGAGGGTGCTCATTTAATATTCTTGAAATGTTTCATGTTTCAACTTGTTCCATTGGTGAGAAATCATCATGTATCGCGGTTAGCTCCAGTCATTATCCTAATATGCCCCTAGAAAGGAGTAGATAGTGTCAGACAAAACGTGCCTGGTTATGTTGAGTTTTCGATAGTCAGTAAATTCCCAAATATGGCTTGCCTTTTGCCAGACTTTGATAACCGATACCAACATGAATATCACTCACATGATGTTTGGTACAAAGAAAATTCTTCATGGTTAAAGACACATGTGTTGCTCTTCTCCGTCAGAATAATAGTTGAAATGGTCATTGTCTCAAGGAAAAGCCTCACGAGGAGAGTGGTTGATATAACTGTTATGGTGATATACCCATGATGTCTCTGCATTGACGCTCCCAGACACTATAAATAGTGACTGACTCGATAAACAAGTGAAGCGAGTCTAGTCAGTTACCGGTAACGGTGCTGTCTGTATTTCCATAATTATATACTGCTGTAAACCTGACATCTATTTGTGGTATTCATTTCTGGCCTTTCAAGTATACAACAATTACACATCTCGCTTGGCATTGGCCGTTATAACTCTTGCTAATTCATAAGCATTACCACTCTAATCAACTATTAAAATTAATCACTCAAATAATATTTTGAAAGCTTTTTCGCTAATTTCCATGATTGTCTTAAATTAAAAAAAAACACTTTAAAATTAGCCCCATTGATTGTAGCCTTTCTCCAACATTTTTTGATTAGGTGTCCTTCAGAATTTTAACCCTACCCACATCTTTTTTTACCCCTGCTTCCTTTAATAAGTTTTATCTTACTAGGGATCGGTTTTATCATATCATTGTACCCTTTCTCGTCTAATTCTTTTCTTTTTCTTTTTGTTATTTTTGTTTCGAACTTATTTCCAAGTTGACTAACAAGATTGTTTTCTGGTTTAGTTCTTTAAAATAGCGATTTTTTTTTTAGAATAAAATAATTAGGGAAGAAACAAGCCTAGCCTAGTTACCGGGGGCAGTAGAAAATATCGACTGCATTTCTGCAGAAGAGTAAGACTCCCTCAATAAGTGTTCTCGATATGACATTAAACCATCTGATGCTGAGGTTTCAGTAATGCTCAGGTTTTGAGGAAAGCTATCGCTCCCAGGTCTAATCTTTCTCGGAGTAGTTGTGCCTGATAGGGCCATATATATGAGTCAAATATAACTTTTTGTTCTTTAGAACGTGTGCAAACAAATGACGTATGATAAACTGAATTGTTTGAAATTGATCTGTTAGACCATTCAATTGTGGAAACTTATGATTGATGTTTAATTGAATTGTTAGTGAAATTATTTGGGTTTAAGCTGACCAGCCCATAGAAATAATGTGGTAGTTTTGTGCAAGCTTAGATGTAAAGTAATGCTAATAAAATACCTGACAGACCCACACAATAAGAAATACAAAACTTCATTTCCTGAGGAGAATACTATCAAAGTGATTGGAAATGTAAACCCCAATAGGACGGATGAAACATAGAATACATATTATCACGATGTTAGCTAAAGTTCTATTGAAAGATAATAAGAAATAGAAAAAGAAGGAATATAACAACCAAACAAAGAAAAATCAGAACGCTTGGTAAAAAAGGAAACTTACAAGTCCTTCGGAATATAGTAAGCGGATATCAACAAACAAGCGGAAATAAAAGAAAGAAATTAGAAAAGTATATCTCAGGAGAACGAAAAGTCTACTCGGAGCCTAAATACAAAGATGAAATCTCATCAAAGGAATCAACACATGGACTCTTTCCCTTGTCAGATAATTGTGACCATTCTTGAAGTGGACCAGACAAGACTTCATCTAATGGACCAGAGAACAAGAAAACTTATAACGATGCATTAGGCCTGACAGGCCAGAAATGACATAAACGGACTATATGTGTCCGGAGGTGCCCGTGGTGTAATGGTTATCGACGTAGGATATGGACTGGGCGACACGAGTTCAAATCCTGGACGAGACTGATTGCATTTCACATAGCACTAATACACTTGGGAAAGGTATGAATCCTATTTTCTCATTCAGCTATGGGTAAATAGTACGGTAGACTTGTTTTCAGCCTTGGTAAGGCAACTAGTCTAGGAGAAGGAAAACTCTGAATCCAAACCTGTTAAACTCCGCTTAAAAAATTGACCTTGTGTTATATCTTGCTCGTGTGGAAGGGTTGGTATATATATATATATATATATATATAAGTCAAGAAAAGAAAGAGAAAAAAGACTTGCCAGAATTTAAGATAGCGTCGAAACATCAATACAACGATTAGAAGACTACATGAAAAGGAGCAAAGAAAAAAACAAATAACAGCAACCAGAAATAACACAAACGATATAAGGAACCAACGGAACAACAATACCTGGATAACAAAAATGGGAAGAAAAATAACTGTATGGGTATTTCAAGCGACAAACAAGTGACATCTAACTCGAGATATCTTGGACATAGATAAGAAAGGGGAAATTTAAGACATAAGCTCATTCTCTTCTACCAGCAACGAAAAACAATACCATAAGGACCAACTATCTCCACACTAAAAGGTAGTTCTCTGAAACTAGTTGACAAATTCACCTTCCTAGAAAGCAGTGTCTCATCAACTGAGAATGATATCAACACGCGATTAGCAAAGGCATGGAAAGTTATCGAGAAGGCTGATATGTCATAAAATAACAAAATATACAAACTTACCATACTCCCCAAAGGTGTTTGCATTAACCAGTATCAGTCTTAGAAAATTAGATACACGAAACTATTTGGGATTTTAAAAACTGTCCCTGCCAGAATTCAGTCATTTGGAAATCAGACCTGACCGATAAAAAAAAGCGCAGTTTTTTTCCAAGCAGCAGTCGTATCGATATTGCTGTATGGATTCACTACGTGGACTCTAACTAAACGTAAGGAGAAAAAGCTTGAAGGCAATTACACAAGAATGCTGCCAGCAATATTGAACAAGTTCTGGAGGCAGCACCCCACGAAGATGCAGCTGAACAGTCAACACCCATTACGAAAACTATCCAAGTTAGACGAACCAGACAAACGGGGCATTGCTGGAACAGTAGGGACGAACTCATAAGCGATAAACTTCTGTGGACCCCTTCACATGGACGAGCAAAGTCAGGACGACCAGCTATAACCTATATACAACGGCTCTGTGTCGATACAGGATGTAGCCTTCAACACCGACCGGGAGCGATGGACGATAGACAAGTGGGATGGGAGAGAATCAGATAGATACGCACTGGTAGCGTGACATGATGAAGATTATGTTAATGCAAAAATAGACCAGACACAAGTAAAGAGAAAATGCAGGTGATGTGGTGATAAAAGCAAAACAACTAATCACATAATAAGCAAATGCAGTAAGTCAACGCCATGACTGAATGGAATGCGTGATATACTGAGAATTGGGCAAGAAATTTAAATTTGACCATACGAACAAGTTGTATATGCACAACTTGGAATCAACCCTGGAGAATGAGCCGCAAAAAGTTCTCTGCGATTTTGAGATACAGACAAAATACCTAATCTCGCCAAGAAAAGCAGAACTATTGATAGTCAACAAAAAAGAGGAACTACCCAAGGGTGGAATTTGCCTTTCGGGTAGAAAAAACAAATGTATGGAGAATTCATGGTATACAAACTGATGAAATTGATCATGAAAAAAACCCATGAAAAGGAAACCTCAAGAGATAGCCCATCATCATCATCATGTCGTGCCGCTAGCACAGATATCCTTGACCCTCTTTCGCCACTTCACCCTATCGTTCATCGCCTCCGGCAGGTCTTCATGGCTACATCCCGTATCCTCACATAGCTGCTGTATGTATGTTCTAGCTGGTTGTCCTGCTTTTTCTCGGCCATATGGGGGGGGGTCCATAGGAGTACATCACTTATAAGCTCGTCCCTGCTTCTCCAGCAGTGTCCTGCATTTCTAGTTCGTTTAACTTGGATAGTTTTCGTGATGGTAGGTAGGTGGCCGTATAGTTGGTGCTTTGTTGCGTGTTGCCGCCAGGACTTATTCAATATTGCTCGCGACATTCTTGTGTAATTACCGTCTAGCTTCTTCTCCAGCCGTTTTGTTAGCGTCCAAGTATGTGGGCATGGTGATCTTTCGATGACTGTTTTTATTTCTCATCTATAGAAACCAAAATTTCTCCTAATGACAACAAAAAATAACTCCTCAAGAACTAATTATATCAAAAGAAAACAAACACAAATTGAGTTAAAAAAAACAAAACTGGTACGATTGAGTGGGGAAGGCAGCCCAATGGGATTTAAGCAAGGGATTTAAACTGGACTATACGGGGTGGGGGTTCCCGACGTGTAATGATTAGAGCACTGGATTGCGGAATCGTAGTACGCGTGTTCGAACTCTAGTCACGCTATTACGTTAACTTTAAGACAAATACACTTGAGAAAGGTATGAACTCACTTATCCTCCAAGCTATAGGGGAAATAATACCACAGTCCTTCTAAAAGGATGGATTTGACATTAAAGAGCGCGAGAAGGCTGATATGTCATAAAATAACAAAATAAACAAACAAACTTAACCAGACTCCCCAAAGGTGTATGCATTAACCAGTATCAATCGTAGAAAATTAGATACACGAAACTATTTGGGATTTTAAGTAACAGAAATATCAACAAATTCCTGCCAGAAATCAAATCTGGTGTTTATAAACAAAAGTAAATCAAAATTCGCAGTCTTTTTATTATGTAGCCATAATTATGTCAATAATAATAATGATAATACTGGCAACTCTGTTGTTTCTGATACGAACGGGTTTATTTCTTAAGCCTTCAGTCCTAGGTGACACTAGGAGAGAGACCATTTTTAAAAGCGTATGCAAGTTCATACTCGCCTGAACAACCCCCAAACACACGGTGCAATTTGTGTTGTCTAACATCTAAATTCATCTCAGCCGCTCAAGACCTAAACTGATCTGCTCTGATCAGATTTGAAAAAATTCAACCGTGCGCTTCAACGGTCGAACCTCAACTTCTGTCTTTTAAAAATCCTAAAATTCTAAGAACTATCTCTTCTGTGTATGACGCCAACCATCCATCCATTTAATTCTCTCCAGCCAATTTCCTGTCTGGGAGTAACTATGACAGATGATGATTGTCATATCCTTTTTGTGCTGGCGTACGGGTGCCTGTCAGTCTATGACACCTAAACCAGACACCGAGTAGTTCAAAGTCTAACTAAAGTAAATAATAAAATATTATTAACGAAAAATGATTAATATAATCAATCAGGTCCTTGATTATATAACATTGTGTATTTTGGAGTTCCGGCGGATTACGGACTAAAAATAGATAAAAACGAAAATATAGCCAATTACTTGGAACTTGCCAGAGAATGAAATGTCTACGGAATATGAGGATTGACGTAAGAGTGATTGTCATTGGTGCCAACAGCTTTGAATAGAGACTGGAAGAAATGTAAAACAGTGGAAGAATCAAAACTTTCCAGACAACAGCATTCCTGAGATCAACCAGAATACAGAGAAGTGTCCCGCGGAGACTTAAAGTCACTCAGACTGCAGTTAAAACACACCAGCTAACACAGGTGCAGCAAACTCACAAGAAAAAAAGGAAAAACATCAAAAAGAAAAAAAAGAGGAAGGGAGAGGGAGAAAGTGTGTGTGTGAGTGAGAGTGAGTGTGTGTGTGTGTGTGTGAGACAGAGAGAGAGAGAGAGAGAGTGTGTGTGTGTGTATGTGTGTGAGAGAGAAAGAGAGAGTGTGTGTGTGAGAGAGAGAGCGAGAGAGAGGGCGAGAGAGTGTGTGCGTATGTGAGAGTGTGTGTGAGAAAGGGAAAGAGAGAATGTGTGTATGTATGAGAAAGAGAGAGTGTTTTTTTTTGTGTGTGTGTGTGTGTGTGAGAGAGAGAGAGAGAGAGAAACCGGGAGTGTGTCAGAGATAGAGACGGAGTCTCTGTGTGTGTGAGAGAGAGTGTGTGTGTGTGTGTGTGTTTGAGAGAGAGAGAGAGAGAGAGAGAGAGAGAAAGAGAAAGAGAGAGGCTGTGTAAGAGACAGAGACAGAGACAGAGAGAGTGACATAACTGGTAGCAGAGATAAATATCCAATGAGAAATCTTCCTGAGAAACTTGCTCTTGCTACACTTGTTTGTTATAGCAATCATGTCACGTGTCCACGTAGTTAGGAAATGTACAGCTGGCTACAAATTTACAAAATCACTTGAAAAAGATTAATCCCCATATGTATATGATTTGCTTTAAGGTATTTGCAAAAAAAATGGAAAATAACTGTGATACAAAAAATAAGGATTTACAGCCAAAATATAGGAATGAAATTTGGCATTTAAAAATATGCCATGTGGATCCAGTGATGTGGGCAAAAAAATCTCCAGGGGAATAGAATAACCAAATATGAAAATATATTAAAATGCTTGGAGAGAAAGAAAATTACGTGTACTTTAAAATATTGGAGGCTGACACCATCAAATAAAAAAAATGAAAGAAAAATAAGAACTTAATTACGAAGAAGAACAAGCAAAATTCTCGAATTCAATCTTTGCTGCAGAAATCTTGGGAATCCCTCTTGTGAGATAATCCAGGCAATTTTTTAAATGGACCAGGTAAAAACTAAAGCAATTGGTCAAATTGCTTTAGTTTTTACCGACTTTAGTTTTTATTTTAGTTAATAAACAATAAGTGAAATTTTTGGCTGAGATTTGTTGATCCGTCTATTTCTTAAAATCCCAAATAATTTTATGGGTATAATTTTCTAAGACTTATACTGGTTTATGCATACACCTTTTGGTAGTGTGGTCGAGTTCAAATCTCTTTCAAAATTCCCAGGATAAGAAAATTGATCAATATGTCTAGGCCTTACCCTCGAGAGATCACATAGAGAGGTTATATAAGTCAAGAAAAAGAGTCGGAGACGGCTTGCCAGTTTATGAGGATTATGTAGTTGCAGACATACTTGGTGTCAATAAATACAATAAACCCTAAAAATACTAATTGAAAATAAAATAAAAGCAGGAAAGAGAATAAATTCACGTCTATTTCAAGCGACAAACTGAAATTGCTTAAAAGCCAAGGACACGGCATTAAAAAAGAAACCTCCAGAGCGAAAATGAATCTGTTAACCGCAGCACAAAATAATGCCATAAAAAACAATTATATAAATGTAAAAATTGAGTATCAACTGAGTATCAACTAGGTGTCAAGTGTAAGTTATGTAGAGACATATGATATATTTAATTAGCAAATAAGTGAATCCAGCAAACTTGCACAAAAGGAATGCAATACTATACAAGTAGGATAGATAAGGTGATATACTTGGAATTATACAAAAGACTAGCATCGGAGCATTCTATAAAACGATATATGAATATATCAAAAAAGTGAGTTACCTGAAATTCTCAGGGGTTTTGAATTATCAACGGGTCCTCTGATCCTGGCAAGAAGACCTCAACTAATTTTAATTAACAAGGAAGATCCGGCTTTTAATATAGCGGATATTGCTTCTCCAGCATACCAAAAAAGTGAAAATTTAAACAAATAGGAGCAATAGAGAAATACTTGAACTTTTCCAGAAAAATATGTGAAACTGTGCAACATGAGGTATGACGGTGTTCATTTGCAGTTTGTGCACTTTGAATAGCTACCAAAGGTTTGAAAATAAGACTCGAAATACTGAAAACCTGAGAAGAACTGAGATCGTCCTGACCACATTATTGTAAAACTCAGCAAGAATTATCAGAAGAGCCCTGGAGTCCTGAGGAGACTTGCTGTCACTCAAACTCCAGTAAAAGTCCACGGGCAAACGTGGATGTAAAAAACATAGGGCATGTGCTTTAACAACAATAAGAACAACAACAGCAACAACAATAATAATAATAATAATAATAATAATAATAATAATAATGATTCTTGGATTTCGAGATAAAAACGGATCACCTTATCTCGTCCAGATTACCAGATTTAGTGATAGTCAACCAAAAAGAGAACCTGCCGAATTGTGGACATTGCCCGTCCAGCTGATCACAGGATGAAACTGAAAGAAAAGGAAAAGAGAGTTAAGTATCAAGACCTAGCTAGAGAACTAAAAAAAATCATGAAACATGAAAGTGATGGTGATACCAGTAGTAGTTGGAGCACTGAATACAATCACCAAAGGATTAATAAAGGAACTGGAGGACTTGGAAATAAGAGGTCAAATGGAGACCATCCAAACTACAGCATTATTAAGATCGACCAAAACAGAAGAATACTGGACACTTGAGGTGGTTTGCTGTCACCCAGACTGCACTCGTAGGGAAAAATTCTTAAATGAGTAAAATAAAAATTCATTTATTTCGTGTAATATGACAGACTCCATCCCACAAAAGCACACCAGCAAAAAAAAAAAAAAAAAAAAAAAAAAAAAAAGAGACACAAAAAAACCGGATATGTACATGACGGTTTCAAACAATTTCTTATTTACAACCAATCAAGATCAAGGAAACATTACGTTTTTGGTTCACAGAAAGACTATTTGGTCGAAAGAAGATTAGCATCTTAAAGAGAACGAAGCAACCGTGACTAATAACATTCAACCATGAATAATAATGAAGTGATGTTCGTTTTTATTTACTTGCCTAAGTATCTATCGCTTACCCGAAGGCTCCCTTTTCGATAGCTACTACACCAAGGTGTAGGGGAGGGCGCTACTCCATTCCCTGGATTGCTCCACTTTACCCTTGAACCGTACCTTATAATGCTGAGTGTTAAGCAAGGTGGTATCAAGTTCCATTTTTAAAGTCTTTGGTATGACTCGACCTGGGATTGAACCCAGGTCTCCCGGGCCATTGGCGAACACTCTAAAGCAAGCTAAAATAAAGGTAAATAAATTGAGAGACGGCAACTTCTGAAAGGAAAATACACAATAAAAAGTACGACTGAAAAGTAAATATTGGGAAAGCATATATATATATATATATATAAGCTATTAGTGTTCAGAAGTATAGCAAGTGAAACTATTTACCAAAACGGAAATGAATCAATAATGAAATGATAATACTAGAAGAACAGCCTGCTTGCTATGAATTTCCCTTGGGTTGAAGAACTTCGCATACTTCTCCTTTGATATAGAGTAAAATAGTGGCTTCATGTTTCTTTTACTAACCTTCAGGTATCCGGATCTTACCCTCTAAATGATTTTAACATTTTAGAACAAGAAAAAAATTTCTTAAATAATACCAAATATTTTTTTTCTTAGACTATTGCAATAGAAATAATAAAATTCTGGTATATTTGGATTCGAAGAATATTAACTCTGTATAGAACTTCGAGGGGTATTATTTTACAGACGATACTATGAATGTCCCCTAATAATATACGTTTTCAGTATAAAATGTAACATTAAAAAATAAAATCCTGGTACCTTTGGTTTAGAAAGTAGTAAGTTTTTTATAAGAAAAAATAGGTGTGTATTTACAAATAGATAATATGGTAAATACAGGGTGGAACGATAGAATTATCGTCTTAAAGAAAACAACAGTACAGCTTTATTTCAGAAATTTTATCGGAAAAATCAATTCAGGTAACTTGATTATGTAGTAGAGCTGACATCTATTCAATGTAACGACCTTCAGCCTCAATCACCACCTCGATACGGATCCCGAATTGGGACCATGCCTTTTCCACATGCGCCGGTGGGAGTTCGGCGAATACTCGGCAGATAGCGGTGATCAGGCTGGCTTTGGTGTTGTGGGAGGTCATGTTGGTGATGTTCTCGACGTATGACCAAACGAAGTAGTCCAGCAGTTTCAGGTCATGGGGAGGAGGGAGGCCAGTGAGAGAAGGGTACAACGTCGTAGCACTCCTTCTGAAGCCAAGCCTTGGTCTTTTTGGACTTGTGGGCCGGCGCCGAGTTCTGCTGCCACACCCTGGGTCTGCCACGGGCCACCTGATTCCACCAGAGGATCACCACACTCTTCAGCACATCCAGCTACACTTTGGTGTTGACTTTCAAGCCGACTTCGTAGATGGGAGGTGGCATGATGTGGCCCTCACTTGAAACCACACCAAAGACCATAACCGTAGCCGTCCGAAGAGTCGTCCGATGCGTTGAGTTGTGCCCTCAAGCGTTTAACCGTCCGGATTTGCATTTTGAGGGTGTTGGCAATGGTCCTGTTGTCATAACTTGGATCGGTAGAGAGCATGAGTTGTACAGCGGAGCATCTCCGATCTCGCTCGTTGAACATTGTGTCACTTTCAGACATGATAGAAGGCCCCTATCGCTTTGGTGATTTGTACATAACTGGCCAACTAGTAGATGGTCTGCAACAAATAAAGAAAACCGGTTTTTATTAAGCGGAAATGGAATCATGTCGTCTTTTCTAGGGTGACAATTTTATCGTTCCACCCTGTAATGTCCAATGATATCCGTTAAAATAAGCGATACTCAGAAGCCACGATAAACGAATATTTTGAGAACGGTTTTTCTTTAAACTCCGTTTTCATTGAGTTGTGGCAGCTACTATAAAATACGAATATGCAGTTCTATCTCTAATTGGAAGATATTAATTTTCAAGACACCTTTGCAGCGTCTGTAAACTACTCTTATATCATTAACACGAATCTACAGACTCCTGTACACAAAGTTACATTACTGACTGTTGTCCCCAAACCACAGTTTGAAAACAACTACGAAAAGAAGAATATTTATCTAATCATTAATCCATCAGGTATCGATCAGCCTAATCCTTTCGGCTGTTGCTGAAGAACACACTGACCGCATTTCTGCAGAGGGTTAAAACTCGCCCCCTTGCAACGAGTGTCATAAATATAACATTAAACAATCTCATTGTGAGGCTCCACTCTGGTAGCTTTAAGGAATGTGGAGTACCCCTTCATTGCCTTTGACCCCACGTCTTCTCTGACCCGGAGTGGTAGTATCTGATAATATCTTATCTATGCGTTAAATAGGACAGTTTGACATTTAAACTAGAGCGACAAAGGAATTCTTGGAAGAATTTTATTGTATGCTAACGAATGAATGGTTTGATAGATAGATTTTTATTACTGTTGAAACTGTTTAAGCGTGTGCCAAAATTGATTTGGTAATGTTATATATAGATGCTTGAAGCAATTTAACTGTGCGCCAATAAAACTATTTATGTTAATAATATTCATAACCATTTAAACTGGTGTAAACAAATGATTAATATGAAACAGAACTATTCGTGTTATCATATTTGGAACCATTTAACTGAGCGCAAATAATAGAATTCCTCGTGTGCAAACACATTTACTTTGACTCATTTAAAAATAAGATTACCAAAAAACTATTGACTTATATGAGATAATCTTTAGTTTGGTTTGGTTTGTTAAGTTTTATGTCATATCAACCTTTGTTGGTTATTTAACGTAAAATACATTTTTATGTAAATAATCAGTTCTATTTAAAACAATTCAGTTTAACACGAGAACACAGTTTAATTGTCAAAAATATATCTATTTCAAACAATTTAAGCAGTTATATATAACAATTTAGTTTAGTGTAAATACAGTTTCAATGTCAAAAACAGTTCAATTTTAAATAATTCAGTTTAGCATGCAGTTTAAATGTAAGTACAGGTTAATTGTGAAAAACATTTCTATTTCGAGCTATTCAGTATAGTCAAGCAGTTCTTATTCAGCTAATCTAGTTTAGTATAAGTACAGATTTCGTTTACACACTTATATGTCAAAACAGTTCTATGTTAAACAATTAAGTTTAGTGTAAATACAGTTTCAATGTCAAAAACCAGTTCTATTTGAAATAATTCAGTTTATCATAAGCAGACAGTTTAAATGTTACTACGGTTTAATTGTCAATTTTTTTCTATTTCAAGCTATTCAGTTTTATCAAACAATTCAGTTTAGCATAAGTATACAGGTAGTTCTATTTAACCAACAGATGGGACCCTATCAGGCGCTACCACACCGGGCCAGATGAACTTAGGAGCATTGGCAATGAATGGGTTCTCTGTATTCGCCAAGGCCCCAGCATTACTGGGACCTCACCAGCAGACTGTTTAGTGTCATATCTAGGACACTCGTTGGGGGTGGGTCTTACCCCTCTGCAGAGGGGCAGTCAGTGTATTCTACAGCCCCAGCTGACTGGGCAATACTCAGAGTTAAATGTCAAATAATTTTCTTTCAGATAATTCAATTCAGCATAAGTACACATTTTAAACGTCCAAACAGTTCTATTTCGAGCAATTCAGTTCAGCTAGTGCGCAGTTCTAATGTCATATCCAGTGTTTTATCTAGGACACTGGTTGGGGGGGGTCTTACTCCTCTGCAGAAGTGCAGTCGGTGTATTCTACAGCCCCAGCAAACTGGGCAAAAGATAATCTTTGAAAAAAGCTTGACAGCAACTATACAAAATTGCTGCAAGCAATTTGGAACAAGTCCTGGTGGCAGCACCCCACAAAGCAGCAGCTGTACCGCTACGTACCATCCATCACAAAAACAATCCATGTTTAACGAACCAGACATGCAGGACACTGCTGGAGAAGTAGGGACGAACTCATAAGTGACGTACTCCTGTGGACCCCTTCACATGGACGAACAAAGGCAGGACGACCAGCTAGAACCTACATACAACAGATCTCTGCCGATACGGGATGTGAACTTGAGGACCTGTCGGAAGAGATGGACGATAAAGATGAGTGGAGGGACAGGGTCAGGGATATCCATGCTAATGGCGCGGCATGATGATGATGATGATGATGATGATGATGATGATATAAAATAATTCCTGTGATGATTTATTGTATTAATTGTTTTGATTTCAAGTTTAGGCTGGTCATGATTTATTCAGGGGTCTTTTACTTGGCCAAAATCTCTGAGTGGAAATGTAAGTCAAATCTGAAAGGTCAAACGTATGCACGTGGGAACATATGGCAGTTTAACACCATCTTTCCTGGGATAGGAAGGCCAAATTAAAATTTTTAAAATTTATAATATAATGAAAGTCAGCGACACCTGTGGTGATCATATTTACCAACCCCTCCTCTTGGTCAGGATATGACACAACGTCAATTTTTAAGCGGAGTTTAACAGGTTTGAATTCAGATATTTCCTTCTCCTAGACTAGTTGCCTCACCAAGGCTGAAGAACCTAGTCTGACATACTATTTACCCATAGCGAGAGGGAGTATATTTGGATTCATACCTTTCACAATGTGAAATGCAATCAGTCAGGTCCAGGATTTGAACTCGTGTCGCCGTGTCCATATCCTGCGACGATAACCATTACACCACGGGCACCTCCGTAAAAACACCTGTGGGGATGATGATAATGATGATAATGACGCAACAACTTATTAAGATGACATCAGAGCAATTATATACTGAATTTTAGAATATATGAAAAATTAACCAATTTTGAAAAGCAATTAGTTAAAAAGATGAGAAGTTGTCAAATGGGAGTCGGTTGTCAGTTGCGTTAGAGTTGGGAGAGTAAAGATCCACACAGCCCTTCGAGGCACAGACAGTGGAGGTAACTGTGTGTATCGGTGAGTCTCTCTGTGAACAGACCCTTACAATCTCTCTCTCTCTGTATATATATATATATATATAGAGAGAGAGAGAGCTTGTAAGGGTCTGTTCACAGAGACACTCTCCCAACTCTAACGTAACTGACAACCGACTCCCAATTGACAACTTCTCAACATCGAAGGATAAGATATATATATATATATATATATATATATATATTTATATATGTTATGCTTCGATGGCTGCTAGAAAACTGTATGCAGTCTGCATAATAATAAACACTTCCTTATCTCGAACAGATGAGTCACCTTGTGTTTGAAGAAGTAAAACATCTATTGATATTGTAGATAGTGCCAATGTTGTATATTGACCTCTGACCCGGCCAAACATACCATTCCATAGATGGCAGAAGTTGCATATTCCGTTAGCCAATTATTGGAAGAGATTGCGTAGGCGAGCTTAGCTGACAATATGGGAGAGGGTTAAAATCCCTCGGCACAGTCAGAAACTGATGCACTGGAAGAGGGTGACCTGTGGTCTGCATGACAGTTATTTCCGCTCGATGATGATCAAACATGCCATTCCAAAGACGGCGAAAGTTGCATATTCCGTTGGCCAGTTATGGGAAGAGATTGAGTGGGCATAAACAATTATATAACTCGGTGCACAGGAAGTTCGAGTCCGTTGGAGATAAGATGCTGTAGAGAGAACGAGCACCCAACAGAGGGGGCCCTTAGGCCCCGATTGAGCAGTTGCTGTTAGAGAGAATATGCTGGAATGAGGACCAATTCCCAGAGAGGCTGGTACCCCAGGACCCTGGTTGAGCAGCCCATGAGTACAGGAACGAAACGCTATTATGACTGGAAGAGTGGGGAGGTCAATATGTTACAGTCGTTGTTCATTCACCAACTCCCTCTCACGCACAACACTTTCAATAAAGTGAGAGGTATATTTTTCTAAAGAACTGTGTCGCTCGTCCCTTTTGTGTCGTCGTTATGATTCTCCATGCATGCATCTGGATATGACTATGCAACACCATGATATTGGGCTCATAGTACCTCATTTGGTACCGTAACGAGCATAGCATCACATATGGTATCAGTGACTTCATAGTATCATATGAGATACCGTGTACTGTTTTATCACACCAACTAATCAATGGTATAACCATTTAACTGTATGCAAACAATAGATATTTGGTATACCTAAACATATCATCTACCAACTATTAGTTAACAATTATTTATAATATGCACAAAGAGGATTTGTCCTTAGTTTGGTTTGGTTTGGTTTTACGGAATATCAGCTTCTGTAGGTTATTTAATACCAAATCCTCTTCAGACCACGGTACAATATGCATTAAGCTGGATTTGATCGAGTGTGAAAATACACTCAGAATCACCATTCCCGCGTGATTATGTAACATCAAGAAACCGTTACTGCAATCGCCCAATGACATCAACGGGTTAAAGTAAACGCGTTTTAAAAATAAGAAACTGTACTAAAAATGAAAATAAACGTACAATGTAATTTCTCTTTTTAGTTGCTCTTGCATATATATATATATATATATATATGCCAGATCAACCACAAAGAGAAACCATTAAACTGTGTGCAAAGAGGTGATTAATATAAATAGACTTATTAGTTTTAGATTGCAAAACTTAGTATCATTAAACTGTGTGCAAATAAAGGACTAATTGAAATAGTTTATTAATTCTAAATTGTAAAACATGAAACCACTGAACGGTTTGCAAAAAAAATTAAGATTAAGTCTTTTAAAAGTAATCTTACGAACAAACAATTCGGTAAAAAATCATATATATATATATATATATATATATATATATATATATATATATATATATATATATATATAGCTTGGGATGGAAACGTTTTTGACAATTAAACCGTACTTACACTTAAACTGCGTGCTTATGCTTAACTGAATTATTTCAAATAGAACTGTTTTTCGACATTAAAACTGTATTTACACTTAACTGAATTATTACATATAACTGCTTAAATAGTTTGAAATGGAAAGGTTTTTTGACAATTAAACTGTGTACTTATGCTAAACTGAACTGTTTTCAATTGAACAGATTATTTACATAAAAATGGATTTGGTGTTAAATGACCTAAAAGGTTGATATGCTATAAAACCAACCAAACCAAACCAAACTTTCTTTTTATCTTTCTTTCTGACTGTCTGTCTTCTCATCTAATCATTTATTTTCTTTCTTTATTCTTTTTTTCTTTCTTCAAATCACTTTCTTTCTTTCTTTCTTTCTTTCTTTCTTTTTTTTCTTTCTTTCTTTCTTTCTTTCTAGTCACTTTCTTTCTTTCTAGTCACTTTCTTTCTTTATTTCTTTCTTACTCGTCACTTTCTTTCTTTCTAGTCACTTTCTTTCTTTCTTTCTTTCTTCTAATCTTTTTCTATCTTCTAATCACTTTCTTTTTCATATAATTCTTTTTCTTTCTTTCTTTGTTATTGAGTCATGAACATTCTCAAGATAAAACAGTCAATTAACAATCGTTAAGGATCGATTTGGAATTACTTGGTTTGGTACTAAGATCTGCAGAGTGAAGTGTGTCCCTTTGTTGCCATTACTTCAATGTTCCCTCTGACCTGAGGCAGTGGTACCTGTTAAGTTCTCATTTATGGGTCAAAGAGTTTAAACATTTTTTCGTATTTTATCAGACAGCGAGAAAAAAAGAACAAAAAATAACCACACAAAGAATGTAAATAGGACCATACAATGAATACAATTACCTAACCACTAGGCATAAGATAATCGTAGAATGATTTAAATGGCATTACACTCCTGCATACTCCCCTTCCCTAAAAAGGGGGACCTCAGATTAGCCAAAAACTACCGAGGCATAACACTTACATCCATAGCTGCCAAAATCTACAATGCCCTACTACGAAACCGAATAGAACCCAAAATCGACAACATACTTAGAAAAAAACAAAATGGCTTCCGAAGAAATAGATCTACGACCTCACAAATACTAACCATCCGCAGAATCCTTGAAGGTGTACGGGCAAAGAACCTACAAGCGACATTAATATTTGTCGACTTTACCAAGGCTTTCGACTCCATTCACAGAGGAAAGATGGAACAAATCCTACTAGCGTACGGCATACCTAAAGAAACCGTAGCGGCAATAACGATTCTCTATAGAAACACTAAAGTAAAAGTACGATCACCAGATGGAGACACAGAATACTTCGACATTGTAGCAGGAGTACTACAAGGGGACACGCTGGCTCCGTATCTCTTTATCATTTGTCTAGACTACGTACTTAGAACATCGATTGACAAAATCAAAGAGAATGGCTTCGAACTGACGAAGAAAAGAAGCAGAAGATACCCCGCAACAACAATTACCGACGCCGACTACGCCGATGACATAGCGATACTGGCAAATACACCTGACCAAGCCGAAACACTTCTGCATAGCCTGGAACGAGCAGCAGCAAGCATAGGCCTCCATGTTAATGCACACAAAACGGAATATATGTGCTATAACCAAACAGGGGACATCTCCACTCTAGAAGGAACCCCTCTTAAACTAGTAGACAAATTCACGTACCTAAAAAGCAGCGTCAAATCAACCGAAAAGGACATCGAAACGAGGTTAACGAAAGCATGGACAGCTATCAATAGGCTATCGACTATATGGAAATCAGACCTAACCGATAAAATGAAATGCAGTTTCTTCCAGGCAGCGGTCACATCGATACTGCTATATGGATGCACTACGTGGACGCTAACAAAACGGCTGGAGAAGAAACTAGATGGCAATTACACAAGAATGCTGCGTGCAATCCTGAACAAGTCCTGGCAGCAACACCCCACAAGACACCAACTGCACGGCCACCTGCCCCCTATCACGAAAACTATTCAAGTTAGGCGAACCAGACATGCAGGACATTGCTGGAGAAGCAGAGATGAACTCATAAGAGATGTACTCTTATGGATCCCCACACACGGCCGCGCAAAAGCAGGACGACCAGTACGAACGTACATTCAGCAGCTATGTGAGGATACAGGTTGTTGTCCTGAAGACCTACCTAGAGCGATGAACGATAGGGAGGAGTGGCGAGAGAGGGTCCGGGATATCCGTGCTGCCAGCACGATATGATGATGATGATGACACTCAATAAATCAATCTGATTAAATACAAAATTGTAATAAAATGAAGCTTTCATCCTCGACAGAACGTTCGTATACGACATCAAGATCTGAATGAGACTTTCTGCACCGTACATAATAATTCACTAACAACATCCAAATTAGTCTACAAACAGCAACGCACAAACAAAAGAGAATTCAGCGTTGGTGTAAGTAGTTTTATAAAAGTTCCGCCATAAAAAAGTCAATATTGAGTTTTCTATCAATAAATTACATTTTTCTTCATTTGAGAGAAAAACATACATTAAGCCCATTCCTAATTTTCTAATACCCTGAAATGCAAAGATTTACCCTCAATGACATTTTACACAAAAAAAAAAAAAAAAAAAAGCAAGAAAATTCCTGTGATTTACAGTAAAAAATAATATTCGATTAAGTGTAAAGAAAGGTGTAATTACGATTCTGTGTGTTTCCATAATGAAATTAATTAATTAAGTTGTATCTTCCAGATGTTGTGTACCAGATTATTAATAGTCACATGTAGATACCCATAACGCAATTTTTCGCACTGATAAAGACTTTTGCTTCTAAAAATGAAAAAAGAAATTACGAGCGTTTTACACATTATTCTGACCGAATTGCCTTCAGGTTTAACGTTCACGGAAACTGTTCACCAATTAACTGAAGTTGTGGGTATTTAACTGCTTCTTTTTCACATCAGGTACACTCTTTTTAAAAATAACAAAAAGTGTGTGGGATGAATACGTTGTGTCAGATGGGATGCTAAATTTAAGTCAAAACTCCCTGTTTTTATGCCATGATTGATACCGTTAAAAAGAAGTGAACTTACAATGTGCATACGATAAGTTTGCAGACTTTTTTCGTATGGGCACTTTTATTGATAGTACAAACGGAAACTGTTGGCCAGTTGCTGTTGTAGCTGTTCATTTAAACCTGAAATCATAAAAATTGGTCCGTCATTTCATAAGATGTATAGTAATTGAATTTTTAAGAGTCTACAACGATTTTAAATGCCCATACGCAAAAAGTCTGGAAAATTATCGTATGCACTTCGTACCTCCAACAAGCTAGAGTAATAAACAACAAATTACCTTTAATGGGTAGCTCCCATTGGTGTCGTCATCTAAGCAAGCGGCCATGTTCGTATATATTCAAATTTTTCCATAGGTTTAAATGACACTTAAGATGCATATCACTACTCATTACTAACAGCAACAGATACTTTCACTAAAATTGATGCAGGAACTAGTTTTGCAAGGCTATATTCATTTAATGCATTTTTACGAATAGAAGTTGATAAGGATTGGAAGGAATTGCTGACGATTAACACCCATAAAGGATTAGTTCCTTACAATCGGTTTAACTTTGGCGTTTAGTCAGCGACTTCTTTATTCCAGCAGGTGGTTGATTCTGTAATGATTGGTTTAACTAGAACTGCAGTAGTTATTGATGATATAATTATTGCGATTGAAATTCTGGATGACTTTCTTAATCCATTTATTCATTTTCTTGGTGCAGATTCAGTAATAGGGTTTTCATGCCCCGGCAAAGAAATTTCAGTTTTTCAGGACGTCAATAAAATACATGGGTTTTATATTTGATAAAAATGAACGATCTCAAGACACGAAATATATTGCTGCGATCAAAGGTATACCAGCATTTATAAGCATTTTACGACTCCTTTCTCATCAATGTTTGATAATGTATTACAGTTCATTTTAACAGAAACATCACCAAATTAATGCATTTCTAATCATTTCAAAGCAATCTTCTAAAAACAGATGTTCGATGAAACTGGTCACCGGAATTCCAGTTTGCAGTCAAAAAGATGAAATATTTGCCTGCATTAGACTCACTTTTCGTACATTACGACCAATCTCCTCACATAAATGTTTTTTTGATACTTTAGGCAATGATTTTGGAGCTGTGATTTCTCCCATTTTTTCTTTACGGTAAAAAAGGCCATTGGTCATAAAACAATACCTTTGACTCCCTCTAAGGGAAACTATGGTTAAATTAAAAGGACGTACTGGCAATGGTATTTGCCATGAAGATATTTCACAAAATTTTATAGACGTAAATTTACATTGATTACCGATCACAAAACCTTGGCTAACATGTATTCATAATTATTCAGTCAATCGCTAACATAGATGGACTCGAATGTTATTGGTTTATGACTGTTCAATAAAGTATTAATTATCTAATTAAATTGTCCAGATGGGTGATTTTTCCAAACTTATATAAATATTTACCTGAAAACTCCGTCGATGCTTCTGTATTGATTGTTTCATTGCTTACAGCTACTTTAATAGCATAGCCTGTCATCTCACAAATGATCCAAGGTGCCATAACTTCTGACCCACTTTTGCTGTCGGTGATTCCCTACCACCATACCAAGTGGCCTCAGACATGTCTGGACAAAGATATTCAACTTTTTTTACCATCGAAAACCATCATTGTCCATCATGGGTGGCTTTATATTTTTGGGGAAGGTGTGATTATTCCATTGACCTTAAAAACAAGGTCCTAAAACAATTGCATTTAGCACATCAAGGGGTTAACCATGAGAAAGTTTAGGCACGTAAATATGTCTCTTGGCCAAACACGGACAAGTAATTAGAAGATCTTGCCCATAACTGTACACAATTTTATTTAGCATCAAAATCCCCGAGAAAATCGGATTTTTTTCTTACTAACTAGGATTCCCGCTGGTAAAGTCTTCCTATAGATTTTCCGGGAACTATCGGTGGAAAATGTTTTCTCTTACTTGAAGATGCCATGAGTAAATGACCTGAAATTTTTCTGATGAGCCACATCATCTAGGAGGAAAGAATTTGGCAACTACAGCACATTTTCAATATATTCGGGGTCCCAGTGACTCTTGTCTCTGAAAATAACACTGCTTTCACTTCAGTTAAATTTTCAGGTTTTTTTTCTGGCAGATAGGTATAAAAAAAAAAACATAAGCACATCGCCATTCAATCTGTGATGAAATGGAGCAGTCGAACGATATGTGGATAACTTTATGATGAAGCGGAGATAGGGTACGGTAGCCGAAATATTGGAGACATTTCTGATAAGTTGAAGAATCACACCAAATACAAAAAGGCAAGATGTTAGCTCACCTTCCAAGGCTTTGATAAACCGTAAAATCTGTTTATATAATGACGTCATACATCCAAGAACACAAAATCACAAGAGAGAAACAAGGGAACGGAACAAAAATTCAAAAACCATCATAGTACAGTAAGCGGTATATTCGCACCGTACAAATATGTCTTAGCAAAAGACTAGCGAAATGTCACAGTGTAATGGACGCAAGGTTTCCCCTAAACTGGAAATGCCACTTACAATGTTAATATGCAATCAATAACTTGGGTATGGCATCCAAACCACCTACTCTCTTCTAAACCTGAAATACACACGAAACAAAGGTTAGATCTTCCTCTAGATTTTTTGTTGGATAATTTTGTTTTGCTTCAAGAGCATGTTGAAAGGTTTTAGAAGGCCTCAAAAGATAAAGACTAGAAAGCCATTTTGAGTCCAAAATTCTATCAATTAACCACAAGTAAGCCCAAACACAAATACCATCACACTAAAAAGAGGATGAGTTGTAAAATAAATGGGAAATAACTCGAAAGGAAAGAACTTGGTATATCAGCCGTTTCGACGTCTTAGCAGAACGCAACATGCCAACTAAAAAAATTATAACTGATTTCTCAACTGACTTTTCTTCTATCTCAATCAATCAATGGTTCTTGCTGTAAGTTACGCATTTAAAAGAAAGCCAAAGTGAACAGGTAATTTCGACAGTTTCTTTCTTTCTTGTCTAATCATTTTTCTTTCTTCTTTCTCTCATCCTTCCGTTCTTTCTTTTTATTTCTTTTTTCTCGTCAAAGTATTTATCTTTCTACTTTCTGTCTTTTTTCCTTCTTTCCCATTTAATCATTTTCTTACTTTCTTTCTTTCTTTCTTTCTTTCTTTACTCATTTACTTATCTATTTATGTATATTCTCATCTAATGACTTCTCTTTCGATTGTCTTTCGTTCTTTTTTATCTTCTTTCTCGCCATGAAATAATTTTACTGTTTCTTTTCAATTAACTCTTCTTTCTTTCTTTCTTTCTTTCTTTCTTTCTTTCTTTTGTCTTTCCTTCGTATATTTATCGTCTTTCTTCTCCATTTAATAATTTTCTTTTTTCTTTTTAATTTCTCATATCTATTAACTTTTCTTTCTTTCTTTCTTTCTTTCTTTCTTTCTCATCTAATCATTTTCTTTCTTTCTTTCTTTCTTTCTTTTGTCTTTCCTTCGTATATTTATCTTCTTTCTTCTCCATCTAATAATTTTCTTTTTTCTTTTTAATTTCTCATATCTATTAACTTTTCTTTCTTTCTTTCTTTCTTTTCTCATTTACTTATCTATTTATGTATATTCTCATCTTATGACTTGTCTTTCGATTGTCTTTCGTTCGTTTTTATCTTCTTTCTCGTCATGAAATAATTTTACTGTTTCTTTTCAATTTCTTGTGTAATTAACTCTTTTTTCTTTCATTCTTTCTTTCTTTCTTTCCCATCTAATCATTTTCTCTCTTTCTTTCTTTTTTCTTTCTTTCTTTTTTTCTTTTTTTGGTCTTTCCTTCGTTTGTTTATATTCTTTCATTTCCATCTAATAATTTTCTTTTTTCTGTTTAATTTCTCATCTTTATTAACTTTTCTTTCTTTCTTTCTTTCTTTCTTTCTTTTTGATCGATTCATTTTTATATTACCCTCTGTGGGTAATTTAATTCCAAAATGACCCCTGCAGAAGCACGTTTGTTGTACAATCAATACATAGCAGGGAAAGGAGGAGGTTTATTCCATTCTCGAAGGCAATGATCCTAAAGTGAACTTTATAGAACGACTGAAATTCGAACTCACTTTCTATGATATCACTATTCAGCTCGTGAACAACAACGATAGAGCCCCCCCACCTCTCACGTTTATATGATATGAAGTATTTTGAACTAAGGATTATGATATGGATACAATTATATATAGAATGCAATATTCTAACTAAAAACTGATTATTTATACAGAATTACATTATTTGAAATAACTATTTACCAATAATCATTTGTTTACAATGAAATATGGTTTCAAGGATTACCATCTAACTATATTTACCAACCCCTCCGCTCGGGCAGGATATGACTCAAAGTCAATGATTTTACGCGGAGTTTAACAGGTTTGAATTTTCCTTCTCCTAGACTAGTTGCATTTGCAAGGCTGAAGAACCTAGTCTGTCCTACTATTTAGCCATAGCTGGAGGGAGAATAATTGGATTCATACCTTTCCCATGTGCTATGTGAAATGCAATCAGTCTCGTCTAGGATTTGGACGCGTGTCGCAGTGTCCATTCCCTACGACGATAACCATTACACCACGGGCACCTACAAGGATTCCTATCTAACCGAAAGTATTTGGTATGAATTATGGATTTACGTTACTACAAATAATAATCCTCTGTGATAAATTATAGATTAAAACAACTGTCCTTAATACAGTTAATTTCCGCACATTTATATAATATTAAGCTCTTTCTATCTAACAAACACAATTTCAGATAGACATATTCTCTGGAAGATGGAATTATAACTATTTCTACCATTCTAAGCCAGTGGATCTGCGAGATATTAGATTAAGGGGATAGGCAACGCTCGGCAGAGTTCCAATTCTCGTGTCTCAAAACTAGATGCATACTATGAAAACCACTTTTCTTTTTGGTGAGCCTGTTTTTTTTTAACCTCTGTAGGGGTCATGGATGTTAGTCGATACCTTGCATAATTCCATATATTACACCAGTCAACAAGGTGCAGATTTTGTGTTATATCAAGGAAACCCTTTTTCGGAGGGACGAGGCTGGGTTTTTACACCTCTCTCGGAGTCAATGAAAGGTATTTAATACTCCGTGGAACTCCAAATATTGCAGTTCACAAACAGATGCAATTTTTGCGTCATACCAAGGAAATCATTCTTTTTTTGGCTTGGCGAGCGTTTTATACTCCTGTAGAAAATTCATTCGTCAAATTCTGATTATCACTAATAGGGAGGAGTCGATGTTTTCAAAGCAGTGATATTGTAATGAAAATCGACAGTAGCCGTTTATTACTAGTAATCGTGCCAGTGTTAACATTTGCGAAAATACAAGTCCATTTTCATAATTTCCATTACTATCTAAATCTATTGTTTATTTTCAATTCTTTCTTAGTACGTTTTTGCTTATTTAACGAGATAGTTTTGAACGAATAAAATGAATCAACTTTTATGTGTCTCATGTTCTAGTTTTTATTTTTGCAAATACACACACACACACACACACACACACATATATATGCGTATGTACGTATGCATGTGTGTGTGTGTTTGTGTGTGCACGTGTGTGTGTGTGTGTGGATAGGTGTATTCAACACTGTCAGTTCATACATTTCTATTTTGTTTTCAGTTGTTTTCATTCACATCAGTCCCACTCTTGAAATATATCTGCCCCGGCTCGGTCTCTATAAATAAATACATAAAAATATATGTGGTTATATATATATATATATATATATATATATATATATATATATATATATGTTTTTTAAGAGTAGTTCTTTATCTAGATCATCTCTCTTACTCTCTCTTTCTCTCAGTATATATATATATATATATATATATATATATATATATATGTAACATAGCCACATATGAATACGGGAAATGTAAATATTCCTACCGGTACGCAAAACGTTCATAATGTTCGTATATATAACATATAGAACATAGGAATCCCGAAACACGAAAAACACGTAACGACTTCTTAGTTCAGGTAAGAAACCTTTTATTACCTTTGAGTTAAAGGTTTCGAGATAAGAAAGAGAGATACACATTCTTTCTATTCTGGCTTTTCCATCTCCCCCCGCTATCTCCTGCTGCACCCGTAGCGCACAACTTCGTCAGGCCTCTGCGAGCCCCGAAAGTCGACCCTTCTCGTTCGGTGTCTAGTTCTCAACTCAACTGACTTTTTCAAATCTCCCAAAATCCTCCGCGCGCGCTTCCGGTGTATGACGTCATTCACACCCCCAAGGGATTTTTATTTTGACATTTGTGAACGACACGTCCGCCCCGGCGCGCGTCAACACCTGTGCTCAAGTTTGCATCAAACTAACCCATGTGTTGAGCCGAATGGTTCTCCGTCTAACTAAACCCAAAGGCAAAATATATAAAACGAAATCCCTCGGCCATTATATTACATATATATATATATATATTCAGAGAGAGAGAGTGTGTGAGAGAGAGAGAGAGGGATAGAGAAGGAGGAGATGCATTTATAGTGTGGGAGTTTTGATTAATGACCCAGCAGATTGGGGTTCAATCTTAGGTTGAGTCGTATCAAAAACTCAAAAAGTAGTACTCGATACACCTTCTTAACACTCAGCATTATAGGGTACGTATCATCGGTAAAATTGAGCAATCCAGGAAAAAGGAGGAATGTCTTCACCTACACCTAGGTGTGGTAGCTATTGAAAAGGAAACCTTGGGTTGCCCCGAGACAACTGTCACCAACATTACGAACATTGATATGAAAAACTTTAAAGGAGTAAATAATAGTAAATAAATATATATATTTGATTTTACATATTTAATGCCATGGAAGTTTGTCTGCGACGTTAGGGTTTATGAAGTTTTTTTATGAAGTAAAAGTTAGCAGACAAACTTCCATGGCATTAAATATATAAAATCTAATAAATGTATATATATATATATATATATACCATTATCGATTTAAGTCTAATTGTCTTTATATCAGTCTCTTTAATTGAAGCGGCGAAGACCTGCCTTTTCATATCTTTAAAATTTTTATGTATTTGTCTCTCTCTCTCTCTCTCTCTCTCTCTATCTATCTATCTATCTCAGTCATACCTATATCTCTCTATCTCTTTATATATGTATCAATCTAGCTCAATGTATCCATCTTTTTTTTTACTCTTCCATATATTTCGAGCGTTTTTTTCATCGTTCCTATCTCTATTTTTTCCTCTTTTCTCATTGTCTTTTAATTTCATGCTTTATTCCATCCCATTCCAGGTTATTTGTCGTCGGACCAAACAAGCGGAATCTCTTCTGCAAAATAAACAGTGAGCAAATCTACATAGCTTCGCCATCGCCAAAAGGTGAAGGATTTATAATGTCCAACAAGGCCGGACTTTGTTGCATTAATTCTGCTTTTTTTTTTCTTTTCACACACAGGAAGACCTAAATGTTTTTGGTTTTTTTGTTTGTTTTATAAAGTTACTTTAAAAAAAACAACTTTATCGATTTGGATTCTTCGATTTTAATAGCATATCAAACTTCGTGGTTATTAAAAGCCAAACCAACCTTTGCAGAAGATTAGTGCTAGCACTGTTTAACCCCCTAGCTAGGCGGTAAGGGGCTATATACCTTAATATAACACCGGTTTACCGGTTTGGAGATTACTCTCGATTGGTTTAAATTTCGGCTCTGAAGCTGAGGGGTCAATTTTTTTTTTTAATAATCATATATTTATGAGCTTTGATTATTATCATATGAAATGGTATCGTTTTTTTCCCGGAATTTTATCTCAATTATTGTTGATTCGCTTTCTATAAAAGCAGCGTTATTTTATTTTCATATTATTATTATTATTATTATTATTATTATTATTATTATTATTATTATTATTATTATTCACTCATTAGAGTTTTTCACATCAGCGTGATCTGATTGTCTTTCACAGGAGTTTGAGTGAGAGCAAGTCTCCTCAAGTCTCCAGGACACATCTCAGTACTCAAGTTATCCATATCATAATATTTGTCATATTTAGTGTTTAAAAATGACATTGAAATGTATCAGATATTATGCGACAGGCGTTTCCGTATATACATTTAATTAATATAAGAAATTCGTATTCACTTGTAAAGATTTTTCGGGTAAGAATATTAGCACACATAAAAATCCTGTAAGAAATATATTCTTCGATATATTTCTTCGAATTTACTTAATCTTTTTTTTTTCTTATTTTAACTCCAAAGTGGGTTTTATTAAAACATTTATCAAGATATCTTTTTAGATATTTGCAATTTTCCAGAAAAAAAAAAAGAAAAAATACAAAAAATTGCTGAAGTCCCCAACTTTAAAAATTATACTTTTCTAACCGAAGATAAAATATGAAAGACGAGGATATTAATTATTTTTAGTCATTTCTTTTGCTAATTAATGTGTATCTATAACAATAAATAATTTTTTTTTTCCCAATTCTTTAAAATCTATTCCATCTGATATATCCTCTTTTACCCAATCTAACATTAATTTAATACTTAATAGTTTTGGTCTCGTTCTGTTTTCGAAAGAGTGAAAGAAAAAGAAAATAATTGTAGAAATAGGTGTAAGATTTGGCAAACTCAAAATTAATGGCATTAAGTAAATCGATCGAAACAAATATCGCCTTCATCGTTGAATAGATCTAGGGGTAGAATAATTTAGAAATACGTATGAAGATCATTAAATAAGTTTCCAGACTTTTCGGATGGGCACTTTCATTGATAGTACACACAGGAAACTCTTGTCCCCTTTGAAGTAATTTTCTCCGGCTGCAATGCACTTTTTGTACCGTCCCAACAACTTCTGGAACGTCGCATAGAAGTTCTCTTATGTGAGCGTGTCAATGTCCTTCGTCACAGCCTCTTTCATCTCCTCAATTGTCTCAGAACGACAGCCTCTGAGCTTAGGGAATAACCAAAAGTCACAGGGAGCAAGGTCTGGACTAAAGGGAGGCTGAGGAACTGTCTTGATGCCCATCTTGGTCAAATAGTCTGTGACAAGGATAGAGTTGTGGACTGGTGCATTGTCCTGGTGGAAATGCCACTGAACCGATGTGAAGAGAGCTGACCTCTTCCGACGGAATCTCTACCTGAACTCCATTAAAGCCTTAATATAGTATCCCTAATCCTAACCCTAACCTTTTGGCCAATTAACTCTGGTGTATTGACTTCCTTACTCCTCCCACACCTCTCATCATCCCTCACAGACTCCCTGCCTTCGTTGAATCTCTTATGTCACTCAAAAATTGACGTTCGATTCATGCAAGATAGTCGAAAAGCAGTCTGAAGCATTCCATACGTTTCTGTGGTATTTTGTCCAAGTTTAAAAGAGAATTTTATTGCATATCGTTCTTCTGAAGTGAACTCACATCCAGATTACATTTTTGAAGTTCACGAGCTGTGACAATCAGGCTTTAGTAGGGTGTATTCCAATTGCTGCTGTAGCTATTCATTTGATTCTGAAATCATAAGAATTGGTCAGTTATCTCATACTATGTATAGCAATAACATACTGAATTTCCAAGAGTTCACGACAATTTTAAATGCCTGTTCAATAAAAGTCTGGAAACTTATTGAAAGCACCACGTATGCATACAGTTTTTCTTCTGAGAATCACCGTCATAAACATTCACTGAGATTTAATATTATTACATTTTCTTTGAAAATAGATTGACAAAAAGTACTCAATAATCATAACTTAAATTGATATCATATTTAAAGCTTATAAACCTCTTCTATCTCATGATGAGAGATGAGAATACTCCCACCACACAAAAAAGTGCAATCCTGAGAATGACTCTAAACTTTACCTCTGCCTTCTAGGCTTGAAGTGTGAATAAGTCGTCTGAATATCTATAGAAAGGTAAGACCTCCATTAACTAACCTACCTGTGTGGTAAGGTTCACGATTAATAATGCTTAAGCATAGGATAATGGTGCTTGAGACGAACTTGAACCAGCAATCGAAACGCTTAAGTGAATGGCAATTTTCAATTTGTGTCCTTATTTGGTTTGTCTGGCGGCCAGATTGACCCAATCCAATCAATCAGCTGTTGATGCCACTCCCTAGTATATGACCCGACCGTACTCATCAAATTATTCCTGTGGCAAACAATTATCCATCCCTTACTAATATGTGGTTATGTGGAGTCCACCAGGTGTTAACAGGGGGTGGGTGTTGTGCTAACCTCCTTTTCTCATAGGGCTATCATCTTGAGCAATGCCTACTTTGCAGGACTCGCTTTTTCACTTGACGCGTTAGGCTTCCCAAAAATAGTTTATGGCAATGGGATAAAGCATTTTTTTGATAGGCGCACATGAGTCTCAAATTGTGCGTGCACCCCACAATAATGTGACCATCGGTCAAATCTGGCCAAGAGGTTGGATCAGTATCAAACAAGTATCCAACCCTATTCTATCTTATAGGTGCTAGAAAGCGAGGACTGAAGGTCAACTGGGCTGAGAGAGCAATAATTGAACCCCTTCAACGATGTGCAAACAAATGATCAATAACCAATAGAATTATTAGTTTTAGATAACAATACTTGAAATTTTTTAACTTCGAGGAAACAAATGATTCATAGTAAATAGAATAAAATGTATTTAATAGAAATTCTTAAAACTATTTTGATGTGTCTAAACAAATAAGTACTATTTTGTTTAAAATAAATTCCCCAACAAATCAATATATATATATATATATATATATATATATATATATATTGTTATCCACAGACAGACTGTTTCGTTCTATCAGAACCCTTCAGTGTGGCTAGACACGTAGGACGATCAAAGCCGGAATCGAAACCCATCCAACTTTACGTTAGACTAAGGGTCAGACTGCTCGGCCAAAAAGTGTACCACTTTTGGCTAAGGGAATTTTTTTAAAGGTATTACGTAGCAACAGCAGCAGCAGCAGCTGTTTCTTTACCTTTTTTACCCTATCGGTTCCAGAGTGCTCAGTTCTTTCGAAGAACTTTGCATTATGGGAGCGGCGGCCGAAAATTCCAACACCAAAGTGCTCAACATATATATATATATATATATGGAGGTGTGGAGGTATGTGTGTGTGTGTCAAAACAGGATTTAAATTTAACTAACCCTCAATAGATGATATGCCATTAAACCGATAACTAAACCAAACATAAAATGCACCAAATGATTATGTTTCATTTCCAGTGATCTGAAGAGTTTGTTAGATCCTATCTATACTTCAAATAGATATACTTTTAAAAAATAAAGAGTGATGGAAACGAGAGCTAAAAAGAAAAACAAAAGTAAAAAATTAAAAAAAAAATATTAGAAACACCTACAAAAAAATTTAAATACAAAAGCACAAGGAATGCTATTCCCTAACCACTAGGCGCAAAAGTAACCTGTAACGATTTGACGTGATGTTAAAAATAATTAATCAGTCAATTAATCTTAAGAATATTCAATTAATTGTGCGTAAATTAAATAAGGCATTGTTTTATTATCTGAACCTACTATATTTATTGTGCTACAGTAACATACACTCAATAGGCATTTTATGATAATATAATATTTTTATAACCCACTACATTGTTGGATGGGGTTATCTGGATATTTCGTTGCTTTTTGTATATTGATGTCTTACTAATCCCGTCATTCATCGCTCTTCCTTCCTCTATTTCTCTCATATATATATATATATATATATATATAGGTTTGAATTCGGAGTTTTCCTTCTCCTAGAGTAGTTGCCTCTCCAAGGCTAAAGAACCTAGTCTGCCCTACTATTTACCCACAGCTGGAGGGAGAGTTATTGGATTCTTACCTTTCCTAAGGGTATTAGTGCTATGTTAAATGCAATCAGTCTCGTCCAGGATTTGAACTCGTGTCGTTGTGTCCATTTCCTACGACGATAACCATTATACCACCCCCATGAAATGCAATTAACCAGTTCCAGGATTTGAACTCGTGTGGCCCTCACCATTTCCTGTGAAGATAACCATGAAACTACAGACACTCCCTACGGCCTAAGGTGTAAAAATACGTATTTTATACAGAAAAGTGTATATATTAATAACATAAAACTATTGTTTGGACTTGATTGGTTATTTTTACTGCATGATAACCCTTATTGGGTCATTTAACACCGACTTTGGTCTTTTTAGGTAATCATCATCATCATCATCACGTCGTGCAGCTAGCACGGATGTCCCTGACCCTCTCTCTGCACGTCTCCCTATCATTTATCGCCTCTGGCAAGTCTTCAGGGTTACATCCCGTATCATCACATAGCTGCTGTATGTATGTTCAAGCTGGTCGTCCTGATTTTGATTGGCCATATGCGGGGGTCCACAGGAGTACATCACTTACGAGCTCGTCCTTGCTTCTTCAGTAGTGTCCGGCATGACTGGTTCGTCTAGCTTGGATAGTTTTCGTGATAGGTGGTAGGTGACCGTGTAGTTGGTGCCTTGTGGGGTGTTTCTGCCAGGACTTGTTCAATATTGCTCTTAACATTCTTGTATAATTACCGTCTAGCTTCTTCTCCAACCGTTTAGTCAGCGTCCAACTAGTGCATCCATACAGCAGTTTGAGGTTTTACAGTAATAAATAATTAAAGAAAAGATTAATATAGTTAAATATTTACAGTGGTTAATCCTATTGTCAGGTACACTTATTTTCTATGTATTATTGATGTGATTTCAATCTGAATGATGAATTATTTTTCGAATTAATATCAATAATATATAGGGGTGTCCTTGTAGTGTAATGCTGAAAACAATGAACTGTGGAATCGTAGTTATAGAGTTCGAACTCCAGTCTCGTTATAAAGGACACTTTCAGACAAACAGCCTTGGGCAATGATGTGGACCCCCTTACCCTCACCGTTATGAGTTAAATAATTACATTACTGTTATTTTAAATAGATGACATTGGCATTAAATAACACACGTATGTTGATATGACAAGAAATGTGTGTCTGTGTAAAAAATGAGTGGTCAAAGTAGATAAACCAAAACACAGAAAATGGATTCAGGAGTAATCTTTCGTCTTTATTTCAAAAGGACTTCATCAAAATGAGAAATAAAGACGAAATATCATTATTTTTTAATCCGTTGTCTGTGTTTTGGTTAATCCACTTTTTCACATATTTTTTTCGTTTTCTTTGATTTTCCAAATCTACCATTTTTCCACACACACACACACACACACACACACACACACACACACACACACACACACATATATATATATATATATATATATTCTAATTAGTATGTGATTTGATACTCTTAACCCTGAATTATCTGACATACCATGTATAGACTAATATATTTTTTATTTGTAAACAACGATACCATCAAATATCTATTTTGAATGCTAATATTTCAGTTCCCATTTATAAGGTGTCTCGAGTCCTTAATCATAATTTACAAACATTTATAAGGTTTCAAGTAAATTTCCTTATATAGAAATAATTCTTTTTTCAATGACTTATAAGGTCTCAAGAAATCCTATCAAATAGAAATATCTTTAATACCTATATATTTAACTCAACAACAGGGAGTTTCACGGTAGAAATAAATCAAGTTTTGAGTAATGTCCATAAAGAGGTGAAGAATTCTTCAATGCAAACTAGTAAATCTAGCCCCTTGTGGAGAGTAAGTTTTTATTTACCAAGCTAAAATTTATTCACTTCTTTGGAGATAAACCACTGAGGTCTTCCTGCGTAATTTTAAATCCCATTTTCGTCCCCCCTTTGATGCGTTCTCCGTTCGTATTTTTCTAGCGGCTTGACTGTTGACACGTGTATCGTAAAATGTAATTGTCAGGGTCTTATCTTTTAATTTCTTTCTCATAAGACTGGGTTAGACGATTCCACTTCTTATGCAATGGGTGGATTGATAGAGTATAACCCCAAGGAGTTGATAGGGACTAATTTTAGAAGCCCTGGAACTTCAAATTGAAATCAGCAGATTATCTAACATCCGATACCTTCTTGTACAAAACCCAGGAAAGCAATAAAGCATAGGGTATTACATATTATGTTAGAAGGCTTGTAATGTCCGATTTTAGAGTAAATATTATACATGACAGAAATTATGCCTGTAGAAATATTTCATCATTATCATAACAACTATTGCTTTATAGAAACTCATTCCATTTGTCCATCTTCTTATAAATGCCACACTTGTAAAATTCTTGAGGCTTAGAAGAAAAATATGAGACTAGACCATGTTCAATGCCTTCTGTTAATGTCAACCAAAGACCAACGAAATTATTCCGTAATCTCCAAGATAAATGATTGTCAGTAGGATGAAAGTCAGAGGAATAGAGAAGATGAAGCAATTTTTCCAAACGAGTTTTTATGAAATATCTTTACATAATTTATCTGGTTAAGAAGGAAATTAAAGAGATAAAAGACGAGTCTTTCTCTTTACTAAAACAAATATTTTTTCCAAAATTGTTTTAAAACTACATAGGAGATTACTGTACATATGAGAGGTTATTGTTTAATGTTTTGTTAAAAGTTCGTAACATTTTCTTGAATACAACACAAACACTTAACATGGAATTTCTGGGATGAAGTCAACCTTACAGTCTCTGACTAAGTTGTTTCCTCGGCTGATCAACTAATGACGGTGTTTAACGTTTTTATAACAGATCTGCTTCTCATTACCATTAACAAACAAGTCCTAAAAAGTTACCTAACAGTGTCGAGTAAGCAATGTTTCAAAACTAACATAGCCCGGTCGGCTAGAGCTGTAGAATACACGAACTGTCTTTAATTGGAATCATTTTGAGATGAGGCTTCTTAATCTGAGAATTAATTTTTATCTATTGCGGACTTTTTGTCCTCATCTTGGTAGTTTTTGCTTTGCTACTTCTTTCTTCGGGGCCCGTGGCGCAGTGGATAGCGGCGTTGAGTCTCTACGGTTCCAGGTGAGCATTGTCAGAAGATAGTGGTTTCAAATCCTACCCAAGCCGGCCAAAGGTTTACTGGGTCAAAACATGGTGCAATAGACAAAAACTATGGAAGGCAGTAATTACTGGGGATACAGTTACAAGATTCTGCATTCCTATCCGGGGTCGCAGTAAATCACCTGAAGAAGGCCAGAGGTGAAATTTGGGCGAAACGTAGTGAAAGAAGAAACAACACAAAAACTGACAAGATGAGGACAAAAAGTCCGCAATGAATAATACATGAACTGCTGCTTTGCAGAGGCGTAAGCCCTCCCTCTAACGTGTGTCCTAGATAAGACATTGAGGAATCTTTTGGGGGGAATGCGGAGTACCCCTTTACTGACATCACGCTTTGGTCTGCTCTAGCCTGAAGTGGTAGTACTTGAAGTGTCGTATCTCTTGGTCAAATAGAACTATTTGACATTTAAATTGAGTGTAAACAAATGGCTTATGCTATAAGAAATTGATTGGAATAGAACTGTATTATCATTTAACCATGAGTAAACAAACGACTGATATTTAATTCAATTGTTAATGGTACATAGCAATATTTGGGTCCATTTAACTGTGTTGACTTTTGTTAAACTGAATTGTTAGTAATTGAAACGTTTGTAATACATAACAATACTTGGAACCATTTAACTCTGTTGACTTTTGTAAAATAGAATTGTTTGTAAAAGAAATGTTAGATCATTTAAATGACTGAAATTTAATTGAATTGTTAGTAATTCACCTACCTAGACATCGACACGCGCCCAACGAAGGCATGGACAGCTACCGATAGACTCTCGGTCATATGGAAATTAGACCTGACCGATAAAATGAAACACAGTTTCTTCCAGGCAGCGTCGTATCGACACTGCTATATGGATGTACTACTTGGACGCTAACTAAACGGCTGAAGAAGCGAGACAGCAATTACACAAGAATGTTGCGAGCAATATTGAACAAGTCCTGGTGGCAACACCCCACAAGGCACAAACTATACAGCCACCTGCCTCCCATCACGAAAACTATCCAACTTAGACGAACCAGACACGCAGGACACTGCTGGAGAAGCAAAGACGAGCTGATAATTGACGTACTCCTATGGACTCCCGCTTATGGCCGCGCAAAAGCAGGACGACCATCTCGAACATACATACAGCAGCTATGTGAGGATACGGGATGTAGCCCTGAAGACCTACCAGGCGATGAACGATTTGGAGAAGTGGCGAGAGAGGGTCAGAGATATCCATGCTAGCTGCACGACATGATGATGAATGATGGTGATTAGTAATACATAATAATACTTGGGACCGTTTAACTACGTTGACTTTTATTAGATAGAACTTTTACAAAGAGAACTGTTTGATTATTTTTCTGTATGTATCTGCAAAATGTGTTTACGTATCATACATTTTATATATATTTAAAACAGGACTTGGTATTAAATATCCAATATGTCTTGATATGCCATAAAACTAATCTAAGCCAAATAAACAATCTAAACAAATGAATGCAGAATAGTTTGAATAGTCTTGGGTTGATATCAAAAGAAGTTCGTCAAAAATTGTACTCATATCTTGTATCAAAACATAAAGAATTTCACAAGTGTTCCATATACAATCTTATTGACAGATGGAATCAGGTTTGTTTGTTTAATGGCATATTAACCTTTGTAGGTTATTTAATGCCAAAACCATTCTCCTAGAAGAACAGTAGTGGTACTATTTAACCTATAGCTGGGAAGATTAGGGGGTTCATACCTTTTCCAATGGTATTTGCCCGAAAGTGAACGTAATAGCGCGACTGGAGTACGAACTCGCGTACTACGATTCCGCAGTCCATCGCTTTAACCATTACACCTCGAGGACACCCCACGAAGGTTAATATGCCATTAGATAAATAAACGAAACCAAACAAGATCAGGTACCTCTCGGCTTGTTTTCTCTATATTGGATAGAGAGTAGAAACGTTTTATTGGCTACAAGGGAAAAATTGCCTCTAATCTCTTCAATACTGTTCTTCTAGGAGAATGGCTTTGGCATTAAATAACCTACAAAGGTTGATATGCCATTAAACAAAGAAACCAAACCATGTAATCCCTTCAGCCAAATGCTTAACTCCGGAATATAATGATTTTGTTATGATCCTGTGAATAACTTCATGTAATCTTTTAGGATAAGCTGTTAATCTATTCGGATTAGTTATAGCTACATATATTCGAGAGTTTCCATATAGAATTCGCCCTGCTATATCGAGCGAACAATACCTCTTCTTTCTGTATCTATTCAACGTCGGAAGTATGAATGTATGTAGTATTACCCCTAACCCCCAACACACACGTATATATATATATATATTGTGAAAATGAAAAAATTCGATTCCTTTTAATTATAAATTTATTTCAGATCTACGATGACCATGAAAGAAAAATATGTTCTTTTTTCTTTCACCACATGAAGAGGGTCGTTATAGATCTAAAATAAATTAAAAATGATACCGAAGAATGACATTTTTTCTCTTTAGTTTTATATGAAAAATATAATTTGCCCTGCTGGTGTGTTTTGATGTATTTTTAATCCAAAATTAATTATTCAGTCAATAGCCATTGGCATTAAGCACTCAAACTGGATATTGCTACTCCTTGGATTTTTCCTTTGATTATATATATATATATATATATATATATATATATATATATATATATATATATATCAGTCGTAACTCCTGAGGTAAAGCTTTCTGAACTCAATCCAAATAATTTTTTTCTTCCAAGGCAATCTACTTCAAATAAATAATACATTTATCAAAAAAATAAAGTTACTTCTCCTAAAATCTTAAGTGGAACCATCATGACCAATTATTTCCACCCAAAACATTTATAGACTCATTCTATTTTCATGCTTTAAATTGTTGATTTCAATGGTTTTGTTGGCTGTGTTTTGAAAAACGTTCCACTCGTAAAATAAAATCGAGTGTTTAGTTCTTTAGGACCATCGAAAATCAGCCCTAAAAAATTATTGAAATAGTAAAGCTAATCTTTAAGAATGATAATGTTTAAAAAAAGTCTGAAATAAGCTTTATTAACCGTGGCATTGAGCTGTCAAAGAAAAGAACCAGAAGGTACCCCACAAAAACAATTACCGACGCCGACTACGCCGATGATATAGCGATTCTGGCAAATACACCAAACCAAGCCGAAACACTATGACATAGTTTGAAACAAGCTGCCGCAGGTATTGGCCTCCATGTCAATGCACACAAAACTGAATACATGTGCTTTATCAAACAGGCGACATTTCCACAGTAGACGGAATCTCTCGGAAACTGGTAGACAAGTTCACCTACCTAGGAAGCAGCGTATCATCAACCAAAAAAGACATTGACACGCGCCTAACGAAGGCATGGACAGCTATCGATAAGTTATCGATCATATGGAAGTCAGACCTGAGCGATAAAATGAAACGCAGTTTCTTCCAGGCAGCGGTCTTATCGATACTGCTATATTGATGCACTATTTGGGTGCTAGGAAAACAGCTGGAGAAGAATCGAGACGGCAATTACACAAGAATGCTGCAAGCAATATTGAACAAGTCCTGGCGGTAACATCCCAGAAAGCACCAACTATAAGGCCACCTACCTCCTATCACGAAATCTATCCAGGTTAGATGAACCAGACACGCAGGACACTGCTAGAGAAGCAGGGACGAGCTCATAAGTGATGTCCTCCAATGGACCCCCACATATGGCCGAGCAAAAGCAGGACGAACAGCTCGAACATACATACAGCGGCTATGTGAGGATACGGGATGTAGCTCTGAAGACCTGCCGGAGGCGATGAACGATTGGGATAAGTAGCAAGTGAGGGTCAGGGATATCTATGCAGATGGCTTGAGATGATGATGATGATGATGATTATCCGTATTTTAAAGAATTTATTTCAAGCCAAGCAACTAAATCAGAACCATTAAAATTTTTCTTGTGTATACGGCCGACCATATTTTTGGAAATAACAATTATGTTTTTACAATTTGACTTATTCACAAAGATACAGTATGCAAATGTTTGGAGAAATACAGCTTCATCTTTGATGTGTTGTTTATTATACAATCATATTCGGTTAATTTGATTGTATGATATGGAGCCCAAACGATTCAGGCCCCACCTGAGTTTTGTTCGTGTAAGCGTGGGTGGGTATGTGTATGTGTGCTTTATTATAATTCAACGGTGTGTCCTAGTGATGTCACTGTTAAAGCGATGGACAGCGGAATCGTAGGACGCGAGTTCGTTCTCCAGGCGCGCATTTTCGTTCACTTTAGGGCAAATACCCTTGGGAAAGGTATGAACCCCGTTATCCTCCCAGCTATAGGGTTAAATAATACCACTACTGAATTCAAACCTGTTAAACTCTGCTTAAAAATTGACCTTGTGTCATATCCTGCCCGAGCGGAGGGGTTGGTAAATAGGACCACAACTGTTCTCCTAGGATATTGGCTTTGGCGTTAAATAACCTACAACGGTTGATATGCCATTAAACAAGAAAGTAAACCAAACCTATTATAATTCACTGCTATCTGTCCATACGTACAGATTAGATTAGACACTCAAGAAATGATAGAGTAATTCCTGGAGAAGTTTTAAACTGCTCTATTACATCCGGTTTTAGAAGCTTTTCACTCTCATCCTCTCTGTGTTTCTGTTCGCCACAACCCTTATGTCCGACGTCATACCCCATTGAATGTATATGGTTTTCTTTCTCTATATGCTCGTGTCAAGGTGACGCGCTAAGAGAGAATCCATTTTATCTTAATGGATGTTCCCGCTTATCAAAAATGTCCCCAAAACCCAATTCTTTTAAAAATCAAAAAGTTATTAATACTACTCAAAGTATATTAGATAAAACAATAAAATATTATTCCAAGATATCTATTAATTTTTTTATAATATCTTAGATCTCTAAACTAAAACCCAAAACGCGTATACCTAAACAATATAAACCAAATAATGTAAATACTTCTAATGTAAGTACTTATCATAAACTTGGATAAGAAACAACATTCCGTTCTTTATTTTGATAATGTCCATCTTACAACTCGTTTGTAATCTGGCTTAGAACTAAAAAAAACTTTTATAAAAGTGACTCTATGACGCTTGTTTATTTTTATCATGCTTGTCAAAATGTATGGATAAATGTTTCATGTAAATACAATGCATTGTCTTGATAGATAAGAAAATAAGTGTTTGCCAATGGTCCGGGAGACCAGTGTCCAGAACTAGGTAGTCATGTCAGAGACATAAAACATGGTACTTGATGGCTCCTTCCGTAACACACAGCATTATAAGGTGCAGATAAGGGTAATTAGGGCAATTCAGGTTAAAGAATAGCACCATTCCCTTCACCTCGTGTTGTAGCTATTGTAAAGGGAACCTTTGGGTTGCTCTCGAATAAAATCGGCCAACTTATATATGAAAACTTTAAAGACGCATAATTTCACTAATATTCGACAGTTTAAATCAATTTCCTTCGATTTGAAGTGCTTGAAATTGGAAAATATCATTGTCAAATTTTGTCAGATGCGGATTAAAAATAAATGTAATTGATGATAGAACTAGATTTTGCAAATTGCAAATGAGGAGATCTATTCTGTACTTGAGTCTTTTCTTTTTATAAACAGCTGACAATTATTATTAACATTTTGCTGTTATAATTAATGTGCACAATAGCGTATTGAAATCATCTCAACTCATCGAAGAGAAAGATGCATTTATATGTGTTTTCTAACCACTCTCCCAGGATTTGAAGCAAGGGCAATTTTTAAGCGGAGTTTAACAGGTTTGAAACCAAAACCTTTCTTTTCCAACTTGATTGCCAATGAAGGCACGGTGTCTGTGAGGGATGATGAGAGGTGTGGGAGGAGAAAGGAAGTCAATACACCACAGTTGATTGGCCAAAGGGTTAGGGTTAGGGTTAGAGTTACTATGTTGAGGTTTTAAGGGAGTTCAGGAAAAGATTACGTCGGAAGAGGCCAACACTCTTTAAATCGGCTCAGTGGCATTTCCAGCAGGACAATGCACCAGTCTACAACTCCATCCTTGTCAGAGACTATTTGACCAAGATGGGCATCAAGACAGTTCCTCAGCCTCCCTATAGTCCAAACCTTGCTCCCTGTGACTTTTGGTTATTCCCTAAGCTCACAGGTTTTCTTTATGAGACAATTGAGGAGATGAAAGAGGCTATGACGAAGGTAATTGACACGCTCACACAAGAGGACACCTGTTGCGCCTCCCCGAAGTTGTTGGAACGGTACAACAAGTGCATTGCAGCCGGAGGAGAATAATTCGAAGGGGACTATAGTTTCATGTGTGTACTATCAAAAAGAGGCCCATGCGAAAAAGCTCTGGAAACTTATTTAATGGTCCACATATATATATATATATATATACACACCAAAAAAGTGATTATGAAAGGCTAATACGTCTATGGATGCCTTTTAAAATATTAGATTCCGTGACCAGGTGTTCATTGTCCCTGTAATACATTTTTTAATCATTTAAAGGTGATTCAAGATAATCTTAACACTTCTATACGCATAATTTTTTTCAAAAGCGGATCTGATACAATGGAGACTACTTGATGAAGATTCCAAAAATTCACTAACGTCGATGGTGGAGACTCTATAAATTATATCATCCAACAGATATTACCATTTTAAAAAAATCCCCCCGTATATATATAAATATATTGAGAGCGAGAGCGAGAGAGAGAGAGAGAGAGGCAGGAACATAGACAGATAGGTAAATTGCATTAATAAATAATTAATTTTGCGTACGTGTTTTGTTTCAGGTTTTGTCTACTGTGTGGAAAACTGATGTCATTTGGCCACTGTCGCGTAACTCAAAGATGAACTGAAGGCTAAGATAACATCAGCATTTACCAATAAAAATAAAGAGACTCTCGTGAAGTCTTTCAAGTTATTTTGAAGTCATCTCAGACCGTGGTTGAAGTCAATAGCTATTTTTAAAAATAGATTTAATCTATCATAAAAAAAGTAAAGTTGGTGACCGTAGTCGAGGGTGACCCAAAGGCTTCCTTTTCGATAGCTACTACAAAAAAGGTGTAGGGAAGAAAGCTACTTTTTTTCCAGAATTGATCCACTTTACCCTTGATCTATACCTTATAATGCAGAGTGCCAAGCAAGAAGGTATCAAGTACGTTTTTTGAATCTTTGGTATGACTCGACCTAGGATTGAACCCTGGTCTCCCATTCTAACAATTATTCCAAACTATTATATTTCAATGAAGTTTTCATCAAATTTTGATTAATATATCGGATAAAGTGAGATGTTAGTGTTATTTTAATTCTTGCATTATTTAGACGATAATTTGCCCATTATAACCTCTCTCTCTCTCTCTCTCTATATATATATATATATATATATACTCCTTCTTTTAAATACATATTTCTATATCGTAGTAACCCTAAACCTAACAGTAACCCTTTAGCCAATCAACTCAGGTGTATTGACTTCCGTACTCCCCCCGTACCTCTCATCATCCCTCACAGACTGCCTGCCTTCCTTGAATCTCTTATGCCACTCAAAAACTGATAATCGATTCATGCAATATGGTCGAAAAAAGGTCTGAAGCATTCCATACGTCTCTGCGGCATTTTTTTCCAAGTTTAAAACAGAATTTTTTTGAATATCGTTCCTCTAAAGTGTCCTCACGTTCAGATTGCATTTTTGAAATTCACCAGCTGTGACAATCAGGCTTTAGTAGGGTGTATTCCAAATCCTTCTGTAGTTGGCCATTTGAACCGGAAATCAGAAAAATTGGTCGATCAGCTCATATGATGTATAACAATTACATACTGAATTTTCAAGAGTGTACGACAATTTGACAAGCCTGTACAAAAATGTCTGGAATTTTATTGAATTCGACACGTATATATATATATATAGAGAGAGAGAGAAAGAGAGAGAGAGAGAGTGAGTTTTCTGCCGAAGCAATAGGTTTAGGAAGATTGTATAATATTAATTGTAAAGCTTCTGAGAGCAAGCTTGTAAATAAGATCTTTGGGCATATTTGTTAGAAAAATCAGGATGATCGAAAAATAAATCCCAATTTCAACATTCTGATAATTCATTTCTAAATTATAGTTTTTACGATAAATGAATTCGTAAAAAAAAGTAAGATAGGGATTTACTTTTTAATCATCGGTATATTAGCATTTAATCTCTTAAAATCTTTGTTTCTTTTATAATAAATATACACATTATAACAGATTATATTTTCCCTAATCTGTGTCTTTTATAACACATCTTTCCTATTGAGTTGCTGGGATTTGGGGTGGGATATTTTCAGTTGTAACCGTGAAATTATTTGTAAAAAGCTTTTCTTTAGTGCGTTTTATTCACTTAAAGTCATTCTCTTTGGAAGTTTTCTTCGATTAGTTTTTCCTTGTATAATTCGTTTCATTCATTTTTTTACTTTTCGAGATTATTTGAGTGTTCTATCACTTATGTAAATTCTTTTACTCTCTTCACTTTCAGGTTATTTTCTCATTCCAACAAAATTTGATACTTCCATACACAGCAAAATCTTCGTTTGCTTTAATCCATTTTTTTTCCGTTGTGCAGTTAAAAAAATGATACAATATTTATACCACATCATCCTCAACGGATATCACAATTCCCATTTCAATTTCATCGACTTAACACAGATGCACAAAGGTATATATATATATATATATATATATATATATATATATATATATATATATATATAAACTAGGAATGAATTTCTCAGTTCCCCTTTCACCAGGCGTCTTCTTCTATAATTCTCTTTCACTCAAACGTATGCACATATGCACACACACACACACAAACACACACACGCACACACACACACGCACACACACATATATATATATATATATATATATGTGTGTGTGTGTGTGTGTGTGTGTGTGTGTGTGTGTGGAGAAACAAGGGGGAGAGAATATATTGATGAAACTTACATGTGTGTGCTTATTAGAATCTGCGTGGGTTAGGAACCTGCAAAGATTTTACTTGATCTTATTCCTCTCTCTCTCTCTCTCTCTCTCTCTCTCTCTCTCTCTCTCACACGCACACACAAACACCCCCAGCACACACACACATATGTATATATATATATATATAGAGAGAGAGAGAGAGGGAGAGAGAGTGAGAGAGAGATGGTGGAGGGAGAAAGAGAGTTTTGAGATGATATTTTTTATTAAACTAACGCAAGTTTGTAGTAGCCAGAACTAAGACCTTCTTAATAAGGGTTGAACTAACTTCAATGGAAAAACAATGACATGACCATCACTCAGCACTATATATATATATATATATATATATATATATATGTGTGTGTGTGTGTGTGTGTGTGTGTGTGTGTGTGTCCCTCTCCCTCACTCTCTCTATCTATCTATCTATCTTTATGTATGTATGTATGTTTTTTGTATGTGTGTGTTTTTTTCCGACAGTTCTCCACGGCGCTTTTTTTTTCCGTTTTGTTCTTTCCTCTCGCTTTTTTTCTTTTTCTGATTCCGGTCCCTCTTCTTCTAATTTTCCTTTCTTCTCTTCTTCAATTTCTTTTCCTACACGTTCTCTTTTTCAAACCCAACCCATCTCACATCTTCTTTCTTCCTCCTTCAATCATTCCTTATCTTTCTAATGCCCGCACGCTCGTCCTCGCGCCCACCCAATTTCTTTCCCTCGATTCTAATCCCTGCCTTCTGTCAATTTATCTCTTTTGCGCACCACCAATTTCTCATTCGCACATACACAACCCGATCTGCGCACAACAAAGCGTAAATCACGGCCCCAGGGTAACAATAAAACCTGGAATTGAACTCATAATTCGAATCAAATCATCCGCAGGTCTTTGCCGAGATTCTCTCGCTCGGCTCTTTGCTTAGTCTAAATTACCTTACCACGGGATTAGTTGCGTGCGTCCTTGCACAGCTTATTCAGTTCCACGCTTATGCGTCTTTTTGTATACACCTATTTCACGTGTATGTTGCTGTAATTGGAAGTGGATTTTACTTCTTATGTTTTGTATGCGAATTACATCTTGGCTTATGTTTGCTTTGGCGTGTTTCTCTCTGTTTAATGTCGGCAATTTTGCGCATGCGTGTTAATGATTCCATACAGTAAAGAGTTTAGATTTTCTAGCATCAGGCCGGTCATTTTATAACCTGTGTACTCGTATATGAGTCGATCGTTTGTAATGTCCGGCATTTGATTGCTCTGCAAGAAATTTCTAGTTTGATATATTCGACGTGTTTGGAAGTTGAAGAAACACATTATCAGCTCATGGGTCATAGCAATTGATGTTTGTAGCTTGTGTCGTAAAGGAAATGAAGATTGACTGATTGATTTTAACGATATTTCAACATATCAAGGGTTATGTTATGCTAATTGGTTAGGGAATCAGGATCCTTTCATTTACACTTTTTGTGCACTTTTTCGAATGTAAATTTTTGTTAAACCGATTTTTTTTGGCCCATAGATGTGACCAATAATGCACTAGTGTTAATGGACGCAAAAGTAATGGCAATGATGAAGAGATTCTATACACTTTATCGCCCCAGAAAGGGAGCCTCACAAACACTTGTAGTTTGATGTCATATGTTGTTTTTTTCCATCCTTTTGTCAGAATATTCTTAGCCCATCTGACAGGGCATCAGAAAAGAATAATTATTATGATTAGTATTTATTTTTTTAACATAGTCTCATTCATCTTTGATTGATAAAATCCAGGCTTTTTTTTTGCAATAACATAAATACTCTTTAGAAATATTCTAAATCAAAATTCATTTAATGGGTGAGTCTATTCGATCAACTCGATGAGGGTGAACCATAGAAAGCTAGTCGCAAAGACCAATTATTTCTCTGTAGGGAGTCGGATTCTAATATAGTACTTAATCTAAATCTTAGTGTTTTTAGGAGACTTCGTTGTCGTGTGATCATTATCAAGTTCATCTTGCGTACTAATTACTTCTTGGTTGTTAATTTGATCCTCTTAAAATTCCCAGTGTTAGCGACTTGATCGAAAATTAATCAACGCTCATATTTATTCTAGTTTAGTGCTAAGAAGTGAATGAAACCCGTTATTATATCAACGACCTGCAAAATTAGTCAGTGCAGATTTATTGCTGAGGAAAGCGCAAATATAATCACAAAGGGCAGGTTGAAGAAATCCAATATATAAACTATGAAGTTTCATTTGATAATGTGTTTTACTCCATAAAAGAGATAAGTAAAGTTGGCGACCGTTGTCGAGAGTTACCCGAAGGCTCCCTTTCCAATAGCTACTACACCGAGGCGTCTGGGAGGGCGCTACTCTTTTCTCCGAATTTGCTGGGCTAATGACGAATACTCTACCAACTAAAAAATTGGACTTGAAAACTGTAAGAAGATAGGATCCTAAATAATTTGGAATTTTATATTGCCATGCTCGAAGGAATTTGAGAACTATTTACTTCTTCTTATATTTATACTTTATATATATATATATATATAGGATACCAACTAAATTTTGTATACGTATCACCAATATGTTTCATGCTATTTTCAAGAGTCAAGCAATGTCCTGTTATTTACTCAGTTTTTAGATTTCTTTTATTTTCCTGCAGGAATTTGAGGAAAAATTCATCAAAAAACAAGGTATTTTCTTCATGTTAATTAATCCTGTAAAATAATTCGGTATTTTTCTAAATACTTTTAGTTTTTAGTGATAATTTGTGTGCTAATTTTAGTGATAATTTGTGTGCTAATTTTAGTGATAATTTGTGTGCTAATTTTAGTGATAATTTGTGTGTTTTTAGTGATAATTTGTGTACCTTTAGAAATCGGAAACCTGCGACTACGAAATCAAGACTTTAAGTCTTGATTTCGTAGTCGCAGGTTTCCGATTTCTAAAGGTCAAAGCAGGTACACCTTGTTTGCATATGTGTGACAGTTCCTGTCAAAATGAAAAGATTGACAGCCTGTTTTACAGTCAGCTGTAAGCAAAATATTAGGTGCATATCAGCTGATATTTATCAATGACGTGAAGTAAGATGTTTTTGTGATTATATATGATTAGGGGCTTACTTAGCGAGAATAATTAGAATAAGATATATAAGTAGATTCGAAGACGTCTAGAGTCAGTCAGAAGTCGGAGTCCGTCAATAAGAGAGTTTGTGGCAATCAGAGAGGGACCAGACGCAGACGGAGTGAAGAGGCGTCATTAGCGGGGGAACCGAGTCGTTGAAGAAGAAATGTCTAAGCCTGTGGTTGTCCGTTTCGTCTCACTCGATTTATAGTTCCTGTCGATCAAATAGACTGAAGATATTCTTTTAATATCTCATTCTTTTCTTGACTACTTCGAAAAAGAAGAATTCAATATCGACTAAGCCTTTTTGTGTTGTTTCAAAAGTAATTTTACACTTATATTATATTCTATTAGGGGCCGTGGCGTTACAATTCTAGCTTTGGTCTTCTGGCTTAAAGTCTGTTTAGGTTTGGTTGGGTTGGATTTTATGGCCCATTCACTCTTGTAGATCATTTAATTCCAAATCATTTTATTCATGTATTAAATATATTATTTGTAAACATATTTTGTTGATAACGTTTTTAAATGAGCCAGATCACATATTTTTCACAGTTAAATGATTTCAAGTCTATCTAACTCTATTAATTCTGCTGACTATTAATTATTTCTATAGCTTTATAAGACTAAAAATTTAACTTATCTTTTATTTGTTTCCACTGTTACATAGTTATTCATATACAATTTGTGAGGGAATATTTTGTTGGTAATTTTATTTCTAAATTATTTTTGCACGCAAATATTGCTATATTTTCTACACAAATGGTTTCAGTTATTGTGATCAAACACAAACATATATATTCAATATTTGATTTCTTCGCTCACAGTAAAATGGTTTCCAATTTTGTTATTTAACACTGATTTTTTCTGCTCAACTCTTCATTTATTTTCACATTGTCAGATGCTTCCAAGTTGTTGTTATTCGAGTAGCCATCTTGTTTTCACAAGTACGACACAAAAACTACGCCTTCTAAGTAACAAGCCTGGAACACGTTTTAAGATTTGGCATGTATGCTTTAGTCATCTCTGATTCGCCAATACTGCTGATACTGATGGGGAAGTCTATAAATATTTATAGTAATTTGTAGACAGTAGATAATCATGTAGGTATCTACCTAAAAAATCCAACACAAGTATAGCTATGCAATACCAATAATTCTATTTTGCCTGGCGGTAAACGGTTCCAAGTATTCCAGAAAATAGTTTTATCATATTTACCCAACCCCTCCGCTCGGGCAGGATATGACACAAGGTCAATTTTTTAAGCGGAGTTTTAACAGGTTTGAATTCAGAGTTTTCCTTCTCCTAGACTAGTTGCCTCTCCAAGGCTGAAGAACCTAGTCTGCCCTACTATTTACCCATAGGTGGAGGGCGAATAATTGGATTCATACTTTTCCCAAGGGTATTAGTGCTATGTGAAATGCAATCAGTCCAGGATTTGAACTCGTGTCGCCGTGTCCAATTCCTACGACGATAACCATTACACCACGGGCACTTCCAGAAAATAGTTTTATCTGCACACAGTTAAATAGTTCACAGTATTACTACGTATCATTAACAATCCAATTAAACACCAGTATTTTGTTTACACTCAGTTTAGATGTCAAACAGTACTATTTGACCTATAGATAGCACTCTATCATGTGCATCAACTCACGCACTGAGTAGACCAGGGCGTCATGGCAACAAAGGGAAACTCCATATTCCCCAAAGCTCAAGAACTGAAGCATCGTCACCAAATTAATTTGTGTCATATCCAGGACACTCGCAGGTGGGAAGGGTTTTACCCCTCCTCACAGATGCAGTCGGTGAATTTTACTGCCCTAACAGACTAGGTTGCGTAAAATTGAGTGATCTGTTTGGATCACTAAATCTTAAATACAAACAAAACATTGATTCTTCTTCTTCTTCTTCTTCTTCTTCTTCTTCTTCTTCTTCTTCTTCTTCTTCTTCTTCTTCTTCTTCTTCTATGACATTTAGCAGGTACTCTTTGCTGGAATTTGTGTGACCGCGCGTCACAACAGGTCTCCAGGACTCCTCTGATTATTCTAGTCGATGTAGTCTGAACAGTTTTGATTGTTCCTCTAGTTTCCAATTGATTCTGACCAATTTCCAATCCTTTGGAAACCGTTCTAAAGCAACCAATTACACTTGGTATTATCATCACTATCATGTTCTTCAGGTTTAAGGAAAGGTTCAAGTTTTTGTCTATATTTTAGCTTTCTTTTTATTCTACTCTGTGGCCCGTTGGAGCCATAAAATCCACTTAATGACATGTCATTTTTCTTATTTTGGTCCCCTTTCAGATATTCTGTCCAAGATTATGTATCCACGTGTATCTCAAAATGACGCAGAACTTCATGCATCCCATTCTCTAAGACGGATTCTTGTTTTTGCGTATATCACTTGGTGAAGTGGTTAGATTTTAATTTCTTGTACAATTTCCTCTGGATAATCTTTACAATTAAGTAGTGTCTCATCTTGTATTCCATTTGTGCAAGTTTCCTGCATTCGCACATCATGTGATCTACAGGTTAATCTCTTTTTCCCATAAACTACGATTGCTGTTTTGTTGCTATGATCAAATGTCGTTCTTAAATAAGTGGTTGTTATGGCATTAATTTGTGATGCTATGAACAGAATCTGTTTTCTCTGAAGGTTTGTTTTATTAACTATATCCACAGCTTCTTGTGCGTAATATCGCAAATCTGTAACTTTTATGCTTTTTACTTTTTGTTTGTGTTGTATATGTGTTTAATCTTAGATTGACATTGCTGTGACTGCCTCCCGCAATTCTCGTTTCTTTGCTCTTTTAAATATATTCTTAGATTCCTTGTATTCATGCACTGGTGCAATTCCCAACGCTCGTGAGTTCTTTCTCTTCGTCTTTTCTTGACACATAGAGTCAGTTTATGTCACCTGCCTTAAGTCTTTGTGCATAGTCTTTAATTTTCTTCTTCTTTGATCTCTTTGTCCGAGTTCTTCCTAGCTCATTTTAAGAATGTTCAGTAGCATCCTACAAGAGGATCTGTGAACGTGATTATTCTTTGATGACATTTCTACTGCAGAGCTTGATTTTGTGAAACTCTTTTATTCTTCCAAGGCACGCTTATTTTTTCTTTCCATCGTTTTTTATTCTTGCTACTCGGAGATTTTCTTCTCAACAAACGTTCTCATACATTCCTGATTTGGTAATTCCATTTCATCCATTGTTTCTCTTTTAACCTTCTCCTTATCAGCATGGAACTTTTTTCAATGCCAAATTCAATTTCTTTTTCCTGGTTAAATATTATAATTACCTGTATTCTGGTGTCTAGTTCTTTTACATTTTTAAAATGCACTTATTGCAAAGTCTAAGTGGCATGAACAAAAGAAAGCAGCTTTAAAACAAAAATACTTAAGGTGAAGCAGACCTATTTTAATTTTCGAGTTTTCCTTTTCCTCGACCGCTTGCCACAACAAACTTAAAGAGCCTTACATATCATATTACTTTTCCATACTTAGAGTCAAAGCGAATATTGGTTCCTTGTTTTTATCAAGAGCATAAGCACTAAATGAAATGCAAACAGCCTCCTTCAGCTTTCGAACTCGGTTTCTTAAAATTCTCTGGACAGCAATGATAGATGTTAGCTCTGCCAACTAAAGAATAGTTTTTGAATCTTTTTATTCAGTCGAAGTACATGGGTCCAAAGTTTTACCAATTTACTACCTTGCAATGATCTTATGAGGATCGTATATATATATATATATATATATTGTTGTATAGGGGCTCGTACAAGGTAACTTCCGGTACATCGAAGGAATAAAATATGTCGTGTTTCTTAAGCATGGTCAGTACTGAAAGATATCGGTCAGTAGTAAGACCAACTTCTCACGTAACACCAACAACACGTGATTTATAATATTTTTGGGACTGTACAACTTCAGTTAATGAATAGTGTACATTATTTCACTGTTTATCTATTCCTTACAACGATACAACACACACACACACACACACACATATATATATAAAGTGGCAAACGCTCGTACAACACGAATACCACTCCGGAGCCATTGTGATTTTACTCAAGCATCAAACCAAGGCAAATTACTCAAAAATCAAGAACACCTCGGTATATAATAAGTTTTTCTTCTCACTATATTACTCTACTGATCTGAGTTACTTTGCTCTACAGTTAAAATCACCATGTTCTTTCACGAGACCACAATAATCTTTAGCCATATTTTCATTCTGATGACAATGTCTTACAACTTATTGCTACCCAGAGAATAACGGGACTTTTTATCAGGGTTAACTCTCTCTCAAATCGGTTGTCTTTTGATATCATCCATGTTCATAGTATTTTTTTTCTTTTTCGGTGATGTTGCAAATTGATTGCTTCTTGTACATTTCGTATGAATATGATTAAGTAGCAACATGGCTACAAAAATAGCCATGGTTAGAGTAAGTCTTTTTGGAAATGCCTCTTTGGATATCCGCCTCTGCTAGAGTTTGTCTTCAAACTATCTGGACATCGATCTATTTTTCTGAATACAGATCTGTCCCATTAGCTTTTATCCTGGCAATGATTGATTTCATCGAAGAATTTATAATTTTCCTTATATTTAGCGTTATTGTTGTCAGAAATATGTTGAATATAGATGTATATGTAAATGTATTAATGCTTTTTTCGGAATTGCATAAACCTTTTATTAGCATGGCAATATAAAAATATATAATTTCTAACTTTAATAACCTTCCAAATTTTTTGTTCCATTAAAAGAATACGATAGGGATAAAGGCTGATTCCCCTTGAAATGTTTTTCTTTGGTCATGTCTCCAAGAAAACTAAATAAGAATTATGAAGCCTCATCTCAAAAAGGATTCCCAATAAAGACAAAAGTAAATAACCTTTTTTAGAAATGTGTTCGTCTTTGGTCACTGTTCTTGTATTTCTCTATTGAATTATTAATATTTTTTTCGGAATCGGATTATAATCTGCTAGAAACTTTACAGCTTCCAAGAAGTTCTCACAATTTCCAACTTGGTTTTCCTCAAATGCATTTGCTAGAGCTTCTGTCTGTTTACAATGTTATGGAATTGCTTGAAAGCCGATATGAAATAGAATGTCAATGATTGCGCCTAAGATAGTTCATGGTTGAAATATTTTCTTTTTATTTAGAAAAAGGTGTTCTGTGAAAAATTATGTCTAACTTATTTGCCACTAGCATGTACGAAGTATGTTTCACTGGGGAGGGGATGACACTGGGAATTCTAATGTTATCATAGCTTGACCTTGATATGTTCCCAGTCAACGTAACTTTCAATGATTCTACTATCGAAGTTTGAGCAACAAGGTCATAGGTCTTTTTGAAGATAATCCATGCCAAGGCTAGATTTTCCCGAGTCGTCTTAAATCCTTTGGGGATGTGTTTATCTCTATATAGTAAGTCATGTATTCATCTTTTTCCCATATGGCATCTTTTCAGTTCTACCGGAAATAGCCCACGGCATGTTAAAAAACTTTTTATTTCTCTAATCTGTGAGGTTTGAATTTTCCACGTCATTGGTAGACATGTTATTGGTCTGTAGTTACTGGGAATGGTTTCTTTTGGGGATCTTTTTGGATTTAGGTAGTTTTCGCCAATGGTATCTATTCGGGTATAGATTCTTATTCTTAGTTTTTATTTCATTGCAGCGCCAATCTATCGAAGATGGATGTAATTTTTTAAAAACAGAATCGTTTTATTCCATGATAGCCGGGTGTTTGTCAGTTTGGTATTTTCTTAACTGTTGCTTTTGTTAAGGCTGGCAATATTCTGCAAGTCTTTGTAAAAAAAAAATCTTATCATTACACTGGTCAACAACAAATGTGTTGTCTGCGTATTCTTTTAGCTGATTTAGGATGAATCTGATGCGCTGAATCCAAAAATAACATTAGATTTGCTCTATCATGTCAGGTTTTTGAGCTATGGTCGCATCTCGTTTTTTACGTTTTTTGTTCACATGTACGCATGTGTGGAGCAGTTTAGATTCAAGTCCGATAGTTCTGGGTGATTATGTCGAAAAAGGATCAGTTTGAAGCGATAAAACCTCGAAATCTACCAAAATTTAGTGCGGCAAAGCATAAAGTTGGTGGATCAAAACTAACGTTAGCGGGGCAGCCGGCCAGGATGTGTACAGGAAACTCCACCTGCGCATGTACGGGTGTTTTTGCTTCATGTGCGTTGCGGAATATTTGCGTTGTCATGCTGATGACTCCGAATACAGAACGGGGTGGGCTGCGACGGCACCAATTTATGACTAATTTGTACCTATTTTTGTTTTGCAGGTGAATGAGATGGCTTCGGCCAGAAGATCATGCAGAAATAATCCCGTCGTGTTCTGCAACATATGTGGAGAATACACTATTGCTCCTAATAGGAAGCCAGTCACAAGTTTCATAACGCGTGCTTACCATGTTTATTTTGGTATTAAACTTCCTGACCAGGATGAAGCTTTGGCGCCACACATTGTGTGCAAGGCATGCACCGAGACTCTGCGTGGGTGGACCAATGGCAAGAGGAGTCTGAACTTTGGAATTCCCATGGGTTGGAGTGAGCTGGCAACCCATGTCACTGACTGCTACTTCTGTGCTGTTGATATGACTGGGATCAACAGAAAGAACCGGAACAGCCTCAAGTATCCTGATCTTCAATCAGCATGTTGTCCCGTAGCTCATTGTGTTGAAATTCCAGTTCCTTTCTTTGGAGAACTTCCTGACATTAGTGAGGAAGATGCTTCCAGTGTTGAAGGACATGAAGACGAAGAAGTGGTTCTTGAAGATTATGCTCCAAATCCAATTTCCCAAAAGGAGTTGAATGATCTAGTTCGCGACCTCAGTTTGTCAAATGATTCTGCAGAACTGTTGGCATCCAGATTGAAGGAAAGATCCTCCTCTCTGACAATGCTCGCATCAGCTTCTTTTTCAACAGGCATCAAGAGTACCTCCGTTTTTATCTACAGTGAAGGTCATAGTGTACTGTGCAGATATTGCGCAGTTTCTTCTCAAGCGTGGAGTGCTACAGTACGACCCCAAAGATTGGAGACTGTTCATTGACAGCGGCAAGCAATCACTGAAATGTGTTCTGCTACACAACGGCAACCAGTTTGACTCTGTGCCCATCGTTCACTCGACTACACTGAAGGAGAAATATGAAGCGGTGAATATGTACTGGAGGAATTTGGTCATAATCAGCATTAGTGGTTAATTGGTGTTGACCTGAAGATTGTAAAATTTTTGTTTGGACAACAGTCTGGCTTCACCAAGTACCCATGTTTTCTGTGCATGTTGAATAGTAGGGACCGTGCTCAGCATTACACGAAAAAGGACTGGCCTTTGCGAGAGCAATTGGTGCCTTGCAAAGAAAGGAAGGACCCTCTAGTGGACAGAGACAGAATACTCTTCCCACCGCTGCACATCAACACCGGCTTAATCCAGCAGTTCACCAAGGCTCTGGACAAAGACGGTGACTGCTTCACTTACTTGTGCCAGGCTTTTCCATGTTGACCATCGAGAAGTTGAAAACTGGCATCTTTGACGGTCCTCAGATCCGGCAGCTCATCAGAGATCCAGAGATCGAAAACTCAATGAACGAAGTGGAAATAGAAGCGTGGAAGGCATTTTTTTCTGGTAGTTAAGAACTTTCTTGGCAACAATAAGGCCAGAAACTACTCAAAACTTGTCAACAATGTGCTGACTGCACTCAGAAACATGGGCTGCAACATGAGCGTCAAGATGCACTACCTATTTTCACATATGGACCGGTTTTCTGGGAACCTCGGTTCAATGAGTGACGAGCAGGGGGAGAAATTCCAGCTGGACCTGAAAGAGATGGAGACCAGGTATTAGGGTAGTTGGGACGTAGTCATGATGGTTGACTACTGTTGGAATCTGACGAGAGAACTCTCTGCCCCTGAGCATTCCAGGAGTTCGAAGAAACGGAAGTTCATGCCTTGAAGACTGAAAAATGGTGAAGCAACATGCAATTTACGAGTACTTACCTTTACCAATGCCCACCATTCAGTTTACAGTAATCGATGTTTCTATCAGGTAATCAATATATATTTTGTTCGCAGAACATTTTTTCTCTTAAAAACATATTAAGATATGTGTTGACAAAAATCAGCTGATAATGCCACAAAAATGTAATCGATTTTGTCACAAGATCTGATTTTTTTCAAATCAACTTAGCACGAAACTTGACCTGATGGATGCCATTTCCTGATTCAGCAGTGCAAAAACACCCTGAATCAGTTGTAGAAATCTCGACAACATTCAAAAAGTAAAATATTGTTGCCCAGTGTTATCTCTCTATTCTGCGTTTCCGTAATGTTCTTTCTGATCTGTTATCTCCTTCCAAAATTGCTTTGTTTCTTTTACTATTTTCAGGTGTATCGTCATTTTTTTTACTGCTGCCTTTTGTCATTTCATTCAATTGTGTCCTTGTGTATGTTTCCTTCTAAGTAATATAAATAAACATTTTTTTTTTTAAAATTTTACATTCCAGCCTTATTTCCACTCCAGATTTCATATTTCTGTTTGTATTCCGTAGGGGAAGCCAATTTTAACGCTGACTAGTTTTGCTCTCTGAATAAATGAAATCGTTAAGATCGGTGATATTGTCCGTTGAGATGTTTTTTAATGATTTATTTGCCTTTTCGATTCCTATCTTGACATTATTCAGTTTTGATTCCTTAGGGATATAAATGAAGCTTTCTTTTCAGTCATGATTTTTTTATTAACTCTACATTGTTTCTTTCTTCATATGTTAACAATAATATTGAGTGGATGGATTCAGTGATGTTTTTTTTTTGTTTGAATATTTTCTCTTTCAGCTCGTTCAGGGGCCCACCTTGACCCTAATGTTCACAACTTACCTGTCCACCAATTTCTACTATCTCGAAGCCAGAATACCAGGCTTTCTTTTAAATCATTCTAGCCCGGTTAGAAAGTATTTGTATTGTATTAAATGAAGTAGTTTCTGTATAAATTTCGATGATATTTTTTCACAAACACTATATATAGGATTGCTTCTAAAATAACTTTTGGTTGCATTTTTATTGCATTTTATATTACATTTCTTATTTTCTGTCTCTAACATTAATTGTTGCTTTGGTCTTTGTATACCAGAAAAAAGCCAACATTCGCAGAATTCTTCTTGGACTTCTCACGTTCGTAATTAAGGGAGTACCAACCAATAAAGACACTCAGATCGGTCAGTGGATTCGCACATCCATTAATAATTTCAATTGACATTTTTATGAATAGTATAATGTGGCAATATCAACACCAGATGTAACATGACACTCAATCAAAGAGGCAGAATCTTTAACGAGCCAAACAAAAAAGTCTTTTTTTATAATTTCGTGCATAAACGTGTATTTTAACACTATAGCACTAAATAAATAAGAGTATCGTTACCCCTTAAACGAAACGCGAAATGATTCTGTTACTTCAAGGATACGAAAGTTTATTTGGACCTGCATCGTTTATAGTAAACGGCGAAAAGAGACAGATAAAGTATAGGAAATACATCGGCCTGTTTAGATAGGCTAAGAGGAAAAGTAATGCGAGGCAAAAGGGACGGGCACCGAATTAGTCCTATCTTCTCCGCTGACCGGCCATTTACGGTTTGCATGCGTGGCTGTTCTAGTTCTGGTCAGGTCTCGTATCTTTCCCTTGCGTTCTGCAGACTGCATCTTCTAGCCCTGTCTGTCTATTCTTTGCTCTGTCTTTAAACCTCTTTCTTATATAAGAATTATTCCTTAATCACACGTCTTCACTCCCTTTAGTGACACGTCATTGCTAAATATCAGCTGACAACGACATAATTGTTTACTTTAATATATATTTGTTTCCAGGTGATTCTAAAACAAGCCTGTTGATCTTATGTCATAAGTGTTTGCAAAACAATGCTAACTTACCTTGACCTTTACCAATCGAAAAAATACAACTTTGGACTCGAAGTTAAGCTAGAAAAAAACCTTATTGTTTTACTGGATATTTTAACATGGTTAACATTCCACTATCAATTTTTCCCTCCTGGCTTTTTGAATTAATCTTACATTTTTATTTCTGCAGCTATTCTTTAAAAACTAAAAAAAATCTATTAATTTTTTCCTTTCCTTTTTTTGCGCTGTTATTTTTACAAATATCCGCACTTCTAATTTTTACAGCCGGACATTTTACAGCAAGGATTTTCTCTAAGTTAATTTATCGTCATGCGTATTTACCCCATCGATTCCAAGACATTTGAAGACGGACCATAGAACAGAGGAGTGGGTTTCAATGTTATACATTAAGTAATAAGACAGGAAATCCAATATGGTGGCGGAAAAAATCCACGTGGCCTAAAGGTTAAAGTACAGGATTGAAGAATTAATATACTTGGAAAGGTATTAACCCATTAATTTCCCCAGTGATTGGCGACAAATATTACTGAGATTATTTTTCTCTCAATTTCAATTGTATTTTCTTGGATTCATATTCTTTAAGCATATTTTATCTACAAACGATATTCATTCTGCTCTACGTTGCTCTAAATTACTTTATAATTATATGTATTATTTTTTTCTAGTTTGAGTGTTTTTCAGACCAGCGTTCTTTTTTACCTTTTCTCTGAAGTCTGAGTGACAGCAAGTCTACTCAAGTCTCCAGGATACTTCTCAGTATACTAGCCGATCTCAACAATGTTGTAGTTTGGTTGGTCATTATTATTATTATTATTATTTACTCCTCTAGAGTTTTTCACATCAGTTTTCGCTGATTATCTTTCACTGGAGTCTGAGTAACAGCAAATCTCCTCGAGTCTCTAGGACTCTTCTCAGTATTCTGGCCGTCCGCAATAGTGCTGTAGTTTGGATGGTCTCCACTCGTCCGTCATCTTCCAAGTCTTCCAGTCCTTTTAATAATCTTTTATTTACTGTACAAAAAGCACCAATCACAAAGGGTATAATTGTTCTCTTCATGTTCCATAGTTTTTTTCAATTCCCTAGCAAGGTTGATGTACTTATCCTTCTTTTCACGTTCTTTCAGTTTTATTCCATGGACAGCCGGGGCAGCAAAGTCGACAATTTTTTGAATTATACGTTTTGTTTTTTTTTTTTTTTTTTTTTGTTGTTGATTATTATTAAGTCTGGTCAACTGGCCGAGATTAGGAGATCCGTGTGAATGTAAAAGTCCCAAAGCAGTTTATGCGTGTCATTTTCTAGGATAGGTGCTGGGTTGTGCATATACCATTTATTCGTATAGTCAAATTTAAATTTCTGGCACATCTCCCAGTGGATCACCTTGCCCACCCAGTTGTTTCTTGTCTTATACTCCTCCTTAGCTAATTTAATGCATTCGCTTAATATGTGATTGATGGTTTCATTACTGTCACCACATAATCTTCATTTGGTATTTTTAGCGTCTTATCTATTCTCGCTTTGATATTATTGGTTCTTATGGCGTTGTTTTTTGCTGCTATTAGGAAAGATTCTGTTTCTCTCTTAAAGTTTCCTTTTCTTAGTCATGTCCCGGTTTTCTGGTGTGGCAAGTCCTCTTCCTCCCTCTTTTATTGATACATTATTATTTCACACTTCGTGATATTTTCACACCATGGTTAAGTGGTAGTATTTCACTGAATTTCAGGAGGTAGCAAATGGCTTCTGGTCTCTAGAACCCTTCTTAGAATTCTAGTCGATTCGAATAATGCTGATGTATGTTGTCTATTATTTATCTGATTTCTATTTCTTTCAGACTTTTTTTTAAGCTTTTGAGGATCGTTCCATACGTGCTAATTACAATTTATTTCCTATAGTGTAACCTGGTAACATAAATTCAGTGATCTGTAAATTCAGCCGAAATAGATTTTAGAAGAACAAAGTCAATACATTGCAAAAGTGAAAATTTATTATTAAAAACTTGAAGATATTTTTATTCATGTTTAATTTGATCAGAACAGTCAAAAATATGTTAGTTGGTGTGAAAGAAAATGAAAAATTATTTACTGATTTTATTTTACTGAAAGAATAGGATGAAATACACAGGAACGAATTGTTATATCAGTGAATTATTATTTTGATTGTTCACCGTGTAAAGCAAAAATCGGTGAATGAGTTCATTGCGGAGATCAAATCCTGTCAATCCCTTTTGACTGTTACTTTTGATGTAGAAGAGAAAAAGGATGTCCTTTTTCATGGTCAAGGTGGGAGGAGAAAAATTAATAAGTAGGACCCAAATAGGAAGAAAACCAGCCCTTTTGGGTTGTAGTGAGAGTGAATCGAATATTTTGGAAGGGGTGGAATAAATTATTAAAGTCCAAATTAGGAGAAATGTATTATCAATAGGTTCGTCACCCCCCACGTCTTGTATGAGAGTAAATGCATATAAAACGATAACAGGAGGAGACCAGCGGAAGGCAGCTACTAGTCTTCATGTCGTTTTTGGCTCTGGCCTTGCACCAAAATACCCAGAGGGGAGAGGCAAAGAAAAACCTGAGATAATATGTTACTTCAAGATGATCTCGCACCAGAGTGACCTGAATATAGAAAAGCTAACAGAAAATAAATATAGGTATATGTTTTACAGTTTTGGGTTCGTAAACTTGTTTCCAGGGTGAAGTCACACCTGGCGTCAAATTCCCTTTAATACCGCTATGGTATAATAACACAATACTTTGAGATGAACCTATACAAGACTTGCAGAGATAGAGAAATAATGAGAAATCTAGGTAATATGATATTTTTGAAACCAGTGTAAACCGGCTAACAGACCCCATGATATTCTGAGTTTTGACATTTAACCAGACTGCCCTTGGATTTGAAAAGCTAAGAGAACTAAGATAATACGACATTTTATGATGATACGATACTTGAGATTGATTTCTGAGGCAAACATAAACGCCACTTGAGATTGCCTTGTGCCAGACTATAGAAAACGATTTCTGATGAATTTATTGACTTTTAATTTATGACTTGATCTCCTCTATCACTACCAACCTCGGTAAAGGGAAAAATGTATGTACCATTTTTAAAGAGTCTTTTTTAACCAAATATTAATATTGTGACAGCCACATTATGCTCTTTTTTTTGCTGGTGTTTTTGTTTTATTTTTAACTTTATTTGTGCGGTCTGATTCGTCAACTTATCTACTAGCGATTCAGATTACCAATTGATCAGCTGTCTAGACCAAAAAATTAATGTGGGCAGATAAGTGGATCGATCGTGACATCCAATGAAATATCCACCAAAGTTGAACGGTCAGCGGGCAGAAAGTGGAATCCCCCAAGTGCGTGAGGAAGGCGTGAATAGCGTTACAATACCTTGCCTGTATATTATTGTTGGTTATATCAGAATCTCCGTTTCTTTTTCAATTTTGCAAACAAGTTGATGCTGTCAATATACATAATTTGATAAATCTTTTCTTATGATTTTGTTTAATTTGTAGCCCCAGGAGCATTTCCTAAATATCCATTTGAGTGACATCATTACTATCACAATTCAAAATGGTGAAAGTGCAACACCATAGAAAATGCCTCTTTGGAATGCTATCTCTGCTTAATTTCTTTTTTCTTTTTCTTTTTTTTTTTTTTTTTGCTTCCGTTAATTTGATTTTCTAGGGTTTTTTGTTCCCTGACGAAGTCTTCAAATTCCTGGTATATATTTTTTCATTTTCAAACATTATGCTATCCAAGTGAATGGGACTATATCAATGTCATTTTTTCAACCCACGCCATAGTTATGTTTTTCTGTATATTGATGTGCTGATCAATGTACATTGAGTCACCTGTTTCATTTGTTTTTTTTTCTTTGGCATCCTTTATGCTTTTAGAGAAACTGTCCGACGCATACAGCCAAGTTATTATCTGTGTGATGAGTATTTTCAACATCTCACTCGGATACTTTATTGGTTTATAGTTACTACGGGTGGCTCTTTTTCAGAGGACTTTCTGGATCAGGACAATTTTTACATAAGTCATTCATTCGGATATAGTTGCTTCATCGTAACATCTACAAATGCAGAGCCAGTCGGTCATGGATGGAAATGAATTTTAAAACTAGAATCTACGTATGCTGTCATGGCTTGAAGTTTAACGATGTTTCCTGATTCCTTACTATCTTGAATGTTGCACTGAGCGATTCCAGGTATATAACTGCCTCAGGATTTTCTTCAAGTCCTTGTAATATTTTTTCATTTAATGGATCCATTCAGCTTTTCTATTATGTTCTTTCTTTCCCCTTTATTTTACAGCCAAATTCTTTTGTTTCCTTTTAAACCGGTTATTAGTTTGTCCTAGTGCATTGTACATCTATTTGGTAGGATTTTCTTTCGTTATTTTGGAATGCCCTATTTTGTCCATTATTGGTTGAGCTAGTCTCGGTATCCTTTTCGTTTCTCTTCTTCCACCGATGTCTTTTGAATTATCTTTACCACTTGCATATTGATATATGTCTCCTGTTTTCTTTGGCCTTATCATCCACACATGTACGCGAAAGATTTCTTTTCTTTAGTATCTTGGCTTGTCATCTTAGTTTCTTACACTATCTTTTTAGTTTCTCTTCTTCCACCGATATCTTTAAATTGTCTTAACAACTTGTATAGTGAGAACTGTCTGCTGTTTTGTTTGGCCTTACCATCCATACATTTATTCCCACAATTTTTTTTTTGTATTTTCCCTTGTCATTTTTGTTTCTTTTTGTATCTTTTTAGTTTCTCTTCGTTCATTGATATCTTTTGATTGTCTTTTACAAGTTGTATTGTAAGAGCTGTCTGCTGTTTAGTTTGGCCTTACCATCCATATATTTATCCACACAATTTTCTTTCTATAGTATCTTCCCGTGTTATTTTTATTTCTTTTCCTATCTGTTTAGTTTCTCTTCTTTCACTGATATCTTTAAATTATCTTTACAACTTGTATATTGAGGACTGTCTGTTGTTTTGTTTGGCCTTATCATCCTTACACATATTCACACGATTTTCTTTCTTTAGCATCTTCCATTGGGGTCAGTTTTTCTTAACCTATTGTTTTAGTTTCTCTTCTTCTACGGATATTTTAGATTGTCTTTACAAGTTATATTGTGAGATCTGTCTGCTGTTTAGTTTGGCCTTACCATGCATACATATACTCACACAATTTTCTTTTTTAATCTTCGATTGGGGTCTGTGTTTCTTAACCTATTTTTGTTAGTTTCTCTTCTTCCACCGATATTTTTAGATTGTCTTTACAAGTTATATTGTGAGATCTGTCTGCTGTTTAGTTTGGCCTTACCATCCATATATTTATTCACACAATTTTCTTTATTTAGCATCTTCACTAGTCATTTTTGTTTTTTTCCTATCTTTTCAGTTTCTCTTCTTTCGCTGATATCATAAGATTGTCTTTTACAAGTTGTATTGTGAGAGCTGTTTGCTGTCTAGTTTGGCCTTATCATCCTTACATTCATTTACACGATTTCCTTTCTTTAGTATCTTCGATTGTTGTCTTTGTTTCTTAGCTATCTTTTTAATTTTTCTTTCACCGATATATATAGATTGTCTTTACAAAATGTATTTTGAGACCCGTCAACTATTTTGTTTGGCTTTATCATCTTTATATATACTCACACAATTTATTTCCTTTAGTAATTTTGATTGTTGTTTTTGTTTCTTTTCGTATCTTTTTAGTTTCTCTTCTTTTACCTATATCTTTAAATTGTCTTTTCATGTTGTACCAAGACATATATGCTGTTTAGTTTTGCCTTATCATACTTACATATAATCGCACGATTTTTTTCTTTAGTATCTTCGCTTGTCGTCTTTGTTTCTTTTCGTAACTTTTTTACACAAATTCTCCATCCAGGTTTTTTCTTAAATTTTTGTTCGTGTTCCATAGAGAGACACCCATTTCGTCACATTATTTTTTCACCTGCACAAAATTAGATAATCTAATTGAATGATTTCGCCCGTTGGAATATTTTGTAATGGTTTCCTTTTTCTGTTTCTAATATTTTCATAGTCTTGGATCCTACGTATGGTAATGTTGTTCTATTTTTAGTAACCTTTTTCGGTTTTAACAACATTTGTTTTGTTTCGTTGCATTAACTTTTTTGTGGTGCTTGACAGTGTATCGTTTCGGTTATTAGAATTTTACTTTACAAATCGGTAGCAAGGTTTTGCCTTTGATATTTAAAGTTTCAATCCAGTTTTGCGGATCTTGTCAACATATTTCTGGTATCTCAATGTTAGAAAACTGACTTTTTATCAAGTGTATTCTGCTAAAAAAATTTACATTTTTTTTCTATACCCTCATTGTATAGGATTGCTTTTAAAATATCTGTAAAATATATTTTTGTTGCCTTTCCTTGTTCATTTTTTCCTTAGTATATCTCAGTTGTGTAGTTGCTGTGGTTGTTGTTTGTCCGCTTGAAATTAGATCAGCCAACATTAACAGGATTCCGGCAGATCCCCTATGTTGGCTATAAAGAAAGTATCTGCCGATCCTGACACTCAGATCTTTGTTCCACGTTAAGTAGGATTTTGATTTGGATAAATCAATTTTCATGCTTAGTATACAATGTCTGTACTAGACTTAAAAGCTGATTATTTTCTATGTGTGTTCACGTCACACCTGGTATTATACGGAAGTGCTTAGAACATCGATTGATAAAATCAAAGAAAATGGTTTCGAGCTGACAAAAAAAGAAGCTGAAGTCACCTCGCAAAAACAATTACCGACGCCGACTACGCCGATGATATAGCGATTCTGGCAAACACACCCAACCAAGCCGAAACACAATTGCATAGTTTTGAACGAGCTGCCGAAGGTTTGGCCTCCATGTCAATGCACACAAAACTGAGTATATGTGCTTTTATCAAAAAGTTGACATTTCTACACTAGAAGGAACCTCTCTGAAACTTGTAGACAAATTCACCTACCTAGGAAGCAGTGTCTCATCAACTGAAACATACATCGACACGCGGCTAACGAAGGCATGGACAGCTATCGATAAGCTATCGATCATATGGAAATCAGACCTGACCGATAAAATGAAACGCAGTTTCTTCCAGGCAGCGGTCGTGTCGATACTGCTGTATGGATTCCCTATTTGGACGCTAACAAAACGGCTGGAGAAGAAGCTAGACGGCAATTACACAAGAATATTGCGAGCTATGTTTAACAAGTCAAGGCGGCAACACCCCACAGGGCACCAACTTTACGGCCACCTGCCTCCCATCACGAAAACTATTCAAGTTAGACGAACCAGACATGCACGACATTGCTGGAGAAGCATGGACGAGCTCATAAGTAATGTACTCCTATGGACCCCCGCATATGGCCGAGCAAAGGCAGGACGACCAGCTCGAACATACACAAACGGCTATGTGAGGATACGGGATGTAGCCCTGAAGACCTGCCAGAGGCGATGAACGATAGGGAGAAGTGGCAAGAGAGGGTTGGCGGCACGAGATGATGATGATGATGATGATTATCCTGAAGAATACACCTTAGCAGGTCACCAAATGGGGTTTACAAAAGGTAATGCGTAAACCATTAAACTGAATTAGTTTTTATTTAGTACATGCAACGTATACATATACCGGGCCATTGCCATAATGGTTAGAATGTTTACCAATAGTCCTGGAGACCAGGGTTAAATCCACGGTTGAGTAATACCAAAGATTCAAAAATTGTACTTTATGCTTTCTTGCTTATCTATAAGCATTATAAGGTACGGAAAAAGGGTAAGTTGAACAATCTAGAGAATCGAGTAATGTCCTTCACCTCTGTTTAAGTAGATATTGATAAGTGAGCTTTAGCTTCAGCCTCGACTCAAGTCGGTCACCATAACACTTTACTCTAAAATATTTGGCTTAATAACATTTGTTTAAGCACTAGGATATTTCATTTTATTCTTTTCGGATAAAATTCCCTACTTATATTTTTTCTTTCTCCCTTAAAATTCAATTTTTGGCCTTTTATATTCAAATGAAGATTACTGCATTCACATTTTATGCATTTTCATTTGAAAATCAGACCTGACCTAAAAAATGAAACGTAGTTTCTTCCAGGCAGCGGTGGTGTCGATACTGCTATATGGATGCACTACGTGGACGCTAACTAAACGGCTAGGGAAGAAGCTAGACGGCAATTGCATAATAATGTTGCGAGCAATATTGAACAAGTCCTGGCGGCAACACACCACAAGGCACCAACTATACGGCCAACTGCCTCCCATCACGAAAACTATCAAAGCCATACGAACCAGACATGCAGGATACTGCTGCAGAAGCAAGGACGAGCTCATAAGTGATGTACTCCTATGGACCCCCGCATATGGCCAAGCAAAAACAGGACGACAAGCTCGAACATACATACAGCAGCTGTGTGAGGATACGGAATGTAGCCCTGAAGACCTGCCAGAGGCGATGAACGATAGGGAGAAATGGCAAGAGAGGGGATCTGGGATATCCGTGCTAGCGGCATGACATGATGATGATGATGATTTGAAATAAACACAGAGACAAAATTAACAAAGTATTGATGATATAGCTTAAAGTTGTCGAACTTATAGTCTCTGCGTTTACTTCATCGATACGTTACTACGGCGAATGATTCATTTTATTGATATTTGGTCAAACTAGGATAATTGCTTTATCATATATTTACGATCGGGGATAATTTATTTTTATTTCCCTGTTTCTTTTTGTTTCTTTTTCACAGCTATTTTCAAATTTTGGATGTAGGATTTTAAATTCAAATGAAAACTGTAGTATTCAACATTTACTGTTATTATTTATTCCTCTGGATTTTTTCACGTCAGCGCCAGCTGATGATTTTTCACTGGAGTCTGAGTGACAGCAAGTCTCCTCAAGTCTCCAATACTCTCCTCAGTATTCTGGCCGTTCGCAGTAATGCTGTCATTTTGATAGTCTCCACTCGTTCGCCAACTTCCAAGTCCCCCAAGTCCTTTAATAACCCTTTAGTTACTGTGCCAAGAGCACCAGTTATAATTGGTACAATCTTCACTTTTATGTTCCACTGCTTTTTTCAATTCTGTAGCAAGGTCGAGGTATTTATCCTTCTTTTCACATTCTTTCAGTTTTATTCTGTGGTCAGACGGGACGGCATTATTATTATTATTATTATTATTATTATTGGAGGTGCCGTGGTGTAATGGTTACTGTCGTAGGAAATGGACACGGCGACTCGAGTTCAAATCCTGGACGAGAATGATTGCATTTCGCATAAAACTTTGAGAGGTATGAATCGTATTATTCTCCCTCCAGCAATGGGTAAATTGTAGGACAGACTGAGTTCTTCAGCTTTGGAGAGACAACTAGTCTAGGAGAAGGAAAACTGAATTCAAACCTGTTTAATTCTGCTTAAAAATTGACCTTGTGTCATATTCTATCCGAACGGAGGGTTTGGTAATTATTATTATTAATATTATTATTATTATTATTATTATTATTATTATTATTTCTTCTTATTTCTCGAGTATCTTTATGAAATGTTTGGTAACTGTAACAGGAACACCATTTTAAATTGCTCTAATCGTCATTTCCATGTTCCACAGTTTTTTCAATTCCCTAACTAGGTCGAGGAATTTATCCTTCTTTTTATATTCTTTCAAATTTACTCTGTGGTCAACCTTGACCATAAGGTTCATAGTTTTGCATCTTTTTTTTATTATTATTATAAAGTCTGGTCGTCTGGATTTGATTAGGTGATCCATTAGTGTGTCGAAATCCCAGAGGAGTTTGCATGTGTGTCATTCTCCAGGACAGATGTTTGGTTTTGCATATACCATTATTTTGTTTGGTCAAACTTCACTTGCGGGCAGAATTCCTAGTTGATAGCTATGCCTACCCAATTGTATCTAGTCTTATAATCTTTGTGTGTTAATTTCCTACATTCACTGATTATATGATTGCTGAATTTGTCTCTTTGACCACGTAATCAACATTTACACTTTTGTTGCGTCTTATCTATTCTAGTTTTGATATGATTTGTTCTTATAACATTGTCTTCTGCTGCTATCGGAAGAGATTAATTTTCTTTCTTAAGGTTTCCTAACTTAGTTCTTGCGTGAGATCTCGCTTGTTATTCCCTTAAAATATGGTTGTTTTTCTTGCCATTTTTGTTTTCTGGTTATTATCAGTCCTCATATTGTCAGTATTGTTTCTGGTGGTTTTAGTCAGTCTTCCTCCACGCTTTTGTATGTAGTCTTCAAGTCATTGTATTAATGCGTCAACACTGTCTTCAGTACTGGCAAGTCCTCTTCCTCCCTCTTTTCTTGAAACGTATAGCCTGTCAACCTCATCTCTGAGATGTAATAATCTTAAGAATAGTCATTAGTTTTCTTGTTCACATGTCTATTTGTTAAAGTTTCCACTAGTCTACTTCGGAAATGGCCGGAATATCTCAAGAGGAGGTACTGCCCAGGTATTTATTCCTTTGATAAGGTTTCAGCTAAATAGTTTTGTTTCGAGTAGATTTCTGGCTTTCCTGAAATATTCTTTCTTAATTTTATTCTTTTATTTCCTGTTGTTTGATGATGTCACCTTCCTGTATTATCAAATTTTAGTAGGTTTCCTTTTCTCCGGGCATTCAAATTTTGTCTTGATTTGGTAGTTCTATTCTGCCCGGTGTATTTTTCTATGCCAAATTTCATTCCTATGTCCTGACTGTATATTCCGACCGTGAGTGTTAGAGTTTCCAATTATTTTCCATTTTTGGCACAGTTTGATGCCGTCCATGTATATTAGGTCATTAATCTTTTCGTGTGATTTACTAAGTCTATACCTGGTCTTGCATTTTCCGAGGACGGGGTTGAGTAGTATCATAGTAATTATGAATAGTAATGGTGATAGTGCCTTTCCTTGGAACATACCTCTTTGGATCTTTGCTTCAGTTAAGCTTTTCCCACCCGCTGTCAATTCCACTCTCCTTGTTTTCATGGTTTTCTCGCTAATGTTCATGATTTCACCAGATATTTCGTCTATTTTGTGACAGTCTATTATCCCGCTTTCTGGGACCATATCATATGCCGGTTGGTAGTTAATCCAAGTGATAACTAGATTTTTGCGACTCGTCTTCCTCCCGTTTAGGATGTACTGATCAATGTAGAGTAGTTCTTAGTATCTCTGGATCCTTTGCAGTATCTTTTCTTTTTTTATTATTATTATTATTTACTCCTTTAGAGTGTTTCACATCAGCTAATAGTTTTTCACTGGAGTTTGAGTGATAGCAAGTTTTCTCAAGTCTCCTGGACTCTTCTCCGTATTCAGGCCATTCTCAGTAATGCTGTCATGTGGATCATCTCTTAATTATTTACGCCAGCTTTAACTGATATTTTATCACAGTAGTTTGAGTGCCAGCAACTGTACTCAATTCTCCAGGACTCTTCTCAGTATTCTGATCGACCTTAATAAGGCGATAGTCTTGATGGTCTCTATTTGTCCTCTAATTTTCTTGTCTTCCAGTCCCCTTTACCAATCCTTTAATGATTACACCAAGTGCATGTCCCACAATTAGTATCACCGTCACCTTTATGCTCTATTGTTTAGTTCTCTCGCAAGGTCTATGTACTTTTCTCTATATCTATTTTTATTATTATTTACTCCTTCAGAGTTTTTCACATCAGTGTTAACTGATGGTTTTTCACTGGAGTTTGAGTTACAGAGAGTCTCCTCAAGTGTCCAGGACTCGTCTCAGGATTCTGGCCGTTCTTAGCAATGCTGTCGTTTGGATAGTCTCTGTCCGTATGCCTATTTCCAAGTCTTCCTGGCATTTTAATAATCCTTTGGTTATTGTGCGTAACGTACCGATCACAATTGGCACAATCGTTACTTTCATGTTCCACAGCTTTTTCAATTCTCTAGCAAGGTCGAGGTACATATCTTTCTTTTCACTTTCCTTCAGATTTATTCTGTGGTCCACCGGGACAGCAAAGTCGACAGTTTTACAATTTTTTTTTTGTTGTTGATTATTATGAGGTCTGGTCTTCTGGCCGGGATTAGGTGATCCGTTTGTATGTCAAAGTCCCATAGGAGTTTATGCGTGACATTTTCAAGGACAAGTGCTGGGTTGTGCATATACCATTTATTATTATTATTATTATTATTATTATTATTATTATTATTATTATTATTATTATTATTAAATTTGCAGCTTTACATTTTTTGCAATATTTCACCGGGTCTTTTCCCAAGACCATGTGTGAGAGAAGGGAGTGATTAGATGCATTCTTTGTGTTTATTTGTTTTGCAGCCTCTTTTTGTGATATTTTTTGTCAAAGTTTTAGCACATTCTTAAGAAAATGAGCAGTTCTCCAAAGTGCAAGTATTCATTTTTTATAAAGCTTGCAACTGCCAGGTACTCGTAAATGTTCTTATCTGTTCAGGTGTTGATGATGCCCAGGTCTCCCTGTATAACTGGCACCCAGGTAGTTTTAAAGACCCAAATTTGTTACCTTCTTTTTCCAGACCTTTGTGCTCGCTGATTTATTAGTATTCTTTTACTGGTATGTTATTAGCTGATGAAATTGACATAACAATTGAAGATATGGTCTTTAAATACATCATCTTTTGAAAATTTAATCTTTGCATAAAGCATAGTTTTTTAAATAAAATATCTATACACAGATCAATTCTGTTAATTAATACATCCGAAAGCTCCCAAAAAATGTCATCTAAAATTATTTCACCAGTATTTCTGGAATCATGCAATTCAGTTTCGATCTGATTAGGCCGTTTGTTCCAAATTCCAAGAATATATTACCCTACTAGAAAAAAATAAACTAATTGATTTGTAGACTTAGTTTTTCGAAATCTGTCTTGACAGTGAATTACTAGTTCGAGAAGAAATATTGAAAAAAATATCTTTCATAATTAGATATTCCATTAATTATTTTGAAAGTTTTAATTAAATCAATTCTTACTCTTCCTTCTAGAAATGTACTTGGTTCTAATTTTACTAATCTCAGCCTCTAACTGAAATCTTTCACTCTTTTTTTATAATCGCTTCACTGTTTTTTGTAAGCCTTCTAATTTCAATATTACACTTTAATTTCCATGTCCAGACACTAGAGTATAGGCCTGAGTATAGTATTCTAAATGAACTCTCATTATGGTTTTATATATATATATATATATATATATATATATATATATATATATATATATAAAATAAGAATAATAATAAGAAGAAATAAAAATATATTGAATATATATATATATATATCTAATCCATGGAAAATATTTTGCAACCCTGGGTTTTATCAAGATATATATATATATATATATATATATATATATATATATATATATATATATATATATATATATTGTCATCCACAGATAGACTGTTTCGTTCTATCAGAACTCTTCAGTGTGGCTAGACACGTAGGACGCTAAGGGAATTTTTAAGGTATCATGTAGTAACAGTCTATATATATATATATATATACATTTTCCTCCCTTGACGAGAAAAAAACCTACCTAGCTAGTCATCCCATTTGACCTCGATGCATACGAAAAAAAAATACTTGTCAACTTAAATATATGACCAAAGTCAACTCATTTTTCGATTTCCCAGTTGCTTAATTTTTATTGAACATATTATTATTCAATTCCTTGCTAAAATATAATGACTTGATTAAATGAGAAAAACCGAAGATGTTGACAGTCATTTCCGATTCCCAATCCGATGAGAAATATGGGGGAGCAGAAGAAGGATTAGAAAGAGAAGGAGGAAAAAACGAAGGATGAGAAGTAGCTTTTAGAGTAGATCCATTAACGAGAAAAAAAGCCTTTGATTTGAATTAAATTTTTTCTTCTCCTCGACCGATGGATATACCAAAGATAAAAAGTCAGTCTGACCCACTTGTTATTTAAGGGAATTAGCCTTATGTGAAATACAAACGGTCTCTACCAAGATTTGAACTCAAGCAGCAAAGAATGACAAGGTTCATTATTTGTTATTTCAAGTTTTGATAACTATTAGTTTGATATGTAATTTGGTGAGGTGGGAAACGAGCCTAGATATCGGGTGTTTCAACTTCTATTAGTACAAAAAGACAACAATTCGAAAGTAATCGGTATCTGTCCAGTTTACAATCTTCAGCATATCTATCCTAATAGAATATGACATTTAGGTTATATGACAAGTGATGATAAAAAAAACTGTTTCGGAAAATTAAGATATAAAACACATTCTTAGAGAAAAGAAAAATAGAAACTTTGTAAGTGTTTGTGCGCGCATCTGCCTAATTGTTTGGAGAAAATGTCTGACCTGATTGCTCAATCAAATCACGTGTCAAATTATTCAGCATTTCTAATGTTTCGCCGGATATTTCTCTTACGTAGTAAAATCACTCAATTGGCAAATAAAAGAAATGTTCATTTTATATCAATTTCCTTTTCTTTTTTTTCTCTTTTATAAGAAAACCATTATACGATTTAATTCCTTCTTTTATTTCATTCACAGACATAGATAATATCCTACCGAGAATGAGTCGTTTCTTACTCTATAAATGCAATTAAAATCTATATTCTACGAAATTCATCTGAAAAGTTCCTTGGTTTAGTGTCTAATGGCATATCAACCTTTGTAGGTTATTTATTGCCAAAGCCATTCTCCTAGAAGAACAGTAATGGTACTATTTAACCCATAGCTGGGAGGATAAGGGGATTCAAAATTTTCTCAATGGTATCTGTCCGAAAGTGAACGTAAAAGCAGGACTGGAGTTCAAACTTGCTTATTACGATTTTACAGTTTATCGATTTAACCATTACACCACGAGGCCACCCCCAAAAGTACCTCGGTTGACTAATATAATCTCACAGAATGTTAACAAGGTCTATTTTTTCCGGTGCTTGGATGCCATTGGTCTAAAAATTCATCAACTACATATATATTTCAAGAACTTTTCCAGTATATGAACTTCCATCCCACCCTTTTGATCATAAAAACATAATGCTATGGGGACCGATCTTTATTTTTGTAAGTTTGACTGTATTATCTGTAAAAAAAAAAAAGACGTTATGGTTGGTTCGACAAGCTGTTGAGCATATTATGTCGGAAATCCTACAATGACCGAAAAGACAACAACCAGTATTTTTTTTTCTTTTACTTCTACTTCGTCCTCTTCTTTTTTTGGTTTCTTTTTTTCTTCTTTCTTTCTCTAACCCATAGCTTTAGGCTTCTTTCCACTTTAATAGAAATAACACTTGGGCAATTTGGAATGAAGATCTACTTAGCAGGACGCGTGATTCTCATGTTATTTGTTGTGAAATGGAGGAAAGCCAATCACAACAGATGTGAAATGCGCATTATTTTTGCCGTTATTGCCTCGATCTCAAAACAGGAAATTCACATTCGTGAACGTACACGGGTTCAGACTACCATAAAATAAACTCACATACAGTCAAAAGATGTAAGAAAAACAAGTCAGGGTTTATTTTATGGTGGTCTGATCAATATATCTAACTTTGTACTATTATATATATATATATATATATATATATATATATATATAAAATGAACATTAAACATACGAATTTCGAGTTATGAACGGATTGGTCCAAGAGAAGGAGCAAAATCTTATCTATAATCTATCTATCTATCCATTCACACACACACACACACACACACACACACACACATATATATATATATATAGCCATCTCGGTTGGAATCAGAATTTCCTGACTCTATCACATAGAGAGGATTCAGAAGTCTTCTCAAAAACTTTCTTTTGAGTTTGAGATTTCTTTAAAGATAAGAGTTCAGCTTAAGAGCCCTGAATAATGTACCTTGAGCCTTTTGTTGCCATTAATCTCACTTCTAATTTGAGAAATCTATCTTTTTTCCACCAAATTACGTTGCCAACAAATAAAAATAAAACAAAGCAAAAAAAAAAAAAACTTTAAAGAAGGGTTATTCAAATAATGAAATAATCTAAACCAAAATATTCATACAAAATTTTTTTTCGGTCAAAAGAAGGATAAACAAAATAAAAGAGTTATCAAATATTTTAGATGTGGATTTATACTTTCCATTTTTGTCACCAATTATTTCAGATTCATTTTTAAATATTCAAAGTGAGAGTCGCCATATTGTTGCAGCTAACGTGCGGGACAGCGACACCATGATAAGCAAAGATTAATTCCAGTTGCAATAGTACGTTTACTTTAGAATAGATACCCTTGGGAAAGATATGTACTCTCTTATCCCATCCCCCAGCCATAGGTCAATTATCAACACTAATTTTTTTTCTGCTGGATGGCTTCAGCATTAAGTATCCCACGAAGGTTGGTGAAAAAAACTAAACACTTAAACATCGAATAATATTGCAATCCTTAAGATGTATCTTATAAAAACGAAACAAAAAAAAAAACAAAAACAAATACTCAGTAAACATAGTATAATGAAACACGATTGTTATCTAATAATATGCCGGCCCACAAGATGAATATTTATCCTTCAGGAAGTATTGGATTCATGCTTTTATTGCAAAGTGCGGAAGCAAAATACGGAATTATTTTTAAAACGTTTTGGTTTTCAGTTCTAGTAGTCAAATTTTGATTAAAAGAAATGTGATAAGTCTACATTTTCATAATTAGCTCAATTATTCAAGCATTAGTTTTATTAAAATGCATATCGATATGTGTGAGCAAAAGAAAATAAACGACAAAGAATTAATGATTTCCTTAAAGCTGAAACCAAGCGAAAAAAATGGCCAGATCTTTACCTCCTTGATTACCCTATATGGGTCATTTTTGAAATCAAAACAAATGCAACTTGCATGCCAAATATTGCTTCGCTTAAGGCTGCTATTGAGGAGGAATGGAATAAAATGTGTGAAGAATTTATTTTAAAAGAAAGCAAATCCTTTTGATGGAGTGTTTATACAATAATTGAAAAAAAATGGCGGCCATATTGAGTAAATTTACTTTTTTGTGTCTATCTTCTTATTGTTTATTCTTAAAATAAAAGTCAGTCTGTTTAATAGCAGAGTCGTTTATTATCATTCTAAAATTTTCATAAATTAGTTTCCACACCACGTATAAAAAAACTGCATTTATCGCACACCAAGGATATTTCTCAGAAAATAACAAAATATCAGATCAAAATGCGGCCTCAATAAACTCGGGCCAATATATCAAAGAAGATCAATGGCATCACCAATATAAAATCGTTAATAAGGAGTAACATACGCCATAGATGTTTTTTAGCGAATCATGATTATATCCTTAACATAAAACATCGACACAGGCTGAAAAATTAAGTCTATAGTTGAATAAAGTATTGGTAATTTATTCCCGGTCTGTCACACTGAATTAGAACTGTTCACACAGACACAGACACGCCTAAACACAATTACGTATCAACACACATGCATACAGACTCACACACGCACACACACACACACACACACACACACACACACACACACACACATATATATATATATATATATATATATATACAGAGGACTATATTTTATAATTTTAAAAAGGTTTTAACGGCGGATTTAATCAAAATCATAACCACATATATATATATATATATATATATATATATATATATATATATATATATATATATATATATATATATATATATTATAATTAAATCTGTCGCTGATTGTATGGCGCAGTCGGCTGGGGCTATAGTATATGCTGACTGCCTCTCTGCAGAGCGGTAAGACTCCACCTACGTGTGTCCTTGATATGACACTAAACAACCCTATGGTAAGGTTCCTGTAATGCTGGAGCTTTAAGAAATCATAAGTAGCCTTTATTGCTATCACTCCCCAGTCCACTCTGGGCCAGACTGGTAACAACTTATCAGGTTCTATCTATGGGTCAAATAGAACTAAACTGTATCCAAGATAAACTGAATTCCTTGTAATAAATCTGTTTATATGTGTAAGATTTGGCATTAAATAACCTACATGATATGTCATAAAACCAAACCAAAATGCTAATTATATATATATATATATATATATATATATATATATATATATATATATATATATGCGCTTATGTTTATAATAAAATCTACCGCTAAAACTATATAAATTTTGGAAAATATAGTGCCCTATATTTGAAGTTGTGTAAAAATGTAACGATATTCCAATAATACAATCAAATTGATCAGAGTAAAACTCACGACCCTGAGTTTCATATTTCCGATCTTCAGGTGAGCTTTTATTGACTCTGTTGGAATTCCTTTAATTCAATTGAATTCAATAGAGTAATCATATATTCTACATGCAGTATTTTCAGCACATAATTATAAAATGGCCAACTTGTGAAGTAACGTCACACAATCTGGCACCAAAATTCGAAGTAAATATTTGCATTCATAGCTACATTTAGCAAGCAATTTAAATTTATTGTTCAGTAGGCTGCAAGAATACGAAAAACTCATTTTATGATATTTTCCTTCAAGCACAATTTATCATATATCGAACCCTCGTTCAAAGCAAATACTCTTTTTAAAATAGATCATTTAACCGCTGGTTCTTCACCAAAGTTTTTCGTTACCTTCTCAGTGGTACTAAAACAGTCTTCTGTTGTTGGCGTAGCGTTCATTCCAGAAGGAAACTTACACAGTAATAATATTGGCCATAGTTTTGATTAAAGAATCTTAAAAGAGAGTACATAATAAATTAAGACACCGATTCACATAAAATTATGAAATCCGTGAATTTTATTATGGTAAACTGATGGTCAGGTTTTACAGTGATTAGGTGGTCGACGTTAAACAAATACTGCAAGAATTCAGAATACTAAAACACATAAAAATGAATGAAACCAATACAATTACTTTCTACTCCTTGTATTTTAAGACTTTCCTTTTCGGAAAGAATGTATTTCATTTTGTTGACATTAGCGGGCAGAACATATCAATCAAAATAATGCTTTTTTCATGGAGAAAACTAGAGAGGAAGATAAAAGAATGACAATATATATATATACGCCCACTCATAATGGTTTACACTGCACGCTCAGCCAGTCCTTTCGAGGAGGGGGGATATGGCGCACATCGAACATGCTTAATGCCATTTAGGGCACAGAACCTGTAAAATTCCTTACTAGTAAAAGTGCTAGCATTTTCAGATACGATCACATATGAACTCCCATGTATCGCAAATGTGCGTCTCAAAATCGTTTCTGTTACTGCGGAAGATGGTGATGACATAACACATGCATCTATATATTTACTGTGAGCGTCTACAATTACTAAAATTTACTTGCCCTGGATAGAGCCCGCATAATCCATGTGCACTCGGAACCAGGGCTTCCCTGGCCAGTACCATGGATGCAATGCACTAGAGTGAGGCATATTTGCTTAACACATGCCACAATTCCTCACAAACAATTCAATATCTGCATCCATCTTAAGCAATCAAATGTGACTACGAGCCAGAGGCTTCATCCGAGATATTCCTGGATGACTCTCAGTAAAGCATCTCGACACTTTGCTGGGATTACCACCCGTGATCCCCATAAAACACAACCCAGTTGTTCCGATAACTCATCCTTCCTGGTTGTGTATGGTTAATAATCAAGAGATCTTTTTTCCGACCATCCATGCAAGATCCATTTACGCTCTTGTGATAACACGGGGTCTTTTGATGTGTAAAAAGCAATAGTTTTTGACGAGAGTGGGATTAAGTGTAAGGCTGACATGGAGAGTACTAATTCTTCCGGACAAGGTAAAGGCGTAACGTAGTCCTCTATAGGTAGCCGACTGAGTCCATCTGCATTGGAAATTTTTGAACCAGGCTTGTACACTAGTTGATTGTGATAAGTTGCTAGAACTAATGTTCAACGTTGCACTCTAGCACTTCCTGTCGGTGATATTACACGATCCTCTTTAAAAATCCTAAGCAGTGGTTTATGGTCCGTGATGATGGTAAATTCTCGACTGTAGATATATTTATGGAATTTGGAAACTCCAAAAATTACTGCTAGTCCTTCACGTTCTATGTGGGCATAATTCCGTTCTACCTTTGACAATACCCTGGAGGCAAAATAAATCGGTTTTGCACTCCCGTCTTTCATTATATGCGATAACACTGCCCCCACCCCCCACTGGAGATGCATCAACCGTCATGATAAGTTTAAGTTAAGTATTGTAATGGACCACGACAGCAGTCGACATTAGGAACCCTTTGATTTCTTGAAGGCAAAGGCTCCGTCTGGTCCCCATTTCCATGGAATTCCCTTCTGTAATAACCTGTACAATGGAGCTAAAACTGTGCTGATATTGTTTAAATACCGGCGGTAGTAATTAACAAAAGCTAAAAAAACAACGCAGTTCAGTCACATTATTTGGGTGGGTACTTTGCAAATTGCATTGACCTTATCTTGCGTTGGATGGATTCCTTCAGTATCAATCCTATGGCCCAGGTATGAAATTAAGGCGGAGACCAGCATCTCGTAAACTCGTAAATAAGGCACGCAGGTTTCTATTATGCTCTTCCATAGTTCGTCCCGAGATTAGGATGTCGTCGAGATAAGCAACTGTTCTTGGTATTCCTTGAATCAGTTTATCAATAATTCTTTGAAATACTCCTGGCGAAGTACCAAAACACAACCGAGTATACATAAAAAGACCTTTATACGTGTTTATCGTCGTTAGCTTTTGTGACTCTTCGTCCAAAGGAACTTGTAAATGAGCGTCATTCAAATCCAGTCGCGTAAAATAACGTCTACCGATACTTTAGAATACAGGTCGTCTATATTCGGAATGGGTATTTGTCTATTTGAAAAACAGGATTGTCAGTCTGTTTGAAATCCCCACAAATCCGAACTTGACCATTTCCTCTTTAAAACTGGGACAATAAGGGAAGCCCATTCTGAGAAACAGACTGATTTGATAACGGAGGTAGCAACTATTCGCTCAAGTTCAGCTTCCACCTTCTCTCTAATTGTTAAGGTTACAGATCTAGCCTTCATAAAACGGGGTGTGCTATTTTGTTTATGGTACAATTTTGATGTTGCGATTTTCAATGTACTTAAACATGGTTTAAAAATTTATGCAAATTCCTGACTCAAATCGGTCCATTCGATTTGATTACATGTAGCAGTGATATCAATAGGCAGCTTTTCTAGCCAATCTCAACCTCGTCGCCAAATGCTGTAGTCTGGTTAACGCACTAACGCAAATTGTTCAGAGAGTGAATGTACACCGAGAAGTAATCGCTTCCGCCTTTTATATCCACAACACAAAGATGGCCGAAACAGTGCTTCCGTTTTTTACTAACCAATATACTCCACACACACACATACACACACACACATACATATATATATATATATATATATATATATATATATATATATTTATATGGAATTTATTCGAGACGATATATATTTATATATAGGTGCGCATATATATATTTGTGTGTGTGTGCGTGTGTGTGCGTGAAGCGACAAGAGCTGTAGAAATGTATTATCTAGAATAGATAGATAGATAGATAGATAGGAAAAAGCTGAGATAGATAGATAGATATGCAGGTAAATAGATTGAGAGATGAATTACTTAGACAGGCTAACAAAGAACCAGATGGAGATAAGCGAAGATCCATCTAAGGGAATTTCAATTAGCGTCAACACATTTGTTTTTCTCATTTTCTTGATGAGCACTGCTTGCAATTTTGAGGCACTTTCATATTCAGTGCTAATCTTTTCCGTTTTCTACTTGGGATTATTCCAGGATTCGTGTCAGGGTTTGTTTGTTTGTTTGTTTGTTTTTTTTTTGTTTATTTTTGTTTTTTTTATTTGGAACTTCATCTTTTCTTAAACTATTTTTTTTAATTTAAAAATGAAACAAAAAAAAATTACTCGCCATCGGCAAGGATCACAAAGCCGAGAATGAAAAATCGAAAATTTTCCATTTTCGTGACTTCCCATAAATTCCTAAAGTTACGTTTTTGAACCATCCCATTTCTCTTTTATTGTTGAATTGCTTTGAATATCTTAGCTTATTTATGTATTTATGTGAAAAATATTATGCATATCTTAATGTGTACGTTTATAAACCAGTTTTTTAATGTATTTCTTTTGATATTCTATTCTATGTTTGTAGACGCTCCGATTAGGAAATGCTTCTAAACATATGGTATTATTTACTGAATGATATTTCGGGAAAAATCTGCCATTAAACATTCTAGATTATCTAAAAAAAATATGAGTCCTTGTTTTATTTTTGTTTGTACATTTTTGTTTTTAATTTGATTGAAGATTATGAAACATACGTGATTAATCTCCACGTGAATATGGATAAGCATTTTCTTGGGTTTAATTTTGCGCGCACACACACACACACACACACACACACACACACACACACACACACACATATATATATATATATATATATATATAAATAATAAAATCTGTTATATTTCTAAATAAAGAGTGCTAAGTATCGATGTGAGTACATACGTTTTGATGTTGGTTACTGCAACATACACACAGACATACATATACACTGAGACACACACACACACACACACACACACACACACACACACACACACACACACACACACACATATATATATATATATAATCAATCTCTTTCTCTCTCTTTTAATATATATATATATATATAAAAGACAGAGAGAAAGAGATCGATTGAGAGAGAGACAGAGAGAGAGAGAAATAGTTTTAAAAAAATCACATCAATTGATGAATTATAAAACGTTACCCCATTTAAGATTGTCAACCACTGATTTCGTTGATAGTCTGAGCTTATAATGGTTTGGTATATATCAAATATTATAAGCCTACCCCACTCTTCAAGGAACTTGATTATTACCGTTTATAATCTGGGAATACACACACACACACACACACACACACACACACACACACACATATATATATATATATATATATATATATATAAATATATATATATATATATATATATATTATTCAGTCCAGTTTATACCGGATTTGGGAGTAATTCCATCAGGACTACAAAACTAAAGTTTCCGATATGTTTTTTAGGTGGAATTTTCCCAAGAGAGCTCTACTAATTAGGACAATACGAGTATTATTCGGTCCAGTTTTTGGTGTTTTTGATTAATATCAAAACACATAACTGGGATGGAAATTAATTCATAATCCGAATGTGACCAGTTTTTGTTTTTTCTTGAAGAAATATATATATATATATATATATATATATATATATATTGCACCATTGAAAAGAAATCTTTAAAAACTACCCCTGTTTTTATAATAATATTCATTTCAGAAGACCACACGAAAGCGTATATGTACATAGGTTTTTTTAAATGCCCCATTGAGTGTAATCAATATGTTTAAATTCTTATTTTAAATTTTGTTCAATTTCTGTCTTCTATGTTTTCTCGTGGACTTTCAATTCATTTGGTGCTTTCTAATAGACGTTGTGCGGTCATTCTAAATAAGTATAGTTCAACCCTCCACCCCTCTTTTTCCTATATAAAGCTGCTTTTCTTTTTTTGCTATGTATACGGAAGAAAAAGAAAAAGAAACTTTTGCTTAGTTTCGGCGTTAAGCATATCTTAGATTATTTGTCGTTTCTTTCCTTGATCACTCATACTGGGCTGAATTTTAATTTAAATACGTGCTTGAATAACAGAGGGAAATCATGAAAATTTAGATTTATCGTGTTTTTCCCCTAAATTGAACTAATCGTAGAAAAGAAAAACGTATTAAAATTTATTCCATATTTAACTTACACACACACATACACTCCCTTTCTCTCTCTCTCTTTCTCTCTCTCTATCTCTCTCTCTCTATATATATATATATACATATATATATATCATGTGCGTCTGTGTGTATGTGTGTGTGTGTGTGTGATTTTTCTTTTATATATATATTCAGACAAAGTATGCGAATATGATAATGTTCTTTCAATGATTAAGAGGCAAATATCTTTAGAAAAACATTAACCATGGGAAAGATATGCTTAGATTTTGTTTTTTTTTATTATTGATAATTAAAGGAACTAGTAACATATAAGACTCACGACATTTTCATATTACAACTGATCATTATTGCGTCCTAATCTATTCCTATAACAAACTAGATAAAATTGGTTAAATTAATAGTATGATTTATCTTACAAGATAAGCAGAGAAAATTATTAGATTCTAGTGACTTAAAGGGATATTTTATTAAGACAGATTTTTCGGTTATCATAAAAATATTTGGCGACGTATCTGTCATCAAATTATTTTCTATTCAATAGAAAAAGAAAAAGTAGTCTTTAATTAAATGTGATAATTTCATAATTCGTTTGACCAGAGGTAGAATTAAAATATTTCAATGCTTAAGAATAGAAATAAGGAAAGAAATATGAAGGAGAGGACCGAGTCATCTTTGCAATTGATGGGTACATTTATTGATTGATACGTAGATACCGTAAACAGTTGGAAAACTAGAAAGATAGACCTATGTATAGGTGTGTCGGCTGAAAAAATCATTAGGTGACCAAAATGCTCTCATGGAACGTGACCAAATGAGGAGTATTTTTCAACATTGTACAACTTGCATTCTACTCACTTATTCATCGGTGTTGCATTGTTTGGATTCCAATGGTCTAAAAATGTATCAAAGACAGATATTGCGTCAGTCTATGAACTTTTCTGCTCACCCTAGTAAATAAATAATTGGTATATAGCAAAAGAGAAATTCTGACAGACGAAGGCAGGTACAGATCTTTTCACAATGAGATAGATAGTTTAATAGATAGATGTCTGAATATTTACATGAATACGTAGGTTCGTGCGAATAAGATGATATACAGATATATATATATATATACGTGTAGAAAAATTGATTGATAAGTATATAGATAGATTGGAACAGAATGAGATATATCTGAACAGACTGACACACACACACACACACACACACACACACACACACACACACACACACACATATATATATATATATATATATATATTATTTTTGGTAGATAGATAGAATAAAATAAAACGAGATTTCTTTCAAACGTTGACAGTGTCACTACAAATATATGGGGGCACCACATGGATATAAACAAAATGCAATAAGACAAAACTTGATGGGAGGTACACAAGAATGCTGCGAGCAGTCTTGAATAAGAAATAAGGATACACTCACAATCAAGTAGTATTAGAGACTCCTGAACATGGGAGTTTCAGGGTTGTCCCACCAGCTAAGACTTATGTCAGATCTATACCGACACTTGCATTTAACCATATTAACCAACCCCTCCGCTCGGGCAGGATATGACACAAGGTCAATGTTTAAGCGGAGTTTAACAGGTTTTAATTCAGAGTTTTCCTTCTCCTAGACTAGTTGCCTCACCAAGGCTGAAGAACCTAATCTGTCCTACTATTTACCCACATAGCTGGAGGGAGAATAATTGGATTCATACCTTTCCCAAGGATATTAGTGCTATGTGAAATGCAATCAGTCTCATCAAGGATTTGAAGTCGTATCGTCGTGTCCAATTCCTACGACGATAACGACTACACCACGGGCACTGCATTTAACTAAGAAGATCAGCCGGAATAGATGGTTGACCGAGATAGATGACGATAGAGTAAAGACACCGTGATACTTGCATAACAAGATGGTTCTATATATTCACACACACACATATACACACACACACACACACAAACACTCACACACACACACACACACACACACACACACACACACACACACACACACACATATATATATATATATATATATATATATATATATATAACCGACTCATTGTCCCAGTGAGTAGAGTGTTCGCCAATGGTCCGGAAGACCGGGGTTCAATCCCAGTTCGTGTCATACCAAAGACTTTAAAAACGGTACTTGATACCTCCTTGCTCAACACTCAGTAATATAAGGTACGTATCAAGGGTAAAGTGGAGCAATCCCGGGTAAGAAGTAGCACTCTTCCCTACATCTCAGTTTAGTATCTATCTGGTCGCCCTCGACAATGGTCGTCAACTTATATACGTATGAAGTAAATGACACAAAGGCAGACGTACAGATGGGTAGATACAAAGAGAATGAGATAGATATGTGCAGATTCAGATGGATAGATAGATAGATATGAACAGACCAAGATAGATAGATAGATAGATAGATATGAACAGACTGAGATAGATAGATAGATAGATAGATAGATAGATAGATAGATAGATATGAACAGACCAAGATAGATAGATAGATAGATAGATAGATAGATATGAACAGACCAAGATAGATAGATAGATAGATATGAACAGACTGAGATAGATAGATAGATAGATAGATAGATAGATAGATAGATAGATAGATAGATATGAACAGACCAAGATAGATAGATAGATAGATAGATATGAACAGACCAAGATAGATAGATAGATATGAACAGACTGAGATAGATAGATAGATAGATAGATAGATAGATAGATTTGACCAGAATAAGTAAAAGAAAGAGAAATTATCTATATTCCAAAGCGAGAACAATAAATTAGCATTAAATGCAACACATCAAATGCACAAAACAAAGTGATCTATTAATTTTTCTTTCATTAATTACGAATCAATATATCAATTAGCCAATGAACAATTTGAAAGAATGGCGAACGAGTAATTTGTAAGGGAGATTGCTGCAAAGACACCACCACATATTTCCAACCATTTCCAAGAGCCAAATTATTATGCCGTTGATGAGAGAATAATTAAAGGAATTACCAACAAATAAATAAATAGAATTCGAATACATTCAGACAAAGACGTATAATTAGTAAGCACATATCCTAAACAGTAAATAAATCGAATATTCAATAGGCAAAATAAAGAAAGTATTAAACCGGTTGTGATGATAAATTACTATAAGTAATCTATCAATACAGTGGCAATTGTTTTTAATTATATACATAGTTAATTTAGTAAAGAATAAGTCAAAGTGGATTAAAAGACATACCCAGGAAAGGAAGAAGAACAAATAAAAGTTATATGAATAGATAAATAATAGATATATTAACTAAGAACGACCTGGCAACACATTAAAACTGGCATACGTGAATAAAAAGAAGCGTTGATAAAATCATCGAAAAAATCTAATAAAAAACAAACCATATATTATCAGTGAATAGATCAACAAGAATACATTGCTCTGTCGGCTTGGGCTGTAGAATACACCGACTGCAACTCTGAAGAGGGGTAAGACCCTCTCCCACAAGTGTCGTGGATATGATACTAAACAATCTGAAGGTGAGGTTCCAGTGATGCTGGAGCTTTAGGGATTGCATAGCACCCATTCATTGCCATTGCTCCCAGGTACACTCAGGTCCAGAATGATAGCACCTGATAAGTTTCTTTCGTGGGGTCAAATAGAACTTAGATGAGTACTTATAATAAACTGAATTGCTTGAAATAGAACTGTTTTTGACATTTAACTGTGTAAAAAATATTTTACCAAGTTGGTTGTGGCAGTTGAATACATCGACTGCACCTCTGCAGAGGAGTAAGACCCTCCATCAACAAGTGTCCTGGATATGAAACTAAACAATCTGATGGTGAGGTTCCAGTGATCCTGGAGCTTTGGGAAATGTGTCGCACCCCTTCATTGCCATTGCTTCCAGGTCCATTCTGGCCCGGAGTAGTAGCAACTTTTATGGTCCTATCAATGGGTCAAAGAGAACTGAACTCTGTATTTATAATATACTGAATGGTTTGAATTAAAACTGTTTGACTGAATTGATTGAAATAGAAATGTTTTTTTCAATTAAACTCTCTAATCATCCTAAATTGAATTGTATGAAATAGAACTGATTATTTGTATGAAACAGATTTAGCATTAAATAACCTACAAAGTTTGATATGCCATAAAATCCACAAACCAAGCAACTAACCAACAAGAATGCAATATGCAGACAAAAGTAAGCCTCTTCAGTAACCTTAGTGTTATGTCTATCGTTTTTAAATGTAGGTTAGGGGTTCAAAGTTCAAATCTGCTTCCGTTTCACTTCCTGTTCACATCCAATGAAAAAGCACTTATCTATTTGTTCTCCTCTAGATATGGGAAAATAATAGGACATACAATGTTCTTTAAAATTGATAAAAAGAATCAGTCTGTGAGAAAAAAAACTAAATTAGAACCAGCCGTATTCCGCTAAAAATTTGAACTTGTTACGCCATCTACATTTAGCGGAAGGAGTGGGAAATTTAAGCATAAGCCTTTCCGTACGTCTTACTTGAATGGTCTGTGAGATGGAAGGTAGGTGATAATACAGCTGCTATTTGTGGGGTGATACATACAATATTTGTCAAGACTGCATGCAGCATTCTTGTGTAGGTCCCATTTTTCTTTGTCTCTATGCATTTTGTTCATATCCATGTGGGGGCATCCATATATAAGTAGAGACACTGACACTGCTTGGGAAAAAATCCCGTTTTATTTTATTGTTCATATCTATAAATCTCTCTCTCTCTCTCTTTCTCTCTCTCACTCACTCTCTCTCTCTCTCTCTCTATATATATATATATATATATATATGGGTGAGGTTGAAATCTCTCTATATTTTCACAAAGCCATAAACCTCACCCAGAAAGAAGACCAGAGACGAGCATTTTCGTTGTGGTAACAAATCACTACTTCTTATAAAACGAGAAAAACTGATTCAAATGTTTCTAGTTTTCCTTGAAGTGATAGTGTGTTGCTACAAAAGAATAATCGGCCATTCTCTTAGAACAATCTGACCCACAATCTTACACCCAACTGCTGAAAAGATGCCGGTTTATATCGTACACCCAACCTTTAACAGGTGACGAATTATAGCCGATTGGGTTTGGGAAATTTGATATTTAGATTGAAGGATAACAAATTGAAACACATGCCAAAAACTTACTCTCATCTTGATGGTAAATATAGCCGTCATCTTTTTTTTTTTGTTTCCACTGCAAAAAAATCCAAGTTTATTATTCATGGGCAGATTATTCGGAACAAGTAAGAGGAAAAAGAAAAGATGTAAATGTAACTAAATATGAAATGAATAAAATAGGTAAAATAAGCAGAAGACATTACATATGAATAAACAGGGAAGATGGTTGGTTGGTTGGTTGGTTGGATTTTATGGGATATCAACATTTATAGGTTATTTAATGTCAAATCCATTTTTTTGTAAATAATCAGTTCCATTTCAAACAATTCAATTTATCATTAGTAAACTGTTTGATTGTCAAAAACATTTCTATTTCAAGCTATTCAGTTTATTCAAACAGAGGTAATTCAGTATAGTATAATTACAGATTGTTTCCACACAGTTAAATGTCAAAACAGTTCTAATTTAGATAATTCAGTAAAGTGTAATTAGAGTTTCAATATCAAAAACAGTTCCATTTCAAACAATTCAGTTTAGCATAAGGACGCAGTTTGAATGTAAGCACACTGTTTAATTGCCAAACCATTTCTATTTCAAGCTATTCAGTTTAGTCAAACTAACTCCATATTTATGGTAAACTGTTGTAATTTCAAACAATTCAGTTTACAATAAGTATGCAGTTAGTTCTATTTAACCCATAGATAGGGCTCTATCAGAGGCTACCACGCCGAGCCAGATTGGACCTGGGAGCAATGTCAATGAAGGGGTACCACATTCCCCAAAGCCCCAGCATCACAGGAACCTCACCATGAGATTATTTTGTGTAATATCCAGGACACTCATTAGTGGGGGTCTTACTCCCCTGCAGAGGTGCAGTCGATGTAATCTACAGCCCCAGCAGGCAAACATGTAAGAGGAATCTGCTTAATTTGTATGAAATAATACAAAAACGTTTATGAATTGAAAAAAAAAAATACAACCCCAAATTGTTGGAAGTAAGTATAAACTACGATGTGAAATATATAAAATTAAAAAAAAACAGTGAAACAGTTATTTTGTAAGTTATATATAAAAAAGGAAAAAGGGAAAAGGCATACAGACGATCGCAACTCGAAAAGAAATGGTATGATTCCTTGTTTTCGATGGCATATGAACCTACGTAAATTATTTAGTGCCAAAGCCACGCCTGTAGACGAGTAGCAGTGGGAATATTTAACCTATAGCCGGGTGATGAAAGAGGTCCATGCCTTTCCCAAGAGTATTAGACCGTAAGTGAACTTAATAGTTCGATGGAGTTGGAATTCACTCAGATCGGGGCTGCAATCAAGTACGTTAGGCATTATGTCATCAAGAAAAGAAAGAACAATTTTGGGGTGGAAAGCAAATATTTAAAATAAAAAGAATCAACACACACACACACACACACACACACACACACACACACACACACACACACACACACACACACACACACAGGGACGCACTCACTTATACGCACTCACATGCAGTCACTGATCCTTCCTCGTCATTCATCTCTATCATCACTCACTCCTTGTAGGTCTCCAGGAAAGCATCCAGTGTCTGCATAAAGCAGATATATGTTAGTCTTTGCCGGTCGTTCAGCAGTGGAACATCCACAGGTAAGAGTCTAAAATAGCATGTCATTTATGAGTTCTCTCTCTCTCTCTCTCTCTCTCTCTCTCTCTCTCTCTCTTTATATATATATATATATATATATATACGATTGAAAAAGAAAAACTGTTTATGAAAAGATAAGTTAATTCAATGCGTACAAAGAAGCCTTAAAATAATAAGAAAGAAAACACACATTATAAAAAAACGCAAAACAAAATAAGATGAAACCAGGTAAATGTCGAACAAAATGATTTTGCTGACGAAAGAAAGAAAAAGAAAAAAGTGAAGGATAAAAAAATGTCACATTTTGTTCATTTCTGATTTTACTGCCATTATTTCTGCGATTTTTTTCATGTCAGATATGCTTTATTGGCCTATGCTTCTGAGTAATTCTTTGCTGCAGTTTATTTCTTGTGTAATTATTCATATCATTTCTTTCCACACGTAACTCTGCATATTGAAACTACAAGCAGAGACTCAAAAACTCTGCACAAATATGTTTATAATTATGCATAATTATGTGTAAGATAGCATATATATATCTGGAGGTATATATATATATATATATAAGAAAAAAACAAAGACCGGTTAATTTAGGATTATAAATTTATTTCCATCCTGTTTTTCAGTTTCTGGTGTGAACCAAAAACACGAAGAAAAAAAATTATACAGGACTTCTTCAGATCCAATGGATAATTAATTAAAACAGAATAGACACGTGGGGTGGAGGGGGAGGGAGATGAGATTAAGGAGTTACCTCCTCGGTTTATTGAATTTCCGTTTGATTTTAATTTTCAAATTTCTTCTGTCAGTTATGATTACGGTAATTTAACTTTTTTATTTATTTGTTTAATTTCTTTTCTTTTCATGTTAAGTTCGATAATTAACTATTAAGAGAAATATTAATGCTTATATTAATTTCGATACCATTTAATTAGCTACCTATTTTTTCCTAGTGTGTATGTTGGATACGTTTTTTTTTTTCCTGGTTTCACTATTTATTTCTATGTTTTTAAATTTTTATAGTTTAAATTTAGTCTTATGTCTACATCTAGCTATTAATTCACTCTCTCTCTCTCTCTCTCTCTCAATATATATATATATATATATATAAAGGTTTTGTTGAATACCGCGGATTGTTTCTTTTTTTTATGTCTTCAAGTGAAGACGTTCAAGTCTTCTCAGTATTTTCTCTTGTCTATGTTAAGTTGGTAAAGAAAGTACCAAAGAGCTTTCGACCAATTCGCTGGTCATATTCAGAGATTGTCTTCGATCGTTTTTTGTTGTAAGTTTTATCTAAATTTATTTGGAGTGATTTATATTTATTTGGAGTGTTTTTCTTTCTATTTTTTTTTTCAAATTATAGATGGGGTTGGCTCATTCAGTTTACCAACTTGATCCAGACACAAGAAGACTAGTGAGAAAATTTGAGCGTCTTCACTTGAAGATTTAAAAAAAAGAAACAATTCGTGGTTTTCTACCAAACCTGTTTATATATATATATATATATATATATATATATATATGTGTGTGTGTGTGTGTGTGTGTATGTGTGTGTTTGTGTCTGTCTGTCTGTCTATAAAGGATCAGTAGACTTTTCGCCATCTCTTCATGTAAAAATATCGCATATTGAAATCCCTGAGAATGTTTTGAGGCATAATTTCTCGTATAGACTTTCATTTGTGCATATACCATTTGCCCGTACGTTGAAACTTCATTTTCTCACACAACTTTAGGTAGAATACGATCCCCACCTGAATTCGCCTTTTACCAATTTTCTTATAATGTTTAAATGTTTTCATTATTAATCTCTTTGAGAGTGTTCAGTATGATATTTTTGAGGGTTTTGCAACAGAGCAAGTTATTGGCTTACACTGGATTTCAAGTGACAGCAAATACCAATTGTTCTTAATGACAGTTTTAAATATTATAGCTGATAAAAAAACATCCTTGTTTTTTACACCGTTGTAAACCTTCCACTTATCTCTCTTCTTCTTATCTCTTTTTTAGATTTTTAGGAAGGTTCTAAGGACTCATAAAGTTATTGTCTTTCATGTGCATAACCACTTATTTCCTTTTCCTTTGATTTGACTTTGTAGTCAGCTATGCATGAGTCTCCTTTCTAGGTGTTGTATTCTCCTTCGTAAGTATTGCAAGATCTGAACTTTTGGATTGAGTAAGACGAGGAATTTTATATGTCAACATCGAAAGGAATGTTATACTTTTTTTTCTGCGGACACTCGTTGTTCAGTGGATGTAGCACACGTCTATGTGGTCAAAATTCAGTTGCTGACATAGTTCCCAATGGATCACTTTCCCTACACAACCTTGCTTCCTCTTGTATGCATTCAGTGCAGCTGAGCAATATTCACTTATTATGTGTATCATTGTCTTATATATATATATATATATATATATATATATATATATATATATATATATATATATATACACGAGGAGCATACGATGAGCTTCCATACTTTTTTCGTATGGGCATCTACAATTATTGTAGACACTTGAAAATTCAGTATGTTATTGCTATACATATTATGAGACGACTGACTCATTTTTTTATGATTTAAGGTTCAAATTAACAGCTACAGTAACAATTGGAATACACCCTACTAAAGCCTGATTGTCACAGCAGGGGAATTTCAAAAATGAAATATGGATGTGAGGACACTTTAGAAGAACGATATGCAATAAAATTCTATTTTAAAATTGGAAAAAATGCCACAGAAACGTATTGAATGCTTCAGACTACTTTTGGAGCATCTTGCATGAATCGAGCATCAGTTTTTGAGTGGCATAATAGATTCAAGGAAGCCAGGGAGTCTGTGAGGGATGATGAGAGGTGTGGGAGGAGTAAGGAAGTCAATACACCAGATTTGATTGGCCAAACGATTAGGGTTACTATGTTGAGGTTTTAAAGGATTTCAGGATAAGATTCTGTCGGAAGAGGCCAGCACTCTTCAAATCGGGTCAGTGGCATTTCCAACAGGACAATGCACCAGTCAACAACTCCATACTTGTAACAGACTATTTGACTAACTTAGGCATCTGGACAGTTCCTCACTCTCCCAATAGTTCAGAACATGCTCCCTGTGACATTTGGTTATTCCCTAAGCTCAGATGTCGTTATGAGACAATTGAGGAGATGAAAGAGGCTGTGACGAAGGTCATTGACACGCTCACTCAAGAGGACTTCCATGGGGCCTTCCAGAAGCTGTTGGAACGATACAACATGTGCATTGCAGCCGGAGGAGAATACTTCGAAGGGTACTAGAGTTTCATGCGTGTACTATCAATAAATGTGCCTATACGAAAAAAGTCTCGAAACTTATCGTATGCACCTCGTATATATATATCTTTGTAAAAACATAGTCAACATTTTCTATTCCCATGAGTCTTATATATTCTAGCTTTAACATTTTGTAAGATATCCCAGCGCTATTTGTTGACCACCCCACTAAACGGGAAAGTGTTGCACAAGCCTTTTGTAAAGTGGGTCCGGACGCAGGGCCGTAACCCAGACGCTCCTGGCATTCCCGAAAATGCCTCGGGCCCCGTCGGCATTCCCCTAAAAAAGGGGACGCCTCAAGTTCTAGACGATAAATATAAGCCCTTCAAAGAGGGTTAAAGCCTGGGGGAACAGCCTCTTGAGGCACTAGGTATGTCCAGAGACGAGACACACCCGACCAGATCATTACTGCTGACATCTCGGCCGGCCGAAGTGTGTCCCATCAACTGAATTCTGCTGATTGAAAGAGAGATGACCGCAGTATGAACTGGGAGCCAGCCAGCAAATTTAGAAACTTTTCCAGGAATTTTCTCAATATTTTAGTCGATCTCAAAATTGTGTGTTTTTGAATAGCTTTAAATCATCCCAGGATATCCAGCTCCTCTAATCTCTTTTCTACGTTCTAGAAGACTGTTAGGAGTATTCCAATTATAAGTGTTATCATTTTTAAGTTCAAGTTCAATAATTTCCATAGTTTGGTGAGATCCTGGTATTGATCCAATTTGCACTTTTTATTTTCACTTTACTCTTGAATCTGCTGGAACTTTGAGATCCATAATTTTACAAGTTCACCTTTTTGGTAAACTAAAACTAGGTATGGTCATCTTGTCATGGGTCATCTGTATTTTGTCTGATAATCCCAGAGAATGTTATATATCTCCTATTCTGAGGCAAATACTGGTCAGTGTATATACGATATTTCTGTATGATTAATCTTCATTTCTCAGTGTATAAACATCCCCACCCAATCATAGGTGTTCTTAAACTCCGTCTGAGTCAGTTGGTTGCATTTGCATATTTCATGGTTGACTGGCTCATCTTCCTCGCTTATCTCCGCCTAGACTTCTACGGAGCCTAAACAACTCTACCGCTTACATTATAGCTTCTTCTTCTTCTTCTTCTTCTTCTTCTTCTTCTTCTTCTTCTTCTTCTTCTTCTTCTTCTTCTTCTTCTTCTTCCAGTTGGCAGTGACTCTAGAATACATAGTCTGCATCACTGCATAGGGGTCAGCTCCGCCCCAAACGAGTGCCCTTCATATGACATTAAACAATCTGATGGTGAGGTTTCAGCCTATTATTGCCATTGCTCCCAGTTGCACTATGGTCATGAGTGGTAGCAGCACCTGATAGGGTCCAGTATATGGGTAAAATAAAAATGTTTGACATTTACATTGTGAGGAAAAAATACTTCTGTTAAAATGAATTGAACTGCTTGATCATTTAACTATGTATAAACAAATGCCTGATGTTCAAGTGAATTACTAGTTGTACGTAACAATAGTCATAACTATATATATCTGTGCGTAAACAAATGGGTAATGTTGAGTAGATTTATTAATGTTAAATACAATACTTTAAACCCTTTAACTGCGTACCTAAATTATCCTTTTAGGCAAGCAGTTAAAGGGTTTAAAGTATTACTATTTAACATTAATAAATTTACTCAACATCACCCATTTGTTTACCCACAGTTATATAGTTATGACAATCCCTACGTACCACTAGCAATTCACATTTTTGCACAATTTTCAATGGATCACCTTGCCCAACCAGTCTTTCTTAGTCACATATTCTTTCTGTGCTAATTTACTGCATTTGCTTATTATGTGATTGATAGCTTCGTCTCTTTCGCCTTTTAAACTACATCTGCTGTTTTACTGTGTTTGATCTATTCTCGCTTTGATATGGTTGGTGTTTATCGCGTTGTTTTGTACTGCTATAAGAGATTCAGTTTCACTCTTATGTTTTCCTTTTCTTAGCCACGTCCACCTTTTCTCGTGTGAGACGTCGCTTGTTAGTCGCTTAAAACGTCCATAGGGTTATTTTTTTCCCACTTTTCTTTTCTAGTTATTGTCCTGTTGATGCTCGTGTCGTCAGTATTGCTTCTGATGGCAGTAATCAGTCTTCCTCCGCGCTTTTCTATGTTGTCTTCGAGTCGTTGTATCGATGCGTCTACGCTGTCTTCAATACTAGGAAGTCATCTTCCTCCCTCTTTCCCTAACATATAGTATATCAATGTCATGTCTGGGATGCAAGGCCTCATGCGTGGACATTAGTTTTCTTGATGTCTGGTTCATTTGTTTGAGTTCTTCTCTGGACTACTTCAAGAAGGATTCCGAGCGTTAGCTGATGGTTTTCCACTGGAGGTTGAGTGACAGCACGTCTCCACGACTCTTTTTTAGTATTCTGGCCGATTTCAACAATGCTGTAGTTTGGATGGTCTCCACTCGTTCACTTATTGCTAAGTTTTTACCAATCCTATGGCGTCTGAACTAAAACCTCAATTACAATTGGTATCACCGTCACTTTCATATTCCATAGTTTTTTTTTAAATTCTCTCACTGTCATGTTTATTATTATTATTATTATTATTATTTACTCCTTCAGAGTTTTACACATCAGTATTAGCTGATGGTTTTTCACTGGAGTTTGAGTGACAGCAAGCCTCCTCAAGTGTCCAGGACTCTTCTCAATATTCTGGCCGTTCTCAGTAATGCTGCCATTTGGATAGTTTCTACTCATCAGCCAACTTCCAAGTCCTCCAGGCCATTTAATAATCCTTTAGTTATTGTGTCTAACGCACCGATCACAATTGGCACAATCGTTACTTTCATGTTCCACAGCTTTTTCAATTCTCTAGCAAGGTTGTAGTACATATCCTTCTTTTCACATTCTTTCAGTTTTATTGTGTGGTCTGCCGGGATAGCAAAGTCGTCAATTTTACAAATTCTCTTTTTTTGTTAATTATCATAAGGTCTGGTCTTCTGGTCGAGATTAGGAGATCCGCGTGTTTGTCAAAATCGCATAGGAGTGTATGTGTGTCATCTTTCAGGACAGGTGCTTGGTTGTGCATATACGATTTGTTTGTGAGGTCAAATATAAATTTCTTGCACATTTAGCAGCGGATCACCTTGCTCACCTAGTCGTATCTCGTCTTCATTTCTGTCTCATTTTTTTTTAAATTTTGAAAGTGATCATTTTCTTTTCTTCATCTTCAGCCTCCCAACATAATCTTACTCTTTCACGTGCCTCCATGAGATTTTCCTTAGCCTTTCTTTCTTCAGCTGTATCGATTTCTTCTTTCTCTTCTTAAATAGTAACAGAGTCAGTCTCTCATATTATTATTATTATTATTATGATTATTGTTCTTGTTGTCGTTCTTAGTCGTCGTTGAAGTAGTAGTAGTATTGATGGTGTATTTAACTAAATATTTCCAAAAACCTTTTTTCTTCCTTTTTAAACTTTTTGCAACTTTCTGTCCTTCCTCTTTATCATCAGCCATCACGGGAACATTTTCCCTTGTTCTTTAGTTTCTTTTTGTTGTTGTTGTTGTTGTTGTTTTTCCTCAGTTCACTCATTCGTCTTCTTCAAATCTTCTAACTACTTTTCTGTCGTCTCGTTTACTACCAAACCTCCACCCACCAAGTCCTGATGCTACCCTTAGACTTTCTCTGTAATTGTTTTCCTGCCATGTTGGGCCGAGAATTTTCTTCCCATTATACATCGGCGCATTTTCCATCCGGGCATTTCACCCTCCAACAGTTCTTCACACTTGGCCGATCTTCGACTGCTGCTCTTTTTCCCGCCGCCCTCTTCTCGCTTCGAACTGAAGGCACCACCAATCAGCAGACACGCAAATTGTTCTATTTACTGTCGATTCGACTCACATTGGAGGAAAAAACAAAACAAAAGAAAACAACAAAAACAACAACAACAACAACAAAAAAAACAACAACACCATACTATCAAAGCTAGGAACTCGTTATCCATCTTTACCTTTCACCTTCAAAACTCTTCCTTAGCCATTTGCCCGCCTACATGTACATGAGTCTATATAAACTGGTATCTATCTATCTATCTATCTATCTATCATATGTGAATGTCTATATCTATCTATCTATCTATCTATCTATCTATCTATATATATATATATATATATATATATATATATATATATTGGTCTGTGCTTATCTCTCTATCAATCTATCTATCTATCTGTCTTATGTGGTTCATTTCTTTCTACCTTCCTTCCTTCCTTCCTTCCTTTCGTTCTTTCTTCCTTTCTGTTAACGTCTGTTCAATTTTTTTTATCTGTCTACCTTAGTCCTGGCACTCTTATTCCTCAATATGCTCATTTCTGCATGTGAGTCAGGTGAGTGTATATCTATCTATAGAATAAAACATAGTTTAACTTCATTCATTGTTTACAAAAATATACGGAAATTATAACCGATTGATCCAGTACGTGTAATTAGCGTTAGATGGTAACAATTGAAGCTATAGCATTCGGTATAAATTCTTAGTATTAGAAGAGAATAATTAAATGAAAGTATACACCTGTTACCAGGCCATTGGCCTGATGAGTAGAGTCTTCGCCAATGGTCCGAATCGAGTGATATCTAAGACTCAAAAAATGGTACTGGATGCCGCCTTGTTTAGCACTCAGCACTATAAGGCGAGGATCAACGGTAAAGTGGAGTAATACAGACAATGAAGTAGTGCCCTTCCCAACACCTTGAAGTGGTAGATATTGAAAAGGGAACCTTCGGGTCACCCTTGACTAAGGTCATCAACTTTACTTATAGACCTGCTACCACATAACCGTTATGAATTAGAAATAATCACCAGAAATCATAGGTTACATCCACACACTCTCACGCACGAATCCATGCACAATACATACATATATATATATATATATATATATATATATATATATATATATATATATATATATATATATATAACAAATTCTGAAAGCAACATCTCATAAAACAGCAGCTGCATGGCCACCAAACACCCATCTCGAAAACGACCAAAATTAGACGATCAAGACATGCAGGAAGAGCAAGGACAAACTCATAAGCGACCTTCTCCTCTGGATCCCTTCACACGGACGCAGAAATGTGGGACGACCTGCTAGGACTCATCCACAACAAGTATATATGGAGACTTGCTGGAAGCGAAAGATGATAGAGATGGATAGCGAGAGAGAGAGTCTGGTAAATCCGTGCGAGCAGTACGAAATAATATATATATATATATATATATATATATTTATATATATATATATGTATATATGTGTGTGTGTGTGTGTGTGTGTGTGTGTGTGTGTGTGTGTGTGTGTGTCCTCAGGCAGCAGTCTTTCATGTAAGCATGTTTGATTAAATAATAAAGACACATTTTGTTAATATAATTTTATTAAAGTGCTCGGGAGATTTTCGGTAAATTCATCCTCCAATTCCATCATAAAATCAAAGCACTTATCAGAAAACTTGAAAGGATCTTAATAAAAGTATATAGACAAAATGAGTGTTTATTATTTCTTCAAACATGCTTATATATATATATATATATATATATATATATATATATATATATATATATATATACATATATATATATATATATAGGCATCATTGTTTGATTCACCACCACTTGAAATACCTCAAATAAATAGTTTTGCGAAGTGAGAATAATTTTGGCAATAAACCAATTTTAAACTTCGCATAATTTGCAATCAAAGCAAAGAATATGTAGCTTTCTGAAAAAATGGCCTTATTCACTGAATGATACGTGTGTCTGTGTGTGTGTGTGTGTGTGTGTGTGTATGTGAGTGTGTGTATATGCGTGTATTTTCAAAAATATTATTAATAAATATCAGTTCTGACTTGCAATTGTAACCATCTACCAAGATTATATAATAATTGGATCTCTGATTTTCTGGTTGGTTGGTTGATTGGGTTCAATGGCATATCAACCTCTATAGGTTATTTAATGCCAAATCCTGTTTACACGTATGTACGCGATTTTCTGGTATATATATATATATATATATATATATATATATATATATATATATATATATCACTCTGGAGAGAGTAACGAAAACGACCAAATCTTTCTAACTCTAGGAAACAAATAATTATAAATATTCTTATCTAATATTTACATTTTCATCATTCAGTTTTCAGAAATGTACTGTTGATAGATTATTTTTCTACGAAGATCGGTATTTTTTGTAGTTTTGGTCTCTTATTTTCGGATAGAAAGATTGATCAAAATACTGAGTTTTTACTTCATTGTTTTTTTCCAGATTTGTCAACGAACTGAATTCCAACAGTTCTTAAACATTTGCTTCATTGTTTTAAGAATATCAGGGTGATTAATTTTGAAAAAATACAGTGAGAAAAATTACTATGTTCATGTTTTTCCCTAATCGTTACGTCTTATAATAAAGTCACGTCCTTGGTACGACTCGAAAAATTCATCTGGCAGGTAATCTCATTTTTTTAAAATTATATATATATATATATATATATATATATATATATATATATATGTATATATTCGATTATATTTATTTACTGCCATGGAAGTTTGTCTGGAACTTTGTGTTTTACAAACAACGATCATCAGGCAGATAACGAAAGAAAATGAAGAAATCCGAAAAACTGAAAAGTACTGTCAAACACCGTTAGAATTATGTACAAGTCATTATTTCGGGGGGGGGGGGCTATTGTTTCGTATTATTTGCTTATCTGCCTGATGATTGTGTTTGAAAAGCTTCATGAAAAACTTCATGAGAGCAAAATCGCCGACAAACTTTCCTGGCATTAAATTAATAAATTCTAATATATTATTATTATTATTATTATTATTATTATTATTATTATTATTATTATTATTATTATTATATAATAGCTCTATCACAGATATTGAGTACTCTCCAGATGTATTGCACTTGGTTTGCCACAAACCCACGAAGTGAATTAGTGACAACCAACACTATTACAATATATATATATATGTATATATATATATATATATATATATATATATATATATATATATATATATATATATATGGGGGGGGTCACAAGGAATTTCATTCTTTTCTTTTAAATGCTGACCCTACTCAACTGGAATATTTTCGTTTATTTCTGACGTTAAATGCTTCACTTTCAATAAATTAAAATGAGTCAATTTTCTTCTCAGTTTTAGCTATAATTTTGTTATGACTATACATACACATTTTTGCATGTTTCAAGTTGTTTCAAGTAACTATTTCTATTTCATAATTATCATTTGCTAATCCACTTTCTTTTCTTGACCTCTGTGGACTGTTCCATTACTTTTTTTTCTTACACTTTTTAAATTTTTTATGTCTAAATGTACCAAGGTGTGCTCTGAAAGTAATGCCTCATACATGTAAGATTTTGTTAAAAAGTGTGTTCTTTTAATGGAAACACTTGGTATCATGGTTTTGTTTTTTTACACTTCTGTATTACAATAAATATATTGATTGGTAACAAAAGGAAACAGTTTAACAGAACACATATTCATGTGAAGCACACAGTCGCCAGACAGAAATATAAATATTTTTTGTGTGTGAGTTACTTAATTCCAAAGCCATCCTTCAAGAAAACAATGGTGGTACTATTTAACCCATAAGTAGGAGGGGATAAGGAAGATGATACTTTTCCCAAGAGTATTATTCTGAAAGTGGATGTAATAGTGTAACTGAAGTTATAACCGGCTTACTATGATGTCGCAGTCCAGCACATAAGCCTCTACATCAAAGAGAATATTTTTGTCTGATGATTGTGCGCTCTGTATAAAACTTTAAGTAACAAATTTCAAGAGTTTATAATTCAATTACTTGGATTTTCTACCTGCTCTACATTTATAGCAGCATTCACTTGTTTTTTGCACAAACTTATTTGTATTATATATATATCATCGTCATCATCATCATGTCGTGCCATCAGCACGGATATTGCTGACTCTCTCTAGCTACTCCTCCCTATTGTTCATCGCTTCTGATAAATATGCCGACAGAAATATTTATCCATTACTGGAATCATGACATAACACTTCTAGTTCGCTATTGTATCATATTCCTGTACATACGCGGTGAATTCAATAAACTTCCAGATAATTTTTGTACAGGCATTTAAAATTGTCGTAGACTCTTGAAAAATCAGTATGATATTACTATACATCATATGAGATGACTGACCAATTTTTATGATTTCAGGTTCAAATAAACAGCTACAGCAGAAATGGGAATACATCCTACTAAAGCCTGCTTGTCACAGCTGGGGAATTTCAAAAATGCAATCTGGACGTGAGGAAACTTCAGAAGAATGATATTAACTAAAATTCTGTTTTAAACTTGGAGAAAAATGCCACAGAAACGTATGGGATGCTTCAGATTACTTTTCGACCATCTTGCATGAATGGAGCATCAGTTTAAGAGTGGCATAAGAGATTCAAGGAAGGCAGGGAGTCTGTGAGGAATGGTGAGATGTGTGTGAGGAGTAAGGAAGTCAATAAACCACAGTTGATTGGCCAAACGGTTAGGGTTAGGGTTTTTCACATCCTTTTCACAGACTATTTGACCAAGATGAACATCAAGACACTTTCTCAGCCTCCCTATAGTCCATACCTTGCTCCCTGTGACTTTTGGTTATACCCTAAGTTCACAGGCTGTCGTTATGAGACAATTGAGAAGATGAAAGAGTCTGCGACGAAGGTCATTGACATGCTCCCACAAGAGGACTTCCGTGGGGCGTTCCAGAAGTTGTTGGAACGGTACAACAAGTGCATTGCAGCCGGAGGAGATTACTTCGTGGGGACTAGAGCTTCATGTGTGTGCTATCAATAAAAATACCCATACGAAAAAAGGTCTGGAAACTTATTTAATGATCCTCGTATATGATATATATATATATATATATATATATATATATATATATATATATATATATATATATATTCTACTTATAGTCTGTCGCTTTAACATTAGATTGGTGTAAATCAGCGTTTGTTTTTAAAATCAATAAATGAGCAAATCAGCGTTTGTTTAAATTAGCGTTTGTTTTAAAATCAGTAAAATTAGTAATTCAGCGTTTGCTTTTAAAATCACGTCATGTCATATGTTGGAAATATAAAACATACTTTAAAATCCATCCTTGTCTTAGCGCTAACAGTTACTTCGCTGATATATATATATATATATATATATATATATATATATATATATATATATATATATATATATATATATGTACTAATCTAATATCTACCAGCATTCACGGTACCAGAAAAAAAGAAAAAAAAACCCGCCAGGAACAAGAGATAAAAATATCTCGAATCACCGAAAAATATCTCAAATCACTCGAAAAATATCTCGAATCACACATACATATATATATATATATATATATGTGTGTGTTGAAAAATTTTGTCTGATCTGTTATACTGATTTATATCGAACTCAGTGGAAAGAGCTTCAGCAGCAGCAGGAACGCACCATTTTCTTAAATCCTATGAAAGGTGATGTCGTTTGCACGTATGGATTGAATACCAACTCATGACTGACATCTCCTTGGGAATTCTGCATATGGTGATTCCAGTATTGGATGATCAGCTAGTCTGGATTCTGGATGCAGTCTTGAAGACCTGACGGTAAGGATGGATGACAGAAATGGATGGTGTCAGAGAGAGAGAGAGAGAGAGAGAGAGGGAGAGAAAGAGTGAGGGAGCGAGAATATGTAAAAGGAGTCCTCCCCATCACCATCTCTTGATAATTCTCTTCTAAAACAAACAACTTGCATAATACTTTACTATTTCAGTTATACTCATTGAATACTCATAGTTCATAAACAAATATATTTCAATCTGTTCAAATTTCTTCAGCAATGATTTAAGACACACGGAATTAATGTAATTTAAGAATCATCTCAAACGTTCTATGTGGTCATAATATGCAATCTTCAGGATCGGTGGTCAAAAATAACGACAAGTAGAAGGTAACAGCCCTCGTCATTTCTCTAAAAAAATAAAACAGGATATCTTCCAAGTTGTGGGTATATCAGTACTACTATATAGAAACACCAGCTAGTCATTATTAAAACTCAGTAAAGAAAGCTAGAGGAGTACTACATAAGACTGATACGTGCTCTTTGAACAAATCTTGTCAGCAAAACCCAACAAAAGAGTTGTTATTCGACCATTTACCTCCCATCTCAAAAACCATCCAAATATGACGAAAAAGACATGCTAGGAATTACTAATGAAGTAATATCGAACTATTAGGGGCGTTCTTTTATGGACGCCCACACATGGATCTGCCAGTAATGGCTAACCAACAAAGACTTGCATATATCAACTCTGTATGGTCACTGGATATAGTCGGGATGGCCAAACAAAGGAATAATCAATTGGGACAGGCAGCAAGAAGGTGAGAGAAAACTCAGTGCTATCTGGATGACATGAAGATAATGATATATATAAATAAATATATATATATATATATATATATATATATATATATATATATATATATATTGAGAGAGAGAGAAATTGATAACAAGGTAATCTAAGCAGAAGGAGAGATTGGTTGAAAAACAAAATCGACACCAAAGCGTTTCAGTTCTAATGAACCATCATCGGAACTGTCAGGGATGATATTACTGATGTTAAATCAACGATTGATGTTTGAAAAATTAAACAAAAACCTTGGGAACATCTATAAATCGGGAGAGAGTTTGTCGTTAAATCAGTAAATCAGCGTTTGTTTTTAAAATCACGTCATGTGCTACGTTCGGAATATTAAATATACTTTATATGCTCCATTTGTTCAATGAGAAAAATTCTGATCAAAAAGAAGTAAGAAAAAGATTCTCTCTAGGTTTTTGTATATATTTTGGAAAAAAAACATTGTTGATATACCATCACTAATATCATCCCTCCCAGTCCTGATGATGATTCATTAGAACCGAAACGTTATATTATTGACTTTTTTCTCAATAAATCTCTCATCCTGTTTGGATTACTTTGTTGCTAATTTCGACTCTGTATTGAATTTTACCCCATTTTATATATATATATATATATATATATATATATATATATATACAAAAAAACTCCGTCGTTGTTAAAACAACAATTTTTTTCTCCATCAGAAAGTCTTGATGAAGGTTTAATAAAACAGAAGGGTTTTAATGTTGACTTTATCACTATAAGTAAATTTATAACATTTGGAATACTTTGTTTTTCTATTATCTTTATATATATATATATATATATATATATATATATGTGTGTGTGTGTGTGTGTGTGTGTGTGTGTGTGTGTGTGTGTGTGTGTGTGTAACAAATTAGCAAATTAGTTGATTGTACTTTAAGTACATTGAAAATGTTCTCGATTTCCCAATGACATTACTATCTCGTCATAAAATTTCAAATAACCTCGCTGAATAAACAATTTTTCAATTGAGATATTCTATACTGACTTTGATCGCGAATCTCCCAGAAATTATCTTCTAGTTCCCGTTCAGTGTCATCTTAACGATTAATTCAAATCTTACATCATTGAATTAATGTTTCGTTTCTAGCAAAATTGGCAATATAACAAAAGATTCTACGAAATTGCTACACTTTGATCTGGCATTACAATGATGTGACGAAAAAAACTAACAAAGCCTTGGGATAGAGTAAAAAAAGACTTCGAAGAAGGGGGTGTCTTGAGTAATTGAATATAGACGTGTGGCAAAACCACGCCTAAACGAAGAGACGTCATTTGCTGAAAACTTGGCCACAGAGCAATTGCTTTGTTTGCAGCAGTATATATATATATATATATATATATATATATATATATATATATATATATATATATATATATATTCAAGATACTTCATTAAGAAAGATGGGATTATTAAACGGAAGACATTTTGATCAATAAAGACATATTCTGATTAGCTAGACGTGACCCCCAAAAAGTGTCAGTGATTTCATATTCGCACTGGCTTTCAAGGATTTTAGGAGGAGGGAATTTAATGTTTTTGCTTCTGGGGTTAACGAGTGTGAATAAAGTCAAGGATCAAGATACGAATCAGAATGGGATCAGACCCAACGACCACACCTAATTTGTCAATACATGCATAATTTGAATGAACAGACGCACAGATAACTCTTGAACACACATTGATACGATAATATAAAAGTTCTCTGAAAAATGCAGCTGAACAATAGCGTTATCTTGCATACAGACACATAATTCCAGAGAAAATATTTCTTCTGTAGAGGCACAAATCGCACATCAATGTCATCATCAAGTTGTGCACGAATTCCCTTGTCTGTCTCTCTCTTTCTTTTACTCTTTTTCTCCCCCCCTCTCTCTCTGTCTCGATCTGTCATCTCTTTTGGCTGGTCATCTAGACTGTATCTTGTGTCCACACAGAACTGATATACGTAAGCGTTTGCTTGTTGGGTTCACAGGATATCATTGCAAGTGAGTTCCTCCTAACTTCTTCAACTGTGGCCGGCATGTCTTATGTCTTACATAGATAATATGTGATATAGGAGGTAAGCGGCCTTATAACTGGAGCTTTGAAGGTTGCTGCTTCCAGGATAAATTGAGAACAGCCTGAAGCCTTCAACTGTTGTACACATCTATTTTCTAAACAGTTTGCAAGAGTATATATGGTGCAACCATACAGTATTACAGACACGGCTACAAGCAATAATTTGTCAGTATCAGTCTAAGTGTTTGCAAACATCACTTTTAGAAAATGACATATTGATACCAAGGTAAAAGACCAGGTCCTCAATTAGTACCCCACCATAATTTTTTTAAAAATCTTCTTTTCTGATAAAACAAAAACAGATTGTGAAATTTAAGCAATGTAGCTTACCATGTGTAAAATAAAAAAAAATCTACCGGACTATTTATCTCTCAGAACTGATAGATTCCTTTTCCGAAAAGCAAAAGCGTAAACTGAAATGTGAATAGGCTCATCGAAAACGGCATCATAATTACATTTGGAAAAAAAAAAAAAAAAAAATTTCTTAATTTATTCTAATTTGCTTTTATGAAACCTACAAATGAGATAATTTTGACCCATCCGGAATATATATATATATATATATATATATATATATATATATATATGTATATGTGTATGTGTGTGTGTGTGTGTGTATTTAGGCAGCATTTCTTCGTTAATGCAAATTTCATTAAACATAATAGACATTTTATGCCTACATAATTTCTTCTGGATCCGTTCGAATTCCCGAATTACTTTTATCGTATTCGGGGGGGGGGATTGATTTAGGTATTGTCAATAGTTGTATGTATCCCTAGTACTTTCTGCCCGACTCGATTGGGGTGTTGCAAGAAACCAACGTTATATATAAATTTAAATGTCCTTTAGGAGATTGTATTTCTGATAACAATAATAATATATATGTTGGTTCAACCTCATCTACCCTGTCGAGGAGACTTACAATGCACCTGTCTGACACAAGTTTAATAGCTCAGCATTTAAAAAAAAACATTCATGCCCAACAACACAACTACGAAAGATTCTCACCGACAACACAACAATACTCGAACATCAAAATAATAAACAAAAACTTCAGATTCTCGAAGCACTATATATTAGAAACCTGCAACCAGCACTTAATAGAATTAATTTTCAAACCAGTGCTAATGTACTTAAATGTCTTTAGCTACTGGCACTATTTACAGAATTACATTTAAAAGCAAACGCCATAATTTTCAACGGCAAAGACGCCCTTACTCAGTAGTAATTTGCTAAAACAAAAGTTACATCACTTTTGTAATAGATTCTCCCCTGATGATGGCCCAATGTCGGGCAGAGAGTACTAGGGATACATACAACTATGGACAATATATAAATCAATTCCCCCCGAATACGATAAAAGTAATACGGGAATTCGAACGGATCCAGGAGAAAATATGTAGGCATAAAATGTCTATTATGTTTGATGAAATTTGTATATACATATATATATATATATATATATATATATATATATATATATATATATTGTACTTAATTTTAGACATACGAATTACAAAGCTTTCTTTAAAAAAATAAATACGGGTTCCTGTATCGGCTTCTTTGTATTAACGAAGCATCATATGTACATTTGGAAAAATAAAAAAATAAAATTTTTTCGTAATCTATTTTAATTTGCTTTTATGAAACCTACAAATGAACCAGATCATTTTGACCCATCCGGTATATATATATATATATATATATATATATATATATATATATATATATATATATATATATATATATATGTTGTACTTAATTTTAGACATACAAATTACTAAGTTTATTTTTAAAAATAAATAAATACGTGTACCTGTATCAGTTACTTTGTATTAACGAGGTTTGAGCGATCTGTATCGTGTCCTGTAGATTGTTATAAGAATACCCTAACTGTATCTTCTGCAGAATCATCAGAGATACACCATCCCGAAATTAAACTGTAAAATACCCATATACGTTAAATATACGGATGTGTAAAAACGTACATATGCATAAAACCTTCATAATGTTCATAGAATGTTCATACGCAGAGGAATCCGAAAAACACGAAACACTGACGACTCTCTTGGAACAGGTACAAAACTTTTATTAACTTCTTTAACTTTAGGTTCTCGACACGAGGAGAGCGAGACATAATTTTTGTATACTGACTGTTCGTCCATCGTCAGCCTTCAACCCACTGACTCAACCAACGCGCGTGCGCACCCCACAGTCCACAAACTCACTGGTCTCGCCCAGGTCCGAAAAATCAACTCGCTTACGTCTAAGTTCAAATCTCAACTCACTGCTTTTGTTCAAAATCCCAAAGAATCCCAACTCATCGCTTCCGGGCATGACGCTATTCCATTCCCCAGTCATATTTCCTCTCTGGGGTTTTTATTGTGACATCTGTGATTGTCACATCCTCCCCGTGCGCAGGTGAACACCTGCACTCAATGTGTGCACCTAACTAACCCATACACTAAGCCGAAAGGTTCTAACCCTAACTAAACCGAAAGATAAGATATATAAGACAAAAAATGATAATATAAAAAAATCCTCCCACAATTATATAACAAAAGTTCTGGTTATGAAACAAAATTTCTTATAATAGTAATGCTCAAGTTAAAAAAAATCAAGTGAGTTCGGGTTACGCTTTTATTGCCATTATTTCCAGGTCCACCCAGACCTGGAATGGTACTAGATAATAGGGTCATGTGTCTGAGGGAAACGGATATGTTTGAAAATCATTTATTTTAGATCGGAATACTTGACACCATATAAGTGTGACGGACATTGGCGTAATGGTTTGAGTGTTCGCCAATAACTTGGGAGAGTCATACTAAAGACTCAAAAATGGTACTTGATGCTACCTTGCTTAACACTCAGCCTTATAAAGTGAGAATCAAGGGTAAAGTGGAGCAATCTAGGGAAAGGAGTAACGCCCTCCTCTACACTTTGGTGTAGTAGCTATCGTAAAGGGGGCCTTCGGGTCATCCTTGACTACGGTCGCCAATTTTACTTGCTTATTTAATATCTCTTAAAAATGACACAAAAATCATATATAAACATGTAAAATAGACAATTCTCTAACTACTTGGCATGAGACAATACAAGTCAGGTAACATTAATAAAATCAATCATTATATATTGAGACACATTTTATTGTTTTCTCACCTAAAATATTCAAATTTAGATATAGACATGTTTACAGTCGAAGAAATTTTACGATTATTTTGTTTGATTTGGTTTTATTGTATATCAACCCTTGTAGATTATTTAAAGTCAAATCCTCTTTATACATATACATTAAATACTTACGATTTGTAAAACCATTTTGTCGATAATTTTTTTAGCGCGAATAAAGTCATTATTTTGCACACAGGTAAATTATTTCAAGTATTGTTATGTGGCACGAACTCTTTATTTTAACAGCAGTCAGCTGTTTGCACACAGTTTAATCTTTCGATTTTTCTGATCTAACACAAACATTTATATTTAATGTTAGTATTTGTTTGCACACAGTCATATGGTTTCGAGTATTGACATTTAACACTTTATTCTCTTCCACACTATTTGCTTTGTAATACTAGTTATTGTATTTTGCATACAGGTGAACGGTTTAAAGAATGCTATACACACATTTTTATTTGCACATAGTTAAATGGTTCCAAGTATTGCTATGTAATACTAGTTATTGTATTTTGGATACAGGTGAACTGTTTAAAGAATTCCATACGGATATTTTTATTTGCACATAGTTAAATGGTTTCAAGTATTGTTGTGTATTACTCACAATTCAATAAAACATCAGTAATTTGCTCAAACAAATTTAAATGTTCAAGCAGTTCTATTTCTAACAATTCAATGTAACGTAAGTAATTTTTTTGCACACATTTTAACGGACAATCAGTTTTGTTTTACCAACAGATAAGACCCTATCGTGGGCTACTACTCCGGATCAGAATAGACCAGGAGGAAATAAAAATGATGGGGTATCCATTTTTCTCAAAGCTTATAGGATACACATTTTTTCTAGTCTTAAAATAAGCAATAAAAACATACTTAAGAACATTCTAGAAATTTAGAATCAAAACCGTATTAGCATTTAAATTACATTTTTATATTTTTCAACCAATCAGCTAAAAAAACATAGAATAGAACATTCTAGAAAAATAGGATCGGAAGTGAACTAACAGAAAATATTTAGGCTCGAAAATAAAATAGTGAAATACAAATCTGATTGGTCAATAGATGTTTACGCGCCAAAATCTTAGGGCGATTCTTTGATCCACCTGTAGGATATAAATAACACAGAGTTTGGGAGCCATTTACACAGACAAACACAGACTAACACACAGCTTACACACAGACGAAGACAAGCCACTAAGCCAGTAAAGCAGTAGCCGATACTATATCCGGCAAATTCCTTTCCTTCCTCAACTAAAGTTCATGACCTCTCTTCAGATGGCCGAGAACCACAGTCAAAAGAAAAACCCGACAAACCTTCTATCATCAACGCCACACGCTGTCGCCACAATCATAAAACCCGCTATGAACTTACTGTAAGTAATAACGACTTATTTACGGACTCCGTTAACATGAACATAGACACATCTTTAAACAAATTTATTTTCTTGTCAAACTTATTTTTCAAAAGGCCATTTACACATCATGTATTTTGTTTGTTTTCATATTATGCATATTAAATTGTTTGTTGTTTAATGTTCGTTGTGTTCTATTCCATTTCTTTCATGCGATTGTAAAGTTTTGTGTTGTATTTGTGGTGGGAATAATTTAGGAGAGTAATCTACTGAAATAACCAAATTACATACTCCCCCCACAAGCTCCTTTGGTGGATCCTACCTACCAGATTGATAAATATCATATCTTGGACACGCCATAGGTGGAGGTCTAACCACTCAGGAGACATACACTCGGTGTATTCTACAGCACCAGCTAGCTGGACTGTTATACGATAAAGTAACAACGTCTATACCTCTAAACAGCTGCAATATGAAAGGAAAACATTGTAAAGACATCTTTTTTTCATATATACAGCAACAGTCGTTTTTGTCTGGCATAAAATAACGCAGAAAGGTACTATTTACCAACCCCTCCGCTCGGGCAGGATATGACACAAGGTCAGTTTTTAAGCGGAGTTTAACAGGTTTGAATTCAGAGTTTTCCTTCTCCTAGACTAGTTGCCTCACCAAGGCTGAAGAACCTAGTCCGTCCTACTATTTACCCATAGCTGGAGGGAGAATAAGGTGGTTCATACCTTTCCCAAGGGTATTTGCCCGAAAGTGAACGTAATAGCGCGACTGGAGTACGAACTCGCGTACTACGATTCCGCAGTTCATCGCTTTAACCATTACACCACGAGGACACCCCGCAGGAAGGTTGATATAAAATCAAAAAAGACAGCCAAATCAAAACTTTTTTTCAGCATTCAGCTATGTTCATCTGTATCCACCCTAATCATCAGCTGTAGTTCTGTCAAATTTTTCCTTGTTTGCAATACTGAAAATTCATATTAAGGGTCAGGTTTGAGGACGTAAAGTAAAAGTAAAGTTGGCGACCATAGTCGAGGGTAACCCGAAGGCTCCCTTTTCGATAGCTACTACACCAATGTGTAGGGGAGGGCGCGACTCCCTTCCTAGATTGCTCTACTTTACCCTTGATCCGTACCTTATAATGCTGAGTGCTAAGCAAGGAAGCATCAAGTACCATTTTTTGAGTCTTTGGTATGACTCGACCTGGGATTGAACCCAGGTCTCCTGGGCCATTGGCGAACACTCTAACCCCCTAGGCCAATGTCCGGTTGAGGACGTAGATGCGATTAAAATGCAATATGAGCGTATCTAAAAAAAAAACAAAAAAACCAAACATATGACAACTATGCAAGCACCGTTTAACGTGCACCTGAAACAAAATATATTCACATTTTGAAGTTTTACAAGCATTTAGCTTTACAAAATGACTCCATCTTAATCTGCAGTCCTCAAAATGGTTAGCAGATAATTGCAGGTTGCAACTGGAGTATTATACGAGGGTGAAATATATGATATTTTATGAGATATATTATATTATGTAATATATGATATCATGTATGTGATATACGATATTATTTTTATGATATGAGATATATGATATTATTTTTTATGATATGATATGAGGGTGGGATATTTTAGTTTACTTTTTTCGGTTTCGATTTTTTTCTATTTAAATGAAATCTGAAAATAAACATTCCCTCGACCAAACATTCCAAGATAGCGCGCATGCACACGGCGAACTGTCACAGAGGAGTAGTGTGTAAAGTACTGGACTGCGACATTTCAGTAAGTGAGTTCGAACCCCAGTCACGTATTATGTTCACTTTCTGACAAATACCTTATTCTGGAGATGTTGGTCAAGTAGTACGATTACTTTCCTTCTATATGTCTGGTTTTGTTAGTAAACAATACAAGTAGGTTGAAATATTATTAAACTTAGAAACCAAATTATAGACACGAAACAACAATGTATCCAATATACTCATATAAGTTGACGACCGTAGTCGAGGGTGACCAGAATGCTCCCTTTTCAATAGCTACTACTCCGAGATGTAGAGAAGGGCGCTACATCTTTCCCTGAATTGCTCCACTTTACTCTTAATACGTACCTTATATTGCTGTGTGTTAAGCAAGGAGGTATCAAGAACCATTTTAAAATTCTTTGGTATGAATCGACCAGGGATTGAACCCAGGTCTCCCAGACCATTGGCGAACACTCAATGGACACATCATTGACTTATACCGATAAGATTATGCCCCGATCATTTTAATCGAATAATTCAATTCTTTTTATCTTAAAGAAGCTAGCAGTTGGTGGCTGAAAGCCAACCGTATCCAGAGAAACAGTTAATGAAGTGTACGTTAACTAGTTTAATACAGGAAAAATATTTCGAACAATTTATTAATACAAGAGAAAATGAAAATTAATCCTACTAACATATTGATACAAATGAAAACATATATGCAAATGAAAACTAGGCATTATTCAACCCACAAGGGTTGATATGTCATCAAACAAATAAGCTGCCAATACGTCACACATACGCAATTATACACTAAGATAAAATACACATTCACATACTCACACGTAAACACCATATACTCAACTTATCAAAAGGAAGATTTAAGATTCGATTCGATGAATATAAGACTCACTGGAATAAACTTCTTGAATACTAAAATATCAATTTTAATAAAAGTTGAAGTTTCATTCACTGTTCATTTCTTTCCTTGTAAATATAGATCCGATTTGGATACTTTCTCAAAGCAATTCCCGTAGAATTCTAGTCATAATAATAGGCACATCGTCAAAGATTTTGTACTTAAAGGATTTTTTAAGGGAATAATGAATCAATTTCAGTTAATAAAAAACGTATTTATCAATTTTAATATTAGAATATTCGAACTATTGACCTTATCTTCAAGCAACGGATAAGGCATTTATTTAAAAAGCGCTTCTGAGTGAAATCGTTCGGCGGTTGCAGGTTCAATTCCAACAAAGGTAAGAATAACAAGGAACAATTACTAAGACTTAATTCTTGTACACGTCCATCGTTAACAGTTGGTACAGTCTACTTCTGAGGTTTAAATAAATGGTTCTGTTCGAGATTCTGTGTGGACTCCTGAGTTCGACATGAAACACATGAAGAAGGCCGGAGAACATATCGACCAAAACGCTGTGAGTATATCAATAAAGCTGAGATCAATTGTCTAAATATTCTAAGAAATACAGGGTGACCAAAAAAAAAAAAAAAAAAAGAACAAACAAATAGAACCCATGAACTTTTTTACTACTTCCACAAAAATAAAGCAAAATAATTCTAATGTCTTTCCTTTGGTAGACCGGGACATGTTGGTGAATACAATAGTCCCAATTTTTCATGCCCAGAATCTACTTCATATCCTGAAAAATGAAAAGGCTAATATTAAATTTATGAATTTCAATCAAAAATATGTGGGTTCTGTTTTTTTTGGGGTCACCCTGTATGAAACTTCATCTCACAAATTTAGACATATTTTGTTCAAAGGTTTTTTCCATGTCATAAGTGGAAAAATAAATGTAAATCAATCTCATAAAATATACCCCAAGCAAAATTTAAGCACTCTTAGAATTCAATTTATTTATGTTCAATACCTTTAAGCTATATTACGTATTCGAAGGTTTGAATATGATCAAATTAAAATCACTGCCTTCTCGGTATTCATCTCTTAGAATCTATCAAAGCAATATCATTCCGCTCCTTGTTTTTTGGGTTTTTTTTTTCATGTACAGGCGTCTTCAATGGACTTCAAATTGGTTGCGATTTGAAAACGGACATGGATATTCGTATATTTTAAACCAGTTTAAAATAATATTCATACATTTCGCAAATTCAGATTTCCTTAAGATTTTAATATAAGTTCTTTTACGAAATAGCGAAATATTTTTGAGTAAACAAATTGGTTGTTGTTTGTAATAGAGATACTTCTTCTGATAAAATTAGATGAAGAAAGAATGATTGACATTTGATTGGACGCTAAAATGGCGAAGTTTCTTGTAAATATTTCCCCTTAACAAACATCTCAATTTAATTCAAGTATTATCTACGTATATATATATATATATATGTGTGTGTGTGTGTGTGTGTGTGTGTGTGTGTAGTGTGTGTGCTTATGAGTTGTTATGTGTCGGTGACTCTGTGGGCATATATATATATATATATATATACACCAGTTCTTCAGCACAAGCTTCATGTAACTAAAGGTCAGTTTTTACGACGATAATCATAACACCAGAAGTGCGCATGTTTATATATATATATATATAGAGAGAGAGAGAGAAGCAAACACATCCCTCTGTGTATATATATATATATATATATATATATGTGTGTGTGTGTGTGTGTGTGTGTGTGTGTGTGTGTGTGTGTGCGTAGTTGGTAAGCAGTCTTTAATTTAAGGATGCTCGATTAAATAATAAAGACAGATTTTGTCTATATGATTTTATTAGGATCCTTTCAAGTTTCCTGATAAGTGTCTTAGTTTCAGGTTGGAATTAGAAGATGAATTTACCAAAATCAGTCCGAGTGCTTTTGGACCTTTCATAAGCCATCATCAGGCATTGCCACATGTATAATGTGGTTTTATAGAGTTTTTTAAAGAGTTTTTAAAAAAAATATTTTTTATGTTTATTTTATTGCGAAATTATGTTAACGCAGACTTGGAGAAACCTGAAATTCTGATGAATTTAAAAAGCAGAAAGGAAACAACGGAAATAGAATATTATCAAGAAATATGGAATATAAAAAAAAAAAAACAAAAAAACAAAAACAAGACAAATTTAAGGAATTTCCAAACATTGTCACTATTTTCAAAATTAATTCTATAGATTTTATTTTATTGTTTATCTTTGAAATGTAGGGCTTCTAGGATATGTAGTCGTAGCTTAAATTATTTTGTGTGCTCATATCGTGTTGATTTCAACTAGAATTTTTCGAAATTAAGATTAATCAGGAAACTTGAAAGGATCTTAATAAAATTATACAGACAAAATATGTCTTTATGATTCAATCAAACATATATATATATATATATATATGTGTGTGTGTGTGTGTGTGTGTGTGTGTGTGTGTGTGGCTTTCTATCACTCTTTCTCTTTTCTCATGAATTAACACTGATTTAACAATTTTCAATAGGGTATTGATATAAATCAAAGAGTCTGCTTTCTCGCTATAAAAAAATCTATTACATTCTAAGCAGACTCTAGGTGAAAAATATTTTGGCTAAAATGAAATCCTCTCCGGTACTACTCACTCTTTTACTCCTCTGTCCTCAAATAGTAAAACCAATCTCGATTGTAGCAATTTATGAATGGCTTAGGACATGGAACATGTAATAAACGAGCTAAAGATATTATTAACTGAATAATTTTGCACTGTATCCCCATTGATGCTTTAGTAGTTGTGGTTTCCCACGAAAACTATTCTGAAAGAATTATAGTTGGTTTTCATTAATCAAGTATTATAAAACATAAAACTCATTCAGGGTTTTGATGAATAAATTGATTTCCCTCTTTACCAATGTTGAGTTCACGTGTCACAGTGGCTGAAGTGCGACATCGTAGGAAGCGATTTCAAACCCAATCCGCGCTATTAAGTGCACATTCAGGCTGATACCTTTGAGATTGGTATAAACGGCGTTATCTCACAAGCTGTGTGTTAAATAGTACCACTACTGTTTTTCTACATGGGCATTAAATGACTTATGATGGTTGATATGACATTAAATGAAGAAACCAAACCAAACCTTTCTTTTTATTACCGTGATAGAGTTAGCATTGCATATTAGAGACATATATTTGGCTATACAGTAGTCTAACGAAGAGAATATGGATACGTAGTGCATTCAATAAGTTACGAGACATTTTTGTACAGGCATTTACGATTGTGGTATACTCTTGACAATTCAGTATGTTATTGCTATACATCTTATGATATGACTGGCCAATTTTTATGATTTCAGGTTCAAAGGAACAGATACAGCAGCAAATGGAATACCCGCTACTAAAGTCTGAGTGTCACAGCTGTTGAATTTCAAAAATGCAATCTGACACTTTAGAAGAACGATATGCAATAAAATTCTCTTTTAAACTTGGAAAATTTGCCGCCGAAACGTATGGAATACTTCAAACTGCTTTTGGACTATCTTGCATGAATCGAGCATCAGTTTTTGTGTGGCATAAGAGATTCCAGGAAGCCAGGGAGTCTGTGAGGAATAATGAGAGGTGTGGGGGGAGTAAGGAAGTCAATACACCAGAGTTGATTGGCCAAAGGGGTAGGGTTGCTATGTTGAGGTTTTAAGGGTGTTTAGAAAGAGATTCCGTTGGAAGAGGCCAGCACTCTTCAAATCGGGTCAGTAGCATTTCCACCATGACAATGCACCAGTCCTCAACTCTATCCTTGTCACAGACTATTTGACCAAGGTGGGCATCAAGACACTTCCTCAGCCTCCCTATAGTACAGACCTTGCCACCTGTGACATTTAGTTATTCCCTTAGCTCAGAAGGTGTCATTATGAAAGAATTGAGGAGATAAAAGGCTGTGACGAAGGTCATTGATACGCTCGCACAAGACGACTTCCATGGGGCGTACCAGAAGTTGTTGGAACGGTACAACAAGTACACTGCAGCCGGAGGAGATTACTTCGCAGGAGACTAGAGTTTCTTGTGTGTACTATCTATAAAAGTGTCCATACTAAAAAAGTCTGGAAACTTATTTAATGATCCTCGTAAAGTATCTAAATAGAGCTTTTAAAAGGGTAAGTAATATAAAATAAATAAGATATTTTAATATATTTTAAAATTCTAAAAAAAGAATGAGACCGTTCCTTTCCGTTAATGTCTCCCGAGAATAAAATTATGACATATATATATATATATATATATATATATATATATATATATATATATATATATATGTCATATTTTATTTATTATACATATATATATATATATATATATATATGAGGAATGAGACTAGGTTTAGTGACAGTCTAAAAGAATACATTTACCGTAAGCCAGATGAATCGGCTTGGGAAATGTTTTTTTCTTCACTTAGTAAGATAGGGTTGTTAAATAAAAGAAGTGCATCGCACACATTTATATCTAATAGTAGTAGTGATCATATCTTCTGTATATCCATTCTTCAACAATGTCGTCTTGATATAATTGAGTTTATCTTAAGTTTTAGAATTCACCAGATCATCAAAACATAGTCGTCTAATGTTTTTATTAAATCAATTTTTCGTCTAAGGAGGCAAAATGAACCTCACTGTGTCTATGAGCCAGTAAAGGTGGATTTACTCTAAACAAACGTTTGCATGCTAAAATTATTGCGTTCAACAAGAACCTCAAGTAAAGGGATGTAGTTGTTTTTAAATTCACATGTAATTTTTGACGGTCACTTTCTCATGTGTCACTCCTCACATATGTACCTATCCGTCAAGGTTTTTATCCTCTGAAGAGAAGTAACCGGGTCGAAGGGACCCTTTTTTTAGTATTTCAAAATACTTCAACTGATTGCATTAAGTGAGCCAATGACTAGTACAAACCAGCACGATTTGAGCCTCTCTTAACCCCCACTATAAACCAATCTTTGTGTCATTAACCTTGAGGCAAGACCTGCTAGTCGGAAGCCGAGACAAATACTAAGTCGGCGGCCGGAGGAGAGGTAACATCTGTTCCTCTCCCAGCAATATGAGCTTTGCATCGTCACTACAAAAAAATACCTAACGATAGGTTTGCGTCCTTACCACCAGCTAAAACTGACGATGTGGAATCCCACCAATCACAGCAACGGATCCAGCACAACCAACAAAACATTCACTGCTGCTCTCTCATTCAAACAGCTCTTATCAGAGCTAACTTCACATAATCTTCCGAGATTACTTTTAGTCTCCTTACAACACCTTGCCAGAGACCCTGAGACGACGACGCAGCAGCCAGCATCAACTGCAGACCAGCTCCAGCTTAAACCAGCAGCCGTTCCAGAGCAACCAAACAACATCAGCTAGCAGGAGTACTACAAGGGGACACGCTGGCTCCGTACCTCTTTATCATTTATCTAGACTACGTACTTAGAACATCGATTGACAAAATCAAAGAGAATGGCTTCGAACTGACGAAGAAAAGAAGCAGAAGGTACCCTGCAACAACAATTACCGACGCCGACTACGCCGATGACATAGCGATACTGGCAAATACACCTGACCAAGCTGAAACACTACTGCATAGTCTGGCCTCCATGTTAATGCACAGAAAACGGAATATATGTGCTATAACCAAACGGGGGACATCTCCACTCTAGAAGGAATCCCTCTTAAACTAGTAGACAAATTCACTTACCTAGGAAGCAGCGTCGAATCAACCGAAAAGGACATCGAAGCGAGGTTAGCGAAAGAATGGACAGCTATCAATAGGTTATCGATTATTTGGAAATCAGACCTAACCGATAAAATGAAACGCAGTTTCTTCCAGGCAGCGGTCACATCGATACTGTTATATGGATCCACTACATGGACGCTAACAAAACGGCTGGAGAAGAAGCTAGACGGCAATTACACAAGAATGCTACGTGCAATCTTAAACAAGTCCTGGCGGCAACACCCCACAAGACACCAACTGTACGGCCACCTGGCACCTGTCACGAAAACTATTCAAGTTAGACGAGCCAGACGTGCAGGACACTGCTGGAGAAGCAGGGACGAGCTCATAAATAATGTACTCTTATGGACCCCCACACATGGCCGTGCAAAAGCAGGACGACCAGCACGAACATACATTCAGCAGCTATGTGAGGATACGGGATGTTGTCCAGAAGACCTACCTACGGCGATGAACGATAGGGATGAGTGGCGAGAGTGGGTTAGGGATATCCGTGCTTCCAGCGCGAGATGATGATGATGATATATAATGAAACTCACGCAAAATGCCACTTTTTATACGGCTTCGGGGGGAGTGACTTTTTAAATGGTGACCTCAGCAAGATCAGTCATAGAGACCTAAATCACGTGTATCATATAACCTGCTCCTCTATCACTCACTCACAATACAAAACATGAACGAATACAATTATAATTAAGTGTGTCAAACATTTTGCAAGACATTAATGACACGTAGAGCAATGTCACAGCTACATTTGCCTTTGCCAAGGTCGTGAAGGCTACAAACCAAACTGGACAGTTAGATAGCGAGGTTGTGTGATTTCCTTCGCGTACCCATCGCTAGATTCGTCTCTATGGCTTGGAGTACGGTATCAGAATCCATATTGTAGATGGAACTGACTTTACCTGATTATCGACGTTTTTGATGGCCGAACATTTGATTTTGGTCCATCTAATTTCTGCACTTTTATCAACTGTATATTTACCTTTAGCTCAATAAATCATGTTTTGCTTTCTTGAACTATTGCTTAAAGTCTCGCTCTTGAAGTTCCGGAATTAGACAATATTTTACATTTATCTGTGCAGTTTTTAAATCACATACGGAATTAAACCATACACAACGTGTCAGCGCACCAACTACCACGATACTAGCAACAACAATGTATAACTTTCATGACATAAACTAAATTATTCAGGTGATATAAAAGTAAAACTAAAGTTGGTACTATAGTCGAGGGTGACCCGAAGGCTCTCTTTCCAACAGCTACTACACCAAGGGTGTATGAGAGGGAACTACTCCTTTCCCTCGATAATCCACTTTACCCTTGATACGTCCTAATAATGCTAAGTGCTAAGCAAGAAGGTGTCAATTACGATTTTTTGAGTCCTTGGTATAATTCGACATAGGATTTAACATGGGTCTTCCTAGTCAGTTGCAGAACCCCACCAACAAGAAAATTCGCGCCGCAAACTAGCACTTCCAAAAATACGGTAAAACTTTTGACTTACCCTGGTAATTCAAAGAAACAATTTTCCTAATTTAAAGTCCGAATTTTCTGCGTTAAATCCATCATCATATTTTGTTCTTCATTTTTATTATCGTCAAGGCAATATTCTTTTTTTTAATCATTTTTATTTAATATAGCTTTTATTTTCTTTATGAAATCGACATCCATTTTGCTCGCTGCTGATAAAGGTTTTTTCACGAACATTCCAGAAACCGATACCAACTTCCTCATTATCAAATAGCAAAAAATATCCAAATAGAATTCTTCTAAGTTCTTTATGCACTTGGTTTTTGCTTTTGATTTTTTTCCGGCCTTTCCTTTCAATTTTATTCCTTATTTTCAAAGTTATTTTTATATCATTTTATTATGAAAATTTAAATAATTATTACAGTGTACTGCTTTATCTCCTGAAAAATTAAGGAGCGAAAGCTGAGACGTCGACTGGATAAATTTATTCTAAAAAAAAAAGAAAGAAATCTAAAACTAAAAAGATATTACTGCAAGTAAAGAATTTGCAAGAAAACTCTATATTTAATAGCAATTAGAATGTTTCTAACATTTTTTCTTTTCTTTATTGATAGTAATTTATCATACGAAAACGCAGAATTGGGGTTAGACACGAGAAGATAGAAATTAAAAAGAATAAACATACATTACAAAAATACATAATGAGTAAATAAAAATGAACAGTCTACAAAAGAAAAAAAATGAAATATTTATTTAAAAAGCAAAGTAAATTAATATTATGTACTCAATCATGGCGGTATTCAATAATTGAATTAAAAAAAAAGAAAAGTGATGTATAATTTTGCGTAGAAACGCTTGGAGTTTAATATTATGGTATTCAGTAGAACCAGGTTCTCTATTGCCAGTTAGGAATCCAAGAACTATCGACGTTGAGAAGGAATACGTCTTGTCAGCTGATGCAAGAGGACCATTACTTGCCACACCTATAAAGAGGGTCCAGCGTAAAATACAAAAGTTTATCAGATGGTGAAGCTCCAGTCCAGAGAAATCTGGCATTTCCCTTTCATTCCTATTACTTCCAGGTTCCCTCGGAGTAATAGTACTTGTAAGGGTCTGATCTATGTGTCAAATGGATGTTTGAAAATTATTAGTATTTTATACGAATACTTGAAACCATATAATCGGATAAAACTTAATAATCATAAATACTAAATTAGGAATAATAACTTCTAAACGTCTGATTGCAAAAAAAAAAAGGCAAAGATAAAACATACTGACACCAGCATTCCCTGGCCTTTGCTGGGCCGTCTGGCATTCGTGTCGGATGGAGTATCAAAATCAATGGCAGATTCGAATCCGAAAAGCCTCCAATTTCGGTTGGGCCACCCTCGGGTGGGCGAGCTACAACCGTAGTCCCCTATGTATACCACTAGACCTTGCTGTCTAGTTTAAGCTATAACCCGGCATACGTGGCCAGATCCAAATTTGGATTAATGAAACTGCTTGCCTCATGAGACCCACATTAGACTTAGTGGGTCGATAAGCAACGCAGACCAGAGGGGTTCGGGTCTCGGATCGTTCCCAACCTCCCCCTCCCCTTTATCCCCACTTTAATCGGTCTTCGGGCTTTTGGCCTTGTGTCAAGTCCTGTCTGGTTGGAGGCAGCGACAAATATTATACTGACATCAGCATTAAGTACATATTTACTCGATATTTCCCACTAGCAACAGGATACGATATAAGGACACTTTTTATTTGGAGTACGGTTGGCTGGAGTTCATAGTTTTTTCTATTCCGAGACAGGTTACTTTTCAAATAGTAAAGAACTCAGTCTTCCTTAAAAGAAAAAGTAAGTTAGCGACCATAGACGAGGGTGACCCGAAAGCCCCCCCCCTCTCATTAACTTCGAGATGTAGGGGAAGGCGCAACTCCTTTCCTCGAATTGCTCCACTTTACCCTTGATATGTATCTTATAATACTGAGTGTAAGGCAAGGAGGTAAAAAGTACCATTTTTTGAGTCTTTGGTATGACTCGACAAGGCATTGAGACCTGGATTCCTGGGCTATTAACCAATATTCTGTCGAAAAAAAACAAGAATTAAATCAGCAATGTTTGAAAAGATGTAACCTCGAGCAACCAATTCACTAACCAACTAATCAAATCGATTTATGTAACGGTCATGGATTGGTTGGTTGGGAGGATGTTTAGGCTTTATGGTATATCAACCTTTGTAGGTTATTTAACGCCAAATCCATTTTTATGAAAATGGTTCTATTTCAAACAATTCAGTTTAGGATACGTACGCAGTTTAAATATAAGTACAGTTTAATTGTAGGAAGAAAAATTCTATTTCAAGCTATTCAGTATTGTCAAGCAGTTCTAATTCAGCCAATCCAGTTTAGTATAAGTACAGATTTTGTTTACATACAGTTAAATATCAAAACAGGGCTATATTAAACAAATCAATTTAGTGTAAGTACAGTTTCAATGTCAAAAACAGTTTCATTTCAAATAATTAAATTTAGCATAAACACGCAGTTTAAATGTAAATACATAGTTTATTCGTCAACAAAATTTCTATTTCAAGCTCTTCACTTTAGTCAAAGAATTCATTTTTACATAAGTATGCCGTTAGTTCTATTCAACCCATAGATAGAGATCTATCAGGGGTTACCACGCCGGACCAGAATGGACCTGGGAGCAATGGCAATAAAGAGGTGCTCCACATTCCCCAAAGCCCCAGCATCACTAAAACCTCACCATCAGATTGTTTAGTGTCATATCCAGGACACTCATTGGGAGGGTCTTACCCTTCTGCAGAGTAGCAGTCGGTGTATTTTACAGCCCCAGCCGACTGGGCAAAACGGTCATGGAACTTAGAAGATTACACATCCATAAGAGAACGCTATTTATGAGATTATGTTTACCTCAAAAGCAGTATATTGTAGGCTTTGCTCGTCTTACTTGGATAATTTATCAGATTGGAAGCTAGTGGCTATACAGGCTCCATTTTAAGGGTTGATGGTTCCAAGATTGTTTCAAAAGCATATTGTATTTTTGGTTAGTTCACATCTAACTTTTTTTGGAAAGCGTTTTGCTACAATCAAGGTGATGCAACTATAGAGTTGTCCTGAAACAGTCACGGCGTGAAGGAAATCCCATCATGGAAGAAGCAAAACCGAAAGTCATCGATATATATATATATATATATATATATATATATATATATATATATATATAAGAGAGAAAAGTAGTATTGCCCTTACGATTTGGTTGACGAGGACTGGGTATCACATATATTTTCATACGCTGTATGATATATATATATATATATATATATATATATATATATATATATGAGACAAAAGATTTTAATCCTATAAACTGATAGCCTATTAATATTTACATATCCTTTGCCTACGCGATATTGAATTTATTTATTCCTTTAACCAAACAATTGAACAACTTGAATTCCATTGAGAATATATTTCGAATTATTTCCGAGTGTCAACCAGCCCGGATAGACAAATACCAAATTTCCTTTTCGATAAACATTTTAATTTGTAAGATACATGGTTATTTGCAATGGTTATTCTCGAAAAAATAGACCTAAAGTTAAAAATGTAATTTGTGGAATAGACGGATTACATTTCATTCAGCGTTAAAGGTTTGGTTGAATAATAGCGAGGATTCCACTCAGAGGCAATTCGTCTGGACGAAGAACTACACTGAGTTACTGGCAATAAATGAAATTATATAATTGTACGCCAAAAATTGTATGAGATCGGTATTCGTGAAACTATATAATAGTTTGCAAATTATTCGTATTATATTCGAATACTTGAGATGATATAACTATAATTAGAGGATTATTATTAATTTTGTTTCTTGGAGGTGCCCGTGATGTAATGGTTATCATCGTTGGAAATGGACACGGCGACTCGAGTTCAAATCCTGGACGAGAATGATTGCATTTCACATACCACTAATCCCCTTGGGAAAGGTATGAATCCAATTGTTCTCCCTCCAGCTATGGGCAAATAGTAGGACAGACTTGGTTCTTCAGCCTTTCTGAGGCAAATAGGCTGGGAGAAGTAAAACTCAGAATTCAAACCTGTTAAACTTCGCTTAAAAATTGACCCTATGTCATATCCTGCCCGAGCGTCTTTCACTGGAGGCAGAGAGACAGCAAGTCACGATAGGTTTCCAGGACTCTTCTCAGTATTCTGGGAGATCTCAAAAGTAATGTTGTTTGAACAGTCTTGATTTTTCCTTCAGTTTTTTAACTCTTTAATCACCATTCCGATGCCCCAGTGAATCGTTTCAAGACTGCCATTTATAATCGATATCTAGCCCATTCAGCTGGGGCTATTGAATACACCTACTGCGTCTTTTCAGAGGGGTAAGAATTCCATTAAAAGAATGTCCTAGATATGTCATGGAACAGTCTGATAGTGAGGCTCCTGTCTTGGACATTTGGGAAATGTGGAGTACTCTTCATTGCCATTGTTCCCAGGTCAACTCTGATCGAGAGTAGTAGTACCTAACAGAATCCCATCCATCAGCCAAATAGAACTGTTTGACATTTCAACTCTGTGTAACAAATAACTTACACTAAATTGAACTGTTAAAAATGGAAATGTTTCATCATTAAAATGTGTGGAAACGAATAATTCATATTTAATTGAATTGTTAGTGATACGTAGCAATACTTGGAAACATTTAACTGGCAACGACTATGTAGTTGACCCCTTTTTTGTGTTTTTTGATTTTCCCTCTGTGATCTGCTGTGATGACAAAATCCAACCCAAGACAAGGTATTTATTTCTAATTATTGATCACTCAGGCTGGTCTTCTGGCCGATATTAGGTGATTCGTTTGCTTCTGGAAATCCCAAAGAATTTTAAGTGTCACATTATTCACAGCGCAATTGTATTTGGTTAAATATCAATGTCTTGCACAATTGCTAAAGCCCCACTTCCACCCAGTTGTATTCTTCTTCTTCTTCTTCTTCTTCTTCTTCTTCTTCTTCTTCTTCTTCTTCTTCTTCTTCGAATTATTATTATAATTATTATCAATCTAACTTACTCATGAGAGTTTTTCACATCAGCGTCAGCTGATGGTCTTTCACTGGATTTTGAGTGACTCCAGGACTCGTCTCAGTATTCTGGTCGTTCTCAATAATGCTGTAGTTTGGATAGTCTCCACTTCTCCAGTCTATTTAATAATCTTTTAGTTACCGTACCAAAAGCACCAATTATAATTTCTATAATTGTTACATTCATGTTCTATAGTTTGTTTGTTTTTTCAATTTGCTAGCAATGTCGAGGTACTTATCTTTGTTTTTGCATTTTTTCAGTTTTATTCAGTGGTCAACCGGGACAGCAAAGTCGACTATTTTGTAAATTCTCTTTTTTTTTGTTTATGATTATTAGGTCTGGTCTCATTATTATTATTATTATTATTATTATTATTATTACCAATAATCCAGGATAATTTTTCACATCAGCGTTAGATGATGTCTTTCACTGGACAACAAATCTCCTCAAGTTTCCAGGACTCTTCTCATTATTTTGATTGATCTTAGCAATGCTGTAGTTTTGATTGTATCCATGCGTCCTATTATTTGAAGTCCTCTTATCCTTTTAAAATCTTTTGGTCACAGTAACAAGAGCACATATTACAATTAGTATAACCGTTACCTTCATGTTCCATAGTTTTTTCAATCCCCAAGCAAGGTTGAGGTACTTAGCCATCTTTTCGCTTTCTTTCAATTTTACTCTATGGTCAGCCGGGACAGCGAAGTCCATAATTCTGCAGGTTAATATGAACAGTTCCTTGAAACAATACATGAGTGTGATAACTATTACTGTTAGTTGATTGGTTGGTTGTTTGGATTTTATGGCATATCAACTTTCGTAGGTAATTTAATGTCAAATCCATTTTTATACAAATAACCAGTTCTTTTTCAAACAATTCAGTTTAACTTGAGTACACACTTTAATTGCTAAAAACATTTCTATTTCAAACTATTCAGTTTATTAAAAAAGTTCTAATTCAAATCATTCAGTTTAGCATAAGTATGCAGTTTAGCTCTATTTAACCCATAGATAGGTCCTTTTAGGTGTTACCATTCCAGACCAGAGTGGAGCTGGGAGTAATGGCAATGAAGGGATCCTCCGCATTTCCCAAAGCCCCAGCCTCACTGGAACCTTATCAAGATTGTTTAGGGTCATATCCAGGACACTCGTTGGCGGGAGTCTTACCCCTCTGCTGAGGTGCAGTCGGTGTATTCTACAGCCCCCCCCCAGCCGACTGGGCAATAATAGTGTTAGTTTGCAATCAGATATATGGTGTGCATATTATCTGTATTAACATATGTTTTGTTAGGAATTGATAATACTTCGTTAAAAAAATGTGATATTATAGACTGAAAGAATCTTTATTTGGTAAAGAGCGTAAGTAATTTTAAAAGATTTAAAGAGCTATCCCAAAAGTGGATACCGTTAATAAGTTTTATTGACAGGTAAAGACCTTTAGGGGCAGCTGAATGCTTGGCTGTCAGTCTAGGATTTTAAAATATGGTGACTAAAATCTGAGAAATTTGATTTCATGTGATAGAACCTAATTTTCTCTCTGTTATCCTGTTGCTTTTGGCTTGCATACGAAGTAAGCAATGTATAGTGGAGTAATGGTTAAAGCTATGGACTGCGGACTGGTAGTGCGCGAGTTCGAACTCCAGTCGCGCTATTACGTTCACTTTTGGGCAACTACCCTTGGGAAAGGTATGAATCCGCACATCCTCCCAGCTATGGGTTAAATAGTACCATTACTGTTCTTCTAGGAGAATAGCATTGGCATTAAAAAACCTATAAAGGTTGATATGCCATTAAATAAAGAAACAGAAATACTTTAAACGATATTGTTCGGTGAATTTATTTGTATTCGATACGGATACATTTTATCTATGCACAAATAAACAACATTTTAACTATAATAATTATTACCGAAAAAGAATGACTACTCGGAGGTACCCGAGGTGTAATGTTTATCGTCGTACGAAACTGACCTGGCGACACGAGTTCAAATTCTGCACGAAGCTGACTCTATTTCACAAAGCACGAATACTATTTGGAAAGTTATGAATACTCTTGTTCTACCTCTACCTACGAGTAAGTAGCAGCGCAGACTGGGTTCTTCAGCTTTGGTTAGACAGCAAGTCTAGAAGAAGGATGACTCTGAATCCAAAACTGTTAAACTTCGCTTAAAATTGACTCTATGTCACACATCCTGCCCAGGCGAAGGGTTTGGCAAATAGAGACTATTTGAGAACTTTATAATTTTGCTTGTATTATTGGTATTTGATTGGAATACTTCAAACCATATATGTGTGCAAATTGTTACTATTAAATTGGAATACTTGAAACCATCTAATGGACTCCCACATATGGCCGGTCAAAATCAGGACGACCACCTCGAACATACATACAGCAGCTATGTGAGGATACGGGATGTAGCCCTGAAGACTTACCAGAGGCGATGAACTATAGGGAGAAGTGGCGAGAGAGGGTTAGGGATATCAGTGCCTGTGGCACGACCTAATGATGGTGAATTGAAAACAAAGTAATAATAGTAGGTTGAAGCTATTTGTATTTTAGATATATGAAACCATATAATTGCTTGAAATTTAAAAAAACAACTATGGAAATGTGTGAAAAATATTCATAAAATATAGAATATTTGAAAACATATAGCTCAGTGCAAATTATAGATCTTAAAAAAGAATATATCAAAATATTTATCGATATACAAATTATTTGTATTAGATACGAATGGTAGAATCCATAAAATATTCTGCAAATCGGGAACGGATACATAGAACCATAAATATTGCATTATTATAGAATAGAAACAGCTACTGTTGTATAGCCGCATACCTATATAAATATATGCAGAAACATAATCTAACATAATATACGAACTTCAATGAACGAACGAACACACTTCTTTATAAAAATATATCACTCACACTTCATTCTTGAAAGGGTTGATGTTGGTTGTGTGTGAGAGGTAAGATGAGGACGGAGACAGACTGCTATATTTTGACCCAAAGTTCTTCTTACCATTGCAGCACTTCTTTCGCACTCTGGCTGCGCTGCTCAACCGGGGGTCACTGAGGGCCCAAGGCCCTCTGTCTTCCGCTGATTCTCAATTCGGCATCTTGTCCCTAACTGAGTCAAACTCCAACTGGAAATTACCCAAGCCGTCTGTGACACCTGGTTATATAATTGTCTATGAACCCCCTTTATTCTCCCTCCAGCTATGGGTAAATAGTAGGACGGACTAGGTTCTTCAGCCTTGGTGAGGCAACTAGTCTAGGAGAAGGAAAACTCTGAATTCAAACCTGTTAAACTCCGCTTAAAAATTGACCTTGTGTCATATCCTGCCCGAGCGGATGGGTTGGTAAATAGTACCTTCCGACTGCTTCCGCTTATTTACACAGGTGCATCTCTTGATTGACGGCTCGGTCGAGTGTCAATATATAACACTAGTTTAATCCATATAATTGTAAACAAATTGTTGATACAGGGATAATTAGACGGCACCCCATGTTTAAACTGGTTTTACCAAGTGATAAAGAAACATGTCTAAATAATTTTATTTGGATCCTTTCCAAGTTCCTGACAAGTTATTTTTAATTTTTATTTTAGGTGATGGTTAGAAGATTAATCCACAAAAACTTTCTCGAGCCCTTTCTGACCCTTCATAGGGCATCATCAGTGGGGTTCACAAATGAAGAAAATATTTTTTTGATTTCTTTTCATATTGCTGAAACATTTATATACTTGGATACATTTATTATTGATATTAGATAGCAATAGTAGAAACCGTCAATATGTAACTTACTTATATCAAAATATTATGCTAGAAGTCATATCATTTTGCTCACAAATGGTTATTTTTATCATAAGATATTTGAAACCATGTACTTGCTTGAAATATATATGACTATATAACTGTATAGAATTTATTTGTATAAGATTGACTGCTGTATGGGCGCACTACTTGGACGCTAACTAAACGGCTGGAGAAGAAGCTAGACGGCAATTACACAAAAATGTTGCGAGTAATATTGAACAAGTCCTGGCGGCAACACCCCACAAGGCACCAACTATACGTCCACCTGCCTCACATCACGAAAACTATCCAAGTCAGACGAACCAGACATGCAGGACATTGCTGGAGAAGCAGAGACGATCTCATAAGTGATGTACTCCTATGGACCCCCACATATGGCTGAGCAAAAGCAGGACGACGAGCTCGAACATATATACAGCAGCTATGTGAGGATACGGGATGTAGCCCTGAAGACCTGCCAGAGTCGATGAATGATAGGGAGAAGTGGCGAGAGAGGGTCAGGGATATCTGTGCCTGTGGCTCGACATGATGATGATGATGATGATGATGATGTATACAATGATTATGATGTATAAGATATAAATATTCTCACCATTGTGATTTGTGCTGATATTTTTAATGAAATAGTTATATTAAAAACAATTCTAATATCGGCATTTTTTGTATTTAATAAGAATACTTGAAAACATAAAACTAAAACAAAATAGTATTATTACTGAATAAAAAAGAAGTTTTCAACTGCGTAACTTATTAATAGCAGGTCAGAATTCCTGAAGCCATATAACTGTATGCAACTCATTTGTATTTATTAAATTAGTATTGAGCAATACTTGTTAATAAATGATAGTCATTATGTATTGCTTCAAGCCATATAATTTAGCCCAATCAGCTGGGGCTGTAGAATAAACTGACTGCATCTCTGCAGAGGGGTAAATCCCCACAACGAGCGTCCTGAATATGACTTTTAAAAAATCTGATGGCGAGGCTCCCGTAACGCTGGAACTGTTGGGAATACTGAGTACCCCTTTATCGCCACTGCTCCCAAGTCCACTTGGCTCAGAGAGGTAACACTTGATATTGTCCTATCCTTGGGTTAAATAGTAAAGTTTGACGTTTAAATTGAGTGAAAACAAATGACTTATCGTAAACTGAATTGTTATAAAATGAACTGTTTGAGCATTTAACCTGCCCGAGCGGAGGGGTTTGGTAAATATACATAAACATAAAGTACATTTAAGAATGATCTAAATGCCCCTCTTACTTTATTTGTTCTTACCTGACGTCTTCAGTATTTATATTCAGATGTATTTTTTTTTAATTCATGATTAACATTTGATTTCTAATGTATATTTGTCTGAGTTTTTAGACAGATTAAAAAAAATATTGCATTTCTGCCTTCTGTGGTTTCTATTCTTCAGCTTTCTTTTTATGTAAATTTCATACGTTCTTATCAAGTTCAAAACATATTTCCTTTGTATTTTACCTTCTTTTTATTCATTGGCGATGAAGTTTTAATTTTATGAATCATTTTTCATTTGCTTCTCCTTTGTTTTTTGTTCAAAAACATTTTTCTCCATTTATGTGTAGGTTTTCTCATTATTCTTTTTATCTTATTTTACATACTTTTTCACTTCCATTTTTATTGTAATCTTCATTTTTCTTTTGTATATAATTTTGCAGTTGTAATTATTAACAATTATTTCATTCGCTTTGATTTTTTCTGATCTATTCTTTTCTCAAAATCTGGCAATCGTGACTGTTGTAGAAATTATAATCTATTTTTTACTAAATGAATTAAAAACAACGGCAATAAAAAGAGAAACTACAGCTTTAATATTTCTTAAAATTAACTTTTTTTTTCAGATCACGTTTCTTTCTGTAATTTATTTTTACGACTCAGAAGATAAATACATTTGATAATAAGGTGTCTCAAGAACATATGTCGAATGGCTATTGCCTATATATATATATATATATATATATATATATATATATATATATATATATACAAAAAGAAAGAAAGAAAGTCAGAGAGAGACAGAGACAGAGTGAGAGGTAATGATATGCGTAAACGAAAAAAAAAAATGACGAAAGATTATAAGTCTAATCGTTGGTGTAAAAATTATGCCGTTGGTTTAGGCCGGCTGTTTTAGGCCACACACACACACACACACACATACAGATATATATATATATATATATATATATATATATATATATATATATATATATATGAAAGTAAAGAGAACGATTTCTAATATATAATTCTAATATATAATTCAGAATATAAATCAAGCCATGTGAATTATAGAGAACTCATCTAATGAAGTGAATTTATTTAGACGTCCAAGAATAAATGAGTCAATGTCTATTATCGATAATTTATAATCAGCAAGTTCAAGAATAATTGGAACTGCAATTTTAAAGAAAACTTAGTGTTGTGGCAACATCCATGCTAAACAGACGTACTTCCTTGTGCTACTCGTTTTTTTTTTTCATTTTTGTCGTAAAATGAAGAAAAAAATCAACAGGAAAATATTCAAGAATGTCGTAATGATTTTTAGAAAAACAGGATGACGTTGCTTCACACCATAGCGAAAGAAAAAAATCAGATCTGCTCCGAACTGTGAAAAACACGCTGAAACAAGTATATTGAATGCCAAGAAGAGCAATCTAAAGAAGATTAATCTTACAGTCATTGTTCATGTCTGTCAGTGAGAATACAAACCAGTATCAATACTTTTAATAGACTCCATATCCCTGTCTCTTTCTCAAGATATATTTGTATGTGTTCATATGCGTGTTATATATATATATATATATATATATATATATATATATATATATATATATGCTACCGTAGTCGGGGGAGACCCAAAGGCTCCCTTTTCAACAGCTACTACATCAAGTTTTTGGGGAGGGGGCTCCCACTTTCCCTGGACTGCTCCACTTTACTTTATAATACCTTATGATTCATACCTTATTAGCATACCTTATAATGCTGCGTGTTAAGCGAGGAGGCATCAAGTACCATTTTTGAGTTTTTGGTATGACTCGACCTGGGATTGAACCCTAGTCTCCCAGGCCATTGGCGAACACTCTAATCAATGGACCGGTGCATATATATATTATCATTACCATGTTATACTGCAAGCACGGATTTCCCTGACCCTCTCTCGCCATTTTTCTCTATGATCTATTGCTTTCGGCAGTTCTTCCCAACTACATCTTGTGTCTGTATAGAACCGTTGTAGCTAAGTTCCTGTTAGTCTTCTGTTCTGTTAGTCTGTTATAAAGGGTCTATAGGAGACTGTCGCTTATAAGTTCGTCTTTACTTCTCCAACAGGGTCCTGAATATCTTCTTCGTCTTATTTGGATGGTTTTAGGAATGGGAGGTAGTCGATTGTAAAGTTGCTGTTTTGTGGGATGTTGTTTCCAGGATTTGTTCAATAAAGCTCGTAGGATTCTTGTGCAATTCCCGTCTAGCTCATTCTCCTTAAGTTTAGTCGGTGCCCGTGCGGTGGATCTATATATTGACTTCCATATAATCAATAAGCTATCAATAGCTCCCCATGCCTTTGCTAGTCGCATATTGATGTCATTTTCACTAGATAAGACGCTGCTTCCAAGGTAGAGTTAAAGATAGTTCATTAGTTCCAGAGATCCAAAATTTAATGTTGAGCTTTCTGTTTTTGATTTACACATATATACTCCGTTTTGTCAGCATTCACATTCCACCTGTTGCTAACTCAAGTTTAAGCAGTAGGATGTCGACTTCGGAAGGTGAATATGCTAATTGTGCTATACCATCAGCGTAGCCTGCGTTTGTAATAGAGTGCTCAGGGTATTGTCTGCGCCTTGCCTTTTTTGTATAAAACCATTTTCTTTCATTAGATCTATCAATGTTTGAAGAAACTGATCAAGGCAGAATATGAACAGATGTGGGGCTAATGTATTCCCTTGCAGAACACCAGCAACAATTTAAAAGAAGTCTGTGTCTTCATTTGGTGAGTGAACCTCTACTTTCGTGTTTTTATAGAGGATCATTATGGCTTCAACGGTTTCTTTGTGGAAACCGTTTGCCAGAAATATTTGCCCATTAGTTCCCTTTGTGTATGGAGTCAAATACTTTGGATAAACGAAAAAATATGAGTCACATCGACGGTTTTTTCACGAACTCCTGTTCGAAAATTCGTCGGATTGTTAGAAGAGTGATGTCGTGTATCGATTTCACCGAAATCAATATTGATTCTTCCTAGGAATTTTCTCAATTTCTGGTTACATGCTGTTGTGTAGCAGAGCATTATAAATCTTAGCTGCTATGAAAGTGAAGGTATACCTCGCAAGTTATCAGCGATTCCGAGGTCACTTTTCTTGGGAAAAGGGAGGATGCAGCCTTTTGTCCATCTCTCTGTTGTGTTTTAGTTCTATACGTGTCATGCTATACATTCGGGCTACTATACTGACCTCTGTATCCCCTTCTCTGTCCACACGGTCACAGAGTGTATCAGCTCTTGGCTTTCATTCTGACCTGGATTCGTTACTTCGTTCAATAGGCAGGCCGAGGAGTTTACCTACATTCCTATTCCTCTTTTAATGGTCAATCTTTGGGGTTTGTTAATTCAAACACGGAGGGTTAGGGGAAATTGATCTTACCTCTCTCCTCTCAGTGGCAGACCACGTGAAATACAGCATTGCAGTATCAGTGCAGTAGGTCGGCGAGTTTCCTTGTCTTCCATATTTCGGGAGGTATTTCATCAAAACTGGATTTTTAAAAAAAAATTTTTAAGTTTTGGTAGAATTACTTTGTGTTCTTCCAAAGTAAATTGTCTTAGTTTGATGTCTAGTTGATTATAAATAATTTTTTAGATAGATTTATATGTAACTTTTGTGGAAATCTCCCTGCAAATTCTTGAAATCTTTCCACATCTGTATTCGTTCTGCATGGCAAATAACTTTTTGTTTAACACTGGCGGTGCTCGTCCGTTTATTCATTTAATTTACTGTCTGTCACGCTATCCGATTGTTATCTTCAAATGAATTCAGGATTTTGTTGATCAGACCCTGAATGTATTCTATTTGTTATTTTCGGTAATGCTAAAACCCAAAGAGTTAACAAGGCAAATTGTAGTGCTTGCCGTTATCGTCAGAGAAAATAGCTGCAACGACAGGATTTTAAAATCATGGATGAGGCTGTTTACATTTAAGATATTCTTGGAAAAGGTATGCATCCAAATACTCTCCTTTTAGAAACTCATTGAAAGGAAACAGGGCTTTTTAATCTTGTCAAGGTAACAGTTCTTGGAGAAAGAAAATTCTCTATTAAAACTAGTTAACATCAGCTTAATAATAGACCTTCCGTCGCATTCTACTTGTGACGTGTAGGGTTAATATATATATATATATATATATATATATATATATATATATATACAACATATAATATATATATATATATATATAATTGCATATCAGGTCGCTTAAAGCGCTATTCCTATTATGAAACCGAAAACTACTAATTCTAGAGTCCTGTCATCGGTGACAAAACCGGTATCCCCCACCAAGTTTGTCTGGTGATGGAGGTGGCTAGACACGCTGCAGGACGAAGAGCCAGACCTGTTAAAGGGCATAGGAGGCTACAGGCTCAACTACTATCTAGCGCATTACACTTGAACGTTGGAACACTTGGGTTGGTATTCAAGCGCGTAGCAAGACCACTTTCAGCAGACAACAGGAAATAGTATTGCTTGTGCGCGACTTAACAGCCAACACACACACACACACACAAACACATATATATATATATATATATATATATATATATATATATATATATCCTCACGCTGCAAGCACGGATCTCCCTGACACTCTCTCGCCACTGGTCTCAATCGTCCATCGCTCCTGGGAGGTCTTCCAGGCTATATCCTGTTTTAGCACAGTACAGTTGTGTATAGGTTCTAGTTGATCGTCCAGCCTCTGCTCGTCCATGTGAAGAGGTCTACCGAAGCGTATCGCTTATAAGTCGGTCCTTACTTTTTCATCAGTATCTCACATGTCTGGTTTTTATAACCTTGACAGCTTTCGTGAATGGTAGTAGGTGGTCGTAAGGCTGCTTTTTTGTGGGGTGTTGCTTCTAGGACTTGTTCAATACAGCTAGCAGCATTCTTGTGTAATTGCTGTCAAGCTTTTTCTTCTTTATATATATATATATATATAATTACATCAGTGTATGGTTGTCACTATATCACTTAGTGGGTTATTGGTAGAGCAAATACGGTATAATTTGAAGGATTCTTAAAATCTGTGATTGAACGATTTTAGCACAAATAAGGGAGGAAATTTACTAATCACTAACAAGCCGCAGATTATTCCCTGGGGACAGAAAGGATGCCACAAATGATCCAGAGGCACAATAGAGTTACTTTATATAGATCAGTGCATCCTAAAAGAGAGCAAGACCAGACGGGGAAAAATTAGATATAGCCTGGATTGATTATAAAAAGGCAAATGATATGGTTCCGCAAAGCTGGAAAATAAACCCCCTCAAAATGTACAAAATATCACATAAACTCATTATCCTTATCAAGAAAACTATCAAAACCTGGACAGTGGAATTGACAGCAGGAGGAAGAAATTTAGCTGAAGCAAAAATCCAAAGAGGTATTTTTCAAGGGGAAGCACTATCACTATTACTATTGATAATTACCGTGATGCCACTTAGGTGGTGTCCTCGTGGTGTAATGGTTAAAGCGATGAGCTGCGGAATCGTAGTACGCGAGTTCGTACTCCAGTCGCGCTATTACGTTCACTTTCGGGCAAATACCCTTGGGAAAGATATGAACCTCCTTATTCTCCCTCCAGCTATGGGTAAATAGTAGGACGGACTAGGTTCTTCAGCCTTGGTGAGGCAACTAGTCTAGGAGAAGGAAAACTCTGAATTCAAACCTGTTAAAAAATTGACCTTGTGTCATATCCTGCCCGAGCGGAGGGGTTGGTAAATAGTACCGTGATGCCACTTACCCATATACTCAGAAAATGCACAGCTGGATATGAAGTTAGTAGATTACAGGAAAAGATAAATCACCTAATGTACATACATGGATCATATCAAACTATTTGCCAAAAAATTAAAAAAGAATTAGAAACTCTAATACACGTAGGTATAATACAAAGCCCGAACATTGGAATGGAATTTAGCATAGAAAAAAGTGTCATGGTAGTAATAAAAAAAATGGCAAATGACATTTAATTGGCGGAATGGAAATACCAAATCAAGACAAGATTAGAACGTTCGGAAAGAAGGAAACCTACAAATACTTGGTCAAATTGGAGGCTGACTCCATCAAACAAGAAAGAAACAAAATTTAGAAAGAGTATCTCAAGAGGACTAGAAATCTACTAGAGACAAAACTATCTTGCAGAAACCTTATCAAAGGTATAAATACCTCGGCTGTACCCCTCGGTAGATATTCAGGAGCCTTTTTGGAAGTGGGCCAAATAACGTAAGCAAAAGGACCTCCGAACAAGAAAACTAATGACAAGGCATAAGGCATTACACCCCAAAGATGTTGTTGACAGACTATATGTATCAAGAAAGGAGGGAGAAAGAAGATTTGCCAGCATTGAAGACAATGTTGACACATCGATACAACTTAAAAAATACATAGAGAAACACTAAGAAGGACTGATTACTGCCATCAGAAACGATACTGACAACACGATAAACAAGAGAACGACAATACCAAGGAAGCAAAAATGGGAAGAAAAACACCTCTAAGGTCGTTTTAAACGTCTAATAAACAATATCTCACGCGAAAAAACCTAAACATGGCTAAGAAAAGAAACTTTATCAGTGAAACAGAATAGAATCTCTTCTAATTGTAGCAGAAAACAATGCCATAAGAACCAATCATATCAAAGCGAGAATAGATAACACGCAACAAAATAGCCAATGCAAGCTATGTGGTGATACAGATAAAACTATCAATCACATAATAAGCGAATGCTTTTGATAGGGTCTAAATGATATTTCTAAACTGCAACGGTTATTTGAAAGGAGGATATGGAAGTTTTGCAATAACTAGGTCCAATGCAATTAGGTACCGATACTTCAAACTCTATAAAATGAAAGTTCAGATCAACGTAGCATTTCTCGTAAGTCATAAGAGAAATATCTTTTTTGCGGCCTCTGCATCTTATTCAAAGATTTTGTGAATCCATATTGAATTTATACCTTAATAAAAAGTACCTTTCTTCCCTTTTATTCGCACAAATCAAGAGCGAAAACTCAATATTCAGGTTAAAATTTGAAAATGAACAAATTATTAAGTAAATAAATTAAAATAAAGTAGTACTATTCTCGTTATATACATCAAAAGAAATTTAATTCTGAATTTTCTGTTTTATATATATATATATATATATATATATATATATATATATTATAACAGTGTTGGTTATCACTAAATAAGTTTTACATGTTGGCATATATGTTGAAGTCCCCGGCTCTTCTAAAATACTGAACACTTCAGGTAACCGAAGGATATACGTAAAATATTCCCTCCCTTACGCTGAGAATGGTGATCCATTCAGGGCAAGAAGTCCGACTGATGTAAAGCCAGCCGGTTTTCGATCCCAGTTGGGAATACCCACACTGATATAATGAAACAGTGTGTCTGTGGATAACAATATATATATATATATATATATATATATATATATATATATGTGTTCATTTAATTTTATACATATTGACTAAATCTCATGGTGAGAATAGTCTCTATTCGTAGCGGATAAGATGCTGGACAAGATTGAACTTCAGTCCTACTATTATGTACCCTTATCTTGTGAATACATATTGGAAAACATGAATGTTTTCCTCCATTCTTCAGCCACTCTTCTCCTACAAAAATGGCCTTTTGTTTTAAATAAGACACACCGTTAGATATACCCTTTAAACATAGAAAACAAATGTTTATTATTATGAATTCACATTTAAGCGTTTTCGTCTTAAAAGTGAACCGAGGTTACATATTGGTTGACAGCCAACAACAGCTCTTTCTTCGTGAAACAGTTTGGGGTACTTTGAAAAAAATTTCCCGCGTGCATTCCTGTCGTAAGTAGCTATATTCTGAAATGTTATCCCACCCGTTTTCTCTTATCTTCCGCCTTCATCTGACAGGTGATATACGCTTGCAAATGTTTGTTTATAATATCTAACTTTCGTTACTTGTATGTTCCTTTAAACTGGTTCAGTTGTTCGCAATCATCCTAGTTCCATTTTTTATTTTATTTCTTGCCTTTCAACATTATGTTTTAGGTCGGCAACACGTTTACTATCATGGTTTAACATCTTGTTAAAAATTCAACTATTTCTTCTTCTTCTTCTTCTTCTTCTTCTTCTTCTTCTTCTTCTTCTTCTTCTTCTTCTTCTTCTTCTTCTTCTTCTGTTGCTGCTGCTTATGATGATGATGATGATGATAGTGATGATGTATTATTATTATTATTGTTTACTCCTTTAGAGTTTTTCACATCAGTAATAGCTGATGCTTGTTCACAGGAGTTTGAGTGATAGCAAGTCTCCTCAAGTCTCCAGGACGCTTCTCAGTATTCTGGCGGTCCACCAACTTTCAAGTCCTCCAGGCCTTTTAATAATCCTTTAGTTATTGTGCCAAAAGCACCAATCACAATTGGCACAATCTTCACTTTTATGTTCCACAGCTTTTTCAGTTCTCCAGCAAGGATGGATTCTGGTTTGTATATATGGCATTTCAATTCCCTGTGCAATACTATTTTGATCATCTTCTCCACAGAGAATTTGTCTTATACACTTTTTGAGGTAGTTTGCTACATTCCCATTTAGTGTAAGAAATCGTTGCGTCTCAAACATCACACAATCAACACTTTTTATTTGATTGCATGTTATCTTTTTAATATAATTTGTTCTTATAGCGTTGTTTTGAGCTGCGATTACGAGAGATTCAGTTTGTCTTTTAAGGTTTCCCTTTGGTAGCTATTTCCAAGTCTTTTCGTGTCAGATTTCTCAAGATTGTCATTTGAAATATCGATAGATTCCTGTTTACTTTTTATTATTGCTTTTCTGTTTGTTCATATATTATCAGCGTTATAATTAGTCGCTGTAATTAGTTTTCCTTTGCACATTTTAATGTAGTCCTGAAGTCCTCTTCCTTCTTCCTTTCTAGTGTATGTCTTTGTCATCACTCGGGTGTAAGGCTTTATGCATTGTCATCAACTTTCTCGTCCTCTGGTCTGTATGTATGAGTCCATCCCATGTCCATTTTAAGAATGGTCCTTTGTATCTTACAAGGATGACTGTTTCTCACTTTAATTCGGTCTACAGTTAATATACCGTTATTGCAGCATATGGGCAGAGTGCCAACAAAAGAAAAGTCATTTGAAACAATAACAGTGTTAATGAAACTTAAAAGGCATCCTACTGGGGAGTGTGGTAAAAGAATTTTGTTGTTCCCAATGACTTACGTGTAAAATTCGTTGAAAATATAAAAGAAACAGAGGGATTGAAAAAGAAAATATGCTGGTAGAAAATAAAAGATCGGCAAGCGTCACGACAGGAGAAAAACAATTTTAAAACAATTAAAAAAAACTCAATAAAAGCAATAAAAAAAATAAAATCAATAATAAAGAATAAAAAACAATAAAATTAATAAAAGAAACAATAAAAAAACTCAAAAGTAATAGAAACTGATCAAAAAGTTTTTAAAAAAAGCATAAAAATCAATAAAGAAACAATACAAAAAATAAAACAAAAAACAATAAAAGCAAAAAACATTAAGAAAATAATTAAAAAAAAAAACAATAAAAACAAAAAATCAAAAACAACACAATAAAAACAATTCAAAAATATACAAAAAGAAAGTTAATTAAATCTAAATGGGTTAAAACTGGAGGCAAAGAAAGAAATAGGTTGAATTAAAAAAGGATTTGTACACAGAGAAACCTAAAAAATATAATACTACAAACGTATTAACAAGAAAAGAACGAGGGAAGATAGCCATCACTGCCACAACATCCAATACACGTGTGCACCCTGAAATCTAGGATGTGTAAGTTGAAAAATGGTTTGGTGATGATGAAGTGATTATTCAGGACGATAATCCCTATTGTTATAACACAAAGAGGAAAGTCATATAAAAAGAAGGAAATAGCCTGCGAACAGTCCGGACCGAAATCTTATAGGTATATTATGATAAATTATTTTAAACAGGATCCAGGAGCAGAAAACATCTGTTATATAATTAAGGAATGATTTTTATATTAATCATTTTTCGTTAGTTATATTTTATCATTCGGTTTGTTAGGGCTTTGAACTGTTCGGGTCTCTGAGTCCAGGTGCATAGTCAGTTGGTGCAGTTTTACACTCGTGCGCAAAGGATATGACAATCATCATTTGTCATAATAAACCCACAGAAAGGAAATGGGGATGGAGTGTGGATGACGTCATATCCAGAAGAGATGGTCCTTAAAATTTGAGGATTTAGAAAAGACATCAGTTGGGTATTAAACCGTTGAAAATTGTAGTTGAGTTTTCTACCGTTGAGGAGTGCGGATGAGATTTTCGGATCTCGACCGATAAAAATGAATTGAGATCTTAAAATCACAAGATGCACCCCGCTTTGGGGTGGGATTAGAATAATATGGTTAGCATAGGCTTTTAAGAATTATGTCTCTGTCCTCGTCTCGCCCTCGATCGAAGCCAGAAGGTTATAAACCAGTTTGTATCTGAAACGACAGAATACGTCAGTGTTTTGTATATATATATATATATATATATATATATCTGTATTATTATTACTGACATCACCAAATAGTATACAACACCATCCACCAAAGATGTCTTGATTGCCATTCGGTAAAGTTCGAATCACATTGAGAAAAATATTGTTTTAAATTTATGAAATCTATTCCTTAAAACATAAACTTTGTCATAAAAGCTTGAAGAAATGTAATTGAACATTAATTATATTTTTGTTAATAAATTTCTGCATATTGAGTTATCGCATAATATTTTCCTCGACGAAGCTTAGAAAAAGAATACCTTGAAAAGTATAAGGTATTCACTCCTACTAAAAACATATGGAGAACATGATTCGTTTTTTTGTATTTAAGAAAATATAAGTTTCCATATATGAAAAATATAAAACAAACTCATTAACTTTGAAAGAAAGTCAAAAGTCAGTTCCAAAGATCCGTGAGGTCCTGTTCTCACCTTTCAAATAGTTAAGGTTTGGTTTAGTTTCTTGGTTTAATGGCATAGCAATATTTTTTAGGTTATTTCATGACAAAGACATTCTCCTAGAAGGACAATAGTGGTGCTATTTAACCCATAGATGGGAGGATAAGGGGCTTCATACCTTTCCCGAGGGTATTTGCCCGAAAGTGAACGTCAAATGGTTAACACAAAAAGTAAGCAAGCGAGTACTTTATGGGTATTTTGGTGAAATGGCACATTTAAATTATGAGATCTCGAACTAACACTTGCTCAATTGTTGGAGTTAAAATGTCAAAATTTTGAATGTATTTATCAGATGTTTGGGCTTTGGTAGCTGTCAGTAGGGAAACCAGCATTCATATCACGCGTGCTAACACGGGATCTCTTCAAGCGTCAGGGAGCCGTTCCTCAAGCTCTAACCTTCTCCGGGTGTTTATCGCACCTTTTCAGGAGAAGGCCGACGGAGCCCGGGGCCTTTTTGGAGAAGTCAGGCGTGTCTGGGATACAACGCCTCGTCTGGACACACCTTAAAACGACTTTGTGCTGCATTCGACCTGTTGGAGGAACGTACGTCAAATAAAAAGGAGACGATACCCTATGTCCACACCGAAGGCAGGAGAGACTTACTCTTGTTCTGCTTTTAACACTCTTACCCATGAAAAACCAAAGAAATTCCAAAATAGGCTCGTAATAACTACCGATTTCAAAGCTACTAAGAAGGTAGTGTACTTTAAATATAAGTTAAGCTGAAAAATATCCCCACTGACGCTGTATATACCAAGCAATACTAAATAATGAACAAAACGTCAATTTTCTTTAAATTTATCTATTTGCTATTTCTCACTGTATTATGCTATAAATAAGAAACAAGTAATTATTTTTAACTGAATATCGTATAAGCAAAATTATAGGCTTAAGAAAGTTACGAAAGCTTCGTTAAATGCCTTCCATTTGAACAAAAAACACATCAATGGGACAAAAATATTGGAGAGAGTTTAAAAAGTAAAACAGACGTTCGATTTAACGATTTTTAACTTTACAAATCGGCCGAAACATTCCGAATATAAAGATGAAGACAATAGTCTGAATACTTTAAATGATAAACACCATTTTGCTGTATGCAAACGAATGAATAATGTTGAATAGAAAACTTTGTGTTAGATAAGAATTACTTGGAATCAATTAACAGGGTGCAAACAAATGTGTTACCTAAAAACATTAATTTATAAACATCTATCTATATATCTATCTGGAGAGGATTAAAAATCCTACTGGGGTTGATATGCCATAAAACCAACTCGCCACACATTACGTTATATATAATTGGGCATATTCCAATAGGAACATGACAAAATGTATTCTTAATCTCTTAGGATACAAATGATTTATGTTCCTTCCTTTGCAGGTAAATATGTGTAAAATCGAACAAAATTAACAAAAGATAATACGGGCATACATAAAAAGACACACTCAAGGACACGTTCAAGCACACTAGCATCTATCTATCTATCTATCTATCTATGGATTGCTGACAGTGTCTATCTTTTTCCCTATAGATAAATCCCTATAATTGTATAATTACATGCAAAAATATATGTAGAAACTGGAAAAAGGTTTTCACTGTGGAACAGTAACACATTCACAATGAATCTTCTTCACACACACACACACACACACACACACACACACACACACACACACACATATATATATATATATATATATATATATATATATATATATATAAGCTTCAGAAAATTTATATACGTATATATACGCGTATATGTGGCATAAATATAGAGCAACCAAATAGGTTCAAATAAATATATACATGTATCTATGTGGGTATATACACCCCTTTAAATATATATATATATATATATATATATATATATATATATATATATATATATATATATATATATATATATATGTCTGTGTCTGTGTCTGTGTCTCTGTGTGTGCGCGCGTGTGCATAAATGTGTGGAAAAAATCGGCGATACCCTCAGGGAAGTTTATATCAATAGGTTTATTGTGAGAATTTGGGGCAATAATCATTCCTGATGATAAAAAAAAAACGTTAAGATGAAATAAGATGATTTTTTGTGCACAGATCAACTGCTGTCTTGATGCCTCTCCGGAAATTAGCGAAAAGGGACGGAAATTAATAAGGTTCTTCTGTTCATGCGTCTTGACAAAATCGGCTTCTAATTGTTTTCTTTTTTTTTTGTAGGTAGTAGGTGGGGGTTTGGTGATGCTTCACTTTTCCGCTTGTGTGAAATAGAAACCTTTATGTATCTTATAAATGTTGCGAAATAACAACGAACCTTGTTTTTGTTGAGTTCGAAAATTCCCAGGGGAAGTATCGCTGGCTTGAATTGCACGTACAAATACGCTACTTTGCACACGTGTATATGAAAACGGGTACATATTTAATAGCTTTTGTTAATGGCTTATTTGATTTGTGTGTTTGTGAAGCGTTGGCAGATTTCACATGAATATCGAAACAAAAAGAGACACAAAGATTTATATGCTAAAATACTCCTTATGCAAAACTGATGATTCAATGATAAATAAAAAGCATTCTGTAACGTCTCCATGACGTAGTGGTTAGCATTTTTGACTGTGAGATCGAAGTAAACGAGGTCGAAATCCTGTTGATCTTTTAAGTTCCCTTTCGGAGTAATATCGAAGTGAAAAATGAAACCCTTTATTCCTTTAGATATGAGTTTATAGGATTTCTACCCTTTATATTTTTAAACGTTGATTTCCACTCCTTATATTTTTAAACGTGGAGCAGAAAATTAAAGAAAAATAGAATGCAAGACTCACTTGTTCTGATAAAAAATGGAGTAAGGACTCAAAATAAATTAAATAGTTTCGTGAACCTGATTGGACTGTATTGTCACGTGTCATTACTTTCAAATACGTCCACGCGTTTTAAATTTGCCTCACGCAATATATATATATATATATATATATATATATATATATATATATATATATCTTGAGTTTGGTGCCGGTCACTTGATTAAGTTACCAATATATATTTCACGTTTCTGACCGTCTTGCTCATGGTCTAACTCTCAGGTTGACAGCTTAAGCTCTCACTTAATCACGTGCCCAAAGACCAACTGATAGTTCGCCATGTATAGCTCCAGACAACAGCTAACATGGGAGTACTTACAGCTTTAACAAAAAAACACAAAAAAAAAAACAAAAACAAAAAAAAACACGTAAGTCCCAACGAAATTAGCATGCTTAATAACATTCAAACTATTTCATTTTCCTTCGACTTCGACGTCACCTCACACATACTGGAGGTCGGCAGAAGCACACATCGCGGCCATGTAAATTTTACTTTTCACGCGGACATACATACACATATTCAAATGTGAGAAGAAATTGTCCACCTTTTTACTATTTTTGCCTTAATGATGAATACTTGCACACACAGGTTATTTCGAAAAACACGCACTAACATTCACATAATACTTGTATTAAACACACCTATACACAGAAATACCTAACAAACAAATTTGCTACTTGTGATTAACTTTTCCTAGTTTTGCTATATAAAGTTAATTATCTTAAATTATTGTTGTTGTGATTTTTTCTTTTATCTGCGTTGTTCATATTCTTTGTGTTGTTAAATGTGGAACGACAGTAAAAGTTTTGTTTCTTACAAAGTTCAAGAGAACTAAACCGTCAAATTCATCATCCTCAGGTTAAAAAGCATCGCAACTATTCTGCGGCAAGGATGGCTTTGGCATTAAATAATCCAATAATGTTGATATGGTTATAGATAAATAAACAGATCAATAAATAAAGATTTTATAGTCACAGGGATCTAACTTAGAGATAACCCATCAGTTAATGAATTAACACTAAAGCACCAATTTCTTTCAGAATGTGTCTTGACATACATGTAGCAGCTACAGAAAAGTTAAAGACATACATGGTGCCCTGGGTCAATGTAGATTGCCTTTCCCAGTTGCAATACTCGCAAGCTTTCATCTTAAAAAGTGAGATTAGTGAATCCGATACCGTTCAAAGATTGGTTGGTTTGTTTCTTTGTTGTCTTGGAGTCTTCTTTGGTTATTTAATGTAAACGTTATCCTTGTATAAAGACAATCATCATCACCATCATCATCATGTCATGCATTCAGCAGGGATATTTCTGACCCTTCTCTCGCCACCCCCTCCCTATTGTCTATTGATTTTGGCAGGTCTTCCGGGCTACATCCAGTATCGGCACAGAGCTGCTGTACTTACGTTCAAGCTGGAAGTCTTTCTTTTGCTCATCGTTGTGAAGGGGTCCACCGGAGTACATCACTTACGAGCTCGTCCCTACTTAACTAGTAGTGCCTCGCATGTCTGGTTGGTCTAATTTTGATAGTTTTCTTGAAGATGGTAAGTGGCCGTCCAGTTGCTTTTTTTGTGGGGTGCTGTGCAATATTGCTCGCAGCATTCTTGTGTAATTGCCGTAATTTTTTTTCTCAATACGTTTTGTTAGCGTTCACGTAGTGCATCTATAAAGCAGTATAGATACTACTGCTGCATGGAAGAAACTGCATTTCATTTCATCGGTCAGGTCTGACTTCCATACGACCGTTAGCCTATCGATAGCTGTGCATGTCTTTGCTAGGAAGAATTAGGGATTTTATATGTTTTAGCGAGGAGGGGAACGTCATAAAGTGACAGGAGTTCGAAGTCTGTTCTGGAATATCGTAGTTAAACACGTTAACAACTACACTTTAGGAACTCCACGGACAATAAGAGGAAATGCAACATTTCCTGTCTAGTTGGTTGGTTATGTTTTATGCCATAAGAACTCTAGTGGGTTATTTAATGCAAAATTATGTTTATGTATTTATATATATAATTTGACAACGAAGAGTTTGCTACATTATTTTCAAACGAGCCAGAGCTCATCTGTTTGCACACAGTTAAATTGTTTCAAGTATTACAATCAAACACAAATAAACCTCATTTAGATTACTCATTCTTTTTCACAGAACTTTATGCTAACCAGAATTGCAATAATAAAGCAATCATTAATTTGATTAATTATAATTCCAAGTATCGTAAACGATTAAATAGTTCTATTTGACCAATACATGGAATTCTAACACATACTACTGCTCCAGCTCTGAGTCGAACTAGGAGTAATATCAATTAAGGGTGCACTCCACACTCCCCAAAGCTGTACGAGCCTCACTATCTGATGGCATAGAGTCATATCATGACTCTCGTTGTTTGACGTCTAACCCTCAACAGAGAGGCAATTTATGAATTCTAAAACCCAGTCAAATGAGCTGATTTCCTGTCTAGTGACTTGTGTAATGACTTCTGCAGACTTGGTACTTAACATCTGATACCAATTGTAGTTCACTTCAAAAGTTTAGTCCCGAGAGTTAAAATCTGCCACGCGGAAATTTGGTCATCCGCTCACGATCGGCTTGTACATATTGCGTGATCTTCTCTTCGAATACAGTGAAGCGTAAACAATTTTTAACATGTACAGATAAGACGCCCTTGGCTGTGAGCGTAAAATCAGCAATAATTCTTTGATACAACAGAAATTGATGATTGTGAAGACCGTTAGTGATGCATTTATTAATTGAATTGAAACATTTTACTAATAGTTTGTACTTAGAACTTCAACAAATTTATCTAATGTCTGAGAAAGCCCCCAGAAACCGAATCGAAAAGTATTACATTAGCTAATTGATCTACCGAAACAATTTAACGAAATACACCGAAATAGGCATCATATATATATATATATATATATATATATATATATATATATATAAGAATGATTGAAGTTCACGGAGAAGATTTACCCAATTATTGAAATAAATGAGCTATTTCTATTTCAAATTCAAATTTCTTGAACGATGCAAATTTGGCTAATTCTTCAAAAATTCCTTTCATTAACGTATATCTCACTAAATTAATGAGAAAATATCACTGTACAAGCGACCGGATCTTAAGAACAAACATAATTAATATATATATATATATATATATATATATATATATATATATATATATATATATATACATGGTGCCTTCAACAAGTTTCCACATTTTGTGTACGGGCATTTAAAATAGTAATAGACTCTTGAACATTCATTATGTTATTGCTATACAGCTTATGAGATGACTGACAAATTTTTATGATTTTAGGTTCCAATGAACAGCTACAGCAGCAATTGGAATACACCCTACGAAAGCCTGATTGTCACAGTTGGTTAATTTCAAAAATGCAATCTGGACGTGAGGACACTTTAGAAGAACGATATGCAATAACATTCTGTTTTAAACTTGGAAAAAATGCCAGAGAAACGTATGAAATTCTTCGGACTACTTTGGGACCATCTTGCATGAATCAAGCATCAGTATTTAAGTAGCATTAGAGATTCAAGGAAGGCAGGGAGTCTGTGAGGGATGATGAGAAGTGTGAGAGGAGTAAGGAAGTCAATAAACCTGAGTTGATTGGCCAGAGGGTGGGATTAGGGTTTGGGTTACTATGTTGAGTTTTTAAGAGAGTTCAGGAAGTGATTCCGTCGGAAGAGGCCAGCACTCTTCAAATCGGCTCAGTGACATTTCTACGAGGACAATACACCAGTCTACAACTCCGTCCTTGTCACAGATTATTTAACCAAGATGGGCATCAACACAATTCATCAGTCTCCCAATAGTCCAGACCTTGCTCCCTTTGACTTTTGCTTATTCCCTCAGCTCACATGCTGTCGTTATGAGAGAATTGAGGAAATCAAAGAGGCTATGTTGAAGGTTATTGACACGCTCACACAAACGGAGTTGTTGGAACGGCACAATTAGTGCATTGCAGCCGCAGGAGATTACTTCGAAGGGGACTAGAGTTTCATGTGTGTACTACCAATAAAAGCGCCCATACGAAAAAAGTCTGGAAACATATTTAATGATCCTCGTATATATAATAAATATTTGATAGAACGTTATAGACATTTTTTGTCTACTAACTTTTTTGTTAAACATTTTTACTTGCCGTATCGACCTTATTATATTTGGCAGGAATCAGTTGATAAACCTTCCATGATTAGTGCTTCTGACCAACCATGGGCCATCATCAGGGGAGGATATATAACAAATGTGATGTAACTTTTCTCTGTTCATTTCTCCTTTGTAAGAATGAACGTCTATACTGGTATTTTGTGTAGGGTTTCCTTTTTTGATTTGTTTCTATAAATAGCATTAGTTGCTAAAGACGTTACAAAATGAACTCTATTAAGTTTGGGTATTACATTGCTTATATGTTGTGCCTCAAGAATCTTTAGTTTTTGCTTGTTGTTTTTTTGTTCTGATATTGTTTAGTTCTCGGTAAGAATTTTTCGCAATTCAATTGTTGGGTACGAAAGTTTTTTTAGATGATGTGCTCTGGACCTGGTATCAGAATGGTAAATTATATGTCTTCTCGAAAGGGTAGTTTAGGTTTAATCGATGTATATATTGTTGTTTTCAGAGATAAAATCTCCTAAAGGACATGTAGAGTGATATATAACGTTATTTATTTGCAAAACTCAAATCGAGGGAGTGGAATTATTATTAATGACTAAGTTGGAGGTTTTAATATGATAATTTTTTTTAGGATTAGTGGGTATGTTGGTTTGTTGGGTTTTATAGCATATCAACCTTTGTAGGTTATTTAACGCCTAATCCATTTTTATGTAAATAATCTGTTCTATTTAAAGCAATTCAGTTTAGCATAAGTACACAGTTTAATGGTCAAAACATTTCCATTTCTAACAATTCAAGCAGTTTTATGTAACAATTTGGTTAAGTGTAAATACAGTTTTAATGTCGAAAAACAGTTCTATTTCAAATAATTCAGTTAAGCATAAGCACGCAGTTTAAATGTAAGTACGGTTTAATTGTAAAAAGTCATTTCTATTTCAAACTATTCAGTTTTACTCAAACAATTCATTTTAGCATGAGTATGCTGTTAATTCTATTTAACCCATAGATAGGACCCTTACCAGATGCAACCACTCTGGGCCAGAGTGGACCTGGGAGCAATGGCAATGAAGGGGTACTCCGCATTCCCCAAAGCTCCAGCATTGCTGGAACCTCACCATCAGATTGTTTAGTGTCATATCCAGGACACTCGTTAGGGGGGCTCTTACCCCTCTGCAGAGGTGCAGTCAGTGTATTCTACAGCCCCAGCTGACTGGGCAATACACAGAGTTAAATGTCAAATAGTTTTATTTCAGATAATTCAGTTCGGCATAAGTTCACAGTTTATACGTCAAAAACAGTTCTATTTCGAGCTATTCAGTCCAGCACTAGTACGCAGTTCCAATGTCAAAACAGTTCTATTTTAAACAATTCAGTTTAGCATAAAGACGCAGTTTAAATGCAAAAATCAGTATAGTGAAAGAAACATGGTTTAGTTCTATTTAACCCATAGATAAGACCCTTATCAGGTGCTGCCACTCCGGGCCAGAGTAGACCTGGGAGCGATGGCAATGAAGGGGTACTCCGCACTCCCCAAAGCACCAGTATTGCTGGAACCTCACCATCAGATTGTTTAGTGTCATATCCAGGACACTCGTTGCGGGGTCTTACCCTTCAGCAGAGAAGCAGTCGGTGTATTCTAGAGCCCCAGCCGACTGGGCAGATTAGTGGGGAGTATGATTTTTGGAGCCATAGTTTTTAAAATATTTTCATCTAATTTATAATTGTTGTGCTTTTATTTGCGGTAAAGAATATTTATATGAGAACAAAAATATAGCAAATGTCAGTTATAAACCACAAATTATATATTTTAATGTGTATTCAAGACGTGAATCCTTGTGGCATAGTCGTTGACGTACTCAACAGTGACATTCTAGTAAGAGATTTCGGACTTCACTTACATTATTTCGTTCACTTTCGGAATAAGACCCATTAAAAAACATTCGTTATCTCCCCTTATATAGGTTAAAAAGTACCACTACAATTTTTTTACAAGGATGTTTTTGGCATTAAATAACCCACCTAAGCTGATATGTCGTTAAAAAAAGAAACCACATCAACCTTGACTGTAATGACCATTGGTATACAGACTTCAGCCACCTATTTAGCATTGTGGGTTGAGTGTTCGCCAATGGCAGGAGAGGCCAGGGTACAATCCCAGGTTGAGTCATACCAAAGACTTAAAAAATGGTACTTGATACTTCCTTGTTTGACACTCAGCGTTCTACGGTACGCCTCAAGGATAAAGTGGAGCAATCAAGGGGAAAGAGTTGCGCCCTCCCCTACACCTTGGTGTAGTAGCTATTGAAAGAGGAGCCTTGGGGTCGCCATCGACTACAGTCGCCAACTTTAATTACTTTTATTTAATTCTCATAATCTACACTCCTATCGATTATATGGAAATCAGACCTAACCGATAAAATGAAACGCAGTTTCTTCCAGGCAGCGGTCACATCGATACTGATATATGGGTGCACAACATGAACACTAACAAAACGGCTGGAGAAGAAGCTGGACGGCAATTACACAAGAATGCTGCGAGCAATCTTGAACAAGTCCTGGTGGCAACACCCCACAAGATACCAACTGTACGGCCACCTGCCTCCCATCACGAAAACTATTCAAGTTAGACGAACCAGACATGCAGGACACTGCTGGAGAAGCAGGGACGAACTCATAAGTGATGTATGGTTATGGACCCCCACACATAGCCGTGCAAAAACAGGACGACCAGCACGAACATACATTCAGCAACTATGTGAAGATACAGTATGTTGTCCAGAAGACCTGCCTGAGGCGATGAACGATAGGGAAAAGTGGCGAGAGAGGGTCAAGGATATCCGTGCTACCTGCACGACATGATGATATATGATATCAAATAATCTTATGTCTCATTAATAATTTGCACACAGTAGTTTGTTTCAAAGTATATATTTCTCCTTGATAATAATTATTTGCTTAAACACTAATAAAGTTATATGTATTTCTATCAAATACAACAGCCCAGTTGGATGAGGTTGTAATTTACACCGACTGCATCTCTGCTGAGGGGTAAGATCATACACCAACGAGAGTCCCGTATATGACATTAAACCCTCTGATAGCGAAGATTCAACCTTTGAGATTTGAGAAATGTGTTGTATCATTTTATTGTAATTGTTCCCGCGTCTGCTCTGGACTGGAGTGGTAGAAGCAGATAAGGTTCTATCTAAGGGTCAAATAGAACTGCTTGACACTAAAACAGAGTGCTAAAAATTACTTATACTGAACTGAATTTGAAGAAGAAAAAAAAAAGATTCTTCAACTGTGTATAAACAAATGACAGATGTTTAACTGTTACTGATATATGGCAATACCTGGAACTATTTAACTTATATTGATTTATGTTTACAAATTTTATATATGTATATTTTGGCAGCATTTCTTCGTTGATACAAATTTTATTAAATATAATAGACATTTTATGTCTACATATTTTCTTCTGGATCCGTTCGAATTCCCGAATTACTTTTATCGTATTCGGGGGGAATTGATTTATGTATTGTCCATAGTTGTATGTATCCCTAGTACTTTCTGTCCGACTTTGGGCCGTCATCCGGGGAGAATCTATTACAAAAGTCATGTAACTTTTGTTTTAGCATATTATTACTATGTAAGAGCGTCTTTACCGTTGATGTTATTCTGACAGAGTGTAATTTGTCTCTTCACGAGATCACATCTGTATTCCAAAGTGCTGTTATACTTATGAGTTGCTGGATCATCGAGTTTAAAATATGTATATTTTGGCAGCATTTCTTCGTTGATACAAATTTCAGTAAACATAATAGACATTCTGGAGCCGTTCGAATTCCCGTATTACTTTTATCGTATTCGGAGGAATTAATTTATGTATTATCCAAAGTTGTATGTATCCCTAGTACTTTCTGCCCGACTTTGGGCCATCATCTAATATATATGAATAAACCGGATTTGGCTTTAAATAAGCAATAATGGTTAATATGCCATAAACCAAACTACACCAAACCAATGTAAATAATTTCCTAACAATTATATGATTTCAGTTAACTAATAATAATTATTTTAAAACAATTACTGATTAAAGTAATTATTCTTCATGCAAATATTTGTACTCTAACACGGTACCAATTATTTTAATGAAATTCTAAAAAGTTCGACCGACGTATTTAACACGTAGATGGGACTCTAAGAATACCCTCATGTCAGGTCAGTATGAATCTGTGAATAATGGAAATGGGTGGTATGCCAAACTACCGAGGTTAGACATATAGGTGGAGAATCTTAACCTCCAAGAGAGAATGCAGTTGGTGTAGTGAGCTTCGACGATAGGAAGGCTATTGAGTAAGTGTCTGTGAATGTTGTTGACGTCAATTCTTTACTAATATACAGATATAAATACTTTTTGACTTGTAAATATTAATGATTTAATAAACAAGTTTAAAATCCCAATATCAGAGTTGAAGATTTTATTCAGATATAGTTCCTAATTTAATCACTAGGGCTTCAACTAAAGTGACACTTTCTTTTACCCTTCTTTCTTTCTCCCTCAGCACACACACACACACACACACACACACATATATATATATATATATATATATATATATATATATATATATATATATAATATCTCTGTTTAAAGCCTCAGCACGATTTGATATATCGAGAGACAATTCGTTTTGACGTATTTTGACAGCCAGAAAGGTAGGACGTTACTGAACACGCATAAACAGACACCCCCCCACTTTCTCACACACACACTCTCTCTCTCTCTCTCTCTCTCTCTCTCTCTCTCTCTCTCTCTCTCTCTCTCTCTCTCTCACTCACTCACTCCGTTTTTCTGTGTCTGCCTCTTTCTCTCTTTAGCTTTCTCTCTTTCTCTCTGTATCTTTCTCTCTCTCTTTATATATATATATATATATATAGAAATATATATATATATATATATATATATATATATATATATATATATATATATATATATATATATTATATCCTGTTGATCTGATTGGCTCTGGGGCGCCAGAAATGAGCTTCACAACAAAAACACTTCGGTATTTATTTTATTTCATTTTATTTGAAAGTTGAAATTTCTCCCTGAATTCTATTCCACAGTTTTAGGAGTCTTTTGGGTGTGATTCCGAGAGTATAATCCAGATAAAATATTGATACTGATGCTTTTAAAATTGGCCGAAAATCTATTGAAATGGATGCATGGTCATGAATGTCGAATCAGTTCCAACTACAAAAAATGGATATCAGCGATCTTCAAAGCGAATTTTAGAACTTGGGATAACACGGATAGCCTAGAAAATACCAAATAATATTTAAAATATTACAAAGGGTATTTTCGCCTTGTCTGTCATGTGGCAATAAAGAACTGGCCATCTTTGCCTTTTGCTTTTCCTCATACTAAATACAGTGGTTGAAATGGAGAAATTTCAGATCGTGGATTAGATTAAACATGATATTTGGATTGCACCCTTCCATATAATTTCGAAAAAAAAATTATAGGAATAAGTCTGTGAGTTCGCGAATGTATTTGAAATAGGTAAAAATCCGACTACTAAAATTTTACATATATTTTTTTTTACAAATAATATTCTTCCATCAAAAACATAATCAGTTCCAGCCCTGTCAAATGGGGTAGTAGAATACACAGTTTACACCACTGCCGAAGACTATCCCCCAAGTGAGTGTCCTTTATATGACCTGATGTTGAGGCTGTAGTTCCAGAGCTTTTATTACACCTTCATTACCATTAATCCTAAGTCCTTTCTGATCCGGAGTGATAGCACCTGATAAGGTCTTATCTCTGATTCAAATAAAACGGTTTCACAGACAAACTGTGACCAAACGAAGGACTTAGGTTAAATTGAATTGTTAGAAGTAGAATTGTTCGATCATTTCTCTATTTAACTCCTTTCTGATCCAGAATACACCAAATTAAAGCCTGATTGTCACAGTTGGAGGATTTCAAAAATGTAATCTGGACTTTAGAAGAACGATATGCAATACAATTCTGTTTTAAACTTGGAAAAAATGCCATGCGATGAAAGCTGGATCTACTGCTATGACCCAAAGACCAAGAGACAGAGTTCCAGTGGAAGCATGTTGGTGCTCCCAGACCCAAGATGGCCAGACAGAGCAAATCCACCCAAAAACTTTTGATGATCCCTTATTTTGACAGCACTGGCATGATCTATATGCACTGGCTTCCCACTGGACAGACAGTCAACAAGGAATACTATGTTGAGGTTTTAAGGGAGTCCAGGAAGAGATACCGTTGGAAGAGGCCAGTACTCTTCATGTCGGTGCAGTGGCATTTCCACCATGACAATGTACAAGTCCACAACCCCATCCTTGTCACAGACTATTTTCCAAGATGGGCATCAAGACAGTTCCTCAGCATCCCTATAGGCGACACCTTGCTCCCTGTGACATTTGGTTATTCCTTAAGCTCACAGGCTGTCGTTATGAGATAATTGAGGAGATGAAAAAGACTGTGACGAAGGTCATTGACACGTTCACACAAGAGGACTTCCATGGCGCCTTCCAAAAGTTGTTGGAACGGTACAACTAGTGCATTGCAGCCGGAGCAGATTACTTCTAAGGTGACTAGAGTTTCATGTGTGGACTATCAAAAAGAGTGCTCATACGTAAAAAGTCTGGAAACTTATCTATGGATTCTCGGAAATAGAATTATATCTGTTTGTTAGAAATACTGGAAACCATTTTAATACGAGCGAAAATTTATATATCTATTATATATGTTTAACCAGGATTTGGTATCAAATAACCTACAATAGCTGATATATATATATATATATATATATATATATTTGTCTGATCCTTCTATCTATCTATCTATGATTTATCTTACATTTTCTATTGGTTTCATACATAATTTATTGTTTCTCTTTTCTTTTTTTATTTACCGGACCTTTATTTTTAAATTTGTGCTCACTGTATCCTTTAAAGAGGGACAACTTCCCACCTAAAAGTTGAGGTGTCGTGAGTATGACACATGTTGTATCTGAAGGATATTCTCCAGTAATCGAAAACTAAGGAAGTTTGAAGTTACCCTTTAAAGCCATTACTCCCAGGTCCACTCTGACTTATAGTCGTAGAACCTGTTAAGATCTCATCTATGTGTCAAAAAATCTGTTTAAAAAGTATTTCCCCATCAGCTGGATGTTGTAGCTATTGAAAAGGGAACCATAGGGTCACACTCGATTACGATCAGCCAACATAATGATATATATATATAAGAAGATCAAACACCAAGTTTTACATATATATATATATATATATATATATATATATATATATATATATATATATATATATATATATACGCAGTGCCTTCAATACGTTTCCAGACTTTTTCGTAAAGGCATTTAAAATGGTCGTAGACTCTTAAAAATTCTGTATGTCATTGCTGTATATCTTATGAGATGACTGACCAATTTTTATGACTTCAGGTTCTAATTAACAGCTACAGCAGCAACTGGAATACAACCTACTAAAGCCTGATTGTTACAGCTGGTGAATTTCAAAAATGCAATCTGAACGTGGGGACACTTTAGACGAACGATATGCAATAAAATTCTGTTTTACACCTGGAAAAATTCCACAGAAACGTATGGAATGCTTCAGACTGCTTTTCAAGCATCTTGCATGAATCGATAATCAGTTTTTGAGTGGCATAATGGATTCAAGGAAGGCAGGGAGTCTGTGAGGGATGATGAGAGGTGTGAGAGGATTAAGGAAGTCAACAGACCAGAGTTGATTGGCTAAAAGTATAGGGTTAGGGTTACAATGTTGAGTTTTTAAGGGAGTTCAGGAAGAGATCCCGTCGGAACGGGCCACCACTCTTCAAAACAGCTCAGTGGCGTTTCCACCAGGACAATGCACCAGTCCACAACTACATCCTTATCTCAGACTACTTGACCAAGATGGGCATCAAGGCTGATCCTCAACATCCCTATTGCTCAGACCTTGCTCCCTGTAACTTTTGGTTATTCCCTAAGCTCAGAGGCTGTCGTTATGAGACAATTGAGGAGATGAAAGAGGCTGTGACGAAGGTCATTAACACGCTCACACAAGAGGACTTCCAGAAGTTGTAACAGTACAACTAGTGCATTGCTGCTGGATGAGTTTATTTTGAAGAACACCAGAGATTCCTGTGTGTACTATCAATGAAAGTGCCCATACGAAATAAGTCTAGAAACTTATTTAGTGATCCTCGTATATATATATATATATATATATATATATATATATGTAAGAGACAGGATTAAACAACAAGTTAATATATATATATATATATATATATATATATATATATATATATATATATATATATATCAACTAGGTGCTGCATCCTTTTAGTGCAAGTGGCTGTGTTTGTATATACTGGACAAATATGTTCTTTTCTTTTGTAATACTTTTTAATCACGTAGCAAAAAATAAGGTAGATATTGTAAATATGCTATATGAGCTGGCTAGTTTCGTCGAACTTCGAGGTACAGACTCTTCGAGGAATAGACGCAAAAAAGAAATTGGCGTGGTACTAAGAAATATTAAAAAAATAGGAAAGCTGCTGGGATTGCTGAAATACCACCAGAAGTATTGAAAACAACGAAATTTGACGACATACTCCTCCGATACTGCAATATCGGATATAAGATGGACGGAAAAGGGGCTGCATCCACCCTTTCCCCAAGAAGGGTGACCTCGAAATTGCCAAGAACTACAGATGTATAACACTTACTTCCATAGCGGCCAAGATTTACGATGTTCAGCTATTCAACCGCATTGAACCTGAAATGGAGAAAATTCTTTGGTAGAACTAAAATAACTTCTGAAGAAATCGATCCACGACATGACACATTTTAACTATTTGTCGAATATTAAAAAATGTTCGTGCAAAAATACCTTGAGGTTACACTACTATTTGTAGACTTCTCCAAGGCATTTAACTCCATACACAAAAGAAAGATGGAACAACTACTTTTGGCTTACGGTCTCCTCAAAGAAACTGCCACTGTCATAATGATGCTATATAAAAACACAAAAGTAAAAGTTCACTCACCGGGTAGAGACACAAACTTATTTGACACTACCTTAGGTTTGCTGGAAGTGGACACATTAGCTCGATACCTGTTTATCTACCAAGACTAGGTGCATTGAACGTCGATTGATTTGATGAAAGAAAATAGCTTTAGTTTCGCAAAGGCAATAAGCAGAAGATATCCTGCACTAACGATTACGGACATGAGTTACGCTGATCATATAACGCTTCTGATAAATACAGCTGCCCAGAATCCCTGTTACTTTGTCTGGAACGGGCGACAGGAGACATTGGCCTCCATGTCAACGCAGACAAGATACAATACATGTGCTTAAATCAAAGTGGCATCATCTCCACATTAAGTAGAACATCTCTAAAACTTGTGGACAATTTAACCTGACATTGAAGCAGCGTCTCATCTACCGCAAATGACATCAACGCACAACTAACGGGGGCATGGATAACCATCTATAGACAATTGATCATTTGGAATTCAGACTTAACCTATAGGATATGCAATATTACGGACGGGCGCTGTCGTTGAGTTGCTGCGGTTTCAAGGTTGGAGAACGCGCGAGCACATAAGCTGTCATCAATTATTGGCTACATGGGTCTGATGATCAAAAATGTCACGAACCTCGCTCGTGTAGGCAGAATGACATGTAGAGTTCAATCGTGCTTTTAATATAATCACGTGTGAACTTTTACGTGATACACTAATGTTTTAACTGGGGATCATCGAGCCTTCCGGAATCTTCGAATTGATCCATCAAATCGCTATATAAGAAATCAAGTAACGAGATTTTGGCAGTCCAAGGCAGGTTTCTGAACAGGTTCAACAGAGGTCCATGACACCCCGACCCATGCCATACCCAGCCTGTCAGCAATACGACTGATATGAAAGTATCAACAAGCCAGCTATAACGACGCCACCACCATCACCAAGAAGAGGAGGGAGGAAGATCGCTATCGAACAAACTTTTTTAAACTACAGCCCGCTGTAGTCCCCATGAATAAAAGCGACTACTATTTTCTTCCCTAAAATTCGAGTTTTGAGTGTTTATTTCCTGCGAACACCTTTCTTTCAGACACAACGTATTTTGGTCCTATGCTACAGATAAAATAAATCAAAGTTTTTTCCAAGCAGCAGTCGTGTCACTATTGCTATATGGATGTACCACATGGAAGCATATGGAAAGAAAGTTTGGCAACAATTGCACGTGTGCTCTAAGCAGCATTGAACAGCATCCCACAAAACAGCAGCTTTACGGACACTTACGCTAATCACGAAAACTATCAACGTTAGACAAACCAGACATGCACGACACTGCTAGAAAAGTAAGGGTGAACTCATAAACGATGAACTCCCGTGGATACCCTCATACGGACGAGCAAAGTTAGGGCGACCAGCTAGAACCTATCTATAACTGCTCTGAACTGATACAGGCTGTAGCATAGAAGACCTGCGAGGGGTGATAAGAACAAGCTGCGGGAGAGGGAAATGGAAATCAATGCAATTACTCACCAGGTATATATCTTTGTATCTTTTTCATGTTTTCTGAACTGAGAATTCTTCTCATGTGTAAGATTTCAAGAGAAGGACATTATATTTACACAATGAAAAGAATAGTTTCAGGGTTCCTTTGACCAATGAAAAACTCAGTGGAATAAGTGTATTGAATGCTAACTGAACTATTTAAAAGAAAATTAATATTCTATTCAGTGATCTTCGTTAGCTTGGTAAATACAACTTCAGTCTTGAAACTATAAGACTTTATTTCATCACTATTATTTATTTTGCTTGGAAATAGCCCTTTCAGATAGTTTACATTCATAACAATACACCTATATATTTATGTATAATAGAGGTGCCCGTGGTGTAATGGTTATCGTCACAGGATATGGACACAGCGACACGAGTTCAAATCCTGGACCTGACTGATTGCATTTCACATAGCACTAATACCCTTGGGAAAGATATGAATCCAATTATTCTCCCTCCAGCTATGGGTAAATAGTAGGACAGACTAAGGTCTTCAGCCTTGGTGAGGCCACTAGTTTAGGAGAAGGAAAACTCTGAATTGAAACCTGTTAAACTCCGCTTAAAAATTGACCTTGTGTCGTATCCTGCCCGAGCGGAGGAGTCGGTGGGTAAATAGGATAATCCTTATGGAAATCTGATATCTCTGATGAAATAAAGCAGGAATTCTTCTAAGCTGGAACCATGTCAGTATTATTGTATGGCAGCACCACCTGGGGGTTTAAGAAAGGACTTAGAGAAAAATCTTCACTGGAACCACACGAGGATATTGTATGCCATTATAAATAAAACAATATAAAGCAGCAGCTGTTTCGCCACATATTACCCATCTTACAAACTACTCCAGTAAGATGAGCAAATCACTGAATGCACTGCAGGAGAAGCAATAATGAACGCATTTGAAATGTTCTTGTGGACTCCTACACTGAACAGCAAAAAGATTCATGCATCAGCTCAGAGCAAAAACTAGATGCCATCTAGAGGACCAGCCAAGAGCAACGACCCATAAGACATGAGTGACATGATGATGATAAATAACGATGAAGCTAAAACTGTGAATATTTTATTTTAGTAGGGCCATGCAACATTTTGAAAATAGTTTAGCTCACTACATTTTTTACTTGCCTTTTTTATGAATCAATTTTTCCCATTGTGCAACTACTTTTGTTTTGTAATGATTTTTACCTTTCAAACATAAACTAATTTAGTTATTGTATTTACTTTACCAATATAAACACATTCTAGTTTGTTCAATACCATCAATATAGTATCAACGTTATTTCCCTAAATTGGCGGGGGTGTCCACGTGGTGTATTGTTAAAGCAACGGACTGCGTAATCGTAGTAAGCGAGTTCGTACCCCAGTCACGCTATTACGTTCATTCTCGGACAAATAATCTTGGGAAAGGTATGAACCCCCTTTTCCTCCCAGCTATGGGTTAAATAGTTCCACAACTGTTCTTCTAGGATAATGGCTTTGGCGTTAAATAACCTACGAAGGTTGATATGCCATTAAACAAAGAAACCAAACCAAACCTACATTGGCATAATGGTTAGAGTGTTCTCCAATGGCCCGTTAGAACTGGGTTCAGTCCCAGGTCGAGTCATACCAAAGACTCAAAAAATGGTACTTGATGCTACCTTGCTTAACACACATCATTATAAGGTAAGGATCGAGGGTAAAGTGGAGCAATCCAGGCAAAGGAGTTGCGCCCTCTCCTACGCCTCGGTGTAGTAGCTATGGAAAAGGGAACCTTCGTGTCACCCTCGACAATGGTCAAACTACTACTGATTCTGCTGGAAATTCATCTGGGTTTATTAACTGGATTTATAAACTTTGTTAATGGCAGCACACTGTGCTTATGACTTATTGATGCATACTTTATATATATAGGAGAGAGAGTTGGGATAGATATGTGAAAGTAGATCAATCAATCCACAATTTATTGGTAGTTGTTAGCTGTACTCATAATATATATAATAAATATATCTTAATTAAGTTTATTTAGAAGCAGTGATTGTGTCGATACTGCTATATGGATGCACTACATGGACACTAACTAAACTGCTGGACAAAAGCTTGACGGCAACTACACAATAATGCTGCGAGTATATTGAACAGGTCCTGGAGGCAACACCTCAAAAAGCAGCTGCTGTACAGCCACCTACCACCCATCACGAAAAAAAATAGACGAACCAGACATGCAGGACACTGCTGGAGAGGTAGGGATGAGCTCATAAGTGATGTACTCCTACGGACCCCTTCACATGGCCGAGCAGAAGCAGTGCAATTAGCTCGAACCTACATACAGCAGCTTTGTTGTGAGGAAACGGGGGGTAGCCTTGCCGGAAGCAAGGGAGGGGTGATGAGAAAGGGTCAGAGATATCCGTGCTGATGGCACGATAAGATGGTGATGATTAGAACAAACAAAATTGGATGGAAAAATAAGTAGTTTTTAAATATAAATAAATGTCTTTTTCATCATTATGAACTTATACTCTTATATAGAATCGAATTCATTTCTTTTAAATAATTTTTTATCATACAAACTCATTTCTTCCTCCTATTGGCATAATTGGTGGAGTGTTTACTAATGGTCCGGGAGGCAGGGGTCCAATCCTAGGTCAAGTCACACTAAACACTCAATAAAGGGTACTTGATAACCCTTTGCTTAACACACCAGCGTTATATTGTATGGATCAAAGGTAAGTGGATCAATCAAGGGGAAGGAGTATCACACTCCCCAACACTTCAGTGTAGTAGCTATAGAAAAGGAAGCCTTCATGAACAGTCGGCCAACATATATATATATATATATATATATATATATATATATATATATATATATATATATATTGTACAGTGTTAATTATCATTACCATTTAATAACGGGTCAGTTTTTGCGAGGCATTCAACTGGTTTTTGAATTTCGTTTGAGTGTTAAATTTGTTTCATAGTAAAGATTTAGTACAATCAGTAAGTTTTAATACTATTTTCCTACTATTCAGTTTAATTTATTTCATTGTAAAACTTGTTTGGATACATTCATTTGATTTTGTTTTAAATGGTATTTGAAATCTGAAAAAGATGAAATAATAAGAACGTAACTACCGAATTTGAAATCATTTACTGAACATTTTCTTTTGAAATATTTCCTTTCATCTGTTTGATTAACAGCAATATATATATATATATATATATATATATATATATATATATATATATATATATATATACGTTTGTGTGTATACCTATGTAAAAAAAGCAATCTTTGAATGAAATGGTTGTAAAAGTCGAAAAGTACTAGACATTATACTACTTTGTATTCATTTTAGAGGAATAATTTTTGTATTTGAGGTTAAATAAAACTTAACATCTGTATCAAAATTTCTCATTCTACTAGAAAAGTCAATTGTGATTGATGGATTATTTTAATGTCATTTAAAACCCTTAGGGTTGATTTATGTTTGGGTGTTAAAGAATTGTGTGAATCGTACATCTATACTTACATTTATTGTGTTGTTGTTTCTTTGAAGGCTACTATTTTACTCGCCGTTATATACCAATTATTCTAATCAAATACAAATAATTTGTCACCTGATCTTTTTTACCCATTTACACAATTTTAAATGACTCTAACTAATGCTATGTAATCCTAAAAAGTCAATTTAGTAGCAGTCATTTGTTTGCTGTTAAATGGTATCGAATATGATAAATAATTAAATATTTCGATTTGACTGATTGATGGGACCCTAATGGATACAACAATTCAAAGTCAGAAAGAACCTGGGATTAACCGCAGTGGATGGGTACTCCACTCTCTCCCGAGATCCAGAAATGGAGCTTCTCCAGCAGATACTGTTCATTGTCCTAACCAGCACCACTTCTCGTCTTTTTTTTGGGGGGGGGGTGAGGAGTTACACAATTTGCGGAGTATGCAGTCAGCGGATTATAAAACCAAGAAGAAGAAGAAGAAGACTGTGTATAAAATATCTTTTGTTAGTAAAAAAAAAAATCACCAACTTTAAAAACAGCGTCATCGAACTTGTGTAATCGCAGCATCTTCCTTTGGTTTGCTGACGCACTATCCATTGTGATATGGTTGATTAACGTCTAAAGAAATACACTCTATTCCAGTCTGCAAAGCTGAAATGTTGATGGAATCAGCACCAAGAAGAGACATGACATAAATATTATAAATAATACTCTTGACAAACGTCTGAAAACCTCCATTTGTCACGGCGGTAGCAAGTAGGGGAAAAAAAGTCTATGTCTTATAAACTAAAGGAACTTGCAAATATTTTTCGCTGGAGAAAAGATTACCTATGAGAAAGCAAAGGACAAAGAAGAGGCCGAATTAAGGGATGGTGAAAAAGGAGATTGAGGAAGAAGAGGTGGCTGTGATGGTGATTTAGATAAAATAAGATTAAGTAAAAAAAGTGAAATATTGATGCATTGAGAGGAGGTTGAAAAGACCCAGAGATGTAGAGAAAGAAGAAATATTAAAAATAAAAAACAAAAAACAGTGAAATCATTGATGGTAATAGCGAGAAAAGTCATGGATACACTGAAACAAAGAACGAATATATATATATATATATATATATATATATATATATATATATGTGTGTGTGTGTGTGTGTGTGTGTGTGAAGAAGAAGAAGAAGAAGAAGAAGAAGAAGAAGAAGAAGAAGAAGAAGAAGAAGAAGAAGAAGAAGAAGAAGAAATATTGAATATGGACGAAAAGGTGAGAGGTATTTTGTAGAGGAAGGAAAGCGTTAAAAAGATTTTGTTAATGAAGAAAAATAAAAATACGAGGCACTATTGAACAAGAAACAAAGAAACAAAGAAAGAAACTAGCCAAGAAAAGAAGAAAAAACAAAGAAATAACAAATAAAGAAGAAGAAGAAGAAGAAGAAGAAGAAGAAGAAGAAGAAGAAGAAATATTGAATTTGGTAGAAAAGGATAGATATTTTTGTAGAGATAAGAGAGGGTTAAAAGGATTTTGTTAAAAAAGATAGAGAGCACTATTGAAGAAGACAGGAAGCACTATTGAAGAAGACAGAAAGAAAGAAAGAAAGGAAGAAAGGAAGGAGAAAAGAAAGAAAGAATAAAAGAAAACTAGCCAAGAATAGAAGAAAAAACAAGGAAATAACAAATAAAGAAGAAGAAGAAGAAGAAGAAGAAGAAGAAGAAGAAGAAGAAGAAGAAGAATATATCTATATAGAAAGTAGAAATAGAAATATAAGGAAGACATCCAAAAGGAAAAAAAGTTTAATAATGTGGAATATGTTGTAATTGTAATCGATTATGAAGATCTTGTGACAAATTAAAAACAGTTGGTAAATGACAGATTCAGACTGTGGACGAGATTAAATATTCTATTCCCACTGAAGACATTTGTAATTATTTCATTGAAAATAATCACAAATTCACCTATATATATATATATATATATATATATATATATATATATATATATATATATATATATATACATTATTCAATCCAGTAAATCCGGAATAGGGAATAATTCCAATCAAGACTAATAAAAAAAAATACTCAAAAATAAAATATCAAAAGATCTGAATGTAAATAATATTCGCAGAGCAATATTTTTTCAGAAACAGAAAAAAAAACAAAAAAAACAATCGGTTACATTAGGATAATAAATTTATTTCCATCCTGTTAAAAGCATTGATATGAATCCATACTCTAAAAAGAATTAAGAGGACTTCATCAGATAAAATACATTTCCATTTCGTATTTCTGATGAAGGCCTGTTGAATCTTAAGAGCATTAACTTATATATATATATATATATATATATATATATATATCCAGCCGCTGACATCCAGACACATGGCGTTCCTGAGTCTTTATCTTTTTCTGTTCTTATCATTTGTTCCTGGATCCAGTATCCACACAGAGCTGACGGATCATCATATCGCGCTGGTAGCACGGATATCCCTGACCCTCTCTCGACACTCCTCCCTATCGTTCATTGCCCTAGGTAGGTCTTCAGGACAACATCCCGTATCCTCACATAGCTGCTGAATGTATGTTCGTGCTGGTAGTCCTGCTTTTGCACGGCCATGTGTGGGGGTCCATAAGAGTACATCTCTTATGTGTTCGTCCCTGCTTCTCCAGCAGTGTCCTGCATGTCTGGCTCGTCTAACTTGAATAGTTTTCGTGATAGGGGGCAGGTGGCCGTACAGTTGGTGTCTTGTGGGGTGTTGCCGCCAGGACTTGTTTAAGATTGCACGTAGCATTCTTGTGTAATTGCCGTCTAGCTTCTTCTCCAGCCGTTTTGTTAGCGTCCATGTAGTGCATCCATATAGCATTATCGATGTGACCGCTGCCAGGAAGAAACTGCGTTTCATTTTATCGGTTAGGTCTGATTTCCAAATAATCGATAGCCTATTGATAGCTGTCCACGCTTTCGCTAACCTCGTTTCGATATCCTTTTCGGTTGATTCGACGCTGCTTCCTAGGTAAGTGAAATTGTCTACTAGTTTAAGAGGGGTTCCTTCTAGAGTGGAGATGTCCCCCGTTTGATTATATCATATATATTCCGTTTTGTGTCCATTAACATAGAGGCCTATGCTTGCTGCTGCTCGTTCCAAACTATGCAGTAGTGTTTCGGCTTGGTCAGGTGTATTTGCCAGTATCGCTATGTCATCGGCGTAGTCGGCGTCGGTAATTGTTTTTGCGGGGTACCTTCTGCTTCTTTTCTTCGTCAGTTCGAAGCCATTCTCTTTGATTTTGTCAATCGATGTTCTAAGTACGTAGTCTAGACAAATGATAAAGAGGTACGGAGCCAGCGTGTCCCCTTGCGGTACTCCTGCTTCAATGTCGAAGTATTCTGTGTCTACATGTGGTGATCGTACTTTTACTTTAGTGTTTCTATAGAGAATCGTTATTGCCGCTACGGTTTCTTTAGGTATGCCGTACGCTAGTAGGATTTGTTCCATCCTTCCTCTCTGAATGGAATCGAAAGCCTTGGTAAAGTCAACAAATATTAATGTCGCTTCTAATTTGGCGTGGACGAAATTCTCATATTCATCATTCGGAGCATGTATTTTTGTCTTCTCCTGTATTGCATCAAATTGGTTGCTTAGTGCTATAGCATATTTATCTCTAATATCCCTGTTATCAAGGAGGATCCAGTCATAGTGTATGGTGGTCGTTGTCCGGGTCGAATTCTTTCTTAGGCTCAGTCGTATTTTTTCTGTGACAATTCGATATTTGGAGGACACACCCTCGAATGAGGAGTTAGCTTTGTAATTCCATGTGCTATTATTCCATTTCTTATTTATAAAAATCTAGTCTCTATGAGCTTTCGTGTTGTTTGCGTATGTGTAAGTCCATAGTATACCCTCACTTTTTTGAAAGTTTATAGTGAGTAATGTTAATCTATTTTTTACCGTGAAATCTGTTTGATATTGTCCATTTCAGTAGGTCGATTAGTGTTGTCTGAATTTGTTGTTTCCGTTTTCCCGATTTGGGCATTCATGTCTCCGCCAATGACGAGAACGTTGTGTTTCGGGATGCTACGAACAAGGGACGATAGCTCATCATAGAAGGCGATGAGTTCATTTTCTTCACTAACATTGTAGCAGGAGATGATTGTTGAACTGGGGTTGACTTTAAAAGTAGCTACCATCATCCTATTTAGTGATTCTTGGGCTCGCCGTCCTATATGCATACCAACGCCTCCGATCGTGGTATTGACAGAGTTGTTCCATGATGATGAAGTGGCTAGCTTCGATACATTGCCAGAGTCATGATATTTAATATCCTCGCTATGCGTGTATCTGTGTTTTTGCATGCATATAATGTCTACATTATGATCTATGGCCGATGGAGTCAGCTCCGTAGTTGTCCTATTCTATTTAAGGTTTTAACGTTGAATGATGCTATTTGTATTGTTTGTTTGCATTTTAGAATTTTTTGGTTTGACCGCTGTAGCTGATTTTTTGAACACTATGGCAAGGGCTCCAATATCAGTAGGACGCACCCTTTTTTTTACCCACGCCAAGGGAGATGCAGTTTGGACAGGTGCTTTGAGTGTGGGTCATGGTTATCTTTCGATGGCTGTTTTTATTTTCATCTACTGAAGCCACCCTTATAGGTAAGCAGCAGTAGTTCCCCGATAAAACTAATCGATCCTGGCCGATGAACCGTAGGGTTCATACGTTCAAGATCAGGTTAGGTATTGCATTAAGCCGTCTGATGGTTTATCCACTTGCCTTTATGTCCACCATGCTGCTTCCCATGGTTTTCGAGAAATTTTTCGCGGAGTTGGGGGCCGTGGGGTTCCGTTTTTCATTATTAGGTTCTTAACTGAGTTAAAGTCACCGACTATTTTTTAAAAAATTCATTAAAGTACCTTATTTTAATGTTTCTTAGCATCCTTTTAGACATTCTATTTTACATTAACTTAGGTTTATGGGTTCTTATATTGTTAGCTTCTTTGACTAGGTTCAATATTGATTTGGATTTACGGTAAAATTGTCTTTGCATTTAAGGCACAGATAGTATACAGCAGTGATTTTACAAAGAAAATACGATTTTTAAATAAAATCATTAATGCATTTTAAATGATAGTATAGTAAAAGGACAATATATTATTAACCAGTTTTTGATCTGTTGTCTTCGAGTGGACGTGTTTGCTCTTTCCTAACTTGGTTTATCATGGTCTGTCACGTCTTATCATTGTATGGACTTAAATAGAGGTTGGTAGTCAACTGCTTGAAGTGGGGGAAGAGAAAGAGGTTCCTTTAGGTATTCGGTGCTAACTTATCCTTTTTCCTAGTTCTAAAATAGAGTATCATGTTCCAACAGTGTTAGCTTCTTTGTCCAGGTTCAATATCACTTTGGATTTACGGTAAAAAAAAAAAATTACATTTAAGAGACATAGAGTATACAGCAGTGATTTTATATAGAAAATACAATTTTTAGATAAAATCATTTACGCATTTAAATGATAGTATAGTAAAAGGATGGTATATTACTAACCAGTTTTTGGACTCTTGTCAAGCTCCAAGGGATAAACCCAGCCCTTGCAAGGTGGGTTAGAGCCTGGGGGACGAACCCCTGAGGATCGAGGATCCCGGTCAAAGCGCATCTCAACCGACTCCCACCCGAACCAGAACACACCAGACCAAATCCGTGCTTGCTCAACACGACCGACTGAAGTGTGAAATGGCTGTGCAGGCTATAGAATAAGCTGATTGCTTCTCTTCATAGGCGTAACACCCACCCATCGAGTGTCCTGAAATTGGAATAAACGACATCTGATAGTGTGGCTATGGTCCTGAATCTTTGGGGAATAAGTAATTCTTTTTAATTGCCGTTATTCTTTGGAATGGAATTATACGTTAGGGTCCCATGCATGGATCAAAAAGAAATAGTGTCATGGACATGTCAGCAAACTGATGGTTGTGGAATGTGGAGTAGAGCTTCATTGTCAGTACTCCCAGGTCCACTCTGACCTGGAAAGTTGATACCTGTAACGGTCCCATTTATCAGTCATATGGAACTGTTTATCGATTAGATTGACAGCAAAAAGGATGTAAAATTGAATTGTTGGTGTTACATAACAATACTTGCAACTATTTAACTGTATTCGAACAAACGATAAAAAATAAACATAATCATTCATATTTGATTTTAACACTTGAAATAATTCAACTTTGAGAAAAAAATGAACTTTGGCTTGTTTGAAATTGGTCCTACAAACCATTCTTTTTTATAAATGACCCCCCCACTCTGGGTGGTGCATTCGAGTGAGAAATTACCGGCTACCACATTGGCGTAAATGCAAAGCTCTTCTCATGAATTGAGCACTCCGGTATCCAGAAACATATTTGTGAATGTATAGCTCAATAGTTCATTTACATACGCTGAGAATGTCGATAGGACATGGGTAAGGCATCCGCCTGTGATATAGTCAGCCTGATTTCGATCTCAGCTTGAGGCATGTCGCGTGTCTAGCCACATTAAAGAGTTACAAGATAAACGAAACTGTCTGTCTGTGGATGACAATATATATAGTTTGGTTTTATGGCATATCAACCTTTGTAGCTTATTTAACGCCAAATCCATTTTTATGTAAATAATCAGTTCTATTGAAAACAGTTCAATTTAGCATAAGTACACAGTTTAATTGTCAAAAACATTTCCATTTCAAACGATTTAAGCAGTTATACATAATAATTCAGTTAAGTATAAATACAGTTTTAATGTTGAAAAACAGTTCTATTTCAAATAATTCAGTTTAGCATAAGCACGCAGTTTAAGTGTAAGTACGGTTTAATTGTCAAAAACGTTTCTATTTCAAGCTATTCAGTTTACTCAATTCATTTTAGCATAAGTATGCTGTTCTATTTAACCCATAGATAGGGCCCTATCAGGTGCTACCACTCCGGGCCAGAGTGGACCTGGGAGCAATGCCAATGAAGGGGTACTCCGCATTCCCCAAAGCTCCAGCACTGCTGGAACCTCACCATCAGATTGTTTAGTGTCATTACCAGGCAGGACACTCAGTAGGAGGGGTCTTACACCTCTGCAGAGGTGCAGTCAGTGTATTCTACATCCCCAGCTGACTGGGCAATATATATATATATATATATATATATATATATATATAAACATGATTTTCAATTAAATAACTTACAAAGTTTTATATGGCGTAAGTCAAAATCCACCAATCAACAGTCAGTACTTGAAACCAATTAATTGTATGTAGTGAAATGATTAATCATCATCATCATCATGTTATGCTACCAGTACGGATCTCTCTGAGCCTCTCTCGCCACTCGTCTCAACCATCCATCGCTCCCGGTAGGTCTTCAAGGCTACATCCTGTATCGGCACAGAGCTGTTACATATAGGTTTTCGTAAAATAAAAATGAAAAAAAAAGAGGGGAGAAAAGGAAAAAAATACGCACAGGATTAAACAAATAGCCGAATATAGACGTCATCGCGGCCGGATATGAAGATCAAAGTGGCCTCCCGATTTTAAAGGAAAAATTCAGAAGTCATCAGAGGAGCCTAGCTCTGATTGGCTGTTGCAAAATTAAAAGGAACTATTTCTGTGGTAATTTGTCTTGTGTGTATGAGCAGGTTTGCAGCCGGGATGGGAGTTGGAGTAAGAGGCAACTGAGGCATTTGGGCGATGGTGCCTGATGTTGCAAGACCCGAACCCCCCCCCGTGAATCCAAAGGAAATATCACTGATTACCCATCCCGATGGATCGATGAAGATGTATGATATAAGTTAACATCTATAGCGGCCAAAATATACAATGCACTACTATGCAACCACATAGAGCCAAACATTAACAACATACTTGTGAAGAAGAAACCGTTGCTGCCATAATGATTTTCAATAGATACACCAAAGTAAAAGTCCATTTTCTGGATGGAGACACAGACTACATTGTAGCAGGTGTACTGCAAGGAGACACACTAGCCCCATACCTCTTCATCATCTGTCAAGACTACACGCTCAGAACATCTATTGATAAAATCAAAGAAAACGGTTTCAAGCTAACAAGACGGCATATAAGTGCTTTAATCAAAATGTGACATCTCCACACTAAATGGTAGCTCTCTGAAACTAATTGACATGTTCACCAACCTAGGAAGCAGTCTCTCATCAACCGAGACAAACATCAAGACTTGCAAAGGCATGGACAGCTATCGATAGGCTATTGGACATACGGAAGTCAGACCCGACCGAGAAAATAAAACGCAGTTTTTTTCCGAGCAGAGGTCTTGTTTATACTTCTATATGGATGCATTACATGGACGCTTACTAAACGGATGGAGAAAAAGCTTGACACAAAAATGCTGTGAGCAATATTGTACTAGTCCTGAAGGCAGCATCCCACAAACCAGCAGCTGTACGGCCACACACCACCCATCACGAAAACTATCAAAATTAGATGAAACAGACATGCGGGCACTGCTGGAGAAGTAGGGACGAGCTCATAAGTGATGTTCTCCTGTGGACCCATTTACATGGCCGAGCAAAGGGAGAATTACCAGCTCAAACCTACATACGGCAGCTCTGTGTTGATACGGGATGTAGCCCTCAAACCTACCGGAAGCAAGGGACAATAGGGTGGTTTGGCCAGAGAGGGTCAGCGATATCCGTGCTGATGGCTTGACATGATGATGATTAGTAAGGGTAATTGTAGTTTGTTCTGAAGAAGAAGAAGAAGAAGAAGAAGAAGAAGAAGAAGAAGAAGAAGAAGAAGAAATTATCATTATCATCAAGTCACTCAGACACCTCGGAGAATACTTAATCTACCCCCCCCTCTCTCTCTCTCTCTCCTCTCTCTATCCATCTTTATCATCCCTCGCTTCTGTTAGATCTCCCAGGTTGATTCTTGTGTACGTATAAAGTTGATATAATTCTTGCTGGTCGGCCAAAACTGGCACGTCCATATGTAGTACCACATGGACACAAAATGCACGGAGTAAAAGCTAGGTGTGAACTCCAGAATATTGCTGCGTGCTGTTGTAAACAAACCTGGGAGTAACACCCTACAAAAAGCAGCTGTAGGGTCACCTAACTCACAAAGCATACAAAAAAGCAAGCAGGACATGCAGGCCACAACTGGAGAAGCCAAGAATTAACAAAGGATGTTCTCTAATTGACTACAATCAGGAACTACTTTGCACAAATTCAATAAAAAAAAGATCAATTTCTACTTGGTTGGACCAGGAACTTTTAGTACCCAAGCTTGCAAAATGTACAAAATACACTCTAATACACACATGATTGCCTACAGTCGTTCATTTATAGATAAGAATAGACGATGATAGATATATAGATAGAAAGTTTGTTTTTTTATTTGAGTTGCTCTTAGTTCATAAGATTTAGTTTACTGACGCATTTCTCGATGGAAAAATAGCTGAAAACAAACGAAACCTTCCCAATTATAAGCTTTTTCATTCATACTATCCCAAAAGTCTTCTTTTCTTTTTTTCTTTCTTCAAAGATTATTTTTACTTACTTCTACTAGATTTATTTGTTCTAAAGACGCCGGTAGCCATTTTGAAATCTGATAATGAAAAAAACAAAAAAAAAAACGAAAAAAAAAAAAGAAACACACACACGCATACACACAGTCACACATACACACACTCACGAACAAATATACACGCGGACAAACATGTACACATTCATACACAACACGATAGTATTTGCTGGTGGGAAAATAATTTTCTTTATATTTTGGCATATACAAAACTTTCTTCTAAATCTGAAAAACTGAAGAAAAAAAAAGGTTCAGAAAGAAACAAGTAAATTTCTGAACAAAAACGCAATTAGCGAAAGAAAATACATTTTGTCTGTGTTGTTATTTTGCTTTTGTATTTTGTTTTTTTTTTTTGTTTTTCTAACTATTCTTATTTCCTCTTATAAGTCTGGAATTTATATTAATAATCGGGAAAATTTTACTTGTCAGTCCTCCATGGCGAGACAAACTGCTTGACAATGATCTGCCACATTTGGTGAACTTTAGTACACAGCAAATTAAGCCTCCGCTGATCGTTCCGCTAGGGAATAGAATTGCCAACAAAAACAATCGGGTTTATTAATTCAGTATGGTAAGCGAGTGATAAAATAACGAATTTAAAAGATATGAAGACATATAAAGTAAAGTAAAGTTGGCGACTGTAGTCTAGGGTGACACGGAAGCTCCTTTTTCAATAGCTACTACACTGAGATGTTGGGGAGCGCGCAACTCCTTTCCCTGGATTACTGAAACTTTACCCTTGATCCATACCTGATAATGCTGAGCGTTAAGCAAGGTGGCATCAAGTACCATTTATTGAGTCTATGGTATGACTAGATATGGTATGACTAGATAATATCCGTAATAAAAGTGTGAACTCTCTTAACTACTCAGGTACGATTAAATAGTACTCCTAGTGTTCTTTTGCACGAAATGCTTTGGTAATAAATTACCCATGAAGGATGATATGTCATTAAACAAAGAAAAAAGTACAAGAGGCTATATTTGACACCCTAACGGAAAAAAAAGTAAATGCTGTTAACTGCCGAGTACAAGTCCATCAGAAATGTATGTCGATTTCAACATTTTCAACTCAAAATTCTATGCTAGAACTAAAACTTCTGTATAGGTTGAACGAACCCACCGAAATGTAAAGTAGTCAACATAGGTGCCTGTGGTGTAATGGTTATCGTCGTTGGAAATGGACACGGCGACACGAGTTAAAATCCTGGACGAGACTGATTGCATTTCACATATCACTAATACCCTTGGGAAAGGTAATAATCTAATTATTCTTCCTCCAGCTATAGGTAAATAGTAGGGCAGACTGTGTTCTTCAGCCTTGTTGAGGCAAGTCTAGGAGAAAGAAAACTCTGAATTCAAACCTGTTAAACTACGCTTAAAAAACTGACTGAGCGGAGGGGGTGGTAAATATGATGAAGTAGTCAACATATGATAGACAGATTTTTTAAAAAATTATTAAGAATATTTAAAAATTTTTTGATTGCCTAGTCGGCTGGGGTTTTAGAATACACCAAAAGCACCTCAGCACCCCCTCCCAACGAGTGTCCTGTATATCATACTAAACAATATGAGGGTAAGTTTCCAGTAATGCAGGAGTTTTGGGGAATTCAGGGTACCCCTTCATTGGCATTGCTCCCAGCTTCATTCTGCCCCGGAATGGTAGCACCTGATAGAGCTCTATCTATGCGTCAAATAGAACTAAACTGCGTACTTATGATAAACCGAATTGCTTGGAATGGAATAGTTTTGACATTTGATCGTGTGTAAACAAAAACTATACTTATACTAAACGGAATTGTTTGAATTAGAACTGTTTGACAGAACTGAATTGCTTGAAATAGAAATGTTTTTAACAATTGAACTGTGTACTCATGCTAAACTGAATTGTTTGAAATAGAACTGATTATTTGAATAAAAATGAAGTTGATATTAAATAACCTACAAATGTCGATATGTCATAAAATTAAAAAAAAAACAACCAACTAAAATCAGTTGATTCTTCCGTTTATTGCTAAATGATAACTTTAAGCATATTAATACTGGATATTAAACTTATAAATGCCTATGACTAAATAGTTTTAATATTACAGTGCTTGATCTAAGAATAAAAAAATAAATTACTTCAATTAAATTACATTCGATTTCAATTAAATTACATTCAAGTAACCTTCATTTAAAATCTAGTACTATTTTAGTACATTAACTGTGTCAATGTGCGTAAATACAATAAACAACCATCATAAAATTGTCATTAGTCTCGTAGTGTATGCTGCATGTATTTTTTCTATGAAATCAGAATTACATCATCCATGTATAAAACATGAACATCTTACATGGTAGAGATCATATTCATTAGATTTCACAATCTATTGCATAATCATAAAATTACACAGATAAACAATTTACCGTAGTTATCTGACTGGCAGCATGGGTTTTAAGTATTGCTGTTTTACACTTATAGTTCTGTTAAACATCAGTAATGTGTTTGCAATCAGATTTTAATTATAGTAATTAATCACAAATTTCTCCTTGACCCATATAACTGAATCTAACAGGTTCGACCACGCCGAGTCAGAGTGGACCTGGGAGTAGTGGCAATGAAGAGGTACTACACGTTGCCCTATGCTCCAGGACTGGATCCTAGTCATCAGATGGTTGAGTATTAAATCAAGGAAAATGCAGAGATGCAATCGGCTGTGAATGACATCAATCACCGGAAGCGTGCGCGGAGGATTTGGGGAGATTTGAAAAGGTCAGTAGTTGAGAACTAGACTCCGAACGGGAAAGGTCGACTTTCGGGGCTCGCTGAGGCCAAACGTGATGGGGCGGGGTTAGATGGAAAAGTCATCATAGAAAAATTGTGCATCTCTCTTCCTTATGTCGAAACCTTTAACTCAAAAGTAATAAAAGGTTTCGTACCTGAACTAAGAAGTCGTTACGTGTTTTTCGTGTTTCGGGATGCCTTTGTTCTATGTATATATGTTATGAACATTCTATATATGTACGTATCCCATATTCATTTCATCCGGTTAAAAGCATTGATATGAATCAATGCCGTAAAAATTAACAGAACTTCTTCAGATCAAACAAAATATAGATTATAACAATTTTTTTCCTATTCACAACTTTAATTAATGGCATACAATATTTCATTATAATTTTATACCAAAGCCATCTTCACAGAAGATCAATAGTGGTACAATGGAATTCATTGTTAAGGGAAATGAATGGTTCATACCTCTTTGAAGAGTATTTATCCTTAAGTGAATGTCATAGCGCGAGAGAATGTTGCACTCGCTCACTTCGAGGCTGCAATCCAGTATTTTAGCCATTATGCCACGGGGAATCATCCCTTAATAGGAAAATAATGGACATTGAAAGGGCTTTCAAGTAAACTGTAGTGAATTCCACATACCCTGTAATATCAACCATTGTAAGTAATCTAATGTCAAAGCCTCTTCATATATATATACATATATATGCACACACACATACACACACATATATATATATATATATATATATATATATATATATATATGTACACACATATATACATATATATATATATATATGTGTGTGTGTGTGTGTGTCGACTTTACCAAGGCCTTCGATTCCGTACACAGAGGGAAGATGGAACAAATCTAATTGCATACGGCCTACCAAAGAAACCGTTGCAACAATAACAATTCTTTACAGAAACACTGAAGTGAAAGTACGTTCACCGGATGGAGACACAGAATGTTTCGACATTGTAGCAGGAGTACTACAAGTGGACACGCTAGCCCCATACCTCTTTATCATCTGACTAGACTACGCGCTTAGAACTTCGATCGACAAAATCAGAGAAAATGGCTTCGAGCTGACAAAGAAAAGAAGCAGAAGGTACCCCACAAAAACAATTACCGACATCGACTACGCCGATGACATAGCGTTACCGGCGAATACACCCAACCAAGCCGAAACACAACTGCATAGTTTTGAACGAGCCGCCGCAGGCATTGGCCTCCATGTCAATGCACACAAAACCGAATATATGTGTTATAACCAAACAGGTGATATTTCCACACTAGACTGAACCTCTCTGAAAGTAGTTGATAAATTCACCTACCTTGGTAGCAGCGTCTCATCAACCGAAAAAGACATCGACACACGGCTAACGAAAGCATTGACAGCTATCGATAGGCTCTCGATCATATGGAAATCAAACCTGACCGACAAAATGAAACCCAGTTTTTTCCACGCAGTGGTCGTATCGATACTGCTGTATGGATGCACTACTTGGTCCCAAACGAAACAGCTGAAGAAGAAACTAGACGGCAATGACACAAGAATGTTGCGAGCAATACTGAACAAGTCCTGGCGGCAACACCACACAAGGCACCAACTATACGGCCACCTGCCTCCCGTCACGAAAGCTATACTAGTTAGACGAACTAGACACACAGGACACTCCTGGAGAAGTAAGGACGAACTCATCTATGATTTACTCCTATGGACCCCCGCATATGACAAAGCAAAACCAGGACGACCAGCTCGAACATACATACAGCAGCTCGGTGAGGATACGGGATGTAGCCCTGAATACCTGCCAGAAGCGATGAACGATAGGGAGAAGTGGAGAGAGAGGGTCAGGGATATCCGTGCTAGCGGCATGACATGATGATGAAGATATATATATATATATATATATATAAGAATTTGTTCAATCCAGTAAATCCGGAGGTGGAAATAATACCAAAAAGGACCAAGAAAATATTCAAGAATAAAATATTGAATTCAAGTAATCCTCTTCATGGTAAATAAATTCTACAGACCAAATGATTTTTCTTTTATAAAAGCAACAATCGGTCACATTAAGAAAATAAATTTATTTTCATCCGGTTAAAAGCATTGATATGAATCAATGCCGTAAAAATTAACAGAACTTCTTCAGATCAAACAAAATATAGATTATAACAATTTTTTTCCTATTCACAACCAGACTCGAAAAAATATAAAAACAAAAATCCTTAGTCTTCTTATATAAAAAATACGCCTTTACCTTCAAGTAACAATAGGTATCAACTTCTTATGGCATATAGGAAAGCATCCGATTTCATCATACTTGAAATTTAAAGAGGAAAAATTTATAGCTACAATAATATATTTCTAAACACTCAAACATTTATATGTATAAAAAAAGTTATAATCCAGACATATCTACTTTTAGTACATCAGTTTGTTATTTACGGTAACCTCCCCCCCAATTACAATAAAAGAGTAAAAATTACTAATATAAATTCAGATTTTAACTCATTTACAAATTTAATAAATCATATTTATTCATTTTTTTGTTTATTTATTTATTCACTTTTTCGAAAACAGACTAAATTTATTTTTATGCCTACATCTAGCAATTAAATCACATCTCTGATTTAATAGCCTAACAGGATCAAAATATAAGATAATTTGTATCTTTTCTTCCCGACACATTTACATTTACTATCAAAGCAGCTAGGAGAATAGATCTCTTCAATATTCTCCATTGCATTTTTGGACTTAACCCCCTATTTTTCAACTTTCAAAATGTTTGGATAAAGCTGTTTGATATCTTGAGCGTTCATGAGAGAAAGAATGATTATGATTATTATTTACTAACTTCCATATAACCGACGAAATTCCAATATATATTTTTTTTTGCCTTTTACGTTTTCCTTTAGGAAAATAGTAACTTGATACAATACATTTTTTAAATTAAATATACCATTCATAGGCCAATCAATTCATATTTACAATTCCAATTATTATTATTATTATTATTATTATTTTCAAGTTTTTCCTATCGATGATAATCTCTTTATTCTTGTATTAACAGCTTTCGGGACTAGTTTAAATATAAAACTTGGGTGATTAGGATTTACATTGATTGAGTGAAATATACTAGCTTTGCTGGTGACGGAGTGTCAGGGATGAACTTAGCAGATTCAATGCGGTCGCAAGATAACATAAATAAAATGGTTTCTCAGGAAAAATAAAAATAAAGGATGATAGCGAGTATGTCATTTATTGCCGCTGGATAGAGTCGGAGATATTTCCGTTCGCCGATAAAATTAACACATTACCTTAAAAAAAAAAAAAAAACGGTTCTATGCAAATTCTGATTACCAGCCATAAACAGAAAATACGTAAGGTGAAGAGGATGTTCATATTTCCGCATGGGACTTTAAAATACAATATAAGGTCTATAAATTAGGACTGAACGCAGAGATCCGCTGGTCACTCAAGTGAAGGAGTAGAGACACCATGGTAACTCAAGCAGACCTGTCAGTGCCCCTGCGTATATTCTACGGCCGTCGCACTATTTCATAAAGAAGGTCTTATCTTTTTCTCGATGCCCGACCACTCAGGCCAATCAGTATTTTGGATGTATAAAATACCGTCATATGGTATAATCCAATTTGTATCGGGTCAACAATCCTACTAAGGGTATTTAATATAGATAATCCCACAGCATCAGATATATATCTATATATATATACATGTTTCGGTTTGGTCGGGTTTACGACACATAAACCCTCGTACGTTATTTAATCCCAAATCCTATTTATATATACAAAATAAATACATTGTAGCATGGTCGGATTCAAAGAAGAGTGTCCTCCTCATAGAATTGACTGTCTCCTGGGAAGAAACCCGGGACGAAGCATTTGAGGGGAATGAAAACCGATACGAGACCCTGCGTGCCGACTGTGTGAAAAATGGTTGGATATGCCACGTGATTCCTAGGTTGGTTGTTGTGGTTTTCTAGGACACTCAGTCATTACGTTTCTTTCAAAAATAGGAATCACTGGTCGCAGTTTAAAAGTTGCCTCAAATTGTCTTCAGACCACGGTGCAATATGCATCAAGTTGGATTTGGTCGAAAGCGAAAAGTTTTGAGCATGAATGAAATACATTCGGAACCACCATTCCCGTGTGATTACGTAAGAAACGGTTACTGTAAACACGTAATAACATCAACGGTCGAAAGTAAACGCGTTTTTTTAATAGAATCATAAACTGCATACTAAAAATGAAGACGGACATCCAATAAAGTCCCTGCTCTTAATTGATCTGGCATATATCTATTTCTTTTAATACCCTGTCCAGTGGCAAAAGCTGCTTGGTAGCACCAGGTGTGGCAGTACCACCTTGAGCTACCAAAACTATGTTATCACCCCTGGTTGGCGGCTGATAAGGACAGGGTATCGCAAGTTCTTTCACACATTGTATGATAAAAAAAAATTGTTTGGTTTGGTTCTATGGTATATAAACCATTGTAAGTTATTTAATGCCAAATCTTTTTATACATATGCATCAAATATCTATGATTTAGTTTTATATGGTTTTATAGTATATCATCCATTGTCAGTCATTTAATGCTAAATTCTCTTATATATATATATATATATATATATATATATATATATATATATATATAGGTTTTCTTGATTATTTGATGCCAAATCCTTCATATATATATATATATATATATATATATATATATATATATTAAGTTTATGATAAATTCGGTTATTGTAATATTGATCACTTTTTTATCCTATAATTTTCTTTATATATATATATATATATATATATATATATATATATACATATATATATTTAAAGCATAAAAGATTATAATTTTTGTTGCTAATATATATGAGCTCCCCTACCCGTGACATGGGCACTCATGGAGAGTTTACAGGCTGTCACATACGCTGAAATGTAGTAGCTCTTCTCATGAATTGAGCACAACAGAATGAATATTTACCTAAAAATGTTCTTCCCTCACACTGAGAATAGCAATAAATTCGGGGTAAGGTATCGGACTGACGTAAAGTTTGGCCGGGTTTCGATCCAAGCTTGAAGTCTTTCTAGTCACATTGAAGTGCTTTGATACAATGATGTCGTCTGTCTGTCGATGAACGTATATATATATATATATATATAGAGAGAGAGAGAGAGAGATAGATATCAAATAGAATAATTATATATTTTAAATTGAATCACAATGAGCAGAACATCAGGCAAGCACTTCGTGCGTCATATGGAACCACTGGATAACTCTTTCGAACTTATTAGGTCTCAGCAGCCGTGTATACCGTGATCTCCAGCACTAGAGATCGAACCAGTGATCACAAAATGCTGATCCAAAACTCAACCACTGATCTACTGGTCCCCATCGCACACAAGCTATGCCAAATGGATTAATCAGCGTAAATGCGCGACCACATAAGTAGATGTGTCTTGTGGTTACATCCGTACTCTGACGGTGGTACGGTTACCTCCAGGGCTACGTTTTGCCAAGTTGGCGATACTCATCTATGTAAACTTAAGCTCATGGGTAAGGAAATAGATATACATTACATATTATATATTATAAATTGAATTAGCATCTTCATCGTAATTCAATTTATAAAAATAATTCCTTTTATTTAAAAAAAAATCTATATCTATTTCCTTGCTCATCAGGTTAAGTTTACGGGCATGCTTATCACCAACTTAGGTAGACGTAGCTCTGGAGGGGTTTGTGTTCTCTGTAAGAGTACAAATGTACCTACAAGTCAAATCTAGATATGCCGCCGCGCATTTACCATGACAAGTTAATTTAACATCGCTTTTGTGTGATGTGGACCTGTGGCTCTGTATTCTGTGGTCAGTTATTCGATTTCCAGTGGTGGATATCATTGTATACTCTGTTGATGTGACTTAATAAGGTCAAAACAGCTGTCCAGTGGTTCTGTATGTCGCACGAAGTGATTGTAAGGATTTCTGGTCATGATAATTCAATTATATATATATATATATATATATATATATATATATATATATATATATATATATATATATATTGATATCGTGTTCTGGAGGCTACACCCCACAAGGCACCAACTATACGGCCACCTGCTTCCCATCACGAAAATTATCCAAGTTAGACGAACCAGGCACGCAGGACACTGCTGGAGGAACAGAGACGTGCTCTTAAGTGATGTACTCCTATGGGCCCTCACTCATGGCCGAGCAAAAGCAGGACAACCGGCTCAAACATACATATAGCAGGTATGTGAAGACACGGGATGTAGTCCAGAAGACCTGCCGGAGGCAATGAACGATCAGGAAAAGTGGCGAGAGAGGGTCAGGGATATCCGTGCAGACGGAACGACATGATGATCTATATATATATATATATATAGAGAGAGAGAGAGAGAGAGAGAGTCAGCTTGATAGATGTTAATAGGTCAGTGGTAATTTTTTTTTGCGGAATTTAGGAAATTGATTATACTGAACGTTTGTATTACATTTTTTTAGTTTGTTTTTTTTTTTTTTTGGCATTTTTTCTTTCACACAGTTAAATAATATTAAGAACTCCAATCTGACAAAAATAGTTATCAGATGTATCAATTTGAACAATATAGGTGACCCAAATAAGAACTATCAGTGAATCTTAATGGACATGAAAATAATATCAATCTAGCCGTGCTTCACACTCAAAAATCCAGAACTTGAGCCTCCTCATAAGATGTACCTCCTTTTCTGACCGAGAAGACAAGTTTGTTTGTTTTTTTCTGGGTCCGTAAATCCTTTTAGAGTAATTTCTAAGCCTCGATGAAAGGATTATATATATATATATATATATATATATATATATATATATATATATATATATGTTAGTCCTTACGGTAAAAAAAAAAACTGGCAAGTGATTTGAGGATGAAAGTATACAACGAATCAGTGTCAAGGGGGAAAATATATATTGAAAAAAAAAAGAAAAGGCCAATCTTGTCATACCAATTGAAAAAAAATCAAAAGACATGCAATTGGTTGGTCAGAAGAAAAAAACATAGCTAAGGCTACTAATCTACAATGCAAAAAGTGCTCAATACTAAGTAGAGCAAAATAGTAACGATAATTACTTAGTGAGACGGGAACTAACCTACTATAGTTTCGCCTAAGCGGCTCATCAGGGTACGTAATATATATATATATATATATATATATATATATATATATATATATATATAAAGTGATGGTGGTTCCCTTGTTATCGTCATCAGGAAATGTATCCCTGTGAACCGAGTTGATGTCCTAGAGGAAAGTATGTATCCAATTTTTCTTCCTTTAACTACACATAAAAAGTAAAGCATCTTGGGCTGTTAAAACTTTTTATGGAAACCCGCTTAGGAGAAGACAAACTCTTAAAACATGTTAAAAAAACTAAATCTCATGCATCGTGCTCGTACCAAAAGAAATCGTTAAACACACACACACACACACGCATACGTATACATTCACATGGCTTGGCGGAATTGTTGTGATACAATGAAACAGAATGTCTGTGGATGATTATATATATATATATATATATATATATATATATATATATTATATATATATATATATATATATATCGAATGCCCTGGTAAGAAATGAAGCAAAAGATTATGCGTGATGCAGTTATAATATTACTGATGGTGATGTAACAAGAATGGACAAAAGAAACTGACGAAATACAATCGCGATAATGATTATCATTATTTTAAGATTGAAGTTCCAAGAAAGGAAAAAATCTGTAATTAATTTGTGTGTGTGTGTGTGTTTGTCACTTTATGTACACGTGTTCGTGTGTATTTATAAAGTAAAAGAATTTGTGAAGGTGAATAGTATGAGATTGATTATGTAGCTCTAAAATTTTAGAAGAAAGATAGACAGTAGTAATTTACGAAGCCCTTTGCTTCGATGTAGCACAAGGCCGAAAGAATTGGACACCCAATGATGCTCGAAATCATCCGTGTAGCTTTGCTATTCTAGCTTGCTACCATTACACCACCAGAGGTGCCCTAGAATAAATATAGATATGATGATGATAATAATAATATGATGAAACCAACACGGTGTGCGGAGGGATAAAAAGAGGAGAAATCCTGTAATTACCGCAAAGGAATCACAGTGTATAAAGGTTAAAGATAACCCGCAATTCTTGCTTAGCATCCTCAGAAATAAATAAATAAATAAATGAACGAATAAATAAATGGAACGAGCACAAAAAAAAAACTCTGCTCACGTGACTGGTATTAACGTCTTAAGCTTGCTCGCCTCAAGACGCTACTTTTATCCTGAGGCGTATATCAAATCCAGTGAGGCGTAAAATTTGTAATTTCCTGTTAAAATATTCATGATGAAGGCGTGAAAAAATAGCCGCGTGCAGGGAATATTTTCATAGCCTTCTAACCAAGCAGAGACGAAAGTCCATTTAAAAAATAAAAAAAAGAAAAGAAAAAGATCCTATAACTTCCCGTCAGCCTTAATTCCAGCAGAATGCAAACCGTTAAAAATCAGTGAAAATGGCAGTATGGACTCATTGAAAGAAAAGAAAGAAAAAAAGCATGGCTGAAACTATGAGTTTTGATTGGAGAAGGAAGAGATTAAATACAGGAAAATAGAGTTAGTATAAAGACTAAGAAAACAAGGAGTCTAGAATGACTGTTACGTAAACAAAATGTTGATCGTGGTATGTGATTGTAGCTAGTTGACACAAGAAGACGACAGAGAGTAGATTCAATTAACATTAGCCTATGGCGCCAGATGATAAAGTAGGAGACGTTATTTTCGGAGCTATCCTAAAATAAGAGCGAATATTTTCATGTAACGTGTCTACATTAACAACAACAACAGCAACAACAACAAATAAATAAAATCGAATTAGAATTCAAAACTTTCATTAAAACATATACCCAAAGAAAAGCAAATTACAAACGTGGAATTGTCATATAAAGAGACTTTTGACGGTAATAGGACACTTCAGTGAGTAAAGAAAATTGACAAAGCACAGAGAAGATTGGTTGTTTGGGTTTTATGGCATATCAACCTTTGTAGGTTATTTAACGCCAAATCTATTTTATGCAAAGAGTAATTTCTATTTCAAACTATGCGGTTTAAGAGTACACAGTTCAATAGTCAAAAACCTTTCTATTTCAAACTATTCAGTTTTGTCAAAGTGTTCAAATTCAAATAATTCAGTTTAACATAAGTATGCATCTAGTTCTATTTAAGCCATAGATGGGGCCCTATCAGGTGCTACCATTCCGAAGCAGAGTGGACCTGGGAGCAATGACGAGGATGGAGTAATCTGCATCCCTCAAAGCTCCAGTATTACAGAAACCGCACAATCAGATTGTTTAGTATCATAACCAGGACATTCGTTGGGAGGGGGGTTTTACCTCTCTGCAGTGAAGCAGTCAGTGTGCTCTACAGAGCCGAGCCGACTGGGCGGCACAGAGATTAACTGGATCAAGTTACCAGCCATTTCTGGCGTTACATAATAAAGTAGGATGCAATTCTTTCGGAGCAACTTTATTATAGAATTAATGGCTGGTTGTTTCTGATGGCATGCCAAAATGTTTAGGGTTATCTCATACTTAGAATACTCAGGAGGTGCCCGTGGTGTAATGGTTATCTTCGTTGGAAATGGACACGGCGACACGAGTTAAAATCCTGGACCAGGCTAATTGCATTTCACATAGCACTAATACCCTTGGGAAACGTATGAATCCAATTATTCTCCCTCCAGCTATGGGTAAATAGTGGGACAGACTAGATTCTTCAGCCTTGGTGAGGCAACTAGTCTTGGAGTAGGAAAACTCTGAATTCAAACCTGTTAAACCCCGTTTAAAAACTGACCTTGTGTCATATCCTGCCCGAGCGGAGGAGTTGATAAATATGTATATGATATCAGCAATTCATATTCAATACAAATTCTTTCCAAACTGGCACATTTGACCCATTCAAGGAACTAGAATATACACAACTACTCCAGATCAAAGTGGAACTGAAAGTAATGGCAATGAAGGGATACTCCATACACTCCAGATTCCAGAACAAGAGCTTCACACTCAGATCTAGTTTAATGTTTAAGTTAGCCCCCACCCTTATAGGAAACGGAGTCTTATATCTCTGCAGATGATATGTTCAACGAATACAGAGCCCTGCTAGACAGGGCGTCCTATTTTATAATGAAGTATTCATATATATATTATTTTTTCTGCTCAAAAAAGATCTCCTCGACATTATTTTAAATATTTTAAGGTACTAAGAAAATTAAGAAAGGAAAAATAAATGAATTGTTATATGAAAAAATTTCTGATAATGGTACAACACATCAGCCAGAAAAGGAATTTGACTGAACAAGGCTATATATAGGTTCAGTTTTTCATCCTCCTCCTGTGTCACATAATAAAGTAGGGAGCCATACTTCGGGAGCAATCCAAGAAAATAGTTTCAAAACTTAAAAAAGAAGAAGAAAATACGATATCGGTCTTCTCAAACTACCTTTCGAGTGTTATGTTTAAACTTTATTCCATCGTCCGACGCTGTGTCAAAAATATAACAATTAAATGTCATTTTTTCCATGACTAAGCTATGCATAACAAAATACTGAATTCCAACAACTCGTTTCTTAACGCTTTTTAAGACTATAAAATTAATTTCCATGTAATAATCTGGCCATTAACCATATACCGAACCTATTAAACACTACATTTCTGCTCGCCGCTTTTTGTTTTCACAAAATAAGAAACCTTTTTTGTAGAAAACCACAATGCTTCCTCCGATTAACAGAGAAAATAAAACAAAAAAACAACACGCTTAACAAACAAAAAGCTGGTTCGTACACATAGAAACATCAGGCTAGCACGTAACGAACCAGAAATATGAATCAAGTTTATATATATACATATATATATATATAGAGATGTGTGTGTGTGTGTGTGTGTGTGTGTGTGTGTGTGTGTGTGTGTGTGTGTGTGTGTGTTTATACATAACAATATCTTTTCGAACTGTGTTACATGGTTCCGAGGACAAATCGAGACCATCTAAACTAAAGCATTGTTAAGATTGGTCCGAAAACTAAGAAGAGTCATGGAGACTTGGGGAGACTTGCTGTCACTCAAAATCCAGTGAATGACCATTAGCTAACAGCTGGTGTAAAAACTTGTTACCTCGACCTTGCTAGTGAATTGAAGAAACTATGGAACATGAAAGTGTCGGTGGTACCAATTCTGATTGGTGCTTTTGGCACAGTGACTGAAGGATTTTATTAAAGGGTCTTCAGGATTTGGAAGTTAGCGGACGTGTGGAGACCATCCAAACGACAGCATTATTGAAGACGGCCAGAATACTGAGAAGAGTCCTGGAGACTTGAGGAAATTTCCTGTCACTCAAACTCCCGTGAAAAACCATCAGCTTACACTGATGTGAAAAAGTCAAAAAGAGTAAATAATAATAATAATAATAATAATGATAATAATAATAATAATACGAGTCCTAGAGGCTTGAGGAGACTTGCTGTCACTCAAACTTCAGTGAAAGACCATCAGCTTACGCTGATGTGAAAAACTCTAATGAATAATAATAATAATAATAATAATAATAATAATAATAATAATAATAATAATAATAAAGGTAAACAAAAAGAGGAACGAGTATTTAAACCTCACTAGAGAACTAAAAATTGTGGAACATGAATATGACGGTGATTCCATTTATAATTAGTGTGCTCGGAACAGTCCCCAGGGACTTGGTAAGAGGACCTAATAGCTGAAGCTAAACAATCCAGGAATAACTAATATCGACCAGAATACTGACAAGTGTCCTGGTAACTTGAGGAAGCTTGCTGTCACTTGGACGCCTCTGAAAGTCCATCGGCTAACACTTGTGTGAAAAACTCGTAAAGAGTAAAGCAATATTAAGTAGCATTTTGATAAATGTTAAATCAATAATACTACTATTAAGATAGTATTAATTATTATCATCATTGTAATGATAATAGTAATAGCAGTAAAAACATCAACAGTAATAATAATGATAATAATGATAATGGTCAGGATGATGAGGATGAGGATGATGATGATACAAAAAACCAGTAGCGGCATTGGCAACTTAAGAACAACCAGAAAAAGAACAAAAAAGAAGAAAAACAACAGAAAAGAAGAAAAAGAAATGGGAAGAAAAACAACTGCGGATGTTTCAAGTGACAACATGGCGAGATTGCACGCACGAAGAACGTAAACATAGTTACGAAAGGGAAACCTCAAGAGAGAAAATGAACGTCTTCTAAGATCAGCCCGAAACAATGCGACAAAGAGCAATTATATCAATTCGAAAATCTAGGATATGTAATAGAAGACAAAATATAGGTTTTATGGAAAAAGAGATGAAAGGCTTAATTACATAATAAATAAATACAGTAAACTAGCTCAAATAAAGAACAGACCAGGTACAACTGGATGGGAAAGAGGATTACAAGTTGTTTGTCTAGGTTTTTACGGCATATCAACCTTTGTAGGTTATTTAATGTCAAAACTATTTTTATACACATAATCAGTTCTATTTCAAACAATTCAGTTGAACATGAGTACACACTTTAATAGTCAGAAACATTCTGTTTCAAGCTATTCAGTTTATTCAAACAGTTCTAATTCAAACAATTCATTTTAGTATGAGTATTTTTTTTACTCATAGTTAAACGTCAAAACAGTTCTATTTCAAACAATTCAGTCCAACATAGATACGCAGTTTAGTTCTACTTGACCTATAGATAGGGCCCAATCAGGTGATGCTAATCCTGGCGCGAGTCGACCTGGGAGCGATGGTAATGAAGCTCCAATATCAGGTTATATAGTGCCATAAACAGGACAATCATTGTGGAGGGGGTCTGAACCCACTGCAGAGATGCAGTCGGTGTATTCTAAAGCCCCAACCGACTGGCCAAGGATGTTTAAGGGATTGAGTAAGAGACTAAAGTTTAACTACAACACCAAATAGTGTATCCACCAAACAGAATTCGTCATTGATGATGAGGTGCACGAAATTCTTTTTGGTTTTGATACACAAGCAAATCTCCTAATTTCGTCCAGATGAACAGACCCAAAGGTAATTGACAAAACAAAATGATTTAGAAACCCTGGCCTTGCAGATTTTGCCATTCCCGTTGACTTTATAATGAAAGTGAAAGAAAGCGAAAAGATGGAGAAATTCTAGGACCTTGCTATGGAAGGAAAAACGATATGAGAGTATGGGGGTGCTAATAGAAAATGTTGCGCCTGGAACGGTCCCCAAAAGTCTGAAGAAGAGACTGGGGTTATTGGAAATCAGTGGAATAATCGAAACCATTTGGTTTACAACATTGCTGAGATCGGTCAGAATACTAAGAAGAGGTTTTGAGACCCGGTGAGACGAGCTGTCCCTCATACTTTTATGAGAGACCAGCGTTAACTAGTGTGAAGAACCTTGTGAGGAATAAAGTAATCCTAAGTAATCAATTAAAGTTACAGGTATCTTTTCTTAATACAATCAGTTTGCACAAAATGATACAGTATCAAATCTTCCTATCTAATACAAATAATATCAAACAAGTGTATTTCAGCTAAAGTGACCCTAACAGGTAATTCCAGTCCGGGTCGGAGTAGACTAGAAAATAATATCGATGAAAATCTTCTCCACGTTCCCTAGAACACCAGAACCAGCGACATACCTCGGTAAACATTTTTGGCGGAGTCTAACAACATTGAAGGGAATGCAGTCGATGTATTCTAAACCCAACTATATATATATATATATATATATATATATATACATTTATATATATATATATATATATATATATATATATATATATCGTGATGTATATATGTAATCATGATAGCTAGGGTTAACTAAGAAGACCGTAATTTCTCTTAGATAAAAGACGCTGTTGGACCACAACGGGAAAGAAAACGCAAAAGGGAAAAACTAGCACAAAAAATGACGGCAAAAAATTGAATACATCCATTAAAATGTAACAAATTAGGAATTAGCATCCCAATTCATATTCATAAAATCATTTTGGCCTCTGTACACTTGGCTTATTGAGACTAATTTCGTCTAAGTCCATCCGATTCCATCAGAAGTGAAGACACCTCGAAACGAAAGCCAGTAATTCACAACAGGTAGAAAGGAGACAACCTATATGCTCTCCATCAAAACAAACCATCTAAAATAAAACCCACCCGCTTAAAGAAACAAAACTAATCACATAAATGCCGGTTATGCTTTAGTTAACCGGCACATAAGCAGTCAGCCGTTCTATCACTGGCCGCCTGTCTCAAGTAAGAGTATGGTTAATATCAATTGTTCAATGAAGCAGACGTTTGGATGAGGACGCCATTTTAATATAGGTTCGCGCATGCGTGTGTCGATCTCACAACCTCTTGACTCATGTCTCCATTTTGTTTATACTATTTGCTACTTTTTTAACAGTTTATCATCAATAA